>JADLZN010009472.1:0-643477 GCA_018155175.1 Sinocyclocheilus anophthalmus | reverse complement strand
CGTCAGCCCCGTTACAGAATACTCGGACAAGGATCCAGCGGCTTTTTCAGTGTACTCTGGCCTGGTATGGACCCAGTCATCGAGCTACTGCATCTTCGGCAAGGAGGTCTTTCCATTGAGGAGTATGTTCACTGGTTCTGTGAACTACCTAATCAGGTACCACTATGACATTTCAAATTTAAAAAAACAAGAACCCCCCCCCCTTTTTCCGTTTGTGGGACTCCATGAACCCCCAACTCTCGGATGCCCAAAGTAACTTAACTTTGAGCTTAGAGGACTTTATATAGATGTCATTGCTGAACTGCGTTTCACCTTCACAGGTGTGTGTCGCATAGGATCAGCGACACCATGTCCTGTGACTGAATATGGCTGTATCAAATACATGCTCACAAGTGGCGGCGACAGAGGAGCGCGCTCACAAAATGCGGACACAACACGCTCCGTCAGTCACAGCTGATCTTCACAGTCAGGTCAAGTTACCAGTTCATTTTCCAGAGTCAATCACTTCACAGCTGGTTTTGTTCTGAATTCTAGTCACAGTTGATATTTATGAGTCTAGTCAAGTCACAGTTGATCATCATGGGGCAGATCAAGTCACAGTTTCTGATCATGAGTCTAGTCAATTCACAGCTGATGGTTATGAGTCTAGTCAATTCACAGTTGATGGTTATGATTCTAGTCAAGTCACAGTTGATCGTCAGGAGACAAGTCACAGTTTCTTATCATATTCATTCAGTTCACAGTTGATCTGTTGATCTAGTCAAGTACATTCAGTCCTCTGACCCTGTCAAGTCCAACAGCTGTTCTTCTATTCTTCCAGTCACGCACTGATATTCCTAGGTCTATTCAATCACCGTCCTTTGCGACGTAGCTAGCAAGTCACAGTTGAATCTTCATGATCCAGTCAGTTACGCTTATCATGGGTCAATTCTAATTCACAGCCTGATCTTCACGCTCAGTTCACGTCCCACAGTTCCTTTTCATGAGTTAGTCAGGTCACAGTTTATCATCACTATCGAATCAGTCACATTTAATGATCACGGGTTCTAGTCAGTCACAGTTGATCTGGCTTTAGGCAGTCAATTTACACGTCAGTAGCATGAGTCAAATCTATCCCCGCTGCATCTTCCTGTTCAAGTCAATCCACAGCTGATCTTCATGAAGTCCAGTCAAGTTACAATTCTTTATCAGGGTCAGTCTATCCAGCTGATCTTCGACGAGTCAGGTCAATTCCCGTCCTTTGCATAT
Source organism: Sinocyclocheilus anophthalmus (assembly GCA_018155175.1). Taxonomy (NCBI): domain Eukaryota; kingdom Metazoa; phylum Chordata; class Actinopteri; order Cypriniformes; family Cyprinidae; genus Sinocyclocheilus; species Sinocyclocheilus anophthalmus. Next base: position 642,229 of record JADLZN010009472.1, on the reverse strand, counting down.
TCTAGTCAGGTCACAGTTGAATCATCATGAGCCAGTACAGTCTCACTGTCGTGGAGCCCGAGCCTTGTCACGTCCTCAGCTTTTCGTCACAGAGCCCCCGTAACGTCACAGCTGACCTTCTAGAGTCCATTCACGTCTCAGCTGATCATCCAGAGTCATGTCGCGTCCTGTCTGTTGCATCCAGATTGTTGGGGTCGGTCCGCCGGTATCCCAGTCTGGTATCCAGTGTTAGGGATGCACCGCTGGTGTCTGCACGTTCAGCTGGTATCCCCAAACCCACTCACATTAACCCTTCTGTTCATGAACTCATTCCCTTGTCTGCAGCACTTCCCATATGGGGGTTGCTTTATGGTGTATCTGGGTCGCGTACTCCACAGCCGATTTGCTAGAGGCAGCGGCACCAGCTACAACATCTCCAGAGGTGGCGGCTTATGCTGCAAAACCTCCCGAGGTAGCGGTGTCCACTACCGTGCTCCCAGAGGCCACGGTGTCCACAGAAGTCTCTTCAGAGGTGGCGGCGCAGGCTGCAGAACCTCCTGATATGGCGACACTTGCCTCAGTTCCTTGAGTGGTGGTGGCGCCCAGCAACGCACTCCCTGCCTGTTCTGTTCCGGCCAAGGAGGCCGTCTATGAACTTTCTGTCTGTTCTGTTCCGGCCAAGGAGTCCGTCTATGAACTTCCTGCCTGTCCTTTTCCGGCCAAGGAGGCCGCCTATGAACTCTCTGTCTGTCCTTTTCCGGCCAAGGAGGCCGGCTATGAACTTCCTGCCTGTCCCGTTCCAGCCAAGGAGGCCGTCTCTGAACTCTCAGCATGTCCTGTCACGGCCAAGGAGGTCGTCCCTGAACCCCTTGCCTGTCCTGTCACGGCCATGGAGGCCGTCTATGAACTCTCTGCTTGTCCTGTTTCGGCCAAGGAGGCCGTCTATGAACTCCCTGTTCGTCCTGTCACAGCTGTAGAGGCCGTTTGTGAGCTCCCTGCTAGTCCTGTCACAGCTATAGAGCCCGTTTGCGAACTCCCTGCTCGTCCCGTCACAGCTATAGAGGCCGTTTTGCGAGCTCCCTGCTCGTCCTGTCAAAGCTATAGAGGCCGTTTGCGAGCTCCATGCTCGTCCTGTCACAGCTATAGAGGACGTTTGCGAGCTCCCTGCTCGTCCTGTCACAGCTATGGAGGCCGTTTGCGAGCTCCCTGCTTGTCCTGTCACAGCTATAGAGGCCGTTGGGGAGTCCTCATCCTGTCCTGTCCTGGCTTTGTAGGCCGTTTGTGAATTCTTTGTGTGCGTTGTGTCTGCCAGGGAGGTTGCCCCTGCATGCTCAGTCTTGTCTATCAACCCCAATGTGCTGTCTGTGTTGTCTGTCTCTGCTCTTTCGTTGTTACAGTCTCCGCCATGGTGGCCCTCCGCTCCGCCATGGTGGTCCTCTGCTGATGCTCCGCCGTGGTGGTCTTCTACTCTGCCGTGGTGGTCCTCTGCTCTGCTGTGGTGGTCTACTGGCTGGCTCTGGTGGTCCTCTGCTCCTCCGTGGTGGTCTACTGTCCTGCTCTGGTGGTCCTCTGCTCCGCCGTGGTGGCCTGCTGTCTGGCTCTGGTGGTCTTCTGCTCCGCCGTGGTGGTCTACTGTCTGTTTCTGGTGGTCCTCTGCTCCGCCGTGATGTGGTCTACTGTCCTGGTTCTTGTGGTCCCTTGCTCGCCGTGGTGGTCTACTGTACTGGCTCTGGTGGTCTTCTCGCCGCCGGTGTCTACTGTCTGGCTCTGGTGTCCTCGCTCCGCCGGTGGTCTATACTGTCCCTGGCTCTGGGTGGGCTTCTGCGTCCGCCGTGTGGTCTACTGTCCTGGCTCTGGTGGTCCTACTTGCGTCCGCCTTGTGGTCTAGCTGTCTGTTTCCTGTTCCCTCTGCTCTGCCGTGGTGGTCTACTGTCTGTTTCTGGTGGTCCTCTGCTCCGCCGTGGAGATCTTCGGTCCCGTCGGCTCTGCTGTGGTGGTCCTCAGCTCCGCCGGCTTTGCCTCAGTCCCTGGTCTCTCCTATCCTGGGACCTGGCCCTCCGTCCCTCCCCCTATTCCGCCTCCACTCCACCGCCCTCCGGAATCGTAAAGGCTTTTGAGCGTCTGGAAGCCGCTCCTTAGGGGGGGGCTCTGTCACGAATTCAGTCCATGGACTTCCATTACATTGACTCTCGCACTACACAATCTGTTGCATAGCACCCCAGACTACATTTCCCATCATGCATTACTGATTGCACAGCACGAATTGCACACACCTGTTTACAATGATTGCACCCAGCTGTTTCATATCAATCCCTCACTATTTAACACTCACTCTGAACCCTTCCCTCTGCCGAGTATTGTTTAACGTTTATCACTCTCCTAGCGATAGCTACACTACAGAGCCCTCATTAGTTTCCTAGCCTTAGCCCTAGTCCGTCGCCTATCCGTAGCCTTACCTTACCCTAGTCCTTCAGCCCTTAGCCCTAGTCGTTTGCCTTAGTATTAGCCTATCCTAGCCCTAGTCCTTGCCTTAGCCTTAGCTGTTTTCTCGGTTTCTGATATTCGCCTGGTTTCCTGGATTTCTCCTTTTGTCTTGCCCCTTTTTGATTCTGTCTTCCGATTGTCGACCTGTGCTAGCCCTAGGACTACTCTTGTGTTTTGCCCACCATATACCTGTTTGCCCTCATCTGACCCAGGCCTGCTGTATGACCACGTCTCTGTCTTTATCAAATAAAGCTTGCACATGGATCCGCAAGTCTCACGTCTCGTCAGCCCCGTAACAAAAACAATTTCCCCCTAATATTTAACCATTGACTTATAGCCATTCGACATTACAGTATAATTGAGAGCTATCAGTTTGAACATTTATTAGACTTTTAAAAAAAGTACTTTTAATTTAAGTGAACTTAAAACCATCTTCACATAAACCCATTATAACAGTCATATTTACCTGTGCCCTTCAGCAAAAATATACAGAAATTTAAATTGAAGTTATCAAACACTAAATTCTAAAAGTTATTGATTTCCTCTTTTTTTTTTTCTTATTATTCTGCTGAACAGACCTCACAGCCGCTGTTATTAGGTTGTTTGTGCCTGTTTTTTTTCTTTAAAGGTCATATGATGTCTGCTAAAAAAACATTATATGTGTAATGAACTGTGTTTATCGGTTTTTTTTTTTTTAAGGTTAAAAAAAACTCATTATTTTCTACATACTGTTCATTATTGTTGCTCCTCTAATGCCCCGCCTTTCTGAAACGCGTCAATTTTTACAAAGCTCATCGTCCTGAAAAGCGAGGTGTGCTCTGATTGCCAGCTATCCAGCGGTTTATGTGGCCGAATTCCTCAAGCGGTGACGAAATGGGTTACGCCCCTCACCCATATGTGTGATTCCGTGTTCGCCGAAGGCGACGAGACACATTAAAACCCATTACAAAGGAGCATTTGTTGCATCCAGGTGGGTACATCATTACTGATTATATGACTTATCTTTCCTTGTACACCTATGACTTGTACTGTCTTTTCACGCGTTGCGTTGCATCTCGCCGCGTAAACATAAAACTCTGTCTGCGTTTGTGATCGGAGAATGACAAACAACAAGTGCTACTCTAAACTGATCAAAACTCACATTTGAATCATCAGTAGCAAATCCTCTAAATGAAAATGTACTTACGTGAGTCAGAACGCCGCCGGCATTGTAGTCTAACGTTACTCTCCCAGGTTCAGTAAACAGTCTTCCATAAAATGTGTTGCACACATCTGGATATTTGGGTTCAACTTTTCTGGAACAGTGTTGTAAATACAACTTAACCATTGATTTCTAGTCGTGTCCTTTTTTGGAAGGTCAAACAAAGTAGTTTCGCCTTCACAACGAAAAACACAGCGGCCTAGCGTGAGGGAAAACCCCGGCTTAGCGTGCGCTGAGGCCGGGATAGATTGAGCTGAGGCCGGGCTGGTGAGCGGAGGCGGCGGAGTCTAGAACGGTGTTACGAGATTTTCGGTTTCCGAGATTTTTGGTTTCCAGTGGGCTGGGCAGACATGAATATTCATGAGTTTCCCGGACATGCGCGTGGAACCAAGTGGAACTGAGAATTTCAGTTCACGCTCCTTGTATCTCAGCAGGTTTAATGGGATATATATATATTTTTAAAAGGTAAATATATTTACAGTGTTGCACAAACTACATTTGTTTATCATTTCCTAACAGTTTATAATGTTTTTATTAGTTTACAGTGCACGTTTTGTGCAGTCGTCCCTGACTGAATGATTGCAGGCATTCTTTGTGTAATGTTAGGATGAAGCACAGCAAACTTCAGCTAGTTGTATATATTGATTTCAGTTCTTTGTGCTCTTCGTTTGTAGCTTGCGATGCTTTAAAACTGGGTCTGTTATTAGTTATCATTTGTTGAATACATCACTGCCTGCAACAATTGAAATAAACCTATAAACGTATCTGTGGACATTATTTTCTTTTTTTGTACTGGTGTGATGATCCATGTCTTAACTTACCCTGTTCAACATTCTCCATGTTGTCTGGTTGTGAATTGTCTGCTGTCTGGTTGTAAACTATGATACAATCATACACTGCTGCAAAAACATGTTGCTAAAATTTCTTTCTTTCTTTTTCATGTTTCCAATGTAAAATTTTGTAAAAACATTTTTTACAAACAAATGTAAATTTACCAATTAAGATTAACACAAGGTTTATGGTTCCATTTGCACAGTGAAACCAAGAACACCTGGATGATTACAGCTACAGGTTTCCAATAGTAGCACAGATCCAACTACCATTTCAATTATTTATTTTTATGCTCTTCTGTTACCTTTTAAGTTTTAAAACTGTCATCTTCTGGCAATGAATGAAATAACCATATAGCCTAATAAACTTTTTGCAACCTACACTGATGTTATTCTGTGTCATCTGTTCTTTGACCATGTGTTGCACTGTACCTGGATGATACACGATGATCACTGATTCAAATGCATGGTCTATTTTGATGCACAACAAACACTCATGCAACATTATTTATAGGCTAAGTCATAAAGTTTCATAAACATATATAATCTTAATTAGGCTTTTTTTTCTACATAAACTGTTCCCTCCTGGTGGAATGACCTGCCCAACTCAATTCGAGCAGCTGAGTCTTTAGCCATCTTCAAGAAACAGCTAAAAACACATCTCTTCCATCTATATTTGACCCTCTAACACTTGCACTCTCGATTAGTTTTCCAACTGCTTGTGCTCTTTTAAAAAAGGCCTCTAACACTAGCTTTCTCTATTCTTTTTCTATTCTATCTACTTTTTTTCTTTTTGTTGTGTAGGTGTGTTGTGTGAATGTTTTATATTATGTGAGACAGTGACATTTTGTTTTTAAAAATATGAATTCAATAGTGATTCATACTCAAAATCCAGTAAAATGTTAGTCATGGAGGATGACTAATAAAGTAAAGTTTTCCTGATTTTTGAGCATGAATCACTATTGAATCCTTATACAAACTAAAAAGATTTATGCAACACAACAAGACAACATAGGAGACAAGAGATTGTGATGTAAACGTCCTTGTAGAATCTGCCATATAAAAATATGACATAATAAAGCTAAAAAAAAAACAATTCTTCACTCGATTCTGGCATTTGATACATGACATTACCATTCAAAAGTTTAGGATTACTATTAATTCTTTTTTTTTATTTTTTAAGAAATGTATATTTTTTGCTCTTCAAGTATGCATCCCAAAATTATCAAAAGTGACAGTAAAGCCATTTATAATGTAAAAAAAAATTATATTTCAAATAAATGCTGTTCTTCTTCTGAACTTTCCATTCATCAAGGAATCCTGTCGCTGTATAATGGTTTCCACACTTCATTAAGCAGTACAACCATTTTCAGCTGTGATAATAATCAGAAATGTTTATTGTGCAGCAAATCAGCATATTAGAATGATTTCTGAAGATCATGAGACACTGAAGAGAAGAAGTTGAGATCTGACATCACACGGGGAAAAAAACTTTATTTTAAATTGTAAAATTATTTCACAGTGTTAATGTTTTTTAATATTTTTAATTGATGCAGTTGGTGACATGAACAAAGACTAATACAAATCCTTAGAACAGTATTTTATATATCATATCAAAACAAGCACACTCACACTTATGAACATTTGTTAATTAAATTATTTTTTAACATGAAATTAGTTTCTTATTCCATTCCATAAAATGCAGTGAAGTATTTGTTTTCTCATTTACAGTGTACCAAATATAGGCTACTTTTTAAACTTGTGTCCATACAATTTAGTTTAATCCAAAATTGTACTTATTAAAGGAACACTTCATGCTTGTGTGTGTGGTCTTAGATTCCTATTCATTTTGTAAATACAGCCTAAGCCTAAAAGTTTTTAAGAACACCAGGATAGATGAAAAACGATCCACAAATACAAGTTTATTTCAGCTGTTGTATTTAAATGAAAACAACTAACAGACACAGTTTTAAAGCATTGCAAGCTACAGCACAACGAACTGAAATCAAAGTAAGTTACAATAGCTTAAGTGTGCTGAATGTCTGCAATCATTCATTCAGTGACGACTGCACAAAACGTGCAAACTAATGAAAACATTATAAACTGTTACAAAATGATGAACAAATGTAGTTTAGGCATAGGTTTGTGCAACGCTGTAAAATATTTACCTTTTTTAAAATATACCATTAAACCTGCTGAGATACAAGGAGCGTGAACTGAAATTCTCAGTTCCACTTGGTTCCACGCGCATGTCCGCGAAACTCATGAATATTCATGTATGCCCCGCCCACTGAAACAGAAAATCTCGGAAACCAAAAATCTCGTAACACCGGACTAACAATAGGGCTAGGAGGGGCTAAAGCCTCAGGGCCCGAGCAACGAGGGGACCCGTGATTGGCTGTGGAGTAGATTGACTGAAGAGCAATCGCGAAAGCTTATTAGTGCTATTATTTAGTGGAGCTTTGCCGTAAATTCCATGTATTACCATTAGATATTGAAAAGTCACTTTGAAATTGGTTTACCAATAAAAAGTATTTTGACTTTTGAACGAACTGTACACGCATCTATCAGGTGATCGCTCTTCACTTCATTCTGGCATAATCTGGAAATAGTCACGCAAAGAACAATCTTCGATAAGTAAAAATGTCAGCTATTCTAAAAAAAAATGTGAGAGAGTGGCAAAAAAAAAAAAGAAGAAAAACGTAAAAGGCAAACAGCAGATAAAACATAGTCAGTAAAATCCCCAGCTATCAGGTTATTTTACTAAAGATGATGATGGAGTAGAAGTTGTGAAACAGCAAGTGGAACGGGCACATGGAGCAGATAAAAGCATCACCATCTTCCACACAGATTTTAGGTTAGTTTGATTATTAACTTGATGGATGTATTTGGCTTTTTGTGTTTGAACAAACTCTATATATTCGCTTGAGGGTTGGGAAATAACCCGGTAGAAAAATTAGCACGTTTACATGCACACCAGTAAGCTGACAACTTCATTAATAAATCAGGTTATTTCCCTGTAGTGATAATCATTTGCGTATCTGACTCAGAGTAGGATTCCATACATTTGTCAGTTGTGATGTTAAATTAAGCTTGCAACATGCCAACTTGCAACATGTCGGGAAACTTACAGCTTATATATTATCCTCTCATGCAGTTATAAACGCAGCATTGTGACTGAACCACTTCTACTTCTGCTGCACGAGATGAGAACACATTTTCATCATTTTCAGAGTCATGAATAAGTCTGCTTTTGTGATATATTTCCTTCTTTCTTTACTGCAAGACGTTTGATGTCTAGATGCGCTTAAATCTGCACTAACGATGCGTTCTTGTCACGTATCACACATGTGCGCTTCAATAGGCCGACAGAAAGCAGGTTATTGCTTACATGCGGTGTAAAATCAGAGTAAGAGGCAAAAAACTACCTGTTGCGACCGGTTTATGCTTACACCGTTTATGACCTTACTCCGATAAAAGAAAACGGGTTACCGCGTTTACATGTCCAAGTGCGTTTTCGGTTTATTAAGCATAATCGGCTTAAGAACGTGCATGTAAACGCGCTCATGTCAATCGTTTTGCGTGTCATGATGTAAGCTTAAACGCGTTTTAAGCATTGTGGTTTAAAAACAAATGGTTTTAAACTATTCATGGACATTAAGCAGCGGGGCAGAATTCTTGTTGGGTAAATGGGCGCGTTAAGACGGTTTCAGCCTGATTGATAAAGCATATGTAGTAATAGTAGGCTAGGATATGAGATCCTGGCATTATATGATCTTCACTCAAAAATGAAAATACTGTCATCATTTACTCACCCTCAAGTTGTTCTAAACCTTTATGAATTTATTTGTTCTCCTCAACAAAACAGAAGATATTTTGAAGAATGTTCATAATCAGAAAGTTTCTGGTCCCCATTGACTCCAATAGTGTTTTTTTTGGTTACCAGTATTGCTCCAAATATATTCTTTTGCATTCAGCAGCAGAGGGAAACTCATACAGGTTTAGAACAACAACAGAATTTTCATTTTTGGGTGAACTATTCCTCTAAAGCAGCCTAATATAGCTGCTGTTGCCATTTGTGTCAATAATGTAAATCAAACATCAGAAAGAAAATCACTCACTGTCCTTGACTGAATCACATTTGTAAAATAAGTAAGAATTAATGTATATTGAATTTACACAGTGAAGACTATTCAGTCTATTTGTACATTTACTTTATACATATAATATTTCTTATTCATTTTTTAAAGTTTTTCAAGTAGGTTGATTTCGTATGTATCTTTGTGCTATTATAATTTGTGACTGTTTACTTGTTCAGTAAGCTTGGTTTTACTTGAGCTAGTATTTAATTTTTTTGTGATATTGAAATTGGTAACAAGAATTATGAAATTTCAGTGCATCAAAATGTTTTTGTTTTTTATATATATCATTATTGTGATGGGGGGCCCTGCAGTCATAGCCCCAGGGCCCAGTGAGGCCTTAATGCGGCCCTGAACATATTACATGCATGTATGTTTTACGGCAGTTTTAATCGCCTTTTTGGTAACTTTATGCCTTAACTGACCACGACATTACATGCACGTAGTTTCCTTTGCGATTTGATATGAAGTGATGCAGGCTACAGCACGCGCCGGCGCCTTTGTGTGTACAATTGAAGAGCACGCGCTGCGAGCACAGTACCGTTTCCGCACTAGTCTGACTTGCACCTGCCGCTGAAGTGAAGTGGAGCACACGTCTGAAACGTCTCCGGTATCAGTATATATATATATATGTTTGTTTGTCCAAGTGAGTCTATATGTGTCACATGTAAATATTGCCACTTTCTTTACTTAGCCTATGTTTCTTACTTTTATGTTATATGTTTGGTCCCAGTGATTCTGTATTTGGCACATGTAAGCATTGTCACATTCTTTACTTGCAAAATAAAAAATAAATAAAATTGAAACGTCTCCGGTTGATGTGGTCACAAAGACGTTATGCGACTGAATAAATGCACTTCTTGTCAAGAAACAAAGAGATAGAAGTAGCAGTTATGAGTAGGGTGGCCAACCCTAGCCACACCCCTGTGTTAATTGCATTAAATAATTTTAACGCGTTAACTGAAAAAACTTAATCGCCTGGGTTAACCCGCTAATTTTGACAGCACTGATTTAAACAAATAAAGATGAGATGTGAAATGACGGTCAGGTTTATAAGCATGTAAAATGTCAGCGGAACGGCTGTCATAGAAAAAGTTCATCGGGCAACAACAGGCCAAGTGACACTAGGGGGGTAGAAGGGGGCCAATCGGGTAGAGTGGAGGGTGGCAATGTGGTGTCCAGGTGGGGGGGAAGTAAAAAAAGGAATCTGATGAGTAAAATCGATTTGTATGTTTTCCGAGTCATCATGTAATTTTCATAAGTTCTAGAAGTTTGATATATATAGTGGGTCAATGGTGGAACGGCTAACCACAGCGCTGTTTTTACCATACATATATCTATATAATATTATATATATATAATAGATAATATAGGGGTATATAATATATGTTTTTTCCTTGACAAAAAAATTTTACAGCCAAATTGTACACTAAATAGTACAAATAAATATCAAGCCTTGAAGCACTAGTCTTTTGAAAAAATATATTGTCTCATGATTATGAGAAATTCAGTCAGTCGTGTCTAAATCTATGAGGGCACAAGGGGGTTCAGTTTAAGTTATCATTTTTCCAAGTTATTCTCCTCCAATCCCTAGACACCCCCTCTGACCATGTGTTGGATCAAAAAACAAATGATTGTGTAAGCACTTTGTAGGCAGACAAAGCAACACCACATAAAAGCAGTTATTCAGAACTGAGAGCTCATGTCAGTGGCATGTGCAACACTTCCTGTTCCGGCATTGCTTGTTTATGTTAGGAGAGCTGTCTGCACCAGTTTATGCTGGCTCTGCCAAATAGCTCCATCTCAGGACAGCAGGAAGAGGCTGTTGGGGCCCAGTAGGAGGCTGTGAGGGATGGCTGAGCTCAGCTGGTGATCAGCTAACTGTAGGACAGCTTTCTAAAGGCAATACACAACACCATCAACACCATTTGGCTCAGTCTGAACAACTTTTACAGCCGCCAGCAATAAGGGACAAAAAAGAAGAGGTTTCTAGCGGTGCTGACATTTTCACTTCTTGGACGCTACAATAACCTTTGAAAGTTGCCTTTAGAAATCACATATGCTTCAGTGCCTGGAACACAATTTGAGAAATAAACCTTTTCATTCTGCTTTTCAGATTCCAGACAGGCGAAAGGCTTGAATGTGCATGTGAAGATAAGTAAAGTAACCCCCAACTCTGAGGGGTTAAAATGGGCCTCTTTGAAATGAACTGACCCACATTACATTCAATCAGAGGACACTGATCAGAGCAGATGGGTCTCAATGGCTAAAATGTATATTTTGTGGCTCGCCAAAAAAGCCAGAGTGACACAATCTTTCTGTCCCTATGGTTACCGTTCCTCATTCGGCTCTCTAACTGCCCTAATTATCATCCTTAAACACAACAAACCGAAATAAATCAGGGCACTGGGCAGATGTTAGGCAAACACTAGCAGCGAATTTCCTATCTTTTCTTCCTGTGAGTCACTAGAATGAATGGAAATATTAAACAGATGCAGAATATACTGTTCTGCAGATGATTATAAGGATGATGATGATAATAAAGCTGATTGGAGAGTTACTGGTGGCTGTGATGATAATGAAGACGCTAAGTGATTCTGATCACAATAATGCTGGTATTCAAAAGAAGGAACATGAGAAAGTACCCTTGCTTGATGTTTATTCTTTGATCCAAGTTCGGAGTCTATGCTAATGCGGATATGAGAGCATATGGGGAACAGAATAAACCATACAGTAAGCCATTAGACTGCAGGATAATTTACCACAGCGGTGAACAAATGGCTTGTGTTGATAAATAACAGTTGGTCATCCAGTGGAAAAGTCTCATTACTTCAGGCCCTCACTACATAATGCGCTGTCTCCAAAAGTGCTAAGACTTTAAAGCGCCTCATCTTTGATGTGAGCACAGAGTAAGAAAATAGGTAGCAGTAACATTTCAAAGGTACACGATGCAGGAGCTCAATAGATTTGAAAGGTAATGAGGCAGAAAATACAGAAGTAGCAGCTATAACTTTGTTCTGCTACCAACAAGTCGGCCCAGTGAGAGGCGAGGAAAGTAGGAGGAAAGGAGAGGAGGCTTTGACTAATGAGGGATTTCCAGGTAGGGAGGGAAAAAAGGTGGAGAGATGCCTTTAAAGGGGGCTGAATGTTCTGCCTAAGAGTCTAGACCTGGTTTTAACCCAGAAAACTCAAACTTGGCTTTATTGAAGCCAAGGGTTTGATGAGTAAACAAGGTTTAAAGGGGTAGCTCAGGCAAAAAATATAAAAAAATCTGTTATTATTTACTGATTCATATGTCGTCCCAAACTTGAATGACTTGAAGGAACACAAATAAAAAAATGTTAAGCTCCGAGAATGAACATAAAGAGCATTTTACATCACTATCTGTCACATCAGGTGAGGCAAAAGAAGAGGACAAGGGGAGGTGAATCTATAACAGTTGTTTACAAAAACTGAAAACTAACTTTTACCGAGAAGAAAAAAACAAAAAAAAAAAAAAAAAAAAAAAAAAAAAAAAAAAAAAAAAAAAAAAAAAAAAAAAAGGGGAAAAAAAAAAAAAAAGGGAAAAAAAGAAAAAAAAAAAAAAAAAAACAAAAAAAACGAAAAAAAAAAAAAAAAAGAAAAAAAAAAACAAAAAAAAAAAAAAAAAAAAAAAAAGGGGAAAAAGAAAGAAAAAAAAAAGAAAAAAAAAAAAAAAAAAATGAAAAAAAAAAAAAAAAAAAAGAGGAAAAAAAAAAAGAAAAAAAAAAAAAGAAAACAAAAAGAAATAAACAAAAAAAAAAAAAGAAAAAGAAAAAAAAAAAGAAAAAAAAACGATCAACTAATCACCAGTCTTTCAGCTACACAAACAATACTGACAATACCAAACCAACTAATGGCATGATACAGAGTAATAATAAGGAACTAAATCACAGTTAATAAAATAGGACATCATGACAACAAACTAGCAAACTAGGACACAGTAAACACGGAAATACAGACTAAAGGTCTACAAACCAGAAAGTAAAAAACAAACTAAATGTCAACATCATCCAACAATTAAAGTAAATTATTGCCCAGGTCTTATCCGCTAAATGTGACTATAAGGAACAAAATATGATTAAATATATTATATGCACCAACGAGCCATTACATTATGGCCACCACTGGTCTAGAGTGCACCTGGCAACTGAATTGTACCGCAGATGCAGTTCACAGAGCAGTATATATGCCACTCGAGGACCAGCTTTCGGTCAGTAGAGTGTTTAAAAGTATCAGAATGGGAAAAGCTGAGCTTGATAAAGGATAAATTGTGATGGCATGGCACAGCCTTGTGGGTTGTTCACATGCCGTTGCAGTGAGTATTGTGCACCAAGGGCACCCATTCATGGCAACTGTGTTCCTTGCCAGTGATGGCCATTGCCAACAGCATAATGTGCCATGCCATACTGCCAGAACTGTCAAGGAGTGGTTTGAGGAACATGATGGTGAATTTTTGTTAATGCTTTGGCCTCCAAATTCACCTGACATGAACCCAAACGAAAAGCAGGTTTGCACTACATCACCACCACCCCACAATGTATGGGAACTGGAGCACCTGCTATTGATATTATGGTGCCCCAGGAGACCTTTCCAATCATTTGCAAAGTCCTGCTTTGGAAAATAGCTAAGAAACGTTTATTTTACTCTAAGTAATGATGGTTTCCGTTAATTATTACAACCATGCACCATGATATTCTCTAAATTTGCTTTGAAACACAATGTGTATTGTGAAAAGCACTATAGGCTACAATTAAAACTGACTTGCCTTGTAAATAATCCAAACAAATGTAATCCAAGTTGTCTGAAGCAGTAGAATCACTGTAATGATTGTATTGCATCAGGCAACTTGGATTACACCACTGCATTTGTATGGATTACCTTGCATGATGAACAGACCAAAATTTCAGTGTTTATTTATTCTGCGACAAATTAATTTTTGTGAATGAATCATTGAATTATTTACACATTTGGTTATCCAAAAGAGACTAACATTGCATTGCATTTTATGTATCTTTAACTTTCACGCATTTCATGGGAAAAGAAACCCAAGATCGCAGCATCCTAACGCTGTGCTGTTTAAGCAAATGATGCATTGTAAATGTATCGTAAATACATTTTTGGCCTGAGTTATAAATATGACATAAAAGAACTGGAATAACATACAGTAATTCAGCTGTGTATACTCAAATGCACCTGGTTACACAACCTTTTTTGTTGTTGTTCTTTTTTCCACACAGGTGTTCAATGCCAATGCCATACAAATGGTTCAATTTTCTCATCACCCTGGAGGAGCAATTGCACACCCTCTCTCCCCCATCATCAACACTACCATCGTGACGAGCACTGTCATCTAGGTCTCTCTTCGCCGATGACCTTTTCAATCAAATAACACATGCAGTCAAAGCTGGAATTTCACTGCATCAATGTAATTGTGCTGCCAATGAAGCAATAACCTGTAATGGCACACAAATGAATGAATAACCGCAGACTGGCAAGACATTTACTTATTGACATTTAGTAATGAAACAATTAAGAGGCAGACATAGGGGAGGTTAGCTTGTGCTGCACCACAGCATATCATATAGCAGAAGCTTCCTGCCATATCCTGCTTTTTTTTTCATGAAAAATGTTAGTTCAGATGACACAGCAGTTTTTGAACACATGCATTGCATGATTACAGAGTCTTGCAAATTTCAAAGCTTTGTAAATGGGTAGGACCTAATAAAATAACTGTTATGAAATAATGAAATATAATTTGCTAATCCCGCCTTAAATGTCTATAAGAGAATGGAGTGAAAATAGTCTGAAAATCAGACAAGTGCTACGTGGAACAGTAATCAGCATTTTGTTGCAAGGGAAGTGGGTGTACTTGAAAAACGGCTGCCTTTACATGAAGATGGAAATGACAAACAAGTAATCGAATGTATCTATGATTAATTTTCACCAAATACCAGGAGTACTTTGGCACACATCTTCATGATGTTGTTTCAGGTTGTCAGTATTTCTACCCAGCAATGCTCAGCATTCACACGACTCTTCTTGGACTGTATTACTGCTGGTATAGTGCCGCAGTGCCATGAGGTCAGTTTGTAGGCTAACTTAGAAGGCTGATTCACTACGAGTTCCCTCAAAAACAATTGTATTGCATTTTTGATTTTTTTTAAAAAGATGATATGTGGATTGCATTACTTAAAGAGACTACTACACTCATATACCGTGTGAAAAATAACTAATTTAAAAAAAAGTGTTATTATTGCAGATATACTTTTCTGCAAAGTTTACCTCCAGAATCACTTTTATGGTCTTTGAAATATGGTTAAATATGGTCGTATACTGACAAGCATTTTATGGTAAACTAAAATATTCGTTACTGTCATTCTTTTGGAATGTGTATGTCAATTATTTGAATATATTTGTAATTGCATATTTGTAAAGAAGGAGTTGCAGTGTAGTACATAACATATTAACTTTAAATGATATATCAAAATTGAGGACTCAAGTGTGAAAACTTGGATTGATGTTTTGACTACATGTGCTTTAGTAGGTTAGTCAAAACATCAATCCAAGTTTTCACACTTGAGTCCTCTTTAAAAGAACTGAACCCAGACCCCTTTAAGTGGACCAAGTGAAAAAGGACCCAGTTTTCTTTGTGTTCACACTATCGCAGTTCCTGAAAGAGGACTCTTTGGTTTGGTAGCCTCGCGCTCAGTTGGTATCTCTCTTACACAGTTTGGAAGCAGTTGAAGTTAAAATAAACGAGTGTACGTTGTGAGCGAACAATTTATAGAGATCTGCCAGAAGAAGCAGCCACTATGAACAGCTGATTTGTACGGAAACATCTGATGGCCAAACTACATTGGAGCCCGGGCCGATTTGTGTTCACAAAAAAAACGAACCGTACTCAGACCACCATATGGAGAAAAAAAAACCACAAAAAAAATTAATAAAAAAAATCACTCATGGCAGGCGCTAGCGTAAATGCTTTCGTGCATATGAGCTGTTCGTTTGAAAAGAGTAAAAGACCAGTACTACTGATCTCTTCTACACGTCTGTACGATATTCGCCATATCACCTTAAAACCTAGCTAATCCAATAGAGCGGCTGAGATGGTTAGAGCGCCGCTAACTGTCAATCAAGCGCTCTGTTTAAAGAAGCAGCTCCGAGGCTCCGCCCCCTCCACAGAACTCATCTGATGAAACACAACGAGAGCTGGAGGAATCAAAGACACCGACAACACGGTCCTCCGTTACCGCTGGAGCAGCACCACCAGTGCCGCAGCACGCCTCCAGCGCTGTCTTTATCAAAGCACGCAAACAATAGCGGCTGGAAAGGATCGAGAGGAATATATTACCCGCTTAACAGAACAATGAACGCGGGCTGATTTCTCAGGTAAGCCGCGCGCCTCACTCCCGTTATATTAGCTGCGATTTCTGAACGCAAGATATAATAACCCGATTAGTATATAATGGACATGTTATTAGGATAGGTTTATTTTTTATTTTTGCATGATTGTTTTTAATTGCGCTACATGCATGCTCGCCGTCATTTACTCCACGCTGTTCTGTCGCCTCCGTGGACGCAATGTAAGAAAGAGACGCGATATGAGATTGCGCGCGTGTTCCAGCTGTACAGTTTTGCAGTGATGGCTGCACAGCATCTGAGATTCTGAGTGCTTTTGCTTTGAAGCCTCTGTGTTCACTGGCGCTTCGTTTGCTATGCATGCTGAAGTTCAATTAAATCCCTCACGGCAGCCCTCAAGTGCAGTCTGATGCTATCTACAGGATATGCAAAAACCCTTTATCTGCCAGGTGAGCAGACTGGGGTGGAAGTTTTAAATATAGGCTCACTTCCAGACTTCAGTATTGTTAGTTGCTACATATATGGATGCGTGTATGATAGAAAAATGCTGAAAATGTCCTTTGTTAGGTTTTGTTGGAGACCTAATTGAAAGCGAGTGTTGCTTTCCAGGTTATAAAATATTTTTTTTATATATGCATGCATGCATGTATGTATGTATGTATGTATGTATGTACATGTGTGTGTGTGTGTGTATATATTAGTGCTGTCAATTGATAAAAAAAAATCTAATCGCACATTTTTCTTTAAGTAATAGCGATTAATCCCACCTAACATTAAAGTTTAACACAATTTAACATTCAGTCTTCAAAGAAATGGACAAACAACATATTTAATATTTGTTTAATGGCATCTTTTTTCATGACTGAAGGCCAGTATCAATGATACAAATACAGATTTCTCTATAAAATTGCCCCCCCCAATATTTAACCATTGACTAGCCATTCAACATTACTGTATAATTGAGAGCTATCATTTTTAACATTTATTAGACATTAAAAAAATAACTTCTAATTTAAGTGAACTTAAAACAATCTTCACATGCATAAACCCATTATAATGCCATATTTACCTGTGCCCTATAGTTAGTTATCAAACACTAAATTCTAAATTAAATATAGATGAATCCTAAAAGCTACAAAAGTGATTGATTTCCTCATTTTTTTTTTTTTTTTTTTTTTTTTTGTCCTTTGATTAATAGACATCACAGCAGCTGGTTAGTAGGTTGTTTTGGCTGCTATTTCTTTAAGAGCTGGCGCTGCTGATTAACGTGGGCGGAGGGGGGGGGGGGGCCGGATATGACACGCCATCGTATTTATTTTCTCTCATCTCTTTTTACTTTTTCTGACCCACTTCAGGTCTTAACGTCTCTACTAATGAGCTGAGGAGTTGAAACGGGTGTGTTTTGGCTTTTGGTAGATGGGTAGATGAGTGAGACAAGTGCTGCGGCTTGCTCCAGAGAGTTTGAGAAAAACCATTTCAGAGAAATGTCTGACATGTGAACTCATAATAAAAATATATTACATGCATGCAAAGTTTTAAGGCTGCTTTAATCACATTTTTGATAACTTCATAACTAGGGCTGTGCGATATGGACAAAAAAAACCTATCGCGATTTCTTGATCAGTTTTGCGATTTCGATTTTAATCACGATTTTGACACACACAGACATGCTATACAGTCAATAATGCATTCAGTGTGAATTTGAAACACATTTCCAAAAGAAAACCAATTAGAGCTTTAACATGTCTCTAGAACAGACATAAGGCAAAATAATCACTAAGTAAAGGTGTAACAATGTCTCTAGAACAGACATATGGCAGGACATTTTTTTTTTTTTGCCATGCATTGGTCATAGAACTCTTTGTGGCGTTGCCTCAGATGTTGAACTAGATTTGTTTCACCAAGTTCACACGTACTCCGTCTGCAGTGTATACAGTATGTGTATGTGGTGCAGAAGCAGCACGAACTCATTTTGCTTTCGCACAGGATGCGTTTGCAATCCGCTCCTGATCCGCGGCTGTTTACCACAAACACAACATTTAACCATAATTTTGATTTCAAATCCAAACATTGTAACTTAAAATGCTTTTTCAGCATTGTGATTCTCTTTTATCACAGTACAGTAATACAATATTTCATAGACATATTCACGTTTAAACACAATAAATATAACTTTATTTAACAACCACCACGAGTGCCATCTATTATTGCATTATCTAAAAGTGCACTTTTCCTTGTTTTAAATCTAGCCAAAAAGCCATGTGTTGACTGTGAAACAGTAGAGTTTAATTATATGCGTTTATGGTGTAATTACTAAATTTCTGTGTCAATCCATGTTAATTTTTACCGCGAATAATGCACTGTCACTTTAATTCAGAGCGTGCAGCACAGCAGAAATAGTCTCCGCGCGGAAACGGTCGCAGCATGACTGCTGCAGATGCACCGCTCCCAGTGTTGCCAACTTAGCAATTTTGTAGCTAAAATTTAGCAACTTTTCATGAATACCTAGCAACTTTTTCTTCCAAAAAGCACCTAGCAACAAATGTAGCTATTTTTAAATTTTATTTGGCTACTTTTAGCAACTTTTAATAAGTGACTCAAACAATAAAAAGGCACACATTTTCCATCTAAATTTCACAAAAAGAGGAAACCAAAGATGCATAGCAGGCCTACACACATGAATTAAGTTATTGCTATTTGCAGTTGTTCAATTTGATAATAACAATAATAATTTAATAATAATTCATTTATGATACACCTTGTTAGTAGTTTGTACATGTGATTGTTGATCAGTTAGTACACTGTAAGAAAAATATCTAGAAAAATGGCAAAGGTACTAGTAATTTTCCAGGACATTATCCGTTATACATTATCCATTATCCGTTGTAACCCTGTAACCCAAAAACACAAAATACAATGCGTAATTAAAAATGCAGGTAAAAAACCTGTGAATTATTTTCTTAGAGTGTAGCATACTGACTACTAATACACTGCTTAAAACTATAATTGTTCAGAATGTGTAGTTTTACTAGTTTACTATCTAATAAAAAAAAAACTTGTAATCGTTCAAAAATGAAATAGTTCAAAAGTGGCGGCGCATACTCAAATCGTGATTTTTATGATGATTTCGATTAATCGCACTGCCCTATTCATAACTTAACTGACCACGACATTGCATGCATGTAGTTTATTTCGCACTTTGATATGAAAGGATACACAGGCTACAGCGCGCACCGGCGCCTTTGTGCGTGCAACTGAAAAGCACGCGCTGCGAGCACAGTACAGTTTCCGCACTCGTTTGAGCCTGGCACTGAAGTGAAGTGGAGCGCACGTCTGAAAAGTCTCCTGTTCTCAGTCGTTCTGCGACTTCTTGTCAAGAGAAAAAGTGACAAAAGCAGCAGTTGTGAGTGGGGTGGCCAACCCTAGACATTTGCCCCCGAGTTGTTATTGTATTGAAGGGGGTATATGATGCCCCCCTAAAGGATATCTCGTTCTACCACCCCAATAATATAGGTCACTATGTGGGAATATTTGCATAACGCGGCCCAAATGTTCACGCAAAGAAAGAAGGTGTGGTTTCAGTAACCGCAGTTAGTGTTGAAGCAGCATGTCAGGGAGACGCTGTGTGTTTCAGTGCAAAAGCACTTTATTTGGCATTCCGAAATTAGATGCATTTAGGAATCTTTAAGATAAAGATACAACAGAACAGCAATGCATTTTATAAACAACCGTTTCGTGAACCTAGGAGAGGAGGTAATTCTGACTTTGCTATGACAATCTGGCGCTTCGGAATCAGCTACAGTTTTGTTATTAGTTTAAGTATTTGCTTGTGTGTGTGTGTGTGACTGACAGCGTCACATCACAGTGGAGTCAGCTGTCTTAACCGCGGCTTGTGTACTGCATCTTAATGTGGCTGTTCACATTTCGGGCTTGAACTGATGGTAAAACAAATGACATTATTAACTGTCTTGATATTTACTTTGAAAGATGAAGCTCGCGATTATGGTAAGGGGCAATAAATATCCGACGTGTGCTTGCGGTGTTCGGCCAATCACAAAGCACTAGGTCAGCTGGCCAATCAGAGCAGACCGCGCTTGTCAGAAGGAGGGACTTTGTTAGAAAACGAAGCGTTTGAGAGAGGCGGGGCATAGAGGACCTACAATAATGTAAAGTATTTGAAAAATAATGGGTTGTTTGAACATTAAAGCATGTCAACATATTCTGTTACACCAAATACACAAAATAATGATCTTTAAAAAAAGCATCATATGACCCTTTAATATTTGTAAACGGTAAAACTGAAAAAAATGTATCGCTCTGCGTTACGCGCTAAGTTTGACACCAGTAAAAAATATAAAATATATATATATATATATAGATTTTTCACTACATTCGTATGATTAATAAATTCTGTAGTAGTGTATATACATGATTTGAATTAGATTTATTTTCAGTTGTCATTTTAATTGTCATCAAATTTAATTTTATGTTTCCTTTGATTTATATATTTGGCACTTTTTTTTGTACATTTTTTAAATTTTGGTTACTTTAAAATGTATTAATTTAATTCTGGCTGTATTTCAATTAATGAAAACTAATTTTTAATAGTTAATAATAACAATACATTTACATCCTTTTGATGAATTCTGTGTGATTTGTGCAGCTGTTGACACATCGCCGATGTGCTTATCCTCTCAGGTGATGAAAAATGTGTTGTTGTTAATTTATTTTGAATGGTTACATCAGGAACTGTAGAAAACTATGGAAGGTTTATGCAAGTATAGGTGTCTGTTTGTGTGTGCATCTGGCTAAATCTAGGCGATTTTCCAGCATGACATGAACAACAAGCAGTGTGACAGACTCTGTTCAGATGAAGTCACAAGAACAATGGGACATTTTCTGGAGTAGGAAAAAAATTTATATAATGGGAAATAGTGTCTATGAATGTAGTTTTAAACTAGCTGTAGCAGAACAACAAGACTATATACAAAGCCTACATTGTGCTAAAAGCACAGCCACGTATACACACTGCAGACCTATAAGATACTAAATGAGGTGATGCATTTAAAATTAAATTAATCTATTAAGGATTGGCGTATACAGCTATTTAATTCCAGGCGTTCATACTGGATGCAATGTTTGTTAGTGCTTTGTGTGCAAGATGATGTCTGTATCCTCTGTCAGATGGAAAATCTGGTTAATGACTTCTATAGGTTTGTCATACATAATATTGAGTTTAGAGTGCAGTAGCTAAAATACAAAGAAAAAGAAATGCAAAATAGACAGAAAAAAAAATAGTTTGGCTTTGTTTTTACAGTATAGGGCCTAATACTGTAGTTAAAATCTCCAGTGATCCATTGTAAATAGTCGTCTGCGATCAGTGTTTATGCCAGTTACAAAACTACAACAACACACTTGCATTAACGTAGCTCATGGGTCTTGACGTAGGGCTGGGTATCGTTCAAAATTTGACTTCGATACCGGTTCCCGAACGATACTTTTTTCGATACCAATTCTATGAAATCAATTTTAACAAGATTACATTATCTAAAAAAAAAACTTGGTTTTATTTTTCAGCTTGTTGATGTTTATACAAACTCAAAGACTCATCTCCTGAGCCACTGCACAAAGGAACAAAATGTAACCAACACAATAAATCGGTGCAAAATAGTTTTAATAAAGCTCAAATAGTCTTCAGTTTACACATCTGTTAGGCTACATTTACACTAGTGTTTGTTTTAAAACGCATAGCTCAGACAGAATCATGATTTCTATTTATTTCCCACTGATTTACTGATGAGCATTAGCAGCTTCCAGCGCTGTCTGCTTGTGTTCTCTCTTCCATGAGCGCTGCTCTGACTCAGAGCTAATAACATATTTAATTTCAGCAACATTACATGGCCAAAACACACATTAGATGGCAGGTCCGGATTTACCTATTTTCGTGACGTAGAAAGATTCATTTTTGGGCCCCCTTCCCTATATATATAATAGACCTAATATTACCACCCAAGCAAACAAAAATATTTCTTAATCAGTGGAAACCGATACAGTGTTTCCTATCGGAATAAGCACTTGCGTTCAGTCAATAAAAATCTAATAGTTCTTAATTTGTTTGAGAACTGAGAAAGACCATACCACATAGTCGTGGCCACATAACCACCTCCATTATTTCTCTAATAATTTTAACGGACAGGAGTCACAACCACACATCAAGACATCGTTAAGATTATTTATTTCAAGACATTTGTCATGTTTACGTCCTGAAATCTCGTGTGTGTTGAACTAATTTTTTTACGCACCTCATCCCAAACCTTCCGTTGCAAATTCCAAAACGTCATTTTAGAGCTGATAACAGAGGCTTGAGCCATTGATATGCAGGTTAACACAGTTATTAATGCAGTCTAATGCAGTTATTAGAGAGGGAGAGAGAGAGAGATTAAGTGTGCGGTGAATACCTGCGTCTATCGCGTTTCCATTACAGATTTGCGCAAAACTTTGGCGACATTTTATAAATGTCGATAAAAAAGTATTGCGAAATGACGGCGTTTCCATTAAACAATGTTATGCGGCTAAAACGTAACCTTTTGCCTCTCGCGATAAGTCAAGGCAACGGATTTTGGTGGGATTTTGGCTATATTTATTCAAAGGAGGCTTATGCATGTATCTTTACAGAAGCAGCAAAAAGAGCCGCTTCAGAAACGTGCGCGGTGAGGCTGGAATAAACCACAGCCTGAATAAAAACATTAACACAAGCATTGAGTGGCCGTAATCAGCTTCAGTGACCATATCAGAGCCACACTGCACCGCAGACGTGTGCAGTGTAAATTGTCCAAGTATTAATAGTAGGGAAAGCCCCTTATACTGGAGCGCGGCCACTTATGAAGTGTTTCTTGGAGGTTATAGTACACTGAAGAATGATCATATGACTTTTTACATACGCCATGTGACCTGTAAATGCGAAAAAGCCGTTTCCATTGCAGTTTTGCGAATTAATCCTTTTTCGCATTGCCTGAAAAACCACCTCATGCGAGCGTAAAAACTTTTTTGCGATATATGGCCGTTTTTGCGAAATTGACGCGTTTCCATTAGGCGTATTTTCAATTCGCAATTTCAATTTGCGCAATTTGAAGGATAATGGAAACGCGCCTACTGATGCTGATGAGATTAACCCCTTAGGTATCGAAATTTGGTACCGAACGACAAAACGTTTTTCGATACTCGATGGTATCGAGGCAATTCGGTCGGTGCCTAAAAAGTATCGAGCTCGATACCCAGCCCTAGTCTTGAGATTTCCCGATTCCAGGCCAGCGACCGTATGATTTGCATATGAAAACACTGGCTGTAGATGCTGTAGGATTGCTGTTTGAGTAAATTTTTCAAAGGAAACATGACGCATACGGGCTTTATTGTCCACTAGGTCAGATAAAAGTTTCAGACATGTGGCTTATTGACCGACACTGTATCTTGCAGTTCCTGATCAATGATCATGCGGGTTTTATGTTGTATTATGTTGTATAGATTATAAGTGGGGTCAATGGAACATTGTTGTCTTTTAATAGTTTTCAGGTCAGAGTTCTTTGCTTCTCTAAATGTTATGCATTTGCCCCCATCACGTAACATGTTATAGCTGTTTGTTGTAGGACTCTACTAAAAGGGTTTTTCCCATTCCCAAATTTCCCATTTTAACTGATACTTCCAAGATTATCCAGATTTTCTTCCAAATATTGCAGTTCCAACAAAAACTTTTGATAGCCAATTATAGTTAACAATACATTAGTAACATATTGGTGGTGACCGTTTCGTCAACTGGACTGAAATGGATTATGTATTAATGTTAAATGAAAACTACGCTTTTTTTTCAATCCTAAACACCTCTTACTCATCCTTTTTTTCCTTCCTCTTTAATCTTTCTTGTCTTGAAATGGCCATAAGGGTTTTGTTTTGCATGTTGAATGTAACTGTCACATGGCAGACTTGCATTTTTCTTTTCTTATTTGAAGCAATGGAGCAGTCTTTGTTGTGTGGGTGTTTTTCACAATTGAAAAAAAGAGAACAGCGGAGCTGCAATCAGGTTGAGGTAATTAGAAAAGGCAGCAGGGTGAAGAACTTCAGCACAGCTGATTTGCAGATTTAATCAGTCATAAGTCATCCCAATGTACACACAGAATATCAGGCAAATGTAATTACCACACAACAACCGCTGTAACCTTAACCTGCCAAACAATAAAATCACTTAACTAGTACAAGGTCATTTCAGAAGGACAGCGCAAACGTCAGAGCTGGATCAGACAGCATAATGGATGTTATTACACGCTAGCCAAAATTTCAGTTCTTCAGTGTTCAGCACCAAAGGTTTTGTTGGCTATTTGCGCACAATTTGTCCTGCCATTTAGTGGTGCAGCTAGCCATTTGTTGAGGCATACAACACTTGTGTTTTTCACAGGCTGATGTCTACTAAGGACAGTTTTACGTTGCCGACTCGCTGGGTGTTTTAAGGGGATGGTTCACCCCAAAATGAAATTGTGCCATTTGCTCACCTCTGTGTCTTTCCAAACCCCTAAGACGTTTGTTTGTCTTGGATCACAAATGAAGATATTTGTTCATTCATTGACATTCCACACAACCAAACTTTAATGGATCAAAAAGTAAAAAATGCATTGTGAAAGTAATTCATATGAATGGAGTGATTTTATTGGTTGCATGGACTTCATTAAAAAAACAAAACTCATTAAAAATATAATATTTTGTGTTTTAAAGAGGAATGAAAATCATATAGCTTTGAAACGACATGACGGTAAGTATTTGATGTTGTTTGGAAGTTGGCAGGCTAAAATAAAAATGTCTGAGATTTGTGTTTGTGAGCTTCATGCCATTTTGTTTTAATAAAAGAACGCTTAAAGTATCGCAAATGGTCATACTGGTGTGGTGTCTTATATTTTGCCATCAAATTCCTCAAACGCAACCATATTTAGCTTTTTCTGCTTTGTTTTTGTCTCTGAAATATTCAGTGCTGATTAATTCTGCATGAGGAAGAATCAAAAGTCAAAACACTATTTTCTCTAGACTTTTCAGTTTTGTGTGCAGAAGAGAACGCTGCAATAATTACAAACCTCCACTTTGTTGTAAAATAAGCTACAGGCATGTAGCCGGGGTAAAAAGATGCACATGAACCAATTGTGATAATGCATATTTAAATATTAATATATGAATATTGTCAAATTTTATGGTTGGAATTGTGTCTTTTGGTTATTTGTAGGCTTTGTAGGACATGCCTTTTAAAAAGGATTCTGATACTACTTTGTTGTATATTCCTTTTGGTGTACCCGCTTCAGCTCTCTGTATGGTACTGTACTGATTTTATGCTTCCTGATTTATGCAATGTGGCCGCCACATTTGTCAACATGCTCTTATGTCTTCTGATAAATGGAGTGTCAATGTTTGTCTATTGAGTTTGAATCTGGCTGCTCAGTTGATGGAAATTTTAGTTTTATGCTCAACAGTGCCCAGATTCGCACAATGGTGTAATCGCTGTAGTCTTTGGGTTTATTTACACTTGTAAACGTGTTTCAGTTCTCTTGGTTCTTTTGGTCTGGACCAAAAAAAAAAAAAGAGCAAATGATAAATTTGGTCCTGACTCGCTTAGCGTTCACACTACCGTTTTGTAGCAACGCGAACCTAAGAGCAAAAACAAAAGGTATAGGACTGGGTAAAATATATAGATTTCTCTATTTTAATCATCGATTCTCATTTTTACAAAATGTTGATTCTTAAAGGGATAGTTCACCCAAAAATGAAAATTTGATGTTTTTTGTGGGGGTAAAGGGGGGATGTCTGGGGTGAAAGACACCAAGATGTAGGTGACTGTTTCTTCAGTAGAACACACATGATGATTTTTAAGTCCAACTGTTGCAGTCTTTATCGGTTGTATAATGCATGGCAATGGTAACAAAATCTATGAGAGTAAAAAAATAACATGCACAGACAAATCCAAATTAAAACCTGCGGCTCGTGAAGACACATTGATGTCCTAACACACGAAACAATCAGTTTGTGCAAGAAACCGAACAGTATTTATATAATTATTTTTTACCTCTAATACACCACTATATCCAACTGTCTTTGGGCGCGTGCACGGCATGCGGTGAGAAAGGACTGAAGTCTCTCGCGTGTATACGTCACTCATTTTTTACACAGTGCACAGTCATTGTAGGTAGGACGGCTAATCAAAATGGTACTTACTTCAGCTTATCTGGATTGTTCAAACCGACTTAAAACTAAAAAGATTACGTTCTCTCGCGCGAACTCATTCGGGAGTGTTGACTTTCCACTAGGGTGACCACCGTGCCATTTTCCCAGGATGCGTCCTTGCCAGGATTTGTTTTGGCTTTGCTTTTTCATGCTTGCTGAAGGTAATGATCGAAAAGTAGTTGGACCAATAACATGCAGGCATCGTACATAATCGCCCATCATGGCATGTGAGAAGGTGGGATCTACAGATCAAAACAATGCAAATACACATACAGTATAGGTGTGTTCGACTAAGCAGTCGGCTCAGACTGATCGGGTTTGACATCAAAGTACCCTATAGAGCGGTTCGAAAGGGCACCCCATCTGTATGGTCCTTTGATGTCATACACTGATCTGTCTGCACACGCAAACAAAGCCAAACCTAGATATTTTAGGCAATATAGAAATACTGGCCAGGGACATTGTCCTGGGAAAATGGCACGTATGGTCACCTTAGTGTTTTTTTTACTCATAGATTTTGTTACCAATGCCATGCATTATAAGACTGACAGACTGCAACAGTTTGAGTTAAAAATCTCAGCTTGTGTTCTACTGAAGAAACAAAGTCACCACATCTTGATGCCTGGGGGTAAGCAGATAACATAAATTTTCATTTGTGGGTGAACTATCTCTTTAATCCCAGAATTAATTAGTTTTGCCTGTTTTCAAATAGAACATCCAATAAATTGCAATAAGCTTTGTTACTTTTGATATGAAACAAAGTCTCAGATTTCAAATTCTGTCCATTTTATTACAGTATTCAAACAATAAATGCTATTTAATGTGGAGTGACAGATTGCTGTAGCAGCTTCAAGAGAAGTGGCACTTAAATTGATAATCTCTTCATTAATACCAGTTTCAGCACAAAATAAACCTGAATGAATGACCGAAGGCATGTTAAAAGAACGCACACAACTCGCTGAGATCCATATCCTGTCTCATGTAATCGCTCAATCAGTGTTTCAACCACGCAAAGACGTCAGTATAACAGCTTGTAAATGGTGTCACGAAATGTCACATTTACCTCAAACCAAACAGTCGTGACCATAAACTCATTAGTCAGCTCAGTTTATACAGCATCTAGAATATCAACATAAGTTTTACTGTTCTTTAGGGTTTAATTTGTGTGAATAAATCCAAGTTATGACATCCACCATTTAAATGTTTATATTTCAAATTAATTGGAGTATAAATACCATTATGTAATTGTAAATGTATCATTATAAAAACTTAATTGAGTCTAATTTAAGCATTTGTATACATATCAGTTAATTTTATTAGTATTGTATCAACTGACACATGTATATTTTACAGCATTAGTTTTTTTTTCCTTGAGAAAATTTGGCATGTACTGTACCTGATATCCAAAATAATATCGAATTGAATCCCAAGCTTGTGAATCTGAATCAATTCGTGGAATGTGTCAAAAAACAGCCCTAAAAAGGCATAAGAATAAGGCTAACCTGATTGGACAAGTTTTGCCAAACATCCAAAACAATGCTTTGTTTTAGGCTGAATGCACTTATGTACATATCATGGCATTTTTACCAGCTAATAACTCAAAGAGCTTATAAAATGTGTAAAGTTGTCAAAACATTGCTAGGAATTGGTTTCACACAAAGATCTGCATGCAGATTGCGGTTCTGATGCCTCTTCTCCTTTTCCTGTTTATTGCATAAACTGTTTGACTGCAGCAATGGTTTTGGAAACATTTTATATTTGCAGTTGCCTTTCGTGTTGCTAATGGTGCATAAATGTCATGCTACACCTTTTTAATGTAACAAAATGGCACAAATGTGACCCAGGGGGTCCACAAAACCAGTCATAAGGGTCAATTTTTCGAAATGGAGGTTTATACATCACCTGAAAGCTGAATAAATAAGCTTTCCATTGATGTATGGATAGGATAGGACAATATTGAGTAAATCGCTTTTAAATTTGTCCAAATGAAGTTCTTAGCAATGCATATTACTAATCAAAAATTACGTTTTAATATATTTACAGTAGGAAGTTTACAAAATGTTGTCATGGAACATGATCTTTACTTAATATCCTAATGATTTTTGGCATAAAATAAAAATAATTATAATTTTGACCCATACAATGTATTTTTGGATATTGCTACAAATATACCCCAGCGACATAAGACTGATTTTGTGCTCCAGGGTCACAAATGTATAATATTGGTCTTCATATCTTATTACATATCATATCTTATTGCATTAGCCATCCTGATTACTTTGGCTAGCATTTCTATATACGGTCCTGTTAACAGCTAACAGATATGTGGTAGAGTTGGTTGAATTGGTCACTCTCTATCTTATAAAATGCCAATGCTTGTGTAGTTTTAGGGCATTTCATCCAGTCTGACTTACAGTATGCTAATGGAGCCGAGTCCCATGAAGCACCCTAAGGTTAAATGTGCTGCACAGTGGCACAATAGGAACAGGCTAGACCTTGATCACCGTAAGTCTTGAGTTCCAGGTCACCGGTGCTTGGGATTAGACTTGAGCTTCTGCTTTAACCTTCAAGCTGCGGTCCAAAGTCTGCCGTATATGACAAAGCGAGAACAATGAGCTGTAAGTACATGAATCTAAACTTTAGATTCCTTTGTAGTTTGCTTTCGGCTGGTAAAGCATTACGTTCATATGAACATGTCGCGACAATTTCGGGAGCTGAGCACATCTAAAAGCGCAGAACTGAAATGAAAAGCTCCTGCTGTTGTAAACACTGGAGAAAGATTTCGAAGGACTCAAACAGAAAAGAATCATTGCATGTTAACAATGTTTTCTTTCCCTTCTCTGAGGTTGT
The DNA here is from genome assembly GCA_018155175.1 of Sinocyclocheilus anophthalmus. Classification (NCBI taxonomy): domain Eukaryota; kingdom Metazoa; phylum Chordata; class Actinopteri; order Cypriniformes; family Cyprinidae; genus Sinocyclocheilus; species Sinocyclocheilus anophthalmus. The sequence goes on along the minus strand of JADLZN010009472.1, from coordinate 613,115 downwards.
GTGCTATAGTTTTATTAGAGTGTGATTGAACCGTTGACAGTCTCATTCAAGTCCCACACTTTGAAGAAATATGATAAAGGAGTCTCTGCTTGAACTCAACACTGTGCTGTTTTTGTGGCAGTGAGTCATAGTCTCTCTGGTCTTAATGCAAGAAGCGTGATTGTCAATCATTTCTGAGCATTATGACATCTCCAACTGTTCTTTGAGATTATCTCTATTCTACGTCTGTATTAATTCCTAACACTTTCCTGATTATCCAAAGCCAAGCATATTACTCTTGGCACGAGTACAACAATTTTCCGGACATGATGTTGATTCATTATTTTTTTTCTTTTTTTTTTTCTTTCTCTGTTTAGTCAAACTTCGTATTTTTGTAAATTTAACTGAATTTACTATAACTTTAGTGTATAAAAAGTAAAATGTGTGGTAGTGAAAAACGTCAAACGTTACCCCAAACTGAAAATTTTTACTGAAAAATGTATAAACATTTATTAATTCAAACATGCACCAAACAAATGAAAGATTTATTAATATAAATAAAATGTAGCGTCTTTGAAAACCTGAGCTCCTGCTAGCATTTGACTGAGTATATTGAAGTGTCACCTACAGTTTAGAAGTTACTGTGGTATGAATTCTCCAGGCTGTGCTGTTATTAATTTTTCAAAAGCACATCTTTAATAACGTTATGCAAGTGTTTAATTATCATTATGATGTGTTTTCATGTTGTCCTTGTCATTCACAGGCTTGTATTTTCTTGAGAGATACCAAAGACTGTACGGAAAAGACACATTATGATGATTGAACAATTTTTATTTAATTTGTCAATGTTTTCACTGACTGGAAGTGAAGTTTTACAATTCCTGATACTTGTTGTGATTTTTATTTCCTTAATGTGATTATTTGAATTGATCCAAAGCGTGTGAAATCATTGAGCGTCCTAATGTTCGCATACTGTGTCTTCAGCAGTTTTTTTTTTTTAATGCAGCACTCCTAAAATATAATAAACCACAAAGTGCATAAAGTTCCTTTTAGTATTTTGAGAGAGAGAGAGTGAAAGGCCTGATTATATTAGTGTAATATTCGCAGTGCGAGTGGAAAGTGGGTCAAAACGAGTCATTATATTTTGAACACCTTTAAATGATTTACTTAACATTATGCTTTTGTGCAATAGGCTACTTGTTTTTAAAGCTTTAAAGAAGTATTGTCGAAATACTGGTATCAATATTTGTATTGATTTATTTTAATTTTGTCTTCCCAAAGTATTGGTACTTTTGAAATCCCTACAAATTTGACTTGGGTTGGTTCGGATATTTTCTTGTTTCGGTGGCTGGTGGAGTGTGAAGCCGCCGAGCTGTCCATTACAGTGACTGAGGGATGGATGGCTCACACACAGGCCTGTGTGTCACTGCTTTACACTGCTCGCTGTGGTGCTGTCTAATGGGCTGTCAGGTGTCAGGGGCAGCCGCTGCATAACACCAGCCAGACTCTGGCCCAGGGGAGACAGGAGTGTAATTTCAGATGACAGGCAAACGCTGAGGTTCTGGGCCAGACCTCCGAGCGCCAAGAGGGTAAATTTATCTGGGGTGGGCTTTGGACCTCAATGAAATTGAATGAACTTCAATTAGAAGTACACAAAGCAAGTGTAATTGAGTCTAAGGGAAAGCTTGTAAACCCCCGAGCTGGGTGTGAGCAGGTCGTTGTGGTGGCATGTTCAGGTAATTGCTAATTCTGCAGTGTCGAAAATACTATGTGCAGATGACTTACCTTGCAGACATGGCAAGTTTGTGATCAAAGACACAACGCCTACTGCTTGTAGACTGTAGTGGGTGTGAAGCATGCGTTTATGACTCTGTACATCCAGGCCAAAAGACCAAAATATCATTTCAGCATAGCAATTTTATGACTTTTTATAGTGCTTTATTTGATCGTTTTATAAATGCATAATTAAATGTATCAAAGACAAGATTACCCATTTTGGTGGCTGCAGCAAATTACATTTACAGAAGTGATTTTATTTTATATGCATAGAAAGCATATTAAATGCAAGTAAAGTGTCTAATGTTTTCAATAACCTTTGTGAAAATAAAATGTCAAATTATGGTTGAAATAATTAAAATGTATAAAAGTAATCATTCCAGATTTTATTGATTTAAAAACTTCTTGCTGATGAATGAGTACAACCTATAGTGGTTTGAAGGATACTGGCAAAGATTGGTAAAAAATGTAATTGAATTAAAATTAATTAGTTTTGGAGGCCAGTGTTGCCAGATTGGATGGATGATTTCCAGCCCAAAGCTCACAAAAACCCGCTGACTCCACAAAAAACCGCCCAAAAAACCCCTTTTAGACTGCAAATATGTGAATAGAAATGTCCAATCAAGGTTGATAAGAGCCATTTTTAACTCTAAAACAAAATGACGACAAAATAATATAAATATAACGTTAGATAATTCCCTGGTCAAATCGGGGCAAATACATTAAAGTTACCAAATATGACTAAAATATGCAAGCAGACACTGTCAAAACGGCAATCAAGAAATTAACCGATACCCTGGAAAAAAACACATGCTTCATTTTCAATGTCAACAGTCAATTTAAATGCAAAAAAGTTCCCAATATAAGTGATCGGAAAAAGCAACGTAATTAGGTATTTCACACTTGTTTATGCACACATCATGAGTCAAAACTCTGCCATTCATTGATGCATACTGTATGATACATACATTGAATTAACAAAAATAGTGTGCTTGCCTTCGTGTCGCTCTGTAATTTCACACAGAATTAGAGGAAGTCTTTCGTGAGGTTTATATTGTAGAACATTACAGAACTTTGCACAGTCAAAACTAACAAGTCCAGCAGCTGTCAAGGATACACCAATCTGGACCGTTTAAAAGATTAAAAGACAGGATCGTATAGATATTAATCAATTTTAAGTAATTTTAACTGCGCTCTGATTTTGGAGTTGCAGTGTTATTAGAGCCTTCGTGTCATCTCTCCCTCAACAGGTGTAATTCACGTTTTGAGTTAAAACACTCACCCACTCTTTACCATGTAACTTGTATTTAGACATTGATCACTTATACAGTTATACATTCAAAATCCTACCTGATCTCAAGGCATAAATGTACCTGGGGGCACTTTTTAGCGAGATGCGTACCAGTAAGTACATATCACTGCAGTTTCCAAAAGAAATGAACACTAGAGGCAGTAAACCTTTGTACATTTGTGTGAAAGGCAATAATAGTGTCAGTTTTCGCACATACTTAAAGAATGTCAGTTATGACTTCAAAACAATCTTAATATGCTTGAAGATTTGAACTGATGCTTTTGACGGTAGCATCACACACATCCAGCTTTGGTATCTATGGGTTTTCATCTATGTTACTGTTTCGTCTCTTCGCCTTTGGTAGCTCATGGAGTACGGAGACGTACTTGAGAGGCGAGGAGCTTCGACGAAACCGTTCAAATCTGCATATAAGGAAGTTGACATGGCACGGTTGCATCAACAAATGCAAAACTGATGGTAGAGCTAAACTCTGCAGGAAAGTGGATCTTGCAAGCCAGATTTGAGGATCACTGCGATTAGAGCATTAACTTTTAGCGACAGTACACGGATATTTGAATTCTGAACCGCCGCCATACATACCAGAAGCAACGTAATAAAACACAGCAATGCATACCTATATCAATGTAGTAAAAACATACCAGGGTTCATGTATTGAACCAGTGTTTTAGCGCCACTCACTGGACATTTATCTTTGAAAATACAGCAAAACATGCATTAAGGTACATAAAAACAGTGTTGCAGAAAAGCACCCAGAGGTACATATTTTTATGAGACCAGGTTGTCAAAATCAGATCTGCTATCGCGCTAAAAACCTGTCACTCATGATTCATCACATCTGTCTGCTGCTGATCCCTAGTGATTGGCTAAAAGTGCTCCTGCTATGTCGTCGTCATTGCAGTGTGTGTTTATAACGCCGTGATGACTGATGGATGCGTATATGCATACTTGGGCTTTGTTTGTAACCAATTAGCCTATCAGTTTGTTTTAAACCTGCCCAATTTTGTCACCCCCGCCCCAAGCACATTTTTTATACCGCACATCAAGTCAAAAAAACCGCCCAATCTGCAACACTATTGGAGGCGGCACTCTCGTCGTCCTTTAAAGTCCCTGTAAAGTCAATTCTGAGAATTGTTTCTGAATGCATTATAAATGTTACAAATGTATTGCTGAAACACAGTGAATTCTGTAGTACTGAATAATGGAGTTAGACCGTTAAACACTTTTTCACCAATTCTGTTTTCAGGATTTTTTGGGCGGGGCTAAAATGGGGGTTCGATGACGCACTGGAGCCCCCGAGTCATGGCCCCTCCCCTAACACTATAACTAGAACACATTCGCATCAGTTCACCCGCTCAATCGCGAGTTACTGTCATTACCATTAGTTACTACAGCCTACAGTTTGCTAGCTAGCTATGCCTTTGTCACTGAAATGCGTATTTCCTGGTTGCGATAACATACAAAACAGCTCGGTGTCCTTATTTAAATTTCCTAATAATGATTATATCAAAAAGAGTTGGATTCATTTTGTGAAGAGCCACCTTGATAGAGAGCTGAGGATCACCACCAAAACCTGACTCTGCAGTGATCATTTTACACCGGATAGTTTTATAAACTTTTATCTGAGACAACTGGGATTCACTGATAATCCGCTGTTACTGGTACATTCTCTGTGTACCGTCCTCTGAATCGGATTTCTGGCTCTGGAGGCTCAAACAATGTATGTTTTGTAAATCCATTAAGCTGTTAATGAGCATCCATTCATGCTGACATTAGCGGTATTTGACAGTTTTAAGAGGCGGTGACAGCTTTCCGCAAGTAGGCAGGTTTCATTGCAAAAGCGGACACGCTCCCCAGCGGTTTTGAGCGCATAGGATACTCACCCAGTTTTTTTCCTTCAAGATTTTGACATTATTTCTTAACGTGGTGGATTTTTTTCATCTCAAATTTGGCTGAGTGGTTAATCATTTTCTTGGTGTGACAACTCGGACCATTGTAATTTGCCTTTACAGGACTTGAATGTTTTGTAATAATTCTTACTACTTATGCCTGACAAGATTTTTTTTTTATTCTTGAAGACAACAATTTATTTTTACAAATTTTATTTTGTTGTATATGAACCCCTGTTTTCATCTTTGGCCCGTGCATGCAATACCTAACAAAATGTATGCAGTTTATATAAAAAGAAATAAAGCCCTTAGTACAAAGATTGTATTGTTTTCTGTAAATAAACTCCTAATTTGCGGTTTACTGATAGTAAGTATAGTAGTTAGATTTATGAATGGGGTTATGGGATCCAGAATATGGTCATGTAGAATAAGGCATTAATATGTGCGAAAGAAGTACTAATAGGTAGGTTCCTTAGGTATAAACAGATAATCTGCCACACTCTAAGCAACTAGTGAATAGTGTTCCCAAAGCTAAAGTGTTACCAAAAGTTTTAAGATGTTTATTTTTTTTTTTTCTTTAGTACAGCAGTAGGAAGTCCCAGTTTCCATTTCTAAACTTAATTTTTGCCATTCATCGTAATAATCACATGCATCTTTTTTTGCATTGTCTTGATGGTGGAGAGATCAGATCTCTGTGTGGAGCCCTTATCTCACTGGATTTTTACAATTAATAGCAAAATTAGTGTTTGAAAACTAGGGCTGTCATACCGGTTTTTGCTTTTGGAACGAGTCTCCTTGATACTTAATCTCAACCTGTTGATGAAGAGCCAATATATACACATTTCTGACTCAGCTGTATATACTGGTGATTCGATTCCTTAGTCCGGCTTCCCATCTTTTCTTATCCACTCCCTGAAGGCTTGTCGCACGTCGTCCCCGAGTGTACGTCTCTCCCTCAACTGTGTGTCCTCCGTCGCCCTTAAACATAATATTGTAATTCAAATGTATAGCAGTTCTCGCATAACCACAATACACCACAGAAAAATCTATTGCAAAATGCTGAGACATTTTTACATTTGCACAATACCTCTGCATGTCAAGCGGCCCAGGAGCTATCAGATCAGGCAGTTTGCAGCTTGCTGCTTCCAAAGGTGTGGTTAATGGGGTCAGACATTTCTGTTTGTCAATGCATGCACAAACTCGTATGTGTGCCTGTTCGCACGTATGTGCTTGCAGAGAGGATGTTTTGTTAAAGCATCTTTCAAGTATCTGTTGTGACAAAGAGTCTTATGTAATTTTCCTTGCACATTAGTCACCCTTTTTGTTTTTTTCTAGATGTATTTAAGTCATCCTTTCTCCTCTACCTGATTCTTATGTTGATATTGCAACCCAGTTTGATTGACGTTGATACTTTTTTTACTTTTTGTTGTGCTAAACAACCATATATTGATTATGGGAATGCTGATTGATTTTTCCACGGTATCGCAACCCCCTCCCTGTTATATGCGCTTTTTCCACTGCGTGGTACGACTTGCGGGCTTCATCCTCTTTGGTCAACCTGTGACTTTTCGGCTCGCACGGTTTTGCGTTTCCACTGCGTTCAGTCCTGTGCTTTAGTCGTGTGCAGCTTGTGTCCTTCTTATTCACATCTGATCGCTTATAGGGTGTTGCCGGCCTCGCCTTCTACTTCCCCTACCCGCCGTCCACAAAGAACAAACAAGTAATAACAAAACCGTCCTTCTCACTTGCCGTCGTCGCCCCATCAAGTCCTCACTCTGCTGTCGGATCCGCTTCCTCCGTCTGCTATCCCGAGCTAGCGAACGCTGCTGTCGTTCGTCCGCACCAGACCCAACAACACCTTTTTTGGTTTTGTTAACAAAGGCTGTTTGGCCTTTAAAACTTCTTGGCCGTGTTTCGCTCCTATCTGATTTCGGCGTGGCTTGTGCTTATTTAAATCCTAGCATATTTCTGTTCGTGTCTCCGGCCAATCTGTGATCAGCAGAGTTTACACGTCACGTTTTGGTAACGGTACGGTTCACTTGGAACCCCAACCGAAGTGGTACTAAAAAAAGTACCAGGTACTGTACCCAGTGGAAAACCCCCAAAAATTGAACCGTACCGTGCTGTACCATGCAGTGGAAAAGGGCGCCCTAGACATGTCTTAGGGAATTTGTCGTGTGTCGGCTGGATGACAGTCTGTTCTGTGTGAAGACCTTTGTTGCTCCCAGGAATCTGTTGAGAAGCAATCATCCCGTTGTTAGCGGTGGTAGAATGATGTCTTTGAGATGCAGAGCTCGCAGTAATTTGTAAGAAATGACTGCTGGGAAGATCAGTTTGTACTTCCTGGAAACTTTTCTTCAGCTCTGTGTTTTTGACACATTTCATTGAGCTTTTACCATTCTGTTTCTGGAAGTATCCCTCATATTCAGTTCCCTGTGTGTCACAGACGGTTAAAGATCTTAACTGAGATGGTATTAACCACTGGGTTAAAGTTTTCTTTGTTCAAAAGAATTGTTAAAATTCTGATCTGGTGTAAATGCTCCTTTCAATAAGATTTATTGTCTCTCTCCTCTCTCTCTCGCCTCTCTCTCTTCGCCTCTCCTCTCCTCGTCTCATCTCTCTCTCTCCTCTCCTTCCTCTCTCCGCTCCTCTCACTCTTCTCTCTCTCTCTCTCTCACACACGCTCTCACACACACACGCTCACACGCTCTCTCACACACACACACACACATATATATATGAATGTGTATGCGTAAAAGCTATATAATAATATATAATTATATATATATAGATATATATATATAGATATATATCTATATATATATATATATATATATATCTCATCTAGAAAGGACTTAAATGCATAAATGTCTCCTAATTGGAGTTTGTCAAGACATGTTTTTTTTTTTTATTTAGTTTCAGTTTTTTTTCTCACTCCAAGCCCTTAAAGATATTCACCATGGCAACCATAGTTGATTCCAAAATACCATAATTACTTAATTATTCATGCTGCCACTTCATACAACATTTGCGGTTATTGCTATAAAGCTGTAATTATTAAAATGTGTCTGCAGCCGTCTTAACACTGCAGTGTACAGTATATAACTCTTTTCAACATTGATAATAACAAGAACTGCTTCTTGAGCAGCACATCAGCATATTAGAATGATTTCTGAAGGGTCATGTGACACTAAAGACAGGAGTAATGCAGCCTTGGTGATTTTCAAAAACATGTACTTTTTTTTAAAACAGTGTATAGTATGATCAATCATGATGTACATTCATGACTAATAATTAACTCTTGCATTGTGATAGCATGAATTATCTAATCTGTTACTGCAGAAGTGCATTTGGACCTCACTTCCTTTTACTCTGAGGCTGAAACGAAGAATCTGAGGTTACCATACTTCCTCTGGAAGCTTTGACTGTTTGCAGTCTGTGCTGATGGAAGTGTTTTGACTAGTCTGTTGTGGCCGAAGCCATCATCTTTACCACGGTATGTTTGGTCAGCAGCATGAAAGAGCCCTAAATAAAGTTTAACAGAGTCATTAGGAAGTCTGGCTCTGTTATCAGACACTGCCTTGGCACGTTGGAGGTGATTGCTGAAGGAGAGCTCTCTCTGTACTCATCGTGTAGCATGAATGCCACCCTTTACTTGGCACACAGCTCAGACAAAAGAGCACGTTCAGCAACAAACCGATTGCACCGTCATGCATGAAAAGAGACGGGAAATTCTTTGTTCCATCAGCCGTCAGTTGTACAATACATTCCCTGCCTCAATATGTGAACAATCTGTCTGATTTGCACATTTTTATCCTTGCATATAATTCGCACCGTTTTCACTTGTAAAGTGTTCCTCTGATATCCCTGCTGCTTTTCCGCTTGCATTATCAGGAAAATCCCTTGTTGCATGTTATTTTACTCCTGCTGTTTCCGCTTTATGAAGCGATTGTGTTGTGGTCACGATTCAACCTTATTTTGAATGTGAAGAAATCAAGTATGCGCAATGGAGATAGAAAATTGTGAAATATGCTACCTGCTCATTTGTTGCAAATGGCTGTCATTGTGGTTGCATCACACGCTGTTCATGAGCAGCAGTGAGTTAATGCTCACTGGTTTTCCAAATTTTGGGGTCGGTGAAATATAGTTTGTACTTATCTTCACTATACATTTTGTTCCATTGACTTCTATTCATGTGAATGTGAATGTGGGACACAGGAACACAGGATTGTGTTCCAAAGTTCATGTTTGGTAAACTCTGCCCTGTGAATTTATGTATCGCATTGTGTTTAGACGTATGACCAATAGAAGATTGGTGTGGCATCTTAGCTGGATTACAAAAAATGCAAACTTTAAATATGCAAGATTGCAGCATTGCAGTAAAATGAAGCAGATTATCCCCCGGTTTCACAGAACAGGCTTAAGCTAGTCCCAGACTAAAATGTGCATGTTTGAGCGGTCTCAACTGAAAATATCTTGCTCTGACATATCTTAAAATATGTCAGTGTCATTGTTCTGTGTCAAGATGCACACCTGTAATATTCTTCGAAGGCATTTTTGTAAAAGTTGCTTAAATATCTTAATTTAATTAAGGTCTAGTCCTGGCTTAAGCTAAGCCCCGTTTGTGAAGTACCTTTTATAAATTTTGCATGCTCAAAAATACAGTAAAAGAATAATATTGTGAAGTATTACAATTTAAAATAACTGTTCTATTTTCATATATTAAAGAGATGTTTGAAAATGGGTCAGATTTTTTTTTTCTGAATTCTTATATTTTGTAATTATCTAAAGTGCGTGCTTGATGAATACCTGTTAATTTCTTTCAAAACATAATTTTATTGACGCAAAGCTTTTGAACTGTAGTTTAAAATCAACCAAAAAAACCTAAAAAACTAAATTGATTTACTCTCACACTTATGTTGCTAGACTGTATGAGTTTCTTTTGTGGGACACAAACGAACACATTTTGGAGAACTTTTGGGTCTAAATGACATTGATTGTCATTGGCTTGCATTGTCTGGAAAAAAAAAAACTCATTTGAAAATATCATCTTTTGTGACCTGCAGGAGTCAGTAAGACAGGTTTGGAATGACAAGGGTAAGTAAATTATTATTTTTGGGTGAACTATCCCTTTAGTTATACCAGGTGGCGGCTATAATAAGCCCTCAATGTATTCATGTGAGTGTGTATTCATGTATTCTTCCTAGTTCATGGTAGTGGACTGTGGTGTATTTGTGGGTGGCAATTTGGGTGTGATTGCCAATAGTCATGTATGTGAGAATTGGCTTCTGTTCATCAGAACAGTTGGGAGACTGTCTGTCTCCTCCCGTTTGAATACCAGACGTCATCCTGTGCCCAGGTACACAGCAGCTTTCTAAATCGCCACTCCTCAGGGTCAGAGTTCATCCATGTTTCCTGGGACCCGATGGAGCTTCTTGTGTGTGTGTGTTGTGTGTGGTTTGTGGGTGTGTGTGTGTGTGGTGTGTGTTTGTGTGTGTGTGTGGACGCCTGTGCTGCTCATCGTCACTGACAGCTTTTCTCGTCGTTTGTTGGTGTTTTGGTGTGCGTTTCTCCATTTGTACCATACACATTGTATCGTTTTAAAGGTCAGTATTTGTTGTCAACGGTTAATAACTGATATAAAAATTCTGGCCAATAGAGAAACAATTTTTTTTTTTAAGTTATGCCGATAACCAGATGTACAACAGTATTTTGGCCTTTTTTTGTCCAAATAATGAAAAACTTAGACTAAAAATTAAAATCAGTGTTTTTTAAACAAAATCACGGGGACACGACTGGTAATGTACAGTGTGAACTTGATTAATTTTTGGTTTTTCCAAAGAATACATTCAGCACAACAAATTAAATTTGTGTTATAGATGGATGGATGGATAGAGATTAAGTGAGTATTAGATGATAGTGAAAGGTAGCCTAAATGTAAACACAGGAAATGACAGCACCGATCAAAGTCCATTAGATTTTATATTTAACTAAAATTGAAACTAAATTTTAAACCATTTTACAAAAAGTATTACTAAAATAAATGTTAACCCGTTCATTTTACTTTCTTACAGCTAGTTGGCACGGCACTTGACGTACAAGATCTAAACTGAATAAAAATAACATTATATAGACATATAACAAAAGATAAACAGCGAATGTAAATACTAAATTGAAAGAGAGCATATATATATATATTATATAATATATATATATATATATATATATATATATATAAAAAAAAACTCAATATTATAAAACTATAATAGGACCTCAATGATACTGAAATAACACTGATCCAAAATCACCATACCAGCTGTTTTAATCTCTAATATGGTCGAAAACATATTGTCTGTTTGGTTGTTTTGGTTGCTTGTTTGTTTGTTTTATTTATTTTAGTCATTAGCAACGCTTTTATCAAAGCGACTTACAAATGAGTACAATAAAAGCAGTCAAAACTAACAAAGAGCAACAATATATAAGACGATATATATTATATCTATATATGCCAACACTTGTTCACACCACTCTATATTTGAAAAAGTGTTGGCCCCCTTCCGATTTCTTATTTTTTTGCATGTTTGTCACACTTTAATGTTTCAGATCATCAAACAAATTTAAATATTAGTCAAAGATAACACAAGTAAACACAACATGCAGTTTTTAAATGAAGGTTTTTATTATTAAGGGAAAACAAAATCCAAAACTACATGGCCCTGTGTGAAAAGTGGTTGCCCCCCTGTTAAAACTGTGGTTTATCACACCTGGGTTCATTTTCTCTAGCCACACCCAGGCCTGATCGCTGCCACACCTGTTCGCAATCAAGAAAACTCTTAAATAGGACCTGCCTGACAAAACGAAGTAGATCAAAAGATCCTCAAAAGCTAGCCTCTGCCGAGACCCAAAGCAAGTCAGAACCATGAGATAAAAAGTATTTATATCTATCAGTCTGGAAAAGTTTATAACTCCATTTTCTAAAGCTTTGGGACCCATCGAACCACAGTGAGAGCTTTATTCACAAATGCACAAACCGGAACATTGGATAACCTCCAGGAGTGGCGGGCGACCAATATTACCCAAGAGCACAGCGACAACTCAGCCAAGAGGTCACAAAGACCTCCAACAACATCTAAAGAACTGCAGGCCTCACTTGCCTCAGTTAAGGTCAGTGTTCATGACTCCACCATAAGAAAGAGACTGGGCAAAAATTGTCTGCATGGCAGAGTTCCAAGACGAAAACCGCTGCTGAGCAAAAAGAACAAAGGCTCGTCTCAGTTTTGCCAGAAAACATCTTGATGATCCCCAAGACTTTTGGGAAAATACTCTGTGGACTGACGAGACAAAAGTTGAACTTTTTGGAAGGTGTGTGTCCCATTACGTCTGGCGTAAAAGTAACACTGCATTTCAGAAAAAGAACATCATACCAACAGTAAAATATGGTGGTGGTAGTGTGATGGTCTGGGGCTGTTTTGCTGCTTCAGGACCTGGAAGACTTGCTGTGATAAATGGAACCATGAATTCTGCTGTTTACCAAAAAATCCTGTAGGAGAATGTCCGGCCATCTGTTCGTGACCTCAAGCTGAAGCGAACTTGGGTTCTGCAGCAGGACAATGATCCAAAACACACCAGCAAGTCCACCTCTGAATGGCTGAAGAAAAACAAAATGAAGACTTTGGAGTGGCCTAGTCAAAGTCCTGACCTGAATCCTATTGAGATGCTGTGGCATGACCTTAAAAAGGCGGTTCATGCGCGAAAACCCTCCAATGTGGCTGAATTACAACAATTCTGCATAGATGAGTGGACCAAAATTCCTCCACAGCGCTGTAACAGACTCATTGCAAGTTATCTTAAACGCTTGATTGCAGTTGTTGCTGCTAAGGGTGGCCCAACCAGTTATTAGGTTTAGGGGGCAAACACTTTTTCACACAGGGCCATGTAGTTTTGGATTTTGTTTTCCCTTAATAATAAAAACCTTCATTTAAAAACTGCATGTTGTGTTCACTTGTTATCTTTTACTAATATTAAAATTAGTTTGATGATCTAAATATTTTAAGTGTGACAAATATGCAAAAAATTAAAAAACAGGAGGGGGTCCAACACTTTTTCACACCACTGTAAGTGCAAATGACAAGTCTCAGTTAGCCTAACGCAGTACCTTAGCAGTGTGTTTGTATGTCTGTATGTTATATATATATATATATATGTGTGTGTGTGTGTGTTTGTGTGTATATATATATATATATATAAGATATAGATATATATATAATATATATAATATATATATATATATATATATATATATATATATATATTATATTATATATATATTATATATTATACACATACATAAAGAAAAACAAGTAGATAGAATAGAAAAAATATAAAGCTAGTGTTTGTGTTTTTTTTGTTTGTTTTTTTTAATAAAAAATAAGATAAATAGATAAAGTAGAATTAAAATAGAATAAAGTGCTAGATTTAGAGGGTCAAATAAAGGTGGAACAGCTGTGTTTTTAGTCGTTTCTTGAAGATGGCTAAGGACTCATCTGCTCGGACTGAGTTGGGGCGTCCTTCCCCCAGGAGGGACCGTTAATGGAAAAAGTCAGTGAAAATGTTGGGAATTTCTAAAATCAACCAAGTACTAAATGAAAAAAAGGGGTTAATTTGTGCATGTGCCTTTTTTTAGGCACCTTACATCAGAGCTACACATTAAGACAGTGTGTAAGTACAATGATTGAAATATTACATACCCAGATATCCCCATGCATTCTTTCATCATTGTGGAAATGACAAATTTGCAGCTGTATTTTAAACGAGCCTATACAGGAGACACTACTTTTGGTTTTTTTTTCTTGTTTGTTTTGTCCCTCAGAGTCTCAAGAGGGAGACATTTTTCTTTTTCTCTGCTCTTACATGATCCAAGCTGTGTGCTTGCTTTCCTCTGAGCCAGTTGCTGTGCTTGTCGTCCTCTGAGGAGCCCTTATTGATACTTGGTTTAAAACCAGGCAGGGAGCTTGCGTGTGTGTGTTGTGTGTGTGTGTGTGTGTGTGTGTGTGTGTGTGTGTGTGTGTGTGTGTGTGTGTGTGTGTGTGTGTGTGTTTGTGGTGTGTGTGTGTGTGTGTGTGTCTGACACCTGCGAAGCTGGAATGGGTCCGAACTGTCCTGCAGGGTGATGCAATACCTCGTTTGCGCGCCACTTGGCGCACACACCGAATACGCTCTGTTCAAAACCTAGTGGACTGCCTAGATGTATCTGCCTTCAAAAGGCACCACCTAACTGACAGAAAACCGCATAAGTGTTGATCTGGGCACTGCATCAGGCTCTTCAACTCCAGGCCCTGGGGGCCGGTGCCTTAGACTCTCACTCTACTTTAAACACACCTGTCGGTAAGTAAGGAATTTCTGAACATCGTGATTAGCTGTTCAGGGTTGTGTCTTAGATCATGCTACTCCACAGTCGAATGACATACAGACTCTGTTCTACATAGACAGCATTAGCTACAGTGCACATATATTTATATTATATTATGTATTCAGTTCTTCTCAAAATGGAGTGAAATGATCAAACAATTAACAACTGTCTACCATGTTATTTATTATTATTATTTTTTTTTAATTCTTCTTTAATTTAGGTGCACAGATTTAATTTCTAGCGAATACCTCTATCTTATTTTTTTTTCCCCATGTAAATCACTGGTAGTAAAAATCTATGCTGGTTTTACTTTTTTAATGTGAAAAATTTATATTCATTTTGAAGTTGGCTAGAAATTACATTTAAGTATTATTATTAATTATTATTTTTATTATTATTATTACTATTATTATACAAATTGTGAATGTTAGATGGGAGAAAGTAAATGATCAAAACAGGAAATGAGCAGCCACTTATCCAATACCAGCCAATAAATATCCAATATTTACTGATTAAATTGGGGGAAAAAAAATCTTAAGCCAATTAACAATATAATACCTGTATATTGTGCATTCCTGTATCACTTTGTGATTACCAGGGGCCTGTTTCATAATACATTTTACCAAATAAGCCAGGCTTATTTAAGTTAGTCTGACTTATTTTGAACCAAATCAACTGACAATTAGTCAGACTAACTGAAATAAGCCTGGCTTTTTGGTAAACTTGTTTTATGAAACAGCCCTAGGTTTCATTAGACTTTTTTTTTTTATGCACATCAGATATGGTAAACAGAAGCAGAACCATACTTCCTGTTATGCGAAAAACAAACCATTGATTTTTGTGAAAACTCAAATGTGGCTTTGTGCCACGAGAGAACAAACCTCACTGTGGTGTAATGAACGTAACACTTATTGTTTGGAATGCCATAAGATTAAAGGACTAATAATGACAGAACTAAAAAACAAATAAATAAATAAAAATATTACACATACATAGTGTATACGCGTGTGTGTGTTGTTGTGAAATTTATATTGTATATATGATATTATATATATATATATATACATACATACATACATACATACATACCTATATACGTGGGTACTGAAAGTATTCAGACCCCCTTAAATTTTTTCACTCTTTGTTACATTGCAGCCATTTGCTAAAATCATTTAAGTTAATTTTTTTTCCTCATTAATGTACACACAGCACCCCATATTGACAGAAAAACACAGAATTGTTGACATTTTTGCAGATTTATTAAAAAAGAAAAACTGAAATATCACATGGTCCTAAGTATTCAGACCCTTTGCTGTGACACTCATATATTTAACTCGGGTGCTGTCCGTTTCTTCTGATCATCTTTGAGATGGTTCTACACTTTCATTTGAGTCCATTTGTGTTTGATTATACTGATTGGACTTGTGTAGGAAAGCCACACACCTGTCTATATAAGACCTTACAGCTCACAGTGCATGTCAGAGCAAATGAGAATCATGAGGTCAAAGGAACTGCCTGAAGAGCTCA
Organism: Sinocyclocheilus anophthalmus; assembly: GCA_018155175.1. Classification (NCBI taxonomy): domain Eukaryota; kingdom Metazoa; phylum Chordata; class Actinopteri; order Cypriniformes; family Cyprinidae; genus Sinocyclocheilus; species Sinocyclocheilus anophthalmus. The sequence goes on along the minus strand of JADLZN010009472.1, from coordinate 597,226 downwards.
GAGACAGAATTGTGGCAAGGCACAGATCTGGCCAAGGTTACAAAAAAATTTCTGCTGCACTTAAGGTTCCCAAGAGCACAGTGGCCTCCATTCCTTAAATGGAAGACGTTTGGGACGACCAGAACCCTCCCTAGAGCTGGCCGTCCGGCCAAACTGAGCTATCGGGGGGAAGAGCTTGGTGAGAGAGGTTAAAGAAAGAACCCAAGATCACTGTGGCTGAGCTCCAGAGATGCAGTCTGGAGATGGGAGAAAGTTGTAGAAAGTCAACCATCACTGCAGCCCTCCACCAGTCGGGCTTTATGGCAGAGTGGCCCGACGGAAGCCTCTCCTTAGTGCAAGACACATGAAAAAACACCTGAAGGACTCCAAGATGGTGAGAAATAGATTCTCTGGTCTGATGAGACCAAGAAAGAACTTTTTGGCCTTAATTCTAAGCAGTATGGGGGAGAAAACCAGGCACTGTTCATCACCTGTCCAATACAGTCCCAATGGTGAAGCATGGTGGTGGCAGCATCAGGCTGGGGGGGTGTTTTTCAGCTGCAGGGACAGACGACTGGTTGCAATCGAGGGAAATATAATGCGGCCAAGTACAGGTATATCCTGGAAGAAAACCTTCTCCAGAGTGCTCAGAACCTCAAACTGGGCCGAAGGTTTACCTTCCAACAAGACAAATACCCTAAGCACACAGCTAAAATAACAAAAGAGTGGCTTCACAACAACTCTGTGACAACAACTTCTTGAATGGCCCAGCCAGAGCCCTGACTTAAACTCAATTGAGCATCGCTGGAGAGACCGAAAAATGGCTGTCCACCAACGTTTACCATCCAACCGACAGAACTGGAGAGGATCTGCAAGGAGGAATGGCAGAGGATCCCAAATCCAGGTGTGAAAAACTTGTTGCATCTTTCCCAAAAAGGACTCATGGCTGTATTAGATCAAAAGTGTGCGTCTACTAAATACTGAGCAAAGGGTCTGAATACTTAGGACCATTTGATATTTCAGTTTTTCTTTTTTAATAATCTGCAAAAATGTCAACATTCTGTGTTTTTCTGTCATATGGGGTGCTGTGTGTACATTAATGAGGAAAAAAATTTACTTAAATGATTTTCGCAAATGGCTGCAATATAACAACGAGTGAAAAATTTAAGGGGTCTGAATACTCTCCGTACCCACTGTATATATACACACACAAACTCACACATTTCAAATGAACAAAATAAGTTGATGGGTCAGGTGACTATACTACTGCAATACTTGATTCTGTTTTGCTGCATTTCCTTCCTTATAATGACTGTTGTCAATAGCAACGCATTATAACACAGCACACATCAATGTCTCTTTTATCACCGCAGAGGCGCGGACGCACGCTCTCGTTTCATTCAAATGCAGCTTGAAGTCTTGCGCCTGTTTTTGATTGTATTGAAAATGAAATCAGAGGAATTTAGTATTAATACTACTATAATTTTGCTGTAGTGATCATATTGTCCTGACGATTGTTTTGTACACTGTTCATAATGGATTTATAAACAGGTAAGATTTCAAAACATTAATCTCAATTCAATATTTCATGTCCCCGTATTTATATATTATTTTAGGTAAACAAAAAAAATCAGTGTAATAAGTTAACTGTGAACATACAATACATTATCCCTTAATGTCAACCTTATAGTTTGAACGTTTGTTTGTCTTGGCTCAAAGCCACTTGCTGCAAATTTTTCTTCGCATAAGCTTTGCGTTAAACAAGTGAGATAACGAAATATTTAATCTCTAATCAATATTTTTTGTCCAATTATTTGCCCAGTTAGTTTTGGTATTGAGGTAAAAGTTACCTTGCATTCGCTATATAACAGTGGGTGGTGGTCACGAAGATGACTGAGCAAATTTGATGCGTTTCCCCCTTTTGCAGCTACTTTCTTCTTGCAAGATCAGCAGACAGGGTGACCGTCCTCGATTAAATTGCCTTCAGGACTCTTGTAAAGGCCAAAATGCGACCAGACCACCGTGGTCCTCTGATGGCTGAAAAATCGCCCGAGCGCTGTCACTGCCTTCCACCATTTCATCTCGTGCAAAAAAACAACAACAACATTGCATGCTGCTTCTGCGTCAGACTGATGCTGGCTGGACAGGATTTACCGCGAGTTTTCAAAATCGCGATAATCAAACACGGTTTTGATGATAATTAAATTTTAAACGATAATACTAACCGTCAGGGCATTTTATCGTAAAACCGGTAATCGTTACATCCCATTTATTTATATTATATATACATTTATATTAACATATTATATTATACTATTATATTATATATATATATATATATATAAGAATATATATATATATATATAATATATATATATATATATAATATTTTTTTTTTTAAACTGCTTTACCTCTTTGTGCCTATAGGATGCCTTTAATGCTGCCTACATATAGGCTCACAAGGTTTTGGAACAGATCGAGTATGTTCAGATGTCAGGGTTCTAGTTTTACTGCCAACCTTTAGATCACCCTGCTGTTTATGGGGATTATAGCAGCCCTTCCTGTTCAGACTTCAAGTTCAATATGAGGATCAGAAGCAGAGAGCCGAGACTTATTTAAATGTGATGATTTAGCCCTGATCAAAAATAGTGCTGAAACCAGAGATCCCTCACTCTCAGACGGATAGGGAAGAAACGAGAGGGAGGGATGGGAGTGGAACGCTTCACAGCTGTCCATGTTCAGTGTTTAAAGCCCCTTTGACTCGACTTCATGGGGGTCCTGTCCTGCCCTCTTTTCCCAGGGCCTGTAAGGCTCTCTGGATCAGCTGCAGCAGAGGTTAAGAGCAGTGTGCGTGTAATGTATAAGTGAATTTGTTGGGAGGCATTAGAGACACCGCAACTTAAACGTTCCACTCCACGGCACTAACACACCTGCAAGACGCACATCAAAAACCATTAATGTTGGTGAGTGGTGCTTTTTGTTATCAAGGTTTTTTTTTTTTTTTTTTACCTTCTCTTTTTATGGTGTTGAATTACGCATGAACATGAATCATGCCTCATTCGAGGGTTCTTGTGTGACACTGTGCAATTATGAGTCGGCTCTCATGTTCCACAGGGCCTCGGGAAAGAGGGGAGCATGCGGTGTGATATTCAATGGCAGCGTGATTATGCTCCTCCTCGTCCTTTTATATGTAGGTGATTACTCCAACAAAAGAAAAGATGAACTCTCATCTTGGCTTAAAAGAGTATTTGACCTAATACTCGTCTGCATGACTTTCAATCTGTGTGGCAACCAGTATCACGCGTTTTCTTCTGTGGAATACAAAAGGAGATGTTTTGAAGAATGTTCATGCTGCTCTTTTCCAAATATGAATGGTGAATGGTGACTCGAATTCTGAAAATCTTGCTTGAGAGCTCTGGTTCACTTTCATTGTATGAAAAAGCAACAAAGTCTTGCAGGTTTTGAAAAACGTGTGGGAGTAAATTATGATAATTTTCGTTTGTGGCTGAACTTTTTCTTTGAAAAGAAAATCGATCTAGAAATGAATGCCTAATTACTGACGTTGACTTCAGCCTCACTTTCTTCCCCCCTCTTCCCTTTTTCCGCTGAGGTATTGAATCGCTCAAGTGTTTGGCTCATTTTGACTCTGATTTGAAGGCGCTCATGTTTCCGTCATCATAAACTGCAGACGGATCAATAAGGTGTATGAATTACAGCTCTCTAATGAAAGTGTTGCTCCTTTAGTGCCGCAACATGTCAAGCAAAGACCTCTGCATTGATGTCCTGCTCAAATCATTGTTTCAATCGTAACGGTGACTAGAGCTGTTGTTATCATCAGATTTTAATGACTAAATGGCAATTAATTTTATTTATTTTCTTGTAAGTAAATATTTGTAAGCAGATGACGAAGAATGACGAGAATAAATTATTTTAAATGGTAAAAATAAATACAGATATTAAGTATATGTTTTTGGTCCTAAATCTCATTATTGTGTGTGGTGTGTGTGTGTGTGTGTGTGGTGTGTGTGTGTGTGTGTGTGTTTGGTGTGTTGTTTGTGTGTTGTGTGTGTTTGTTGTGTGTGTGTGTGTGTGTGTGTGTGTGTGTGTGTGTGTGGTGTGTGTGATCCTTTACTTTATTTAAAACGGCCAACAGAATCTGACTATTTAAAAATAAACTGTAGCCTAATTGGCCACAGCTATGCATTTGTCTATCATTTTTATCAAAATTATCATTTGTACTTTTGAAGCTCAGTCACAATACAGATGGCAATTGCACTGATTAAAACATTTCAGTTTTGTTTTTAATGTATTTTTTTTGTAAACAAGTACTGCATCTATGGAAATCTTACTTGTAATCTTACTTTCTCATTGGGTGCCTTTTATAAATTGTCTATAAATAATAAATTTTTTGTATGTGCCAAATCACTCTCTGCTCACTTGGCATCTGTGCATGTCAGATGTGATTGATGCAGCTACTGTAGGTTATATGATGCAGCATCTGGTTTTTACTGCGTTTAAGTCATCTGCTGTTGTTACAACACATTTATGTGGACAAGCTGGCTTTTACGAACCCCTTTTGACCCTGACTTAGCAAGGTTTATGGTAGAGTTATCGTGAAGTTATGAATATTTGAAACTCCTACTAAAAAAAGAAAACATGGTATGATTCGCTACTGGATTCTCGGTGGTTTAGATGCAGGGCTTGATGCTTTTCCAAAGAAGCACATGTACTTAAGTTGAAAAATGTAGAAGTACATAGAAAATAGCTTTAGGCGAGCAATGAAAATGTATTGAATGGTGTGTTATTCTTTAATGAAGGTATAGGAGGGAGACATTTCTAAGCAAAGTGATAAATTTTTTTTTAGAATACATAGATTTTTAAACATTTCTGTTTTAAGATGTATGCATACACTGAGACTCTTATTTTGAAATGTCTTGCTTGCTGCTCTTTCAAACAGATAAGGGATAGAAGATAAGATGAAATTAACTCTTAAAAACAGAAAACGTTACAATAAAAACATCAGAAAGTCAACACTTATAATTCATTTACAGTAGAGCACAATAACGGTAACAACGGTAAGCAATCGCTTGTCATAAATGCATGTTATATTCATTGATTGCAAACGCACAATAGCACTGCAATTTTTCCTTTGAAATGTGCACCTCTCATATTTAATGAAATCATAGCTTTTGAAGTTTAATAACAACATCAGACTGTTTCCTATTTTTCCATCCCCAAAATTAAGACCTTTTTAAACAATGTTTTTTTTTATACTATAAAATGCCTCAAATGTCATAAAATGACTAATTTGTACCATTGAATACATTTTACAGTTCACACTCATCTATTTTTTTAAAAGTTGCAAATGCGAGGAAAATGCTCACACTGTCGAGCCCCAAGAGGGTACAAACAGATTAGAGAAAAGAAACCAGAAATAGATCGCAATGGTATCTTCAAAGTTACGACAGACCTAAACTTTGCTTAAAAGTAGCAAATGTTGCTACATTTAAGCAAACTATGCTACTATGTTTCGAAAGTAGCAAATGTTGCTTTCAGGTTTCACAGTATGGCAATCAGCTGTATTTTATCAGACATCTGCACCCACTCGTTTTCATTAGTATTGGATACACACAGTTGGTGAAATTGTGCGTCACGTTTGGAAACATCAGATTTGACTTTCTCTGGTTTTCTGAAACATCTTCCATTGTTTTCATAATGTGGATTGACATTTATTTTTGCAGATGGCTTTAATAAACGCTGCTTTTGAAACGCTTTTCAAAAAGTCTAGACTGATCAGACGCATGAGTATTTCGTTTTCTTTGTCGTAGAACCCAATTATTTCCCTATTATGCGTTTTGTGCGTGTGCGGTTAGAATTGCCTGCCTGTAAATAAGTATGCCATCTCGTAAAGTGGTGCCGTCCAAATGAGATCCATTACATCGTAAATACGCAAGCCATCTCGTAAAAGAGCACGGTCCAAATGAGATCCATTACATTTCATCTGGATGCTCATTTCTCCTTTTAAAACAAAGCATCCAGGTGTTGTTGTTATATAATCAGATTGCTCGTGGTCTCATACCTTCAGAGAGTGCTTCTAATGACCTTATAAAAGCAAATAGGATGTTTACGCCCCTGGCAGCCCGTATCCTCCATCTCTGAAGCGTCCTGTGATGCATGCCGGCTAGGCTCGCACATTAGCTATTTAAATGGATGCTTCACAATCCTGTGACAAAATGGATGAAGAGCAATATCCTCCTGAACGTCCTCCGGCACGCAGCCTTTAAGCATACGTGTGAAGAAATGATTCTTTATCTTACTTTAAAGTGCATGACAGGGTCTAAATTAAAGGTGCTTAGCATTTTAGAAAGCCTGCCAACAGCCCAGAAATGTATCTCCCTGTCGGAGTTTATATTATTCTATTAGATTACCGTGGATTATTCCGTTAAACATTTGGAGAGGCATCAGACCGAAATATATGAATAATGGATGTGTGGGAACGGGGCTTGTTGCTATGGGAGGTGTGAATTCAACCAGAACTTTTACAAGCTGGCCTTTTCCCATCATTTCAAATGAGTGCTTTAACGCCACGCATTCGTGTCTACCATTCCCATTTTCCTCTTCTATTTATGGTTTCAGTTTGGAGCCACTAGTGACTGTTTATGCGTGCCCACGATCAGAGCTCCAACAAACAACTCTTAACAATCCATTAGTGTGGCTAATTAATGCATCTAAATATAGTCACTATTTTGGATAAATAGATTTATCCAAAATAGTGGGGCCAGACAGAAATTGTGTGTGTGTGTCAGGGTTATTATAGTTTACTAAAAGTAAAACCATAAAAAAGAACATTGGTACTGGGAAATTAAAATAAAATACATATTAACTGAAATTAAATAAATAAAAATAATAATAATAATAATGTTTGGTTTAATTTTCTATTTTGTGTGCTTTTGGTCATTTTTAATTACAATAATAGTCATATTTTTATTATATTTGCTATAGCGAAAACTATAGTAGTATCTCAAGGATACTGAAATAACACTAGAGTGTTAAGGTTTTAGCAAGGATGCAGCAAATAAAAAGTAATAGTGAAGACATTTGTAATGTTGCAAAAGATTTGTGTAGTGCAGGGGGGTCCAAACTCGGTCCTGGAGGGCCGGTTTTTGATCCTGCAGAGTTTAGCTCCAGCTTTGCCTCTAAACAACCGGCTGGTAAGTTCTAGTATGCCATAAGGTCTTGATTTGCTGGTTCAGGTGTGTTTAATTGGGGTTGGAGCTAAACTCTGCAGGACCGAGTTTGGGCACCCCTGGTTTAATGTATGCTTAAAAAAAACAAAAACACTCTTCATCAAATAATCTTGAAATAAAACAACACGTTTCCACGGTTTTAAGCAATTTTAATGCAAATATATGTTTTCAACATTGAACATTAATAAAAATTCATCAGCTTAGCTGGTATGGTATAACTTTACCAGCAAAAATACATTTAATTTTTACATTATTAAAATAGAAAATAGTTATTTTGAATTAAAATATTTCGGAATATACAGAATACTGTTTTTTTTTTTTTTTTATTAAACCTTACAGTAGTGCATGTGGATTTATAACTTAAGATTTTATATAGACATTTTTTGTATAATTAGTTGATTTAATTACTTTTTTTTGTAGATTCACCTTTAAAACATTCCCTCCTTTAAACGTGTTACTGTCATAAATTTTTCTCATCATTACTCCCATCCAATGTAGCATCCAACAACAAATATTTGATTGTAATATTTTGTTCAAAATCGTTGTCCTGCTACAGCGTTAGTGTTGGACATTGTCTGTTGTGCTCCTTCTGCTTGATGTTTATGAGCGCTTGCTCGCTGTGTCAAGACGTTTTTCTGTGACTTACTGCTTTGTGAAATGAGCTACAGTTATGTGCTAGGAAAAAAAACATCTCTCACTCCATTAAATGGCAAAAACAATCTGTCAAAGCACCTGACATGGCAACCCACATGAAACACTATGCTTATGAGGGTCTTTGAAGCCTTTAATGCAAAATGCTTTGACTTAAACGGCAGCTTGCTCTGTGAACACTTTATTTATAAATTTTTTCCAGTTTATTCAGCATTGTAAAATAACATGACTGATTATTTAATTAGTTAGTTAGCTGTCCACACGCCAGTGATTCAGAGGAACCTCTCTTCAGCACCTTCCTTCTTTGCTGTCGTCTTTGTCCTTTCCTCTGCCAGTCTCTGTTCTTTCTCAGGGACATGGTCCAGATGGTGGCTTTATTTCTGGTTGCTGGTGAAATCTGTGTTGGTTTATTTAAGACATTTTTCCAGCTGGGTGAAGGCAGCACATTTGTACAGCTCATGTGCATTTGTGCAGTTCTAAATGGACGCCAGATCCGAGGCGCAGGTGTGATTTCTCTCCCCTGGTGTTGGAGAAGATGTAGCCGGAGTGCATGGCTCGGGTTAATGCCACGGCTGCGCTTTTGAAGAAGACTATGGATTCGGTGACGTAAAGAATCCTGCGCGACTGTAGAAATGTCTGGAGGTGGATTGGGTTACCGGAGTGCATTAGCAATGTAGATGAAGGGTTCAGGTTAATGGGTTCAGTGTGTGGCAGTGAGCGTGTTTGCTCATCAATGCGCTCTCCATGTACATGCAGTCAAATGACCTCTGTGTTGATTTCCCCTCATCGCTGCACTGCGGCGGGGAGGCTTTCAGAGGGCTCTTGCCTGCTCATCCGTAATGGAGAGCACTGTAAACGTGAAACAGGGTCACCCAGAGACGGACTGAATTGAGACCGGCAGTCTCAAGGTTGTCTGCTCAGAAATCCCTTTATCTCTTCTGTTCTCACTTTTGCTTCTCGCCTTGTATATTGATTGCCCTCCACAAGGACAGAACAAGCCTCGAGTGCAAACGTTGTCTTTGGTGAAATTGATGAAACGCTTGTGGGTTTGTCAGCGTGGGAGAATAAATTGGTCTAACAGATTTCTGTGGGACCGCCAGAAGTGCGATTTGCTCTCTGACCCTCAGAATGAAACGGACCGTTTCTGCTACTGTAGCTTTAAAGACCTGCCAACACATTCACTGGGCCCATCAAGTGAAATTAAATGTATTAATATTAGCAAGGTATTTTTAGCACAGTAACAATAGTGTGTATATACAATATTTGAAAAAATGTGAAACCTTAAAAGTAGACTCTTTACTTACATTTAATGTGCTTTCTACGGACATAAAATCACTTTTGTACATTTCTTTTGATGCAGACATCTTAATGTCTTAACCAAATACAGACATTACTACATCTCATACATGCATGCATAAACACACCGGCCTTGCGAAGTATTCATACCCCTTCATTTATTTCAAGTTTTATGTTGCAGCCTTATGTTAAACTGCTTTTTCCCCCACATCATACATACACCATACTGACAAAGCAAAAAAAGAATTGTCACAACTTCGTAAATTTAAAAATAAAAAACTGAAATAAGTACATTGCATAAGTATTAACTCATTACTTGGCTGAAGTACCTTAACAGCCTCAAGTCTTTTTTTTTTGGTGGCCCGCGAAAGTGTAGATATTCGGTACAACAGCGAAGAACTGCAGAATATAATGTCATACAGATTTTTAATATTATAAAAAAAAATTGTCTATCAATTGTGGCAATCAGTAGGCTAATTTCTAACGAAGAGAACAATTTTATATGACAGATTTTAATGTAGGCTTTATACATATGTAAACATTATTTAAATTACCATTATAACTAGCTATCTCAAACATTTTTGCTCACTTAGTGTTTTTTTTATTTTACAGTGGGGTCATTTTGGTGCAGTAGCACGAGATATCTTGATTTCAAACTTTGAATTGAAAAAAAAGTGACAAGTAAGCAGTCCGTAATAAAATAAGAAAAAATAAAGAAATTAATAATGATAGCACAAAATAAAAAATAACGACATTCTGTCAGGTGCGGGGGGGGGAGATGAAGCGAGGACTCAGTCGCTGGAGAAATGGTATTTTATTTTAGTAAAAAAATTAAACAAAAACAAACTCAAACCACCCCGAGGTGGGAAAAACAGACAGGCAGGCCTAAAGGTGCACACATGCAGACACGAAACACACAAAATGAGAAATTACGGATCAGCACAGGATGACAGACACAAGGAGAATAAATAGGAACCAAACAAGGAGGCTAACGAGGGAGACAAAGGTGGAGCAACTAAAACAATAACGAGGGAACAAGATGGGAGGGGCCAGACAATAGACAGGAGAGAGAGCACATGGCAACAGACACACACAACACAAGCCATGTGCTCCCAGAAAACAGTCATCTGGTGGCCCTCCTGGGCACACCAGCTGAAGACTGTGACCGAGCCCTTAATAATAGCTTTGTAGTTTTAGGGAGTTAGGTCTAACAAGTAGGGTTAATAATTTACCCTTTTTAAATTTTTTTTTAACAATTATCCAAATAATGTTTAGTCCTAGGAAGCTATTATTATCAGAACACGCGAGCGTAGCATAGCGGTTAGCAGATCAATGAATGAAAGGACAGCGTTACCAGAGTCGCCCATATGCCACACCATGTTACAACACAGTAGGGCTATTGCAGACCGAAACCAATACTGTACTACATCGATGTTTCCTGTCGGCTCGTTTTTTGAGTGGACTTTGCTGTTCCGATGAGCTTGAATGGTATACGAGTGGAGCGACTGAGCCGAGCGCACACGCATAGAGCGGGATAAGACGCAGAGCGTCACACCCATAGGGTCAGACCCGTGAAAGGAAACCTGATCCGGTGTGTGATTGAACTAATTTTCGGCAGCCGTAATTTTGGTGCATCTCTAATTATTGGCGACACAGAAATGGATATTATATAATAGATGAACATTTTAGCAATTTAAAAATAAAAAAATATATTTTTTACACAGCACCCCTGCTCTCCACAGACGGCACCCCGGTTGGGAAACACTGGTGTAGACGTTAGATTAATCCATATAGAGTAAAAATGTTGAGAGCTTATTATCAACATATATTTTGTTTTATATGATGATTTATCGCCAGCCCTAGATAATATATAAAATGATTATGATTGGCTAACCTTCACAGTTTAGCATAGTGCACACTGTGGTTGATCAGTGCAGTCCATGGTACTGAATACTGAATAAAATGTTATGGAAATCAATAGCGTTGATATGGGTAGTCAAATGTTAAACACAGGTGGTAGGTTATATGATATGCAACGGATCACAAAACTCACGGTTCGGATCATATTACAGATTTTGAGTCACTGATCGGATAATTTTTCGGATCAGCAAGAAAAGGATAGTTTGCTTGTTTAGCTGATATAAAAACAAATACTGTTATCACCATTAAATGGAAATGGTTACATGATTTCTGAAGAAAAGGTTCTAGTAATTTAACATAAACATGTATTGACTGTAAATTTGTTAACACCAGTTAATAAATAACTAGGATAATGTTGAGAAGGCTGTAGTGCTTCTGTAGTTATATAAAATGTTAACACCACAAAAAAAATTGTATAAGAAAAAAAAACTTCCTGAAATGTAAACAGTCACTGTTTGTCATGGTGAATGCATAGTAAACAGGCAGGACAACAAAATATTGCATCTCTGAGCTATTTGTGCTTTAGGCCTAATTGACCTGCCTCTGTCTATTATGCCGTTTTTTACAAATGCCCCTATTATGCCTTTTCGACATTACCTTTTCATGGCGTGTCATGTAGCTGTATTGAACATAAATGCATTTGCCAAGTTGTGAAGAGCCTGCATGATAAAAAGTTATTGTCCATCAAAAAAAAAGAGTCTGCTCTCAATCGCCTAAACGAGTCGTCAGGAATTCGAATCTTATTCTGTTACGGCTCTACATGACATTTTCATAATGTCTGCCCACGTTCTACGTCACCAACTTACCCGCCCACAAACAGTAAAATTTCCGCGTGGTTAACATGTCGAGAAGACGCTGTGAGTAAATTTGTTTCATCACATCTTGTAATTACCACAAACTTGTTAACACGTGACACTTACCACTGAGAAACATCCTGCTCCAATCGTGCTTGCGAATCAGTCTCTTGTAGATCAGCCAGTTCAACCATTTCATCATCAGACTCCAGCTCGAATTGGTAAGGTACAAACGATACCATCTTTTCTATGCATTGACAAGTCTCCAGGGCTATCATTCCGTCATGGCAATGGGCGATCGTTTTCGACATGTGCTGTACGCGGTAGACCAATCACAAAGGACTGCGCCATCTGTCCAATCACAGCAGTGGGGGCTCACGGAAAGGAAGGGTTTAGAGAGGCACAGACTGCTTCTTTGAACTGCTTTGCACAAGTCATTTAGAAATTAGGTAAAATTAAATATATTTTTTGAGAAAAATGTGTGTTCTTGGAATTTGCTGTGGGTGGCGTAACAACTGTTTTGGGAGACTCATAAAACAATATTAGCAATCTTAAAAATGGCATAATAGGGGCACTGTAATGCTAATGAAACAACAATATTGACCACATTTCTGATATTTTATTTTTCACCTGTATATTTGAATATTTCTGTGGTATTAGAGTTTCGCAAACTGAAATGTTTGCTTTATTGTTCAAAATTCTACTGAAATGCTCTTCTTTGAAATTTGTATTTATTTGCTTTAAAGAGAAAGTAAAGGCCTGTATTCCAGTGGTGTTGTGTTTGGTCTTGACACCTGTTTAAAGCTGTGAAATGAAACCGGTCCAGCTAATGAAGCTTTTCACAAGTAGTTTTTCATGCTAAACTGCAGTACAGGTCCAGAATGAGTGCTGTACTACTTCTACACATGATATTAATTTGTCTGAAACCACTGCAGATGTTTCTAGGGAATAAGGTGTGTGTGTGTGTGTGTTGTTGCTTGTGCGTTTTAGTGTGTGAGAGAGTGGCTTGCATAATGACCTGAAAGAGCTCTGGGAAGTCACCCGGTTTGATGGGTCTTGCGAGTCTAATGAATAATGTAAAGGATGTGCCGTGTAACTCCCACGCTTCTCTCCGCTCTTTCACTGCCATTGCCCCTTATGTCCTTCCCTCTATTTGTACGTTCTCTCTATTTCGGTCTATTCGCTTTTACCATGTCTTGGCCCAGTCGTATCGATTTGCACTCAGGGTTTTATGTAGATTTCTGCTGTTACACTGTGTTTGTCTGTCAGTTTCAGTTCAGGCTCCGGCGAAAGGAAATGTGGTAAGCAGACAGTGTCCTGGTTTTTTTTTGTTTTTTTTTAATTTTAACACTTCAAACCAACCCATATCCGTGTTTATGGGCTATGTGTAACTACTAAGGAAATTATCATGTAGTCACTTTGCAAGGTCAAGAAGTGACAGCAGGTGTTCCTGCAGTTGAAATGTTTAAAGCCCCCACATCGTCCTTTTTTGGTACTCTCACCTTTTAGGTCGGTCCCATTGTCATAATTCGCCCTGAACTGAACATTGAACTGTTAATGTGTTTCAACCTTTGCTTTATCTCTTCGTACTTGCACAACGTCAACACTTTCAATGTTCACTGATGTGTGAAAATCCTGGTCACAACTCAGTCCCTTTGCTGTGTTGCCAAAAAACATGCGCGCGCGCACCACAGCTGCTTCGTACACTGAATTGCTGCAAATGGCATTGATGATCTGAAATTTGTATATATTTATGGTGCAATTCTTGAGAAAAAGCTTAATATTTCTTAGAACATACTTATTGAGAATTTCAGAGGAAGTTGAACACTTTTGGTTGTAATCTGCAAGAATTGCTCGAGTCAATGAGGGAGAAACACCGCAAACACAAAAGTCTGTACATAAACATACAGTGAATACCCCAAACTTTCATTTATTAATGGCAGGGCATTTGTAGCTTTTCATCAGTACTAGGTCTAGGGCTGGGCGATATAACTAAAAAAATGTATCAATGATATAATGTTTCTAGCTTAGTTCGGTATTGATAATGAGGGACATTTTTTAAAACCTTTTTTAAAACGAGCAATAGAAAAAAAAAATTAAATTTAACCACTGTATTTTTAAATTAACCCAATTTATTGAGACCAACAACAAAATATTTTTTGGTTTTAACAGTCAAATACAAAATTAAAATTAAACAAATATCAAATTTCTAATGTTTTATATGCAGATTAAATGGGTCTTAAGGAAACTTTTGTCTCGTCTCCCGAGGCCACAGGAGGGCGCATTGAGCAAAATAATGCAGCACATTTAATTTGTCAACGCAAGGAAATAAGTCTATAAAAAAATTTGCATTTCATCTACATTAACTCTACATTAACATAAATCAAATATAATTTCGCAAATTGCATAAACAAATACGCATCACATATTTATGCATTGCTTAATACAAAAAGCCAACTCGCCATTCACACAGATTGCATTTAAAAACATGAGACGCAGTAGTAGTGAAGTTGAAAAAAAAGGAATAAAACCTCACAAAGTTGCGACGTGTTTTCTAAAAGTTAACTTTGCATGGCTGCATCTCGTGTGAGACGCGAGTGCAGCAGTCATATTTGTCCGTCTAAAAATGCGCTGAATATGCGTTCTGTGTGAATGGCTTGGTTTCGGTTTTAACCTAATCGAGATCTTCTCCGCATTGAGCTTCTATATTTCTATAATATTTTGAATGCATAACGCAGCAACTGCGCATCTCGTGGGTTAGACTAACAAAACATTAAAATGCAACAACGTCACTTACATCACCGCATCTCGTGCGCCACTAAAGACGCTCCCTGATGCACACCTAACATTCGATTGTACTATTTATTGTACTATTTTTGCATTCAAATGCAAATGTTTCTTTTAGATTCGACTAATATTCATTTTTTTAATTCACAATCCCCTCATCACAGGCAGACACAGCACTCATTTCAGCATGTTCATGTTTGTGTGTGCTGTCTGTGTCACTCAGAGCACGTGCCATTTTTTTTTATCGTTATCGAAGGTGTACTGTCTATAAATACCGATACAGTTTTATCGCCCAGGCCTAACTAGGTCACATGTTCCCAACAAAAAAATGTCCACATAATTGTCTTTCCCTTCAGTAGAGAGTCGTTCACAATCTGCACGCACAATAAAGAGCTGCTTCATCACTGACAAATGGTAGATTTGTCAATACTGTCAAAGAAATGGTTCTCCGGTCTGTATGCACTCCATCATCATCATCATCATCATCATCATCAGACATGGATTTATCAGTAATATTTTACTCTGCTGCAGCAGTATTTCACTGGTGTAGGGATTTCTAAATATGAACTGACACTGATATCAGCCATCATGCGGTCCGGATTAATTTAATCAAGAGATGCCACAGAGATCTTTTGTATGAGGACTGAAAATACCGCGCGATGCCTCGTGATCCAATGAAAATAACTATTATATGTATGCACAGGAAGCGGCTATGTTAATCACGCCCTCGGGCCGGCAAGCATGGGATATCTATGCATGACTGTCACATGTCTTGTGACAACCTACTTCCTGCCCTGTCTGAAAAACAATTATGTTTCTTGTGTCCCAGACAAAGAAACAGAACCTTGCATGACGATTTTAAAAGACAAATCGTTTAAAAAGTAGATGTTGTTAATGATCCACGCTGTGTTTATGCCGTGTATGTGTGCATATATATATATATGCGCGTGTTGTGTTATTGAAACCATGATATTTAATATGCCTTATAAACTAGTTTGAGCAGACCAAGCATGTAATATGCATGTAAGAATATATGAAGACATAATATGGGTGATGAAAGCTGTCTTTGTCGCGAACATTGGTGGAGGAAACTTTATATATGTATCATTATCTGGTGATAATTACTTTTATCAGAAGGTATTTAAAAACTCCAGAAATATGCCCACGGGAGCCTGTGACTGTGCCCATGAACAAACAAAAGGGAACCACACAGGGCGTGGCTAAGCCCTGCAACAACAAGTCGATTGGAAGATCGCGCCGTGGGGCGGACCAAAGGTCAGCCTGCTTAAAATGGACAACCCGGTCTCAAGCTCTTGTCGCTGCTCGCTCCTCATGCCAAAGAAACTGGCTTTCACCTTGGTGAGCGCGACAAAGCGCTCCCACGTCGTAACATCGCACAGCGAGACCATCTAAGAACTTATAAACACTTCAGTTGAACCTTCGCGATCTTCAAAGAACGCAAAGTCTTGCAAACTCAGGATTTTAGCAGGACTGCTGAAGCCTCTTCAGTAAACCGGCAACCAACCACTCCAAGATGTCTTCCCCAAAAGAACGTCATTCAAACATCATTCCGACGTCAAAGCAACAGCCAATCAGCAAAGGAATTTCCCTCCAGCAGCCAAAACCAGAATCAGCTTTTCAGCTGTCAACCAAGCAGAATGCAAGTAAACGAACAAAATCTTATCTTTGCTTAACTGGTGTCGAGCTACTTTAAGCAGTAAATATAAGCTAAAATTCTCTGCTTTGTGAATTCTCTTAGGTGAATTCAAAACCACTCGTGAAACGAGTTAGAACTTTGAAAGCTTAATAGAACTCCGTCAACTCTCATTTCTTTCCTCTGAAACTGTATGTGGGGCAAAAAAGTATTTAGTCAGCCACCAATTGTGCCAGTTCTCCCACTTAAAAAGATGAGAGGGCCTGTAATTTTCATCATAGGTATAACCTCAACTATGAGAGACAAAATGAGAAAAAAAAATACAGAAAATAACATTGTAGGATTTTTAAAAAATTAATTGGTAAATTCCTCTGTAAAATTAAGTATTTGGTCACCTACAAACAAGCAAGTTTTCTGGCTCTCACAGACCTGTAACTACTTCTTTAAGAGGCTCCTCTGTCCTCCACTCGTTACCTGTATTAATGGCATCTGTTTGAACTCATTATCAGTATAAAAGACACCTGTCCACAACCTCAAACAGTCACACTCCAAACTCCACCATGGCCAAGACCAAAGAGCTGTCAAAGGACACCAGAAACAAAATGGTAGACCTGCACCAGGAGGGGAAGACTGAATCTGCAATAGGTAAGCAGCTTGGTGTGAAAAAATCAACTGTGGGAGCAATTATTAGAATATGGAAGGGCATACAAGACACTGATAATCTCCCTCGATCTGGGGCTCCACGCAAGATCGCACCCCGTGGGGTCAAAATGATCACAAGAACTGTGAGCAAAAAATCCCAGAACCACACGGGGGGACCTAGTGAATGACCTGCAGAGAGCTGGGACCAAAGTAACAAAGGCTACCATCAGTAACACACTGCGCCGCCAGGGACTCAAATCCTGCAGTGCCAGACGTGTCCCCCTGCTTAAGCCAGTACATGTCCCGTCTGAAGTTTGCTAGAGAGCATTTGGATGCTCCAGAAGAGGATTGGGAGAATGTCAAATGGTCAGATGAAACCAAAATATAACTTTTTGTTGTTTATTATTAAAAACTCAAAACTTGTCGTTGTTTGGAGGAGAAGAGAGAAAGAATGCTGAGTTGCATTCACAAAGAACACTCATACATAATGTGAACGCCATGGGGGGTGGGAAAACCATCCATGCTTGGGTGCTGTTTTTCTGCAAAGGGACCAGGACGACCTGGTGACGATCCGTGTAAACGAAAGAATGAATGGGGCCCTGTATCTGTGAGATTTCGAGTGAAAACCTCCTTCCATCAGCAAGGGCATTGAAGATGAAACGTGGCTGGGTCTTTCAGCATGACAATGATCCCAAACACACCGCCCGGGCAAAGAAGGAGTGGCTTTGTAAGAAGCATTTCAAGGTGCTGGAGTGGCCTATCCAGTCTCCAGATCTCAACCCCATAGGAAATCTTTGGAGGGAGTTGAAAATCCAAGTTGCCCAGCGACAGCCCCAAAACATAACTGCTCTAGAGGAGATCTGCATGGAGGGATGGGCCAAAATACCAGCAACAGTGTGTGAAAACCTTGTGTAGACTTACAGAAAACGTTTGACCTCTTTCATTGCCAACAAAGGGTATATAACAAGTATTGAGATGAAATTTTGTTATTGACCAAATACTTATTTTCCACCTTAATTTGCAAATAAAGTCTTTAAAAATCCACAATGTGATTTTCTGGATTTTTTTTCTTTCTCATTTTGTCTCATAGTTGAGGTATACCTATGATGAAAATTACAGCCCTCTCATCTTTTTAAGTGGGAGAAATTGCACAATTGGTGGCTGACTAAATACTTTTTTTCCCACTGTATGTGTGTCGCATGTGTATGTGTGTTTTAGTTTAGTTTTGATGTAATCTAGAATAGCAAAATAAATTAATGTTTCATTTATAGGAAATTATTGTTTGGTGTCATATAATTTCAAGGATAAACCCTTTTTGCCAAAAAGATCCCTTGCTGCCTAGCTCATAGCTTACTTATAAAACCTTTCTAAGAGCTTACAATAGGGATCAAAACGTATTATCTGTGGCCACCGGAGAAGAGACTACTAGTCAAGTGTTAAAATATACTGAGTGGGTAACGGCTCGTTTATGGGGATGACCCTGATTTAAAGTGTAACGTACGTAACAAACAAATTTGAAAACGGTTTAATCAGGTGGACTTCGAATTTTCAGATCCGAGTCCTATCAAAACCTGAATGAATTAATAATAATTAATTCCCTTACAAATGAGTTAATTTCATTACACTGGAGTAGTTTTATTTTTTTATGTTTTAAAGAATCTAAAAACACATGGTGACTAGTCTATCTGTAAATTAAGCCTTTGGGGAATTAAAAAAGTTGGAGGTCCAACTATCCTTACAATTCCTTTAAATCACAAGTTGTATTTGTGTATTACATCATTACGATGTTAAAGGGAAAGTTCACCCAAAAATGAAATTTCTGTCATTAATTACTCGCACTCATGTCGTTCCAAACCCGCAAGACTTTCGTTCATCTTCGGAACACAAATTCAGATATATTTGATGAAATCCTTCTGACCTGCATAGACAGCAATGCAACTGAAATGTTCCCATCTTTTTTTTTTCTGGATTATTAATCAAAATCTTAATTTTGTGTTTCTGAAGATTGACTGACTGAACGGGTTCTTGCGGGGGTTTTGAACGAACACATGAGAGTGAGTAATTATAGAATTTTTATTTTTGAGTGAACTATCCCTTTAATTCAACACCGTGCTTCATGTTGGTCTTTTTTTAATGTCTGGTTATTAATGTCTGACTCGGTTATGCCTTGCTGTGAACACTTTCTCTTTTGTCTGTGTGTGTGAATGAGTAAAAGAGAGATGGAAGGCTAAAGCACAGGAAGTGTGTTGAATCATAGTTTCTACCATACCAGTTGGTTGGTTGGTTAGTCAGACTCCACAGATAAATCCAGATTTGAGATGTACAGAACTTCAAATTATCATTATGGACTAGTCAGTCTGAACTCTTATATTAGAAATATAATTGGTCCACAACATCTATTTCACAACGTCCAACAGCCTTTTTTGAAGCATTCTGAGAAATGCACAACACACTGTTCTTTAATCTCAACACAACACCTCACGAATAACCCTGTGAATCTTGCATAATGGAAGCTTTGCTCACCGCAGCCATTTGAAGTCCCACAGCGGAATATTTTGTTGAAGATGATGACATTGTTCTCAAGCACTGTTCTGGTTGCTGTAGCGGTGCAGCTCTAAATTAGATGAATTTAGAGACCTCATGGCTGTTCATCTATCAGTTATTGGACAAATGTATCTCCCTTTTAAAAGCACCACTGGTAAGGATTTTAGATTCACTAATCCATTGTTGGACAGAGTCCAGATGTTCTTGTTTGAGAAGATGGCCACTGAGGATTTATTTTCTCCCGCCACACCAGCAGCGTTATTGTCACAGCCAGCAATGCAAGTGTACTAAAGCTGGGGAATCCACTTCTTCTTTCAAACTAGACCTTTCTGGCAAAAGTGCACATAACAAAACCAAATGTCCAGTCTGTGAGTGAGTGTTCTAAGGAAGAGACTCACGAAGTCCAGAGGCATCTTTGGTTAGACGCTTAATGAGTGACATCATGATTCATGCTTTTCAGCTGGTTTTTGTGATGACCACCTGAAGGAGGCCGTGTGACCAGCTAAGACCAGCAAACCAACTTATGCTAGTTTAAGCAGCATTTCAGCAGGGATGATTCAAGTTTCCTCTTTTAAAAGACTGTTATTGCGTCTAATTGCTGTCTTCTTTTGTCTTGCAGGGACAGACAAACTGTTTGAGGATAAATGGGTTCAAGGAAATAGGAACTACAGTGAGGTGTTGTTTTTTGTTTGTTTTTTTTTCTTCTTTCTGTGAGGGTTGTATTTAGGCCGGGGTCGGGTTAGGGGATGGAAAATATGATTAGCTCCGTATCAAAACCGGCCTAAAGTTATGTATTTGAACTGAATGTAAAATTTCCATCTCTTTGGATTACACAGTTTTCACATTAACATTTAACAAGCCAATAAACTTAATGTGATATATTTGTCAGTCATATATAAATGAAACTGGTAAGAAACAGGTCAAACTTCTGCACTCAAAAAATCATGACAATCGTTTTATTACCTATTTGCTTATCTTTGATTTGATTTAAATTAGATTTTCAAAAGTGCATTTATTTAAATGGCTTAGAATCAGCATAAATCAGTTCACTGTTAAAATTACATTTATTCAATTTTAAAAGTAATAACATGGTAAAAATAAGGCTAAATGTTAAATGCTAAAAAAAGTGTTTCTTACTATATAAACCAGGTTGAGTATTCAAATTCAGTTTATTAATTCGATTACAGAAGTCTTACCCGTTTTTCTGACTGAGAGATATGCATGAGTGTTTTCTGTTAGTTTGTTGTTGTTTTTTCCACAAATAGATGATGGAAAGTGTGTTATGACAGCAGGTGTTCTCATGTCTAAATTGAGATCTGCAGTTAGAGAATAGTGAAACGATACAGAAAACGGTGTATCATGAGTGGTCTCAGGGGGCCGTTTTCTCAAAGGAAAGAAAAAAGCTGACGTGAAGAATGTCTTTCCTGTTTTTGACAGAATTGGTTACTGTGTGTCTAGGTTACTGTGTCTGTTCTATGCAGCTTGTCAAGTGTGTACTTTAAAATAAAACTTTTAAATATTTGAATAACTTTTAGATGTTTGAAATCAAGTGAAAGTAGTCACCTAATAACAGTCATTGTTCTACAGTAGTTAGCAACTATAACTTTATCAATGTAATGAATGTAAGAGCCATTTGTTTGCTTGATGTTTAATACTAAACTGGCTAGTGATAAAATAACTTTATGCACCAGGGAATGACATTGGGTAAACATTGTTTCATTTCCTAAAGCCTGTGACTCAAGATGGCTGAGCAAAGATAGCATTTGAAGAGTATAGACTACAAGATGTGTGTGTGTGTGTGTGTGTGTGTGTGTGTGTGTGTGTGTGTGTGTGTGTATATACAGTGTTGGGGGTCATGCATTACAAGTAAGTGAGTTATGTAATCAGATTACTTTTAAGTAACTAGTAAAGTAACACATTTTTCATTTAGAAAGAAATATGAGTTACTTTTTCAAATCAGAAAAATTCAGTTACTTTGTTTCCCTGTCTTGCTGAATCATCTCGTGTTGCCATGTTGAGAGAAATTGTAAGTGCAGAGGCGTTGTGTGAACATGATGTTACTGTATTTCTAGACTAAATGTGAACATGCATTTATTCATCTCACTCGCACAAAAACAGATTCAATATTCCTCAAAATTAATAAAAACAGTAAAGGGTAAACTCTGAATATTATACAAACCTGCAATAATTAAATATTCAAAGTGCCCGTATTATGCCATTTTTGCGGTTCCTAATATTGTTTTGGGAGTCTCTTACAATAGGTTTACGTGCATGCAAGGTCAAAAAACGCTTTCTTTTTCTCAAAATATGTATTTAATATCACCTAATTTTCCAGCGATTCTCAAAAGATTAGTTCGAAGCCGTGATTAAAAGATTAAGTATCGCTTAAACCCTCCTTTCCATGAGACTGCTCGGCTGTGGTCAGATGGCAGTCGTGGATTGGTCTACGGTCGTACAGCGCGTTTCGGAAAAGATACGGCAATTTCATAGTTATGTATTTTGACTCTCTTAGAAAATAAAACTCCCGTTTTTATCATATACAGGTTGTGCTTCAGTGGAGCAGTGGTCCAAATAAACATGATATGATCATCTTTCAAACAGCAAGGCTTGGAACTCCGCGTTGAACTCACCGAGATTAGAGAAGACTTGTGTGGGGCGGGGTCAAGTGTTGCGGCCAGCCGGACAATGTAGAAATATAGGCGGGGGAATTATGCAAAATGTGACCCTGGGACGTGTAACGTCACGAAAGTGGGATTGAATTACTAAACTTGTTTAGGCTGTTCAGGGTCGATTCTTTCTTTTGGGAGACAGTTTTATTTATTGTGCACTTTCGGCTTTACATCTTTGCAGATCGTTTACATTCACAATCATACAGCTACATTACACACTGCATGCAAGGCAATATTTGAAATGACATAATAGGGGCACTTTAAATAAGACAAAAATCATTCATGTATTAATTCCATTTTATTAGCTCATGTCTTTGCTACTGAACTTCGATGATCCAATTCAATCACATTAAGGAAAAAATGACATGTTCTCCTGCGTCATATTCATGCAATTTGACTGCAGCCTTCTACTGTACGGACATATATTTACTTTCCCTTCAGCCTGAGGCTCATTCCTTTCACTTTTGTTGTGAAAGGGCTTTTCTTTGTAAAAGAAAAACACTTACAGTGGGTACGGAAAGGATTCAGACCCCCTTAAATTTTTCACTCTTTGTTATATTGCAGCCCATTGCTAAAATCATATTTAAGTTAAATGTTTTTCCTCATTAATGTACACACCGCACCCCATATTGACAGAAAAACACAGAATGTTGACATTTTTGCAGATTTATTAAAAAAGAAAAACTGAATATCACATGGTCCTAAGTATTCAGGACCCTTTGCTCAGTATTTAGTAGAAGCACCCTGTTGATCTAATACAGCCATGAGTCTTTATGGGAAAGATGCAACAAGTTTTTCACACCTGGATTTGGGGATCCTCTGCCATTCCTCCTTGCTGATCCTCTCCAGTTCTGTCAGGTTGGATGTAAATGTTGGTGGACAGCCATTTTTTAGGTCTCTCCAGAGATGCTCAAATTGGGTTTAAGTCAGGGCTCTGGCAGCGCCATTCAAGAACAGTCACAGAGTTGACGTGAAGCCACTCCTTCGTTATTTTAGCTGTGTGATTAGGGTCATTGTCTTGTTGGAAGGTAACCTTCGGCCCAGTCTGAGGTCCTGAACACAAGGTTTTCGTCCAGGATATCCCTGTACATGGCCGCATTCATCTTTCCCTCGATTGCAACCAGTCGCCTGTCCCTGCAGCTGAAAAACACCCCCACAGCATGATGTGCCACAACAGCTTCACTGTTGGGACTGTATTGGACAGGAGATGAGCAGTGCCTGGTTTTCTCCACAAATACCGATTAGAATTAAGGCCAAAAAGTTCTATATTGGTCTCATCAGACCAGAGAATCTTCAGGTGTTTTTTAGCAAACTCCAATGCAGGCTTTCATGTGTCTTGCACTGAGGAGAGACTTCCGTCGGGCCACTCTGCCATAAAGCCCGACTGGTGGAGGGCTGAAGTGATGGTTGACTTTCTACAACTTTCTCACATCTCCCGACTGCATCTCTGGAGCTCAGGCATAGTGATCTTTGGGTTCTTCTTTACCTTCTCACCAAGGCTCTTCTCCCCCGATAGCTCAGTTTGGCCGGACGGCCAGCTCTAGGAAGGGTTCTGGTCGTCCCAACGTCTTCCATTTAAGGATTATGGAAGCCACTGTGCTCTTAGGAACATTAAGTGCAGCAGAAATTTTTTTGTACCCTTGGCCAGATCTGTGCCTTGCCACAATTCTGTCTTGAGCTCTTCAGGCAGTTCCTTTGACATCATGATTCTCATTTGCTCTGACATGCACTGTGAGCTGTAAGGTCTTATATAGACAGGTGTGTGGCTTTTCTAATCAAGTCCAATCAGTATAATCAAAAACAGCTGGACTCAAATGAAGGTGTAGAAACACCTCAAGGATGATCAGAAGAAATGGACAAAACCTGAGTTAAATATGTGAGTGTCACAGCAAAGTGTCTGAATACTTAGGACCATCTGATATTTCAGTTTTTCTTTTTAATAAATCTGCAAAAATGTCAACAATGCTGTGTTTTTCAGTCAATATGGGGTGCTGTTTGTACATTAATGAGGAAAAAAAAATTACTTAAACGATTTTAGCAAATGGCTGCAATATAACAAAGAGTGAAAAATTTAAGGGGGTCTGAATACTTTCCGTACCCACTGTATATTAAAGGGGTCATATGATGCGATTTCAAGTTTTCCTTTCTCGTTGGAGTGTTAAAAGCTTGATTGTGCATAGATAAGATCCCTGAAGTTGCACAGACTAAAGACTCAAACCCAAAGAGATATTCTTTATAAAAGAGAGTCGAGAGAGGGTGTGCGTGCGCGAGAGATGAGTGAGAGAGAGAGAGCGGTGCTGTGTGTGTTGTGTGTGGTGGAGTGCGAGAGAGAGAGAGCGTGGTGTTGTGTGTGTGTGGTGTGTGTGTCTGTGTGAGAGAGAGCGAGAGAGAGAGACATCGTGTGTCTGTGGCATGCGGTGTGTGAGAGATCACAGTGGAGTCAGCTGTCTTAAACGTGGCTTGTGTACTGCAAACACATATTCATCACTGTGTCTGTCACACAACTTTGTTCCCCTTTCGGTCTCTGTCTTTACTTTTATTTTGAAAGATGAAGCTGCGATTATGGTAAGGGGCGTTACATTTCCGACGAGTGCTTGTGGTGTTCGGCCAATCACAATGCACTGGGTCAGCTGGCCAATCAGAGCAGACTGCGCTTGTCGGAAGGAGGGACTTTTGTAGAAAAACTAAGCGTTTGACGAGAGGCGGGGCATTAGAGGGACATACAATAATGTACAGTATTTGAAAAATAATTGTTTTTTTGAAAATTAAAGCATGTCAACATATTCTGTTACACCAAATACACAAAATAATGATCTTTAAAAAAGCATCATATGACCCCTTTAAAAAGAAACAAGCCCTGCCGAGATTAAAAAAGTAACCAAAAAGTAATGTAACGCATTACTTTCCATAAAAGTAACATAATTAGTTACTTTTTTAGGGAGTAACGCAATATTGTAATGCATTACTTTTAAAAGTAACTTCCTCAACACTGTCTATATGTGTACGTTTATTTTAATTACCGTTTCTGTTTTCTTGTAGTTTAATATATATTTAAAACATTTTTCAACCTCAAATTAACTCTATAGTTAAGAGTTCTTAATTGTGATGAAGGAAATCCATAGAAAATGTAAATTTGTGTTTCGAGTATTGTAGTGGTCAACTTGAATCATTTATTTTCAAAGCTAGTGATCTGTATCTGAAATTGTGTTATGAGGTTAACCATTCCTGTCCTGTTGTAGGCCTCCTGCTGACCCTTCTGGAGTGTGGTGGCGTGCGGCCGAGGGGACTTCTGAAAGATGAAGTCCAGTCTGAAACAGCGGCTTGCCCTCGGCCTCATGCTGGCCTGGGTGCTGCTGTTCCTGGTGCTCCTCTCCTACTTCATGGAGTCCCGAGTGGAAGACCCGCACTCAGCGGCCGCTCTCTCCTACACAGACACGCGGCGCCTGACCTCGCTGCAGGGCAACCCCCGCACCATTATGGCCACCTATTTGGGGCTTGGCACCTCCTCAACCCTCCCTGCCTCTAGGAACACCCAACAGGAGCAAAGCCAGGAGGAAAACCCCAGCGCCGACCCCCAGCCCAGTCCGCTTAGCCAGGAGGCCTACCCCTATCCCGACTCTCAGAGCCTGGCGGCCTGGTCTGCATTCGGCACCCAGGACGTGGGTTCCAGATCGGCTGCTGTGAGTCGCAACCGTGAGAGACAAGAGTATACTCAGGATTCCCCTCAACAGGATGAAGAAGAGGACGAGGAAGAGGTGGTGGGAGGGGAAGAGGAAGATGAGGAGGAGGGAGACGAGGGCAGGAGGAGGAAGACTAAACAGGCGGCTATGCGTGATGACTCTGACCCGGATGAGTACTATATTCCCAGGTCAAAATCCGTAGTGCGCGGCCTGTGGAAAGGGAGTTTGTCCGTGGGCATGCTCAGTCCTCGCCTGCAGAGAGCTATGAAAGACTATCTGAATAATAATAAACACGGCGTGGCCTACAGGGGGCACCGGAAGGCGCAACAGAGCGGCCAACAGGTGTTGTGTGAGCTGAAGAAGGGGGAAAAGGTTCGAACTTTGGATGGGGCCGAGATGCCTTTTTCCAATTTAGGCTGGCAGAAGATTGTACCTGCCTTACCTTTAAGCCAGCTCTACGGGCCAGGCTTCCAGACCTGCGCTGTGGTCACCTCTGCCGGAGCCATGCTTCACTCGGGACATGGCAAGGAGATTGGTGAGATTTATTTATTTATTAAAATAATAAATATTATTTTTGCCTAATGTAGTAGTAGTAGTAGTAGTAGTAGTAGTAGTAGTAGTAGAAGAGGTACATAATAACTTGGCTAATACAACAAAACAATAATTATTATTATTTTATTATTATTATTAATAAGAATAATGTATTTCTTATTTTTTATCTTTTGCCATCAATCCTTAAAAATACAAATATAATAACCCTGCCAAATCATGTATTTTAAATATTTAGCATATTTGAATGCATATATTGTACTTTATGATGTTTTGATATCTAAATTCATTAGAAGCATTAAAATGGTTTATTTTAGTTTTTATGGTATAATTTTTTTAAATACCAGAATAGTATTGAAATCTGATGTGTGCCTTAAATGATTTCTTCCATAAAATAATGAATGAAATGCTTATTATCACTGATACAGCTTATCAGTATCGTTCAGATTTTTAATAGGGGTTTATTCTGCTTATTGATTTTATTAAATGGTGGACCAGACTAATCAATTATTTCTCTAGTAGGGATGGCGATATGGGCTTAAAATATATCACGATATTTTCTTATATTTATTGGCTATTTGCTTTATAACAAACAAACTGGCTTTAAACAAAAATATCTAGCCATTTGAAATTGAAGGCAACCTGCATTTTAATCATGATCTGCACGGGCAGTTGTTTTTGATTTTGATTTAGATATATTTCAGGATTTAAAACAAAACCAGAATGGTCTGACTTTAGGTGTCATTTATTTATTTGCTGCTTAAACATCTGCACGAAACAAAAACAGCAGGTCTGAATGAGACGCACTCTCTGACAGCAGGTGGCACTTATGAACAGGGTTGCCAGGTTTTTGCAATAAAACTAGTCCAATCGCGTTTCGAGGGGTGTTCTCCTGTAAAAATCGCTATCCGGGGGTAAAATACATGTTTTTCGGCGGGGATCTTCAAGTAAAATTCACATTCCAGGGACTAAATATCACGTTATTGGGGTCGCTTCAACCCGCAGACATGAACAACAACCCGCAGCAACAGTGTTAAGTAGCCCGCGGTAAAACCACGGACTCGTACACATGTAAAACTGTGTCGCACACGTGCTACTGTAGTACATTTACTCAAGGCTCAGACCGATTTTTGTCGCACTGTACAGCACTATCCAAACTTGTTCCAGATTGTAGAAGGATGCTCAATTCACGTCCGCCTTTCTTCACGTCCCTCCACACGGTCGCACACAGAAATATGTCAACAACTAGACTTTATCGTTATTAACGCGGGAAGACGAATTCTTATCGTGTGGGGAATTTTTACCGGTATATCGCAAACGATAAGATATCGCCCATCCCTAATTCTATACTAGGCATAGCCTAATGTTGTAGGCTGTTTTAGCTTGCCAAGTGTCAATGTTTTGGATGCGACTCATCCAGTCAGATTCCAAAGTCATAACTATTACTTTTGGAAAAGGAGAAATTGTCAGTGGCTTAAAGGGGTCATATGATGCTTTTTTAAAGATCATGATTTTGTGTTTTCAGTAGCTGATTCAGATGCGCCAGATTGTCATAGCAAAGTCAGAATTACCTCCTCTCCTAGGTTCACGAAACAGTCGTCCATAAAATGCATTGCTGTTCTGTTGTAAGTAATCTTAAAGATTCCTAAATGCATCTACTTCTGGAAGGCCAAATAAGTGCTTTTGCTTTCACACAGAAACACACACTGTCTCCCTGACATGGGTGTTTCAACACTAACTGCGGTTAATGAAACCACGCCTTCTTTCTTTGCGTAAACATTTGGGCGTCATTACTGAAAAATTTCAACATAGTTGAGGTAGATATGTGGGGGCGTGGCTTAGAACGAGCCGTTGTCGGGGGCGTGGCAGAGTCGTAACTTTGATAAAGAATATCTCTTTGGTTTTGAGACTTTAGTCTTTGCAACTTCAGGGATCTTATCTATGCACAATCAGCTTGTAACACTCCAAAGAGAAAGGAAAACTTGAAATCGCATCGTATGACCCCTTTAATTTTTCCTGATCGTTTTTTTTGGGGGGGGGGTGTATGCTTGAGGTTCCTTGTGACCTTTTCCATCATAGTTGCTTGAAAACTAGAATAGCTGTCCTGATTTAGTCTTTTCAGAAGAGTCTCCTCATGATGCGAAACTAGCCTGTGAAGAGAGGCCTTGTTTTTTGTTGGGTTTAGGAACCATTCTCACACTCATTCTCTTCACTTGTGGTTTTTTGTTTCCGTGGTGATGCCAGTTTCTCTGAAAGGGTCAGTGGGATACCGATGCCCTTTACGGTTACATAATCATGAGTATCACAGAGCACACAAAGAGTCCAGATTCTTCCAGCTTTGGCATCTATGGTGGCAGAGCGGTAGTGGGCACAGAAGGACAGGTTTCCATGGTGATGGCACATCTTTTGTTGTTTCTCAGGGTAATGGTGACTCTGCCGTCTCGTGAAGGCATTTGGTGGTGATGAGACAAATAGTTTCACAGTCATTTGTAGAGTAGATGATTTCGAACCATCTTTTCTATCACGATTTTAATTACATTTGTACTTGTACTCAAGGGCTTCCTCTCTCTCGGTCTCGCTTCATAATTGCACTAAATTTCCCTGTGGGGCAGTTTCTTTTCCTTCAATATTTATATTTTACTGCTGTTGTTATGATAGAGCTAGTATCAATTGTGTATATTAGCCTATTAGTTTATGCTGTTAAGGTGAGACATAATTGTAGCTCCTATTGTTTTTATTCTGCCAGATTTTTCTCTTAGTCCATTAAACTGTATTTGAAGTTATGTTGAGTAGGGCTGCCACTAACGAACCGGTTATTAGATACATCTATTGATAATTTATCGAGTAGTTGATTAATCTAAATGATTAATTTCCCACACAAAAAATAAACCATTTTAAAGAACATTTTATTCAACTTGCAACTTTTGCCATTCAGTAGTGTACCATAAAGTATAAATGTAAACAAGCCATTGACGAAATGTAAAACTAAAAGAGTAAAAATGTAAACGAACCTAATAAAAAGAAAATAATTACAAAAGTCTGAGAAAGTCAGCATGTTCTTAATGTCAATATATCCACATGTTCTGGGCTTCTGTTCATTACAGCTGTGAGTGCAACTACAAAGGGAAAAATAATCTGTTTCAATTAACCCCAACAGTTGGGTTTTCACATTAAATAAATGCAATGTTTAGAGTCCACTAGAATCAAGTATTAAAATTAAAAGTAGCCTATTAAAAGTACTCTTAGAAATGTGTAAACAACAGAAGCAAGTGTCCATCTCATAGTCTAAATCACTGAAATCAAAGTTCAGTATTATAGTGTAAGAATGACAACATGTCTGTGTTCTGGTCTACTAATAATAAAATATTATAATTAATAATAAATTTTTGTGGTAATAAAAACCGATGTAGGGTAAGTGAACAATAGCCTTTAAATTTACTTAAAACACATATATAATAGCAATGAGGCAATAACAATCAGCTCAAATGAAGTACCAAAAGCAAGAAATCGTATGGTTTTATTGAACAAAACTGTTAAGATACTGTATTATAATGTAATAGCCACTGATCTATATATAATCACTATTATAGATCAGTGAATAGAGCTAATGTACAGTACGCATTACAACAAAGGCCTGCAGGGGGCGCAAACGGCCTGATGGTTATTTTTTACACATTACTATGCAAACTAAAACTCGTTTAATATTGACCAAGCATCATTTAATTCAAATGTCCACTTAATGTTTCATATTTGGCCATATCATTTAATGGATATGTGGACATCAAAAAACTCGGAGTGAGGGTTTGAGCTTTTATTTTGAAACCGCAATGTATTCTTCTGTGTTTGCGTAGATTTATAAATTATTTACCTTACAAATCTAATGAAATGGCACACGTTGCATTCCCACATGAACGTTATAGTAAACCTAAACTCACAGCAATATGCAGAGATGGAGTTTGATACGCTCCACACATGTAAATGATAACAGTTCCTGTGGAACAGCATTTACTGTGAACGGAGCCGCTGTGAGACACACGTACATAACCTACACGCCTATAACTGCATCACATATAATTATTTAATTAAATCGTAGCGTTTTTGAATTCACAGTTATGCTTAATAATCTAATAATGTGTTTTATGGATTCTCGTTCGTGAAATGGCCACTTCCGGTATTTTGCCGGTTAGTCGACGCAGGCAAAATGAAGTCGAGGATTTAAAAAATTCGAATAGTCGAATAGAATCGACGAATCACGACAGCCCTAATGTGGAGTAGAAAAGTATTTTTATTCTGTATTGACATACATTTGAGTGAGACGGATTATCAGAAAAGGAGAAAAAAAATGTACAATGGGGACTTGATATAAGCAGACTAGCCTAAATTATTGGACAAATCTGGTATTCATCGCCAGACAGAAGTCTGTTATTTCACTGAAGGATCGAATGACTTATTGAATTAAAATTAATTAAAATGTTGTGGAATTTGGGGTACTAATTGATCCTTCGCAAAACCCACCCTCCTTAGTTACTGTTGCTATGTCCGACAAACCATGCCGCTCTCACCACACATCATGTTCTGACGCAGTGAAAAATACATCACGGAGAAAAGAGGAAACTGACAACACACCGACAGACAAGACAGAGCAGGTTACTTCTGGTTTACTTCTGGATTACAAGAACTCTGCTTTCAAATTTTGTCATATTAAGAAATTCAAACAATAAATACAGTTTTGTGGCTCTTTAATGTGTCGTGACGGATCACCGTAGCGCTAGCGCATCAGTT
This sequence comes from Sinocyclocheilus anophthalmus, assembly GCA_018155175.1. Classification (NCBI taxonomy): domain Eukaryota; kingdom Metazoa; phylum Chordata; class Actinopteri; order Cypriniformes; family Cyprinidae; genus Sinocyclocheilus; species Sinocyclocheilus anophthalmus. Next base: position 566,032 of record JADLZN010009472.1, on the reverse strand, counting down.
CAAGCGGCACACATGAACCGATCGTCTTTTCAAATTTACGTAAAACACAAAAATAAACATGAATGAACATCAGAACGCATTTTATTTAAACTGCGGAAAGACGTCAGTACACATTTTTTCAAGTTTTAAGTTCACCAAAGTTAATCTACCCTCCTGCCTGATTTGTTTGTTAGACAAAATGGCAGATTTGGCATGTTTGGCCAGATCGACTGTCAATCAAACTATTTGCGAAGGGTCAATTGGGGTGAATTTAGTTTAGCAAAAAGATTTGTCCCTTTTAGTAAAATGGCATCTAAAGTAATAGTTCACCCAAAAATGAAAATCTGCTGAATTTACTTGGCCCTCACTGGCTCTACAAGATGTAGATAATTTTGTTTCTTCTTAGGGAATAGATTTGGAGAAATTTAACATCACATCACTTGCTCATCAATGGATCCTCTATAGTGAATGGGTGCCGCCGTCAGAATGAGAGTCCAAACAGCTGATAAAAACATCACAATCCACACAACTCCAGTCCATCAGTTAACATCTAGTGAAGTAAAAAGCTTCGTGTTTATAAGACCGTCTTCAAGGTTTCAGGTTTGAAACTTCGTTGAGGGACTCCAGAAGTTTGTACCTTTGTTGTTCATGAGTTTACATTATATTGGCTGTTTAATGGCTAAATGTTGCTGGAACAAGGTTTGCCAAGAACAAACAAATCATTATAGTGTTCATGCCACTGAAGGTACTGCACCCTGTAATAGCTGTATGCAGCTGTATTGATTGAACTGCTTGTTACAGTTGTTGTAGAGTAGCAGTATTACTTCACTCACAGTATGTCTCACATTGATTTTCCTTACGTTTTAATTTAGACTTAGGCCAGTTTTGATCAGGTTCTATTCTTCCACATCCCCTTTAGCCTGTCTATTAAATTCAGCTTGTCTTGTCTAAACATTTCCCATCAGCCGTGCCAGCCTAGTGTGCCCTCCAAATATACTCAAGGACGAGCCAGGGAGCCAGCAAATCCACAGCACAGCCAAGAGCAGATCTGCCAGAGCTCTCCATGAGAAGGCGGTCTCCAGCTCAGCTCATCTAAATCGTATTATTTCCCTGAACCATTCATCTATGCATAAAAAAAAAATTGGCCATTGTTTTCATTTTTTTTCCAGTCTCCTCACAATGTTTTGTTTGGGAAATGCTACTCTGTTATTAACACTAGTTTGTAGTTTGTCACGTACATTTTTTCCAGAGAGATTCCAGCTTTGATTCGCATTACAGCTGCTATCATATGCAATGCTGTGCAATCTCTCAGCGGTTTCTTTCTTATTTTTTTTGTTGCTATAAATGTGTCTACCATCCTAGTCTCAGACTAAACGCCTACGGACACCCACAGTCCGTTTGCTGAATGTCTGATGCATATTGCTCACCAAAATGGGAAAGTATTTTCTCTTTCCTGCAAGCTCTAATGTAGTTGGCTTTCTTTACTCTGGAACTTCTGGAAGTAAGAGCGCACAGGCTGTTTATCAGTCAGCATACAGCGTAAAGTTTGTAGGTTAATTCACCTTTCCATGGTGATGGCACAGCTTTTGTTGTTTCTCAGGGTAATGGTGACTCTGCCGTCTCGTGAAGGCATTTGGTGGTGATGAGACAAATAGTTTCACAGTCATTTGTAGAGTAGATTTCAAACCATCTTTTCTATCACGATTTTAATTACATTTGTACTTGTACTCAAGGGCTGTCTCACTTCATAATTGCACTAAATATCACACAATTTCCCTGTGGGGCAATTTAATTTCCTTCAATATTTATGTTTTACAGCTGTTGTTATGATAGAGCTAGTAGCATTTGATATTTTGATATTATTCAGATATTTTGTTCAAAACAATGTTCCTGTAAAGCAATAGCAGTACCTCAGCAATGCTTTGTGGCCCGTCTCTTTGTTTATTGTGGCATCATCTAATTCCAATACATACACCCCCAAGAGGTGCATACAAAGTGCTTGTCAGATGTCTAAGTAGGTGGTACTTTAACCAGAAAAAGAATAATGTGGACTAAACCTTGAGCTGTCAAAGGTCTGATTCAATGAGACTGTTAGTACCATAATTGTTGGTCTTCATCTGCCATCTAGTGGTATTGCAATGTCTCTCCACAAAGCACAAATGTATTAAACATAATATAATTGTTCATAATTTTCAGAGGGATTTCTGTTCAGATTTTCCTTTCACATCCTGTGTCCATGTCTCCCTTTCACACACCTGCATGGGCTCTTTTCCTCTCCTTATGTGACTTATATTCTCTCAGGAGATTGATGTCCCTGTCAAAATAGTGGGGACATGCTCAATGTCAAGCTCAAATTTACTGCTTTGAAAATATTGCTGGTTGATGAAGGCCCATAAACGGCATGTCAGCTGAACGGAGAGATGGATGAGGAGGTGAGGGGCTTCCTGAAGACCTTCTGTCATTGCTATTCAATTCATATGTCTGTGTGTGTGTGTGTGAGTGTGTGAGTGTGTGTGTGTGTGTGTGAGTGGGTGAGTGGGTTGTGGTGTGGTGAGAGAGTTTTGATGAAGTATCTTGCAGGAAACAGCGTCATACAGAGGCATAGTATTGTACGTAGACTCAGTCGACGTCTCTATAAGTTGAGTGATATTTTAAAATTACTTCATTTGAATGTGCCTATGAAATTTTAATAATAAATAAACAAACAATACTTTTTCTACATTTAATTAAATTGAAATTATTTAGGTGTTTGTTTTTTTGTAAGTTTGATTGTATGATTATAATTTCTATTAAATTTGATTTAAGCGCATTTTTTATTTGTAAATTTTTTTTATTTAATTGTTTTTAATTTGTTTTAATTATTGGTGGTAGCATTTTATTTTAGTGTCCTTGTTGCACGTATTTACTATAATAATACCAGTAAATTATGCATAATTACTAACTTTCATAATACTAACCCTATAAGGAAATGTTGTCAATTTAATATTACTCTGTAACAAGTACACATTTAAAAAAAAAGTTCCCCCCCATAAAATGTCATTCTTTTTATGCCATTTATGACAATCACTTGCCTGATTCATTAACCGAGGGTTTTGTATCTTAAGAAATCCGGCCTAATCACTTCCTGTCATTGCCATTATCAGGTTTTTTTTTATTTTTTTTGGCCTGCTCTAATACACTGATATGGAGTGAAAAATTATTTAGAGGACATCATACAGGCATCACCCCCCCAAAACCCCCCCCCCCCCCCCCACCACACCCCCAAAAATTGTCGGTCTAGTTCCAAAACCCATGATTCTCACCTGTGTCATACCTGATTGTGATGCACCAATTTTGAATAGGTGGAAATGTGAATGACGTTTGAGAGCCACAGTAGAGGGCAGTTCTCATTTTTGAGTGAACTTAGCATGACCTTTAAAGTCACTCAATCTCACGGCAGATTAAACGGGAGATATCCAATCAATAAAAAGCCCCCGGAGGTGAACCCAGTAATAAATGGCATCTAACTTTGTTCTCTGTTAAACAAGCTGCTTGCACCGTTCCTAACAACAGATTACAGATTTGAGCGGTGTGCGGAACATGTTTATTTGTGCGGTTCATTCTTACTAATCAGTGACCACTCGCATTTCCTCCAATACACTGCAATGTACATGTGTTTTCGATTTGTATTCTTGCTTCGTGTTAAAAGCCATTTAGAGAACTTTTTTTCCCCCTCATTGTAGGTGTTGTTGATGGATTGAGGCCTCATGTTGTTTTGTCTTGCTGTCTGAAGATGTGCAGGAGTGAAATGCCTTTGTTCACTTTTTTTTAAATTTTTTTATCATGACTCTGTCCAAGGCACAATGTGATTTAAAGCTTCAATTTTTGTAATTCCAGACTCCCATGATGCAGTGCTGCGTTTTAATTCAGCTCCTACCAAGGGTTATGAAAGAGACGTTGGGAATAAAACCACCCTACGCATCATCAACTCTCAGGTGAGCAACATTTGATGTTTTCAGTTCTTACTGCTAGTACTGTGACTTTCTGTGAATCAGCCACATAATTGAAGCAGATCTCATTTGAACACCTTCTGGCTCGTGTCCTCCGGCTGTGTGTGTTTTCAGCTAGATCTGAGTCATCATGTCCTAGTGGACACAAGCTCACCAGGTAAACAAACTCAAACACACTATGCAGAACAGAGACCGCTCTGCATTAAAGTTATGGGATGTGCTGTGTCCTTTGTCACTTCATGAATGGACAAATCAGTGCAAACCGAAATGATGCTTGGTGGTTTATTGCAAAGTAAAGTACACTCCGAAAAGAAAATTTTGCCATTTTACTTACCTGCATGACATTTTCAAACCCATGGAACACAAAAAGAGCCGTTTTGAAGATGGTGACCATGAACTATTAGGCTCTACAAAAAGAGCTCTATAAAGGCCCAGTGAAAGTGGTCCAAATGATTCATCCCATATCCAAGTCTTCTGAAGTCATCTAACAGCTGTTGTGGAGAACAAACTGAATTTAGGGCATTAGTTTTTGACAATCTTCCCTCCACCAGTAATTCTCAAATACTCACACTACTGTTTAAAGGTTTTGGGGTAAGCTTTTTAAAAAAATTTTTGAAGTAGGTCTGTAATCAGGGTTGCATTTATTTGATCAAGAATACAGTAAAATCAGCTCTTCTTTTTCAAGCTGTTGTGCTGCTTTTTGTGGAAATGAAATTAGTTTCTGGGTTCTTGGTGAATAGAATGTTCAAAAACTAATTTGTAAGAAAAATCAAAAGAAATAGAAAAATAATTTTCTACATTATAAATGACACGCAAGATTGCGATCACAGCAAGTGACACAGATCATTCTAAGTGTAATAGTGTCAAGTTTCTGTTAGTGGGCCAAATTCTTAAGTCACCTCAAATTAGTAAAAGAATAAATCCTTTTTTACAGGCTATTCACAAGAGCATGTATAAACTGAAGAGGAATATGCAAAATATCTACATACCAGAAATGGAAGCAATTGCAAAAGAAAAAACAATAAAATATGATGATGATGATGATGATGATTGATAATTATAAGAATAATAGCAAGCCTGTATTAATATTAACATAGACTCTTTTTCTGTTAGTAAATATTGTGACGTTTTTCTGTGGGCGGAGCTTAGGTGGGCCGAAATACTAAAAAGTTAAACATTCAATGTGATGGATATATAATTTGAAGATGAATGTAACGTTATCATGTAATGGCCAAATAGTTATTTGAAACCATATACCTCCTGTAAATGATGTAAGTTTACAGTGACAGTACTGTACCTTTACATTACTTTACATGCAGAACATTTAAAGTAAGATGTGAATTATTTTCGTAGAAATAAAAATGTCAGAAACGCTAATTTTGAACTTTCTTGTATTGATTTCGTACCAAGTTCTTAAAAATTCCAGCCACAATCAATCACAACAATGTATAATACAATAACAGAGGAATAAGCATATAAATTGTCCGTTTGTTGTTTTACACACATGCACACAGACATCATTTCATACAGGACATAGTCGTGAGATGCAAGAAACATAGACATAACAACAACCATAATCCATAACAACGAAAGAAAATATCCTTTTCTGATAAGAATTGTGCTCTGCAAACGCGAGCATTTTTGACTATCGTTTCTGTCCAGTCCGCTCATTTTATCGCATTTAACCACAGCTTTCGTAGTTTTTTTTTTTTTTTTGTCTGGCAGTGGCAGCAGGTATGTTAAAATTTCTAATTGGAGCCTGTATTGCGTCGATTCTTGCACCCAACATCACAATAAGATTTATTTAAGCTCCTCATGTAGCCGAAACTGTGCAGGTTTGAATTGGCCGCCTCCAGTTTTCACTTTGTTTTGCCTCCAGCTCACGCTGTGACGTAATTGTGACGTCGGCCCTAAAAGGGTCTATAATACAGCCAGTAAATTGTTTGTTTTAATCCAGTTCCCTGTTCATTTTTATACCACGGTCCGTCTAAATACTCTGTTTCTGATTGACTGGCAGGTATGGATTAAAACCGTTTTATGCAAAGGTAGTTCCAAGTCAGTTTAATCACGTTCTATATTAATGCGCTGATTTCATTGACACGCGCGCACACACACACACAGAGAGAGAGGTTGCGCAGGGCTCACACACAAACATTCAGGAGCACATGAACTTGTCAACTCTGCCCTGCGTCTTTTATTAATACAGTAGCTGAACGAGGGGGTAAAATCACTGTTTTTGAAGTAACTAAACTTGCAGCTTCACTGTTTGTAGAGAGAGAGACGCAGGTAATTCACACACGCAATTGCCATCTCTCTCGAACGATCGACATGGGCAGAATGCTATAGCTAATGAGCCGTAACCGTCATTTTTATACTTCCAGTCAAATATTGCACTGCAAACATATTAACAGCTTGAACTTGTCAATGCTGGCAAATGACCATGGTATAAGCTGAATGCACGGCTATGATTTTAATGCACGATGAAAAACCACCAAAGCGTTCTGAGAATAGATGTGGCTTTGTTTTCCTCAACTCTTAACTTTCTAATTATCAACATTCAAACACAAATACTACATTATGGTGTTTATTCTAAGATGATGTTCTGTGTGTGTATGTATGTAGAGCCTGCCAATCAACATCAGAGCACCACCCTCAGGATTAATTATGAAAGAACACTAAACTTCTGCCAAAAGTTAGTCATATAGCCTACAATACGATTAAAAATCTGCCCCACCTAAATTTCTGGTCAGGAGCCCAAGGGCGGTGTTTCTGTATGGCAGTTGCCATACTCTAGCCCAGTCAGGTGTGCCGTGAAAAATGATCCAAACTTCACATCTCTATTATAATTTGTTATTATTAAATAATAAAAATCAGAGGGTTTTACAAATATTTAACCAATGCGAAGTATTACAAAGGGCTTGTCAGTAAAACTTTGTAACGCTATTGGGTCCTCAAGCTCTCAGTGAAACCTCGTAACTTCACCCCGCCTCCATTCAGATTGACGCGCCGCGCACGGCCTGGAGACAGATCTCCGCTTTTTTCGCAATGCAAGGGTAAATAAATAACTGATGTTTGAATAGTAAAGCGTTTTCTTCAAACACGGTCTGTAAAAGGCTAATGTTTTTGTGTTTGAAGAGCAAAAAAGTAGGTTATTTGCCGTCTAGCCAGCCTATACTTTTGTAGGCCTACGTTTTAAATTTCCTGCACTGTAAAACCCGATAAGTTCAGAATACTCCATTTTTGTGGACACCGATTACCTCAAAAAATTTAATTAAGCAACTCAAATATTTTAAGTTAATATTAATCATAAATAACAGTTAAGTCAAACTAAAAAGCTTAAATTTGTTTTTGCTTAATGTTTAAGTGCAGTGTACTTAAAATTATTGTTTATCATACGTAATGTTTTTCCATTTACCAATTATTTTAATGCAGTGGTGCTTTATTAAAACAAATACTAACTAAAGAAAATACATTTATGCATAATAAAAAAAAACACACGCACAACTGTGGTTATACAATTGAGGATTTTTTATTCAGCCTTTTTTAAACCGCATGAACGGTGTATTTCTGAATGTCAAACACTGGAAGATCATCTCATCACAACTGCAGTGCTTGCAGGACTTGTAGTGGTTTCGTTGTCCATGATAACAAAATCAGCAGGAGAGGCGTTTGTGTCAGTGATGTCTGGCTCGCCCAATTCCTCCTGGAATAAGCACAGAGGGTAAAAGTAGACATTTATATTTATTGCCAATAAAGTGGGGGAACTATAACGTCAGAACCCGGAAGAGTAATTCACCATGGGTTCCTACAAGATTTTCTTATGGGGTTTATAATGGGGTTTTTCAATTAAAATAAAGCCTGTGGAAACGTAACTTGACGATACTTTTACGTTTTGCTGTACAACATAAATTACACGCATCCATACCCAAAATACTAATTTTGAAGCAGTTATGTTCATTTTTGAAAATGTATGTTTTTAATAAGTAGCTAGATAAGAAGGTTTAGGCTGTGAGTGTGCGCAGTTTATATTGTAGAAGTATTGTCAAGTTATGTTTACCACAGGCTTTATTTTATTCATAAATTGAAAAACCCCATAGGAAAATCTCAAAGGAACCCGCGGCGAATTACACTTCCTGGTTCTGACATCATAGTTCCCCCCACTCTATTTCAGATCCATTAATGCACTTAATACTTACATTTCATGTCCTGAAGAACAGTTCTCCTCACACACGTACACTGGGAGAGCATGTTGGCATCATGTAAACAAAAAAAATAAACATGTTAAACAAGCAGGCCAACTTTATTTTATATAAAATGAAGACCGTGATGGAGGTAGTGTTTGTGAATTTGCACTCACCTGAAGATCGAACATTTAGAATGTCATGCAGCATCTGTGAAATCTTGCTGGTGTGTGCCACTTTCTCTGATATGGTGAAACTCAGCACAAACCTAGAAAACCACAAACACACAAGTAAGTGTATAACCAACAATGGATGTAGAAAAGAGAGAGCAGAGTCTGTGTCCTGTTATGTGAAGACACATCACACAACTTGCTCTTCAACTGAATAGAAGTTACCTTAAGTGTTGAGGCTCACTCTTTTGTATTCAGCATCCAGCTCAACCTGCAATTAAAGAGAGTTTGTAAAGGTTTACTACAAGTTTGTAGATTGCTTTTGTAAAATGAATATATTGCAAAATGCATGTCTGTGTATTAGCTTTAACCTAATTTTGGATTAATACTCTTAGCAGCTAGTTTAAAAACAGACCAAATAAAAATCACATTTACCAGGGCATTTCCCAAAAAAAGCATTGTATGGCTAAGATGATCGTAGAAACATTTGCCACCAAATGGTCTCAACAATCCACTTGGCTCACAATGCTTTTGAGAAACGGAGCCCTAAACATTGCCGTTAACAGCAGCGACATTCAAAGCGTACCTTAGGACTGCGTTTACTGAAAAAATGCCGACTAACGTTAACATTAGTGCCCTTCTTTGACGTTAACATTATACTACAAGCAGTGACGCTAAAATAGCATTCAAAATGCGCATTGAAAAGCACTAGGGAAATGCCACGATTTACAGCGCTGTGTAAAAACAGCGTTTCCCAGAAATTAAAACATTCCTTTATCATGATATTCTTACAACACTCAAAAAGCAAATAAGAAATTTTCACAGCTGTTTTGATTTGCTTACAAGTTGTTCCATTACGTTTGCTCTGGTCGCTTGCGATTATCCGCCATGTTGAATGGATTCTTCTGTCGGTTAGAGCAAAGCGGTAACATCACTTTGTCACTCAGTAAACTTAAAAATAATAGTTGAAATAGAAGAGTTTAATCAAAACTGTTGAGCCACACAAAAATAAAACTAAATTCCTCGTTCAGAAAATGTAATTGTTATAAGTTGCATCAATGATTTAACAGACTTTAATTGCAGTGTTCTTAATCTTTATAAGTTAGTAGTACTGTTCGGGTTTACAGTGTGTGCATAGGCGCTTATTTTGGCCAAGTGTAGGCCTTAAACAACAAGAAACTAAGCGCCCATATAGCAACAATAATTAAATGTTATATAACCTGTAAAAGTTGATGAAAGCGTATAATGCGATGCACTTGCCTCAGATGCGGCCGTTCTATTGAGAGACAAAACACAGATCTCCTCATTCGCCGGTCAAAAACCTTGTTAACTTCATTTGAGCTTGTTTTTCATAAAATGTTAAGTGCAAGTGTCTGATACAATACCAACACTGACGACGCAGTGTTGTTTAATTATTTACTTTTTTAGCTTTCTTTCTTCCCCCTTAAGGCACACCCCCACCTCTTCCCCCAAGCGTGCGCGGCCATACACCTATGTTTTGGAACGCCCGCCACTGCAGGAGCCGCTGCTGTATGCAGCATGTTCAGTGTGAACTGATTCTCTTCATGGAGAGTGTATCAGATTGTGCCTGGTTAAGTTAGTCAATGATGCTTTTATGTTTTCTGCCTAACCGAGAAGTTGGTTGCACTCAACTAGTCGTGTGCCTTTTGCCTTTTTTTATGTGTCTTCTCAGTGTAACACATTGTCTGTTTTGTGTGCAGATCCTGGCGAATCCCAAGCATCAGTTCAACACAAGCTCATTGTATAAGAATGTAACGCTGGTGGCATGGGATCCTGCTCCATACATCCTCAACCTGCACAAAGTGAGTACTAACTTCCCAAAAACACATTAAACGCATAGAATTTAACATTCAAGGTGTGCTTTGACGTCTTCAAACCGTCTGCACAATCACAACTCTATAAATTATTATTATTTTTTTTTCTTGCACATATACAGAGAGCAGGTGACGTGTTACTTTTGCAATTCAGATGAGTGAAGTGCTGAGTGTGTGCAGGAACCATGCGGGAAGCTTACTCTGATTTCTCTGGGCTGAGTGCTTCTGCTCACAAACCGCTGTGAATCATAAACCACTATAGCAGGGGAAAAAAGATCAGAACGGATTACTATAAATGCTTTCAATCTGTCCTTTGTGCCTAGGGATGGAGCGATTACCGGTTTCACGATAAATCACGATAAAATGCACTGACGGTTAGTATTACCGTTTTAAAATTTAATTATCATCAAAACCGTGTTTGATTATCGCGCTTTTGAAAACTCGCGGTAAATCCTGTCCAGCCAGCATCAGTCTGACGCAGAAGCAGCATGCAGTGTTGTTGTTGTTGTTGTTTTTTTGCACGAGACGAAATGGCGGAAGGCAGTGACAGCGCTCGGGAGATTTTTCAGCCATCTAAGAGGACCAAATCGGTGGTCTGGTCGTATTTTGGCTTTTACAAGAGTCCTGAAGGCAATTTAATCGAGGACGGTCACCCTGTCTGCTGATCTTGCAAGAAGAAAGAAAGAAAAAAAAAAAAATTAGCTGCAAAAGGGGGAGGGGGAAACGCATCAAATTTGCTCCGTCATCTTCGTGACCACCACCCACTGTTATATAGCGAATGCAAGGTAACTTTTACCTCAATACCAAAACTAACTGGGCAAATAATTGGACAAAAAATATTGATTAGAGATTAAATATTTCGTTATCTCACTTGTTTAACGCAAAGCTTCCACGAAGAAATGTTCTCAGCAAGTGGCTTTGAGCCAAGACGAACGAACGTTCAAACTATAAGGTTGACATTTAAGGGATAATGTATTGTATATTCATAGTTAACTTATTACACAGATTTTTTTTTCCACCTATAATAATATATAAATACGGGGACATGAAATATTGAATTGAGATTAATGTTTTGAAATCTTATAAATCCATTATGAACAGTGTACAAAACAATCGTCAGGACAATATGATCACTACAGCAAAATTATAGTAGTATTAATACTAAATTCCTGATTTCATTTTCAATACAATCAAAAACTGAGACGCAAGACGGCAAGCTGCATTTGAATGAAACGAGATAACGTGTCTGCGCCTCTGCAGTGATACGAGAGACATGCGGCGAATTCCAAACAGAAGTGAGCATCCCTATGCCCTACGAAGGGCAGAACCCTTGAAGTGTGTTCTTTGAAGGGTGCAGGGCATTACTGTCTCGTATAAGCGTTTGAAACTCCCTTGGCGAAGGGAATGACTGACCAAATGTTACCTTGACAACGCTGCACGTGCGTGCAGCATTCAGCACTCCATCAGTTGTTGCAAATAAATATTTATTATTATTATTTTATTCAAATATTGTCTAATTGTCTTATTTACTATTAAACGTTTTCAAACTAAACTTGCTTACACTACCGTCTTAAATCATATTTCTATCACTGACGAAAAATGTTGTCTTACATTAAAATAGACAAATTTAATTAGCCTATTCCATTTATGTTTGTATGTGAACTCGAAAACCCCAACTTTGCTTTAAAAAGCATCACAAGATCTCCTAACCGAAGATCACTTGATCTTTCAAGTGATTATTATATTATTATTTATTATTATTATTATTATATTAGGGTTTCAGGTTAATGGTCATTATGTTATGCAAAAAAAAAGTGCATACAGCTGCTAATTGTATTAGTTGTTTGTTGATTTTCAAATATAAAACTTATTGAAATGTTTTCTGTGTGTATCAGTTCTTTTTGAACGTTTTCATCTAATTTGAACAAAAACCGTGATAATATTGATGATCGTGATAACTTTGGAATTTATTTGGAATAACTGTCAATGTTTTAAATGAATTATGCATGAGTCTGTGTTGATCAGTTTAATGCTTAGTTTTATTTTAGATTTTCATAGCATAACAGTAAGCAGTCTACAGGATATAGTGTGCAATAATCAGCCAGTTTGAGGCTAGATTTCAGTTTCACAACTTGTGATTTGTTCTCTAAAACAGGAATTCCTAAACTGTTTTTGTCAGCTTACCCTATTAAAATATTTACTTGAAGATTACTTAAATATTTAAGTATTTCAATTTAACATTTGCATGATAATGACTCTTTGATGTTGGTTGATGGTAATATGACATGCAGGTAAAAAATAAATATTATACTGTTTATAAATTATTAGCTTTTCATCGACTCGCAAGTGAAGTTCCTTCACAAACACCAGTTTGCGAAACCTTGGTGTAGAGAAATGATTCTTGACTACAATGTCAGGTCACAGATTGAAGGTCTTCTGCTGTTTCTACTAAGTGACATTATTGAGGTTTCTGCAGGAACATGTGCAATAAAGGATTCTAGTGGACTGTAAAGCTTTTTTCTGAACAATTCTTCATCTCAATGAACCAGGACTAACAGTTTGAAGGACAGCCTTCAATGTTCATCCTTTCACAATTGTCCCTGGTTGAAATGAATCCAAGCAACACATTCTCACTCCCAACTCTTCACATATTGATGCTTGGTCAGAACCCTTTGGCGTCACTTTTTGTGAGAGGAATAGACACGATCGCGGTTTCCCTCCACCGTAAAGCTCATCCTGTGTGCTGTGTGCGCAAATTCAAAAAATGCCGCCAGAAGAAGCCTTACGTCAGCCTTGGTGGTGAAATGCTATTGGCTCTTGTGTGTCTCGGGAGTATCTTTTTGAATGAGATGTGAGCGTTGGTTAAGGGAGCGGGATTATTTTCAGCGATTAAAACCTTATGTTTTACTCTATTCTTCGCATAAAGTTATCGTATGGCTTCAGAAGGCTTGGTTTTATACTGCTTGGTTATGGTCAGTTTTTGCAATAAATACCTGTGACTGTACTTTTATTTGCCTGTTACGTGTTTTATATTGTTCAGAAGTGGGTAGGTTTAGGGTAGGGGTGGGGTTAGGTGCTCCAATGAAAGTATACATTTATATAAAAAATTTTCTATTCTTTACAAATGCATGCAAACCATTAAATTAAGACAAACAACTGAAAACAATGGAGGACCCTGCACGTTGAAAAATGATGCTATAGGGGTACCTTGAGCATCAAAAAGCACGCCCAAACAAAAAGGGGTCCTGACCAAGCGTCAATATGTGTCGAGTTGGGAGTGAGAACGTTGATCCAGATTTGGTAGTTCTTTGAGAGACATTTTGCTCATATAGTTGTTGTTGTTTGTTTTTGTAGTGGTACTCCAATCCAGACTACAACCTGTTCACTCCATATATGGAGCACAGGAGACACTTCCCCACGCAGCCTTTCTACATCCTGCACCCGAAATACATCTGGCAGTTATGGGACGTGATTCAGGCTAACAATCTGGAGAACATCCAGCCCAACCCGCCCTCCTCAGGGTTCATAGGTAAGACACACACACATATTTTGTGCTACCGGTACAAAACCCAAAGGTGCAATTTAAGTGGCACAAACAAGTAAAATTGCAACAATAATGACTGTCTTCAAACCTCTTTCACAGTCCCAACCCTAACTTTTGCCAGTATTTGAAGTGAAATTGTCAGTTGTTCAGTCAGACAGCTCAAACGAACTGATTGCAGTCCTTATTTATTTTTATTTTTTTTGTGGTACAGAAATTACAGACTTCTTGTTGTGGTCTCTAAAGAAATTGGCTGTACTTTTAGGAACCTGTGCTTGAAGACAACACAAATGTTTTATTTGCCTCTCAATTGTGTCACATTTGTCATCAAGTGAGTACTACCATTAATGCTAGTTGTGACACTTCACCAGAGCAGCTAGTTGACAACTCAAGAAGACACTACAAATTGTTCACTTCACTTTTCTACTCCGGTCTTTGTCCTATTGGTTTTATAAAGCTCACAAAATGGCACTTGTGGCTGTCAGGCATGTGACAAAAAAAGAATTTTGTACACAGCTAATTCAGAATGGCTATCAGTGGAAAAAGCCAAACTGACCTCTGACGTAAACTCTGATTAGAAAACACCCTGATGATGGAAAGTGACCTTTTGCAGATTGAGTTGTCATGATGGGTTTGTAGGCACGTCTTCTGCTCTGTCAGGAGGTTGTGGGATGTCTGCTCAGTCTGTGTTGGCTGAAACCAGAGGGAGAGAGAAGAGCAGATGGACACACCACGTTTTCATCCAGCAATGGAGCTTGTGTTGAACTAGAGCCAAGGAGAATCTGACCCACATTCAGCAGCAACAAAATCACTCTGACTATATGTACGATCTCGCAGAATTTATGATGTAAAGTCACGATAAAACAGATAAAACGTCACAGTATGAAAGAAAAGATCTGTCAAAACTTCCCAGTGAAACAGATTATCAAAAAAGGGGGAAAAAATGTTTTGTAGAACTTGGTTCAGTAGATCAGATATTGCTTGCAGTCGATCGTAAGAAAGGTGCAGAATTTAAATTGAATGATTGGAGAAGTCTGGCACCACCGAAGAAGGCTGTCATTTTTCATTTTGATTACACATAATGAGGTTATTTCTTTTAGTGCTGTCAAAATAAAAGTTTGTTTGCACACACACACACACACAAGTGTGTATATTGGTATAGTGTGTGTGTGTGTGTGTGTATGTATGTATATTAGGGCTGTCAGTTTAACATGTTAACTTAATTAGTTATAGGAAATAACTCAATTAAAATATTTTAATGCAGTTAATGCACTGGCCCCGCCCCCAGAACTGTACATCATCTTACATTTCATACAGTTGACAAATATGATGCAGGGCAACAACCCCATAAACTAAGTTATGCCCTAAAATTCAAGATATTTGGGCAAAAATGCTCCTGTATGAGTTTTGGTCTCATTATTAAATTGATATCCACGCGCAGGGAGGGAGATCAGTAGGCTATTACACGAGTGCTGATTTTTGTCCCGAATATCACAAGTTTAAATCTTATTTACTGAACTGTTGTATAAAATCACAAATTGATATTGTTATATTTTAAACACCAATATTATTGTTTTCGCTCAATTGCAAAGAATATGTGACCCGGACAACAAAAACCAGTTCATAAGGGTCAATTTATATTATACTCAATGGGAAAGGTATCTATTCAGAAAATCTGGAATTCTGAGGTGCAAGTGAAAAGAAAATCAAAATATTGAGGGAAAAAATCGCCTTAAGTGACCAGATATAGTTCTTAGCAATGCATTTTACTAATAAAAATTAAGTTTTAATATATTTACAGTAGGAATTTACAAAATATCTTCATGGAAAAATGATCTTTACTTAATGTCTTAATGATTTTAGGCATAAAAGAAAAAATCGATAATTTTGACCCATACAATTTTTTTTGGCTATTGCTAAAAATATAACCCAGCGACTTAAGACTGCTTTTGTGGTGTCCAGGGTCACAATTACCTTTAAACAGCCATAGCAGAAGGGTGTATTCCAGAAAGTGGGTTTTGTTGGAAACTCAGAGTTTGTTAACCCGAACAGGGAAGACTAGGGGTTCGGTTCAAATTAAAAACAAAACTAAACATCTGTGGTAAGTTATCATAGTAACGTCTCTGTGAACCTAATCATGGTCGGGAGCGGTTTACTAAACCCGGAGGTTTCTTTCGGTCTCCTCCACCCTTTTTAAAGCGTAGGCAAGGTTTTAAAATACCTCATAATTCATTCATGCTGCAAAATGCTTGTATGCTGAGATTTTTGCTTAATGCAAGTTCAAAATCTAAAATTTTAAATCAAAGATTTTTATATAAGAAAAATAATCCAACAGTTGGTGTCCTGAGGTAAGACAAATAATCTTAAATGAAATGGTAACAAGATTTCTTTTCTCGACGCATACACTTTCATTTCATCATTGCAGAACACTGTAATGTGAAACATCATGCATGGCTTTTTTAACACACAATCTGTAGATGAAGCCATTAATTCAGGGGAGTTACATATTTGGATCTCCATTGATCAGGTTTTAGTCATGGTGACACGCTAATCTTCAGTCCACACTATAGAGTCAAGTTGAACTAACTTGTTCATGTTGTCTGAACTCGAAACCTGGTAAGTCAACTCAGAGTTCAGTTTTACTCGGAGTTTGGTTGACCCTCCTTTCTGGATACACCCTGTGAGTCTACGAGCAACACAGCCCCAGCATTAGTGTCTGAATGAATGCGGTTTTGAACCAATTGTGTGAATCAAATGATCAAAGGCCTTCATAAAGAGAAGACGCCGTTTTACTGATGTCTGAAGGAATCAGACGTTGGAACAAATCGAATAAAATTCTTTTGCCACATTTTTGTTCTGTTCTGTTATGTAGGATATCAGACAATCTAAGATTTTGTCAACACATGGTTGAAACATTAGGAGCACAAAAAATCCACAAGAGGCCCAAGACAACAGGATGTCATAAATCAGACCCGAGCATAAGCCAGTCTGAAGCAAGCCTAAACCCCTCTGTCACAGAACAATTTTCACCATTAACACACAAGAACACTTATTGACAAGTCCAAGGAGATAGTCAATTTTGGGGTAAGTTATCAAGAATAATGGTCAAAAGAAATGCACAGGGTGACCGTCTCATGGAAACATGTGATAGTGATCACAAGCTCTACGGATTGACTTCTCCCCCCACCTCACGACAGCGAACAGACTAAAACACTTCCATACAGACATTTGAACCTCTCTGGTCTTCACAGAACATGTCCTTACATTCATCACAGAGTGGCACGGAAACTGCCTTTCCATGCACCGAAATGACACTAACCGGACTCAAGCAATAACATGCTATATATATATATATCCATATTAGGTAGTGTAACAAGTGTGACTATAGGTCTAAGAATTTATGTTGTGAATGTATTTTTAATAACTATTGAATAGCTTAAGTGTTCATATTCATGTTTAGTATGTGTGTTTGAGAATTCATGCTTGAAATGTTTATTCTAATCACTTCGTTGTCAAATGTATAATTTTTATTATAGAAATCATGTCCAAAATGTATACTCGACCAGAGCGGGAAAAACGCAGATCATGTGAATAATGAGATAACAGTTGATTTATGAATGGAGAGGAGGAATATACAAAAACCCCCGAAGCAACGCGACATTAATTGGTCAAAGAACATTGGGGGTGTTAAACAGCCCCGGTTAAATACTAGAACACCCATCAAATGTGGACTTTTAGCTTTTTGTCTCTCTCGCGCTCTTCCTTCTTGCCTTTTCGAGCCTTGTTGATTTTCTTTTAAATCATGGTTCTTTAGTTTTTGAGCGTGCTCTGGCTTGCACGCCAGTTGCTCCTCTAAAACCATGAGGAGAAATGCCACCTAGTCTAGTCAAACTTTACTTCTATTCTTTAGTTTGTTTTATTTTCTGTTGAGAGTTTCATGTTCTGACTTAAGTTTTGCTAAAGCCGGCTCTCGAAAGGTGCTGGTCTAAACTCACTGCAGACCCACAGCTCCGCGTCGTCCAGCCATACGCTAATCACTGGTTCCCCAAGGACTGAACCTACAGGCCAATCCGCAACCTCGGGGAAACCCCTTTCAGAACCAGACAAGGAGGGGGGGGAAACCCCACCACCGGAAAGCAAGTAACCCAGATCGACTTAACTGGTTTGCTATACTATAAACTCGCACCTCATTGAGCAAACTCAAGCAGGGGTGAATTTAAGTGAGGTGTTGTCCGATCGATGCAATGCAATTAGGCTTGGATGAAATTGGGATTTCACTTTTTCATTCTCTTTAATTATTTCCTCTCTTTCTCTTTCTGAAAACTTGTGTGAATGTGTGTGTTAGATTAGTGTATATGTCTTAGATTTATCCAATAAAACCTTATTTATATTAAAAAGAGAAGTATCTTGTGTTTCGTGCTCACAAGTTAATGTCTTAAACTACCAATCTTGTTACATGTGCTAATTGATAGTTTTCACTATATTTTGGATATAAATAACCATTGCAGAATTGATGTCATACGGCCCCTTCACTGACTCGCTGGCCATCTCAGTAATCAGCCGTAAAACAGTGATTCTGTCCTGATTCCCTTACATATTATTGGTGCAGTTCCCTTTAAAATCTTAAATGATTACCTTTGAGCTAAATTATTGACCTGTTTCCCTTACATGGGACTATGTTTGCGTAGTAACATTTGTTGTTGAATCAAATAAAATATTTCTAAAGCTACAATTTTTAATGTCTACTTGATACTTTCTCATTTAACATGAAAATAGCTTTAAATAATCTTTTGTAGCTTTTTTCACAGTCAAATTTATTTTGCGATTAATTGTGATTAATTAATCAAAACATGTCATTAGATTAAAAATTGTAATCGACTGACGCCCCTATATCTTTATGTATAGATGATTATCTTATGCATAAATTAAAATATTATGAGTTCTTTATATATAAACAACACACGTAAAGGGATAAGTCGGTATATTATGTAAACAAAAACTTTTATTTTGGATGCGATTAATCATGATTAATTGATTTGTCAGACTCGGCACTAATTTATTTAAAAAGGAAGCGCGCACAGATTAATTGTTCACCGTAAGAGCTAAAGAAATCATTGAGATTGCTTCAGGCTCAGTAAGTAACTGCACGTAGCTACAGATCTTTTTGAACAGGTGTTAGATATCCAATCATATCGCAGACACATCCAGACTCTGCTCTCAGATGTAGAGCCTGTTTCTATGGTGACGTCTGCAGAAGTGTGGAGTGGCATAGGGTGGCATCTAAATGTTTTTTTCATTCATTGGAGGAAAAGAGAAGGCAGTGCCACCATTGAACTATGATTGGCCTATTATGGTGTTCACACGTTAAATCTGCCTCTCGTTTTCACAAAACTGACTTAATGAATAAATAATGGAATTAATGAGAAAACTAAATAAACCGTAAACAATTCACCAATTTACTGTAGATATCACCGTTTTCACTTAACATTCAAACTTTAAATGACTCTGAAAACATGATCCAACCAGCACTAATACTGGTGTAATCGGTTTAAATGTGGATACCGTATTGGTGTGGAAAATTATTTTGTGCCAAGTCTAGTATGTAATGCTGCTTATGTTTTGTACAGTGAGAAACTAATGTGACACTGATCTTGTGTTATAAAAAGACCATTAACAGTCATTTAAGGCTGTTTATGCCTCCCCCATTTATAAAAATCACAAACTATTTTATACTTGTGGTTCTCATTGCTCATTGACTTCTCGGATCAATCTGCGGTGCTCTATTCATAGTGATCTGTATTTATACTTGAACAACAAATGGCACAACAAATCGACAAGCAAACATCCAGTTTGTAATGTCATGACAATTACAGATAATTTCTGGGTACAAATAAACAGATACTTGCAGGGGGGAACATATTTATTTGATTCCGTGCTGATTTTGTAAGTTTGTCCACTTACAAAGAAATGAAGGATATGTAATTTTTATGGCAGGTTTATTTTAATGTATAGAGACAGAACACTAACCAAAAAAATCCAGAAAAAAACACATTATATAAAGGTTAGAATTTGATTCGCATTTCAGTGAGTGAAATAAGTATTTGATCGCCAAGCAAAACATGACTTAGTACTTGGCGCAGAAACCCTTGTTGGCAAGCACATAGGTAAGACGTTTCTTGTAGTTGGTCACCAGGTTTGCACACATCTCAGGAGGGATTTTGATCCACTCTTTTTTACAGATCCTCTCTATATCCTTAAGGTTTCTTGGCTGTCGTTTGGTAACTCAAAGTTTCAGCTCCCTCCACAAATTTTCTATAGGATTGAGGTCTGGAGATTGGCTAGGACACTCCATGACCTTAATTTGATTCTTCTTGAGCAACTCCTTTATTGCCTTGGCGGTATGTTTCGGGTCAATGTCATGCTGGAAGACCCATCTTCAGTGTTCTGGCTGAGGGAAGGAGGTTCTCGTCCAAGATTTTACAGTACATGGCCCCGTCCATTTGCCCCTCAATGCGGTGAAGTCGTCCTGTACCCTTAGCAGAAAAACAGCCCCAAAGCATAATGTTTCCACCTCCGTGCTTGACTGTAGGGATGGTGTTCTTGGGGTCATAGTCAGCATTTATCTCCCTCCAAACACGGCGAGTGGAGTTAATGCCAAAAAGCTCAATTTTGGTCTCATCTGACCAAAGCACTTTCTACCAAGACTTATCTGAATCATTTTGATGTTCTTTGGCAAACCTTAAACGGGCCTGTACATGTGCCTTCTCAAGCAGGGCGACCTTGCGGGGCGCTGCAGGATTTCAGTCCATTGTGGCGTAGTGTTACCAATGTTTTGCTTGGTGACTGTGGTCCCAACTGCCTTAAGATCATTAACAATCTTACAAATTGGTCCCGGACATCCTTGGGGACAGCTCTATTGGTTTGCCCTGTGGTTGGGAAGAGGTTGGATGGAAGATAGATGGTGTGGACAGGTGTCTTATACACCTAACGAGCTGATATTAGGAGTAACTTCTTAAAGTGACAGGACAAATCTGTGTTGCACATGGGAACATAACCAGTCTGTGGGAGCCAGAAGTCTTGCTGGTTGGTAGGGGATCAAATAATTATTTCACTCACTGAAATGCAAATAAACTTCTAACCTTTATATAATGTGTGTTTTCTGGATTTTTTGATTGGTATTCTGTCTCTATACGTTAAAAAAAACCTACCATAAAAATTACAGACCCTTAATTCTTTGTAAGTGGGCAAACTTACAAAATCAGCAGGGGATCAAATAAATATTTTCCCACTGAGGAAGAAATGGCTTACATTGTTCACATTTGGTGTTGGCCACTTTCTACATAGTCCTTTGGGTTTTGGCCGATGTTGTGGTTGAGCAGTGTCATTGAGTCCCGTAGAGACACTCAACCTTGGCATACATTCAGCACATTCAAAAGTCTAGATATTATATATATATAGTATGTATATTATTTTAAATCCCCTGAGAATCCTGTTCGGATCCCAAGTGAACGTGCATTCTTTTTTTTTTTTTTTTTTAATGCATAAGGTCTTTGTCTTTGGATGATGGTTCCCTTGTGGAAATAGAGTTTTTACTGCTTGCGTAAGTTCCTGAAAACCTGTTGGGTCACAGCTGTGGAGTGAATCTAGGATCAGTTGTGGCCACGACTTATCGTAAAAATTTTACATACATCAAGTGCTATGAGCTCGATAGCAATATAAATTATAATAGGAAACATAACGGGGGAGGAATGGGGACCAGTTTGATGCATGTTGTGGAACAGATAAGGTGTTCTTCTTGGGTATTGGTAACCAAATAACGGTCAGTGTTGAACAAAGACTATGTTAATCTTAATATATAATATATATATATATAATATATATATATATATATATATATATATTTAATAATATATATATAATATATATATATATATTATATATATATCTATATATAATATATAGAATATATTATATATATATATCATGGAAATCGTTTCCAGTAGTATATGCAAACCTGTGTGTGCAAACACCCTTTTTCTTAGGAGAGTGTAGACATGTAAAACAAAGGAAATCGGCTTGTGCAATATCAGTTTAGTGAAAAATAGTCCTCAACGAGAGGAAAATGACGATTTTTGAAATTAAACAAACCCTTCAACTAATATAATACACAATACTCTTAACGAAGTCAAATGAACAACCTCGAACGGGAGAGAATAATTTTAAAGTTTTCAAGACAACAAAAGTATATGTATATAAAATAATGAAGTAGGGCTGCAACGTACCTTAAAAATGTATTTAACATGTAACATTCTTAATACGAATTAACATCTTGCCCAATGTGCAAAATTAACAGTTGGAAAAAAAATGAAGCTCATATATTTTCGATTTAGCTTTTTTTTTTTAATAAAAAAACCACACTAGATTTCTATTTTTTTTTCTTTCTTGATTGTCTTTGTGGTGTATGTATGCATATAGTATATTAAGTATAATACTATATTATATATATAGATAAAATATATATATATATATATATCTATATAATTTATAAATTTAAAAAACTTGCTAAGTGTAGCATTAGGCTAACCGAGACTTGTCATTTGCACTTGAATATTGTTGCTCTTTTGTTAGTTTTGATTGCTTCTATTGTCCTCATTTGTAAGTCTCTTTGGATAAGTGTCTGCTAAATGACTAAATGTAAATAAAAATGTTCCCCACTGTATAATATGCAGATTACAGTAGAAAAGCAGCAGAAAAGTTAAATAGCCAAAGTATAAATATTGAAGAAAACCTGAAATAAAAATTGGCATCTTGTGGCTTTTAATACCACCATTCAGAAGTTTGGGGATGGCAAGCTTTTTTTTTTTTTTACGTAATTATCTATTGATAGTGAATTGTTAGTAGCCAGAAAAATAGGATATAAAAGTATTACAAGAACTAATCTCAAACCTTTTAACTATAGTGTGTGTGTACACTTGTATACATCTTAAAGGGGATAAATTAACAGATATACAGTCTTTCTCTTCTAAGACAACATCCATCTCTTCCAACGCTTTCTGTTAGGACAGTTCTTATAAATGTTGATACAATATTATAAATGCTTCTAATAAAAGAACATAATACAGATTTTATTGACTCGTTTGGTGAAAAACTGAATTGAACACTGACTGAGGCAGCCTGGCCACATGGAACTATATGCTTAACTTCATAAGAAGCGTCTAATATAATGCTCTCATGCTTCAGATTTCTTGCGGTTTACTTTTTTATCTTTTCTTTGCCTCTGATATTTTTCAAGTCCAGGTTGTAGTTTTTTTTTTTTTTTTAACCACAAAATTTAGATTCACTCACGGTTCTTCAGAACAGAGAAAAGATCTCACTAATCAGCAATAAAATGCTTTGTTGACTATCCACTTATTTTGAATTAACAATTCATTGTTGCAACTGCAAAAGAAGCACTGGAAACAAGGTAGGGTTGACCATCGCCCACATTGTCTACGTTATGTTCAATGTCATTGGGTTGGTCCTCTCTGTGGCCGGAGTGCTGCAGTCGTGGTCGTGGTTGTGGATGCCGGTGGAGATCTGAGCGGTGCAGGCAACAGTGTTACTGTGGACTCTACGGTTGAGCTGGATGACTGTGGTCTTGGAGGGCATGGAAGAATGACCGTTCTGCATCGAACTCTGACAGCAGAAACATGATGCAGAGAGCACCTGTAGAACTTTGGACAAAAGCGAGGAGAGAGACACTTGAGACAGAGAAACACTTTTAACATTGTCTCAAAAATATGAAGGCTTTTCAAGCTGAGTGCTGTAAGAAGATTTGGCAGGGTATCAAGGTGCAATCACATTAGTGAAATTTCACGGGCAAAAAAAGGTCTATTGTCAATAGTGTAGCAATGCATATAGCACAGCTAACATAGGTGTCACTTTCAAACCAAGCATCTGTCTGTTGGTCAACGCGGTGAATTTGAGAGACCATTTCTTTGCCTTGTGTGGATTCTATTGAGTAAATTTTTTATATATAATATAATATATATAATATATATATATATATAATATAAATACAATTTGATAAGAACAGGATTTATTATATACCTTATTACAGTGCACAGTTCATCAGTACATGTTTTTATAAAGGGGGAAAATCTTTCATCAAAATATAACGACTTCTCTAAAAATTACAGGCTGACATCCATAGATTCCTTAACTGACAGCATAAAGGTTGTTCAGTTAAATTGGAATGTTCTTGTAGGTCTTGGCTAAGCGAAATTAATTGAATGGAAATTGCACAAGCCTAATTTTCTCATTTTCTTTTTTATGTCAGATTATGCTTCCTAAATGGTCCTTTTGTCTGCTTGTTCTCTTATTTTCTCATTCACTGTCACAGTTTGAGTTAATGTGAATTAGTTATTGACCAGTTGACCATCACTGTTGAATTAGACCACACTGCTCTCTCTTTTTATTGCATGCAGCCCACATGGGCAATGCCATATTTTTCTTTCATTTTCTTTTCTTCATTATTTTGTATGGCCAGTCTATCTCACCACATTTAAAGGGCACCTATTATGCAAAATCCACTTTTACATGGTGTTTGGACATAAATGTGTGTTGGCAGTGTGTGAACACAAACATCCTACCATGATAAAAATCCACCCACTCAATTTTTAATCCCCTTTAAACCAAGTCAGTCTCACTAGGCAAGCCGTTTTGATTCTCATGCAGTGTGACGTCACGTTGCATAGGGCCAGGCCCAGGGGGGGTTGATTGACAGCCCTGCATTGCGATAGTTTCCACCCTCAGCGGTTGTACGCTGTCCTCCTTTTTCCCCGCGCTTGAGCAGCTGTAACGTCAACAATGTCTCCCAAGCAATCCCGGTGCTGTGTGTTTGGATGTAAGACTGAACAGAAGTTTTAATTTTCTCCCAACATCTGAGCTGCTGAGGACGCTGTGGATTACTTTCATTATTCAAGGTAATGTGCCTCAGAATCTACATAAATACGTGAATCACTCCAGACTCCTTTGTGAATGTCATGTCGTTATAGTGCTTAGCGTTTTAACCGTATTTGTGTGCATACATTGTATTTTTTAACTGATCAGCGCCGTGCTTGTTAGATTAGTTTGCGCCGTTCGTAGCGCGGTCACGTGGCTCGGTCAATTGATCCGCACCGATGACAGGTAAGCGTGGTGCTAGCTCTGTAACATCGTGCTGTTTCGTTCCACTTTCAGTGCATTTGGCTTCCCATATGTGCGGCTGAACACCGGTTCTCTCGCTCTCATTCATGTTGCTTCTACCGGCTGTTTATTGCTGTAGATATGCAATGTAGAAAGACATATACGTGACGCCCTCTTCTGGAGACGGGGCGGGAATATGCAGCTCATTTGCATTTAAAGCGATACACTCCAAAACAGCTCTTTTTAGATGCACCCCAAAAATGAAATTTTCCAGCTGTTATAATAAATGATCTGTTGGGTATTGGGCTGAAACTTCACAGACACATTCGGGGACACCCAAGGGAATTGTCTTACCATCCTTCGTCACCAAACTTTTTCATCTTACCAAAGAAGGGGCATAATAGGTGCCCTTTAATTCAGACTGCACGTTCACAACTAAACTAAAACACAATCTCTATGCTGTGGTAACCATTAACAGAATTGCACTTAAAAAAAAAAAAGTGTATATATATTTTTATTTTTCTGCTATTTTCTAGAAAATAAGTTGTCACCAGGTCAAATCTGCATTTGGGGGGATTTTATTCAGTGCCATGTTTTATTATTATATACTAGAAATAAATGGAAAATACTAATACATAACAATGACACCGCGTAAATAAATGTTTTTTTTTTTTCGTTTTAGGTCGATCACTCACACACAAAACCTTGAAATTGACAGTATTCAGAACTGAACAGGAATGAAAAATATAGGTAGCCTAAACCAAACAAATTTATAGTAGCATGCATCAAAACATTTCTAATTTAAACGCCATGCTAAACTAATGATTTAAAGTAAACTGAAACCTCGGTGATAAACATGCAATGGATATTCTGGAAAATAGGGGTCCTATTAGTATTATAATTTAATTATGTAAATTACGTAATGATATTTAGATGTCATTTTATTTAAATTATATACTTATATAATTTTCATATTTTAATACATTAAAAAAATAAATGAAATAAGGTTAAACCAATTCTAGTCTAATTAAATTAAATTTTATGATTTATTTTTTTTCCTCTGAATATGAAGCACTTTTTTTCTCCTCCCCTCAACCCTAGTCTGATGTACTTTTTGTGTGTGTGTGTGTGTGTGTGTGTGTGGGCTGCTTTTGTTAATGTCTAGTTTTGTGTCTTTCAGGCATCTGGATGATGTCCTTATGTGAAGAGGTTCCCGTTGTCCGAGTGACCTTCCTTCATGCGACAAGGCCGGACCTGTGCCACTACCATGAGCGTTACTACGACGCCGCCTGCACTCTGGGTGCATACCATCCCCTGCTCTACGAGAAGATGCTCATCCAGCGCATGAACGTCGGCTCAGATGACGACCTCAAACGGAAAGGCAAGGTCACGCTCCCCGGATTCAAGAATGTCCACTGTGAGCCCTAAACTGAAAGATGCAATAACGGCAGAAGAGATCTGCAGACAGACAGACGCAGGACCGCACAGAGACTGTTGAGAAAGGACCTTGTTAGATATGGGACAAAACCTTCTGCTGTAGTTCACTCAAAAAAGCATTTCCTGAGCCTAAGCTTAAATAAAGATGATCAGAACAGCAATAGATATGTCGTCAGAAAAGCTTTCTAGATCTGTGGATGTTCATGGCCATTTAAAAAAAAAAAAAAAAAACAGTGTTGGTTCTTTATTATATAATTTTTAATGGAACTGTTTTTCACAGGGTTGAAAGTATTAGCAGTCATAAACACTGAAAGCTACACTGTTGTGTGAAATGTATTCATTCACACAAATACATTTTAGCACAAAGGCTAGATTTATTCTCGGACTAAAAATGAGCTTTATTGATCTGTCCATAGATTTGTTTTCCACATACTGACAGATTTTAAAGTTTCTCGCCATAATGCTATGATTGTTTTTGTAAATTAGGTGTCGTTTTCTGCTGTAATATACATTGTGCCACATTCACAAGCCTCTTTGAGAATATTTTGCTCTTCCAGAACGTCTCGCTGAACGGTGGCAAATTAATCAATAGTGTTTTCTTACTCCGTGTAAATGTTCCTTCAAAAGCAAAGTACTTTAATGTACCTGTTATTAAACCGCTTAAAGGAGTTTTTGAATGTGGCCATAGTTCATTTAATTCTCATTTTATACTTTGAAAAATCTGTCTAGACAGGTGGTTTACAGAAAATAGTTATTATTGCTTGTACTATGGACTCAATGCAGCACTGTAAATCTTATTTGGGACTTTAAGGCTGCTGGCAATATAACAAGTACGGTGGTGATATTATTTGTTAATTATAAACTGAGGTTTTTAAATGTCTTGTAGCCCCTAAAATCAAGAGGTTTTCTTGACTCCAGGTTGGGGTCGTCTTTAAAAGCGAATGAATTATGTTGTCTTCTCTTAAATGTACAGTTAATGCGATTTCACTTTGTGGTTTGACTTTTCTACAGGAGGGAAAACTTGAAGGTTTATTTACTCGTGTGCATTGTTTCAATGTGTGCCATTTTAATTAAGACCGAACACTTTCACAAGCTGATTTTTCTGGAGATCTGGTGAGGGGAGCTAATGTCCGTTTTAATCGCTGTTGTATATTGTAGAAGTAAAACTAGTAATTGATGATTTCACTCAGGAGCTCACGATACTCTCTCACCAGGGTGAAATATTTCATTTTCCTTCTAGTCCTATGATAGGCTGAGATGTGTAAAGCTAATATTTGACCTTTACTTTGTCCTGTTTCCCCATGTTGGGGGATTGTAGATGTAGAGAAACTAAAGAGTAACTTTTTTTTCTTTAACGTGGAATACGAAATTAGGTTTGGATGTAAAACTCCCATGACCGGTTTAGAGTAGCTGAACCTGCAGTGTGTCGTCTTCTCCATATGACTCAATGTTGGGCTGGCCGTGGTTGTCGGGCATGTGTGACCAATCACGGTCCATCGCACTTGCCTCCAGTCTGTGACAGTCGGATAATTAAATAGGGTTTTTTTGGGGGGGCTTCTTCGACACTTTTTTTTTTTTATTATTATTGACAGGGTAATGGAAAGGAAATGACTGGGGGAGAGCATATACACTAGCTACAGTTCAAACATTTGGGGTCATTACATTTGCTATTATTGTTCAAAAATACAGTAAAATAGTAATATTGTAAAATATTAGTACAATTTAAAATAACTATAACTGTTTTCTACTTTAATATATTTAAAATGTAATTTATTACGGAGGTGCAAAGCTGGATTTTCAGCATCATTACTCCAGCCTTCAGTGTCACATGATCCTTCAGAAATCATTCTAATATGCTGATTTGGTGCTCAAACAAACATTTCTTATCAATATTGAAAACAGCATTTATGTGAAATGGAAATGACATTACATTGTGACATTATTCACGTTTTTACCGTCACTTTTGATCAATTTAATGTGTCATGGCGGGGGAAAAAAAAAAAAAAGCAGACCCAGAATTTTGAACCGCAATTGCGACACAACCATCCGGCCACGGCTTTGCCAGACAATTGTTTATCAATGTGGCCAATCGGTCATGTGACCTATGGAAGGACTAAAACTCTGCCTTCTACTTTCTCTCTAGTTTTTTACACGCTGTATGGTCAGAGGCAGAATTGTGTGTCCTTCCTCTGTGAATGTGTTTTCTTAAGCCTTTAACAGGAGGTGTTTCAGTGGCATAAACTCCGTCCCTGTTTCTCACTGACAAGAGGCTAGGTGACTGGAGTTATAGCCGTTTTAAGAGTATTATTTGAAGCGTTAACTGTAAATAGTTTTGGTTTTGTTTTTTAACGTCATGGGGTGATATGACTACTTTCGGGGGGTGGGTGGGTGATGTATATTACAGTGCACAGAGCATGTGACAGAAAGCAGGGCTTGTTAGTGTTCATGGTAAATACATTTACAGTACTAGAAACGGTAGGATTTAGCCTGTAATGGGAAATGTGAGCTGGGTCTCTAGGTTTAGGTTTTGAGCATAGTCTTTGTTAAAGAAAAGAGGAAATGCAGGTGATTTCACTGGAAAACTTCAATTCTGTGTCATAGATGTGCACAGTACAATTCAGAGGACTGTGCCAAATGTGCCGTTTTCTTAAGTGTGAGCGAGAGAGAGAGAGCAATGTTGTGACTGGTATACATCTTGCTGGTGCGTGATCGCTGACAACTTTCTTTATGCTCTTTAAATTTACTTTCTATCTCTATTTTTTGCTTATCCTATAACTTTCATTGTCATACAGTTCCTTTAAGAGGATATCAATTAGGCACACGCCTTTTTTTTTTTTTTTTTTGTCAAAGCTATCTGTGGAAAAAGTCTTGATCTTCACTGTAGACTGTAAATATCTGCAATTGTCTATTACAGGCCAGTTCACTTTCAAAAGCCATGGGATGTTTTATAATGTTTATTTCTCTGTTAATACACATTGGTCATTTAATTAATTTTTAAATAACTAAATGTTTGTGTATTCTTTTGACCATTTGTTTCGATAATAAAGCCTTGACCTTTACTTGACCCAGTAACATTGTGTGCTACCTGTCAGTTTCTTGTCTCTTTTGGTTGTTTTTGTAAAAATGTCTAAATATGAATTCAAATTATCGATTTGATACACACACACACACACACACATACATACACAGTCATGTGAAAAAGAAACGACACCTTATTGAATTTCAAATAAAACCTCAGATGAACAACACCACATGACATATCACACGGTGTCATTATTTAGCAAAATAAAGCCAATATGGAAAAGCGATGTGTGACAAACTAAGGACACCCTATGATCCAGTTGCTTGTAGATCCACTTTTAACAGTAATAACTTGAATCGTTTTCTGTATGACTTTATCAGTCTCTCTCACATCATTCTGGAGGAATTTTGGTTCTCTTCTTTACAACGCTGCTCTGGTTTATTGAGGTCTGTGGGAGTTTGTTTCTGCACAGCTCTCACCACAGCATTTCAGTCAGGATGAGGTCTGGACTTTGACTGGACTGTTGCAACACCTTGATTCTGTTCTTTTTCAGCTGTTCTGTTGTAGATTTGCTGGTGTGCTTGGGATCACTGTCCTGTTGCATGACCCAATTTTGGCCAAGTTTTAGCTGTTCGACGGATGGCCTCACACTTTACTCTAGAATACTTTGGTATACAGAGGAGTTCATGGGCGACTCAATGACTGTGAGATTCCCAGGTCCTGTGGTTACAAGCCAAGCCCAAAATCATCAGCCCTCCACCAGCATGCTTGACTTTTGGTATGAGGTGTTTGTGCTGATATGCTCTTCACCAAACATGGTGCTGTGCATTACGGCCAAACAGCTCCACTTGGTCTCGTCTGTTCAAAGGACATTATTCTAGAAGTCTTATG
Organism: Sinocyclocheilus anophthalmus; assembly: GCA_018155175.1. Classification (NCBI taxonomy): domain Eukaryota; kingdom Metazoa; phylum Chordata; class Actinopteri; order Cypriniformes; family Cyprinidae; genus Sinocyclocheilus; species Sinocyclocheilus anophthalmus. The sequence goes on along the minus strand of JADLZN010009472.1, from coordinate 535,821 downwards.
GTTTGTTCAGATGCAACTTAAGCTATCCTGCCAAGTTCTTTTTTTTTTTTTTTTGAGAAAAGGCTTTCTTCTGGCAAGCCTTCCAAACATGCCATACTAGTCTGGTCTTTTTCTAATTATACTATCACAAACTTTATCATTTAACATGTTAACTGAGGCCTGTAGAGTCTGCGGTGAAGTTCATGGGTTGTCTGCAATTTCTCAGAAGCGTTACACGGTCTGATCTTGGGGTGAATTTCCTGGGATGTCCACTCCTGGGAGGATTGGTGTCTTCCACTTGTGAATAATCTTCCTCACTCTGGAATGATGGAATTTAAATTGTTTGGAAATGGCCGTATTACTCTTCCCAGATTGATGGCAGCAACAATTGCTTCTCTAAGATCATTGCTGATGTCTTTCCTCTTTGGCATTGTGTTAACACATACCAGAAGCCTCCAGACCAGCAAACTGCCAAAATGTCTGCTTTTATAGAGGTGATCACACTTGCTGATGATCAGTTATTAAAAGGTATTTGATTAGCAGTGCCTGACCATTACTTACACTTGTAATTCCTATGTTAACCGTAAGGGGGTTACCCATGTTTAGTCACCTAAGGCTTTTCCATTTTGGCCTAGTTTTTGTTCAATAAATAATGACACGGTGTGATATGTCATGTGTTTGTGTTGACATCTGAGGAGGTTTAGTTCCGAATATTTTAAGGACATGCCAAGGACACAGATTATTTTTTCCCTCAATAACTCTTGTTTTTATTTAAGAACATACAGTTCTTGAAACTTTCGTAAGTGTACCATGGTTAATTAATTTAATATATCAATGCTCAGTTTCTTTTAATTAAAAATAAGTTTGAAAACAAGCATCTGTGTCATAATTGCAGCATATACATTATACATGCATATGAGCCTTTGTTACCATATACCAGGGATCCTCAAATCTGGCCCACGGGATCCACTTTCCTGCAGAGTTTAGCTCTAACCCTAATCAAACACACCTGAGCATGCTAATCAATGTCTTCAAGATCATTAGAAAATCACAGGTAGCTGAATTTGATCAGGGTTGGAGCTAAACTCTGCAGCGCATTGGACCTCCAGGGTAAGATTTGAGGAACCCTGCCATATACTGTATATGAAAAAAAAAATGATGTGATTTGCCGTTACCTGTTTGTTCATCAGGATGTATATGAGCGGGTTGATGACCGTGCTGCTCTTGGCGAGGAGAGAGGGGACCACACTGGCCACAGGTGAGATGATTCCTGGCCGGCCAAATGTAGCCACCATGGCCATGACACCGTACGGCATCCAGCACAGAAGGTAACACACCACCGTGGTGATAACCATGAACAAAAGGTGGTATTCCCGTTTCCGCGCTGCCGTCTTGCGTATCTTCCCTACCTGAGAAAGAGAGACAGACACAGGCACACTTATACATGTCGCGAAAAATGTGTCTCTTGTAAAAATGGTGTTCCTCAGTGTTAACATTTACTTATTGTCATCTTTGTCAATTCATTCCACAGGGCTGTTGAATTCTAGATTTTGATTGGTTGATGAATGTTCTAAAGAAACATTAGAATGACATTTTTGTAGGCCAAAGCTTGGAAACAAGTTAGCATTTTAATACTTCTGGTTCCGTTGTCCTGGAGTCAATGGGTTTTAGCTTAAATGTCTAAAATAAGGTCTAAGGGTAATACAAACTCTGGATATTTTCATGTTGTCTTCATGGCAACAAAACTCATCTGTTACTCCTGGTGTGTCTGAAGTTAGTTTCTATAGTTCCGGTCGGTGACCCACCCATTACAGTTCAGGTCACTCACAAAACATTTCACTTATTTCAACTGCCGGTTAGAACAAATGAACACAAACACTCAGCAACAAAGAGATATGACAACAGGATAAAAATAATACACAATTTCCATGTTTTCCCACTAAATTACCTTTTATTTTCTATGAAAAGCACACTTCTCATTCTCTTCTCTCTGCATGCACACACACACACACTCGCACATAGACGGAAACATACACACACAGATAAACTTGTTTAGAAAGTCTAAAATTACGTTTTGGAATTAGCAACAGAAGCTTGGGATGAGTCTGTGTGAGAAATTAGTTCTACACACTTGTTGAATTATCCTAATTCATCCAGAAATGGGTTTTGAATGTCATTTCATAGTGAATTTTAAAGAGAGGTTCATGTATTTTATTGGAAAATACATATGTTTTACCATTGAATTTACTTGTTTTTGCATCTGCACAGCATGGGATAGGTAAATAACATTATTTTATTTGGTTGGCCAGACAGTAGCATCATTGCATTTTCATCCTTTTCTAATGTGGTATGATGCATGGCCAACTTATGTTAACCAAAAAACAATAACCTTGCATTTATAAAGGAGTACTAATAGTCCTTTTTGAACTGTGGGTGGAGGTAGAAGTAAGTGTTTATTTGTCTTTGACTCTGTCCCTTCATAAGGACCCTTCATGAAATGAGGTCTGGTCCTTATCAATGCTCATAAAGCACTCTGAAATCTGAAAAAAAAATTCTGCAAGCCCCAACCTTCATTTCTATGAGTTTTAATTTACATTTTATAATAAGCTGTTGATTAATGCCTTTCAGAAAGGGCAAACGACAGTCTGTAAACATGATTATCAAAGACGTTATGCAACTATAGTTGAAAAATTATTTCTATGTTGCTAATATCACTTCTTTGTTTTGTTTTTTTACAGTTCATGCAATGTCCTTACATTCAAACACCCCCACACAGCAACACAATGCCTAAGAACAAAAAACTTTTGTTAAAGGTTTTCACCGTTTAGGCCGTTTCATGTAAATTAGAGCATTCTTGGAAATTATCTATAAAATAATGAAATATTACTTGACAATTAATGATCTACAATACACTGCAACCTTTAAGCCATTAATGAAAAAATGCTTTTCAGAACCGGTTTAGCTACAGGCTACCCCTTCGTTCTATAACATTCCTCTCTTGTTCACACACACCTACAGAAATGCCACGATTGACAACTGTAGTCATACGGCAGCCATATTGCACCAGAACGTCCACCACACACTAGCTTATTTGTGGAGAGGAGACAGAGTGATAAAGCCAATCAGAATATGGGGATGATTAGGAGGCTATGATGATGGACAGAGGCCAATGGGCGAATTTGGCTAGGATGCCGGTGTTACACCCCTACTCTTTTTCGAAGGACATCCTGGGATTTTTAATGACCACAGAGAGTCAGGACCTCGGTTTAATATCTCATTTGAAAGACGGTGCTTTTTGTCAGTATAGTATCCCTATCACTATACTGGGGTGCTAGGGCCCACACAGACTGCAGGGTGAGCTCCCCCTGCTGGCCTCCCAAGCACCTCTTCCAGCAGCACCTGGTTTTCCTCGGAGGTCTCCCATCCAGGTACTATCCAGGCTCAACCCTGCTTAGCTTCAGTAGGCGACCAGTGTAGGGCTACAGGGTGATATGGCTGCTGACTACTTGTTTTGTGTAATTGTGAAGCTGGGACAAAAACAGTCTATTTGTTCTGTGATTGTCTCCTGAAACCAAGAGACATTAAACTCTTCACCAGCTATCGATGTTTACTGCATATTGACACCGAGTGAAGAAAAGACATAAGGAGCAGTGTAGTGAACAGCGGTCAAGATGGCAAGACTCCTCTCCACACAACACGTGGAAAGTTATGTTCTGATGAGATCGGGTGTGTTGACAACAAAGGATGCCTTTTCTTTTAACATAACACTACCTCTTCAGGAGAGTGCGCACTCAGCATGCTCCTCTAACCGTCAATGGTGTGACTGTGGAGAGGGTGAGCAGCACCAAGTTCCTGGGTGTGCACATCACAGAGGATCTCTCCTGGGCTGACAACACCACAGCACTGGCCAAGAAAGCACAGCAGCGTCTCTACTTCCTCCGCAGACTAAGGAGAGCCAGAGCCCCGGCCCCCATCATGTGCACCTTCTACAGAGGCATCATCTAGAGCATTCTGACGAGCTGCATCACTATGTGGTATGGTGCTTGCAAAGCGTCCTGCCGCAAGTCACTTCAAAGCTTAGTGAGAGCAACTGAGAAGATCGTTGTTGCCTCTCTCCCCTCCCTTCAGGACATTTACAACACCCATCTCACCCGCAAAGCCCTTTGCATTGCAGGTGATCCCACCCACCCAACACAGAGCTTCTTTAGTCTGCTGCCATCAGGTATGAGACTGCGGAGTCTTCAGGCCAGGACCAGTAGACTGAAGGACAGCTTCATTCATCAGGCAGTAAGGAAGCTGAACTCCCTCCCGACATTGCCCCCCTCCCCTCTTTTGCCCCACGGACCACTGAACTCTGACCCTCTGATGGTCTCTCCCACTCCCCCCTCCCAAATACCCACACACACTGTCACTTTAATCAGTCTAAATAAGCTCTTTTGTACTACAAATCATTATATCTGCACTGTTATTTACTTCACTGGTTGCACTCTATCTGCCATGTGCCTTGTGCTGCTTTCTACATTGGGGAAAAAAGTATTTAGTCAGCCACCAATTGTGCCAGTTCTCCCACTTAAAAAGATGAGAGAGGCCTGTAATTTTTCATCATAGGTATACCTCAACTATGGGAGACAAAATTAGAAAAAAAATCCAGAAAAATCACATTGTAGGATTTTTAAAGAATTATTTGCAAATTATGGTGGAAAATAAGTATTGGTCAATAACAAAATTTCATCTCAATACTTTGTTAGATACCCTTTGTTGGCAATGACAGAGGTCAAACGTTTCCTGTAAGTCTTCACAAGGTTTTCACACACTGTTGCTGGTATTTTGGCCCATTCCTCCATGCAGATCTCATCTAGAGCAGTAATGTTTTGGGGCTGTCGCTGGGCAACACGGATTTTCAACTCCTCCAAAGATTTTCTATGGGGTTGAGGTCTGGAGACTGGCTAGGCCACTCCTGGACCTTGAAATGCTTCTTACGAAGCACTCCTTCGTTGCCCGGGCGGTGTGATTGGGATCATTGTCATGCTGAAAGACACAGCCACGTTTCATCTTCAATGCCCTTGATGGAACTCTGCGCTGATGACTTGTTTTCATAAACCCTCTAAAATTATAGCAGTACTTGTGCTGTCCAACTATAAGCTGTGCTGTTCCCCGAATAGTGAGGTCAAAAAATAAATTTAATGCAGGATCTAAAAAATCTAGATCCTGCATTAAACCAGAACAATTTAAAATAAATGAACAAAAACCATTTTTTAAGTTTGGGCTCCTAAACATTAGAATCACTCTCACCCAAAGCAGTTATTGTAAAATAAATGATCACAGATAATCTTTTTGATGTACTCTGCTTGACTGAAACCTGCCTAAAACCTAATGATTATATTGGTCTAAATGAGTCTACTCCACCAAGCTGCTGTTATTAGCATGAGCCCCGTCAGACTGGTCGTTGGTGGCGGTGTTGCAACAATATATATTGATATTCTCAATGTTACTCAGAAGACAGGATACAGGTTTAACTCATTCAAAATACTTATGCTTAATGTTACACTGTCAGATATGCAAAAAAATATATATTGTATATTTTGCTCTGGCTACTGTGTATAGACCACCTGGGCCGTATACAGATTTCCTAAAAGATTTGCAGATTTCCTCTCAGACCTATTGTTACTGTTGATAAAGCGCTAATTGTCGGAGATTTTAATATTCACGTTGAGAATACAAATGATGCATTAGGACTTGCATTCACTGACCTAATAAACTCTTTTGGAGTAAAGCAAAACGTCACCAGGCCCACTCATAGTTTTAATCATACGCTAGATTTAATTATATCGCATGAATTGATCTTACTGATATAGATATCGTACATCAAAGTGATGATGTTATTGACCATTTCCTTGTATCGTGCATGCCGCGTATTACTAATATTAACTATATGGCTCCGCGTATCGTCCGGGCAGAACTATTGTTCCAGCCACCAAGACAGATTCACAAATAACCTACCTGATTTATCTCAACTGCTCTGTGTACCAATAAGACACATGAACTAGACGAAATAACTAGCAACATGGGCACTATCTTCTTTAATACATTAGAAGCTGTTGCCCCTGTCAAATTAAAAAAGGTTAGAGAAAAAACGTACTGTGCCATGGTACAACAGTAATACCCATTCTTTCAAGAAAAAAACTTGTAGTCTTGAGCGAAATTGGAGAAAAACTAACTTGGAAGTTTTTTAGAATTGCGTGGAAAAACAGTATGTCCAGCTATAGACAGGCTCTAAAATCTGCCAGGGCCGAGCATATCCACAAACTCATAGAAAATAACCAAAACAATCCTAGGTTTTTATTTAGCACAGTGGCTCGATTAACAAATAACCAGACGCCACCCAAACTAAATATTCCCTCACAGTTTAATAGAAATTACTTTATAAATTTCTTCACTGATAAAATAGATAAAATCAGAAATACAATAACAAATGCAGATTCTACAGCGTATAATACTTTAGCTTCATTCATCGCACCAAAAGATAAACTGCAGTGCAGTTTCTCGTCGTTACAGCTATAGGACAGGAAGAGCTAAATAAACTTATTACTGCATCTAAACCAACAACATGCCTGTTATATCCTGTACCCACTAAATTACTAAAAGATTTGTTACTTGTAGCAGAAGAACCGCTTCTCAATAAATAATAATTCTCGTCGTTGTCTTTAGGTCACGTCCCAAAAACATTCAAGCTGGCAGTCATTAAGCCTCTTATTAAGAAACCACAACTAGATCCTAGTGAACTGGCTAATTACAGACCCATCTCAAATCTTCCTTTTATGTCTAAAATTTTAGAAAAAGTTGTGTCTGCTCAATTGTGCTCCTTCCTGCAATAAAATGATCTCTATGAAGAATTTCATTCAGGTTTCAGGCCCCACCATAGCACAGAAACTGCACTTGTTAAAATTACAAATGACTTGCTTTTTGCGTCAGACCAAGGCTGTGTCTCATTTGCTAGTTTTACTTGATCTTAGTGCCGCGTTTGACACTATAGATAATGACCTACTCATAGATCGATTACAAAACTATACAGGTATCCAAGGGCAGGCTTTAAGATGGTTTAGATCCTACCTGTCCGATCGCTACCACATTGTTCATTTAAATGGGGAGTCATCTCAATTATCACCAGTAAAATATGGAGTGCCACAAGGTTCTGTCCTAGGTCCTCTGCTATTTTCGTTATACATGTTGCCACTTGGTAATATTGTTAGAAAATATGGGATTAGTTTCCATTGTTTTGCTGATGATACTCAACTATATATCTCTACAATACCAGATGAAACTTCTAAATTATCTAGCTAACAGATGTGTTTAAAATGTAAAAGAATGGATGACCAATAATTTTCTCCTATTAAATTCAGATAAGACAGAGATATTACTTATTGGACCAAAAGACAGTACACCGAATCTCGTGGATTACAATTGCAACTAGACGGATGTATGGTTACTTCCTCTACAGTCAAAAATCTTGGGTGTTATATTAGATAGCAACTTGTTCATATTTCCCATGTTACAAAAACAGTGTTCTTCCATTTTAGAAACATTGCCAAGTTACGAAACATGATACCTGTTTCTGATGCAGAAAAGCTAGTTCATGCATTCATGACCTCTAGACTGGACTATTGTAATGCACTGCTAGGTGGATGTCCTGCATTTTCAATAAACAATCTACATTTAGTCCAAAATGCAGTGGCTAGAGTCTTTTCCAGGTCAAGAAAATATGATCATTTTACTCCAATTTTACAGTCTCTGCACTGTCTACCTGTTAAGTTCCGTATCAGTTACAAAATATTATTACTTGCATACAAGGCCCTCATTGGTTTAGCTCCTGCGTACCTAACTAGCCTTCTGTCACGCTACAATCCATCACGCTCCCTTAGGTCGCAAAATTCTGGACTTTTGGTTGTACCTAGGATAGCAAAGTCCACTAAAGGAGGTAGAGCTTTTTCGCATTTGGCTCCCAAATTCTGGAATAGCCTTCCTGATAATGTCCAGGGCTCAAACACACTCGCTCTGTTTTTAAATCTAGATTAAAGACACATCTCTTGGGCCAAGCATTCAAATAATGCATCTCATAATCTTTTCCTGCAGTCATAATCTTTTACTGCAGTTATATCTGATCAAATGTACATTTTTATTCTTTAGTTTGGGTTAAAGAAATCAATTTTGTTTGGTTGGAACAGCAGTTACGCTAATTATGTTTGTATTTGTTTCTCTGTCTTTTGCCGTAACTAGGATTTACACAAGCTTCAGTCTGGATCCAGAACACCTGAGAAGAGATGATGCAACCCCTCAGAGGCCCTCAGATGATGCCAACCATGAAACAAAATACAGAACTACCACATTTTGCTATAAGTTTGATTGCATCATAAATAATTGCTGTTAATAGTGTTCATCGTCTGTTTTATTACGTCTTATATTGATTTTTTCGTACTGCTGGTTCGTCTGGTCAGAGAACTGGCCCCCCAACTGAGCCTGGTTTCTCCCAATGTTTTTTCTCCATTTCTGTCACAGATGGAGTTTTGGTTCCTTGCTGTTGTCGCCTCTGGCTTGCTTAGTTGGGGACACTTCATTTCCAGCGTTATCGTTGACATGATTGCAAAGATATTATTTACACTGAGCTGGATGTTGACATCACTGAATTCAATGATGACCTGTCTTTAACTGAAAAATTAGTGTTTATTATTGTCACTTTGCATTATTGACACATTTTCCTAATTAATGCTGTTCCGTTGCTTTGTCACAATCTGTATTGTTAAAAACGCTATATAAATAAAGGTGACTTGACTTGATCTTGCTGATGGAAGGAGGTTTTCATTCAAAATCTCACGATACATGGCCCCATGCATTCTTTCGTTTACACGGATCGTCGTCCTGGTCCCTTTGCAGAAAAAACAGCCCCAAAGCATGATGTTTCCACCCCCATGCTTCTCAGTAGTTATGGTGTTCTTTGGATGCAACTCAGTATTCTTTCTCCTTCAAACACGACAAGTTGAGTTTTTACCTAAAAGTTCTATTTTGGTTTCATCTGATATTATGACATTCTCCCAATCCTCTTCTGGTTCATCCAAATGCTCTCTAGCAAACTTCTGATGTGCCTGGACATGTACTGGCTTAAGCAGTGGAACACGTCTGGCACTGCAGGATTTGAGTCCCTGGCGGCGCAGTGTGTTACTGATGGTAGCCTTTGTACTTTGGTCCCAGCTCTCTGCAGGTAATTCACTAGGTCCCCACGTGTGGTTCTGGGATTTTTGCTCACAGTTCTTGTGATAATTTTGACCCCACGTGGTGAGATCTTGCGTGGAGCCCCAGATCGAGTTAGATTATCAGTGGTCTTGTATGTCTTTCCATTTTCTAATAATTGCTCCCACAGTTGATTTCTTCACACCAAGCTGCTTACCTATTTTAGATTCAGTCTTCCCAGCCTGGTGCATGTCTACAATTTTGGTTCTGGTGTCCTTTGACAGCTCTTTGGTCTTGGCCATGGTGGAGTTTGGAGTGTGACTTTTTGAGGTTGTGGACAGGTGTCTTTTATATTGATAACGAGTTCAAACAGATGCCATTTAATACAGGTAACGAGTGGAGGACATAGGAGCCTCTTAAAGAAGTTGTTACATGTCTGTGAGAGCCAGAAATCTTGCTTTTTTTTGTAGGTGACCAAATACTTATTTTAACCGAGGAATTTACCAATTAATTCTTAAAAAAATTCCTACAATGTGATTTTTTTCTGGATTTTTTTTCTCATTTTGTCTCTCTTAGTTGAGGTATACCTATTATGAAAATTACAGGGCTCTCTCATCTTTTTAAGTGGGAGAACTTGCACAATTGGTGGGTGACTAAATACTTTTTTTCCCCACTGTAAATATATATATATATATATATTTTACATTTTACCTTATTTGTATATTTGTATAGTTGTATTTTTATATTATATTTAAATTGCATGTATTTATGTTCTACGTTAATGTTATCTGTAGCACCAAGGGTCTGAGAGTAATGCACTTCATTCTCTGTTGTTTATGTGTGCTGGTACTGTTGAAAGAATTGACAATAATCAGACTTGACTTGCTTGACTCTTGTGATAGGGTAGTTCCATTAACATACAGTAACCCCCAGGCAGGAACTGCCTTAAGGCTGATGTATACTTCTACGTCGGAACTACGCCGTAGGCCAGTGTTTCCCAACCTTATTTTAGTCGCGGCACCCTTTGGAAATTTTTAACAAACTTGTGGCACCCTACAAAATAAATTGTCGCAATATTTCAATTTCTAACTTCGATATGGTAATTTGAAAAGTATAGATATTCGGTATAACAGGTAAGAACTGCAGAATATAATGTCATACGGATATTTTTTTATATTATTAAAAAATGTTGTCCATCAATGGTGGCAATCAGTAGGCTAATTTCAAATGAAGAGACCAATTTATATGACAGAATTTAATGTAGGCTTTTATACATATGCAAACATTATTTAATTACCATTATAACGAGCTATCTCACAAATTTTTGCTCACTCAGTGTATTTTTGATTTTACAGCTTGGTAATTTTGTTGCAGTAGCACGAGATTGCTTGATTTCAAACTTTGAATTGAATTAAAAAAAAAATGACAAGTAAGCAGTCAGTAATAAATAAGAACAAATAAAGAATAATGATAGCACAAATAATTGCTTTTTAGTTTTTCAGGTAGGGTTAAGATAGGGTTAAAATTTACTTTTTTAATTTATTTTTTATTTTTTAACCAATTATCCACCTCATGTTTAGTCCTAGAAAGCTGTTATTATCAGAACACGTGAGCATAACATAGCGGTTAGCAGATCATGAATGAGAGGGCAGCGTTACCAGAGTTGCCCGTATACCACACCATGTTACAACACAGTATGGCTATTGCAGACAGAAACAATACTGTACTACATCGGTTTCCTGTCGGCTAAATTTTTGAGTGGAATTTGCTGTTCCGATTCGCATGAACGGTATACGAGTGAGCGGAGCACACACACGCATAGAGCGGGGTAATACGCAGAGCGTCACACCACGTGAAAGTGAAACTAATTATCGGTGAACTAATTTTCGGCAGCCGGAACTTCAGTGCATCTCTAATTATTGGCGAATCCTCAATGGATATTATATAATAGGAATGCGTTTTTTAACATTTAGCAATTTAAAAAATACCACATGATTTTTTACATGCAACCCCCTGCTCTCGACAGACGCAAAAACCCCGGTTGGGACCAAACTTCCATAGGCTATGCTCAGTTTCATTATATTTCTGCTTCGTTTCCGCGTCAATGTGCAGTACAACAGCAAATCGCTAGGTTTCAGTGTCCCCTGGGCCATTTTGCTTGCTACCCCCCAGGTACCACGGCAATCCTAATAATAAAGTGCTCAGAGAAGCATTATAAGCCTTTGAATGGCAAGCCAATAAAATAAATATCATTATTTAAAACTAAAAAAGGAGACAACAATGGAACAGGAGAAGATGGCATACTTTCAATCTCCACAAGGACTTGTACTATGGCAGATCAACATTGTCGCGGACAACTACTGATGTATAATGCTATGTAGTATAACAAATGATAATTTTGACTTTTTTTTTTTTTGCTTTATTTATTTTATATATAAGTTGTCATTAAAATATATTAAAGTGCACATGAACAAACACAAAACTCAAGTACATACGGAGGTAGGGGTTTTAGCAGACCAATCACAGCGCTTGCGGTCCGCGTAGAATTGACGCGCTGTTAGATTTTTTGGAGAGGTGCACGTCAGGCTACGTGTGTGTGTGCGTCTATGCGTAGGCTACGGCATAGGTTCGACGCAGTATTATAAATTTTTATACTACTTTAGACTCCCTCAAACTTATCATTTGTGGAAGGATAAGGATGTCAGCATTTCATGGATCAAAGACTGATCCAATCACCATGTGGTCTTTCACTGATCACAGTTCTTCATTCTTGAGACCTAAGTGTGAACAATCACTCACTACCTCAGACTGACCAAACCGGTTTTACCTTGTGGAGAGGGGGTTAACATTATCATACTGTAAACCCCCACCCAGGAACTGCTTTGTTCTCCCTTACTCTTATAAAAGTGTGAACGATCATAAATCCCCCTCACGTTTGCCATGTGGCCAAAGCCACAAAGGAAAAACACATCTTCACAGGCATTCACACAAAATGGACAAAAAATGGACTAAACCTTCATCATATCAATTTACAGAACTGTATATACTTAATGAATGCTGTGTGATACAACACTGTATGCAACATTACCTATAAAGGTATATACTATATATATATATATGAATGCATGGGTCAATGCTCAGCATTACCCATTGGTGTTTGGTCTTTATATTTTCAGCACAATGTGTAGGTTAATCTAAAATTGGTTTGGAAAGTGAATAATGCATAGGAAAAACTTTAAAGACATTGTTTTTAATGTAGACTTGTAAGCTATGCAAATAGACCTCATGCCAGAGAGAGGCCATACCATGGCCCCCTCTGAAAGCATCAGCCAATCAGATTGCTGGATCTGAAAGGTGCCAACTTGCAAACCCTGCCTTCTCAGGGAAGGAATAAAAGGTTCTCTCCAAGACAAAGAAGTGTGCTAAATGATGTGGTCGACCTGTTGCTAAGACCGTATGCTAAGATATTGTTGCTAAGTTAGCTTCTAAGTAGTGTGGTCTACTGCTAAGCCAAGAGCTAAGCTGCTAAGCTGCTCTGCTGGAGAAACAAGGAAGTTCTGCAAGAAGTGAGTTTGGGGAGTTTGGAAACTACCAGCTTAGTGCCCCTCAATCTTCTGCAACGACTTCAGAATCTTCTCTTCGGCGATCCTCCGTTTGCGAGTCCCAAGCTTCCAGGATCTTCTCCAAGGACTTCTGAATCGTCTCTTCACCGATCCTCCATTTGCGAGTTCCAAACAGCCAGGATCTTCTTTACAGACTTAAGAACCTTCACCTTCAAGGCTCCGGTTTGCGTGTTCCAGACCAAAGAACCTTCTCAGGTGCTCAGGAGTTCCTCGTCCACCAGTGCTTCGCGTTCAAGACTGTGAAACGGATCCAACTCCTTTCCTTCCACTGCAACAAGTGGAAGACGTCGCCATTCAGACTCAGCACATGACTAGGCAGAACGTAAATATTTCACTCTTTCCAAACCTCTTTCCAGAGAGCGATGGCATTAGTGTATGTTTATATAATTTGCATTAGATTCAATAAAACTGATGTCAGTTAATAACAAATAATCTTTCGATTTGAAAGGTTGAAACTAGAATAAGGTTTACCTTACTACTTCTAGGAAACTTCAGTTTATCTTTCCACAAGATAACGTCCATAGTTAACATCCAACTCAATCACTTGCATTTATCAATATTTTGCACTTTATCCATTCATTATAGCCATTTAGTAGTTGTTAGTTAGTCTTGTCTATCCCTTTGTTAATAAAACCCTTTTTTACACTTGTCTTCCTTGTGTTGATAATACAGGCTCTACAAGTTAACGATATCTCACAAATCCTTCAGATTGGTCAGACTACAACTCCCTCTAATTTATGTAATTCTTATTTATTCAAAAATCTTCCATGATTGTTCTTTATTGTCAAGGTGCAATTCCTTTGCTGGTGCCCCATAAAATAGTATGACCAAAACTAAATATTAATATTAATATTTAAGCCCAAAGCCATTACACTGGTGGTGCAACTTAAATCTAAAATCACTGTATTTAGTGGTGCCCTGTGTTAGGCTATCTAACATCTGGGCCCGTATTCTTAAAGATTCTAAGAATCCTCTCAGAGAGCTCCTAATTTAGCTTAAAAAGAGTCTTCGATTAAAGGTGATTCAGGACCAATCTGAGAGCAACTCAGAGTGACGAAAAGACAAAAACTTTTATCTTAGTGAGGAGGCGGGGCTGACCCCATTGCTAGCTATGACACAGTCTTTTGAAGACTGAAGTGATTGGTTGGTTGTCCAAGAAGGAAATAAAAGCACGCTTTTAAGAGTAGCTCTAAGAGTAGCTTTAGAGAGTATTATAAGCCCTCACATTGAAATTACAAGCATTATTTTACCATTCTCTCGCTCGCTCTCTCTCTCTCACACACACACACACGTTTATTTATGTATGATTATATGCTTTTATTTTTTTATTTACCATCTGTCTACTTAACGTATTTCTAGGAAATTAACAGCGACACAATAAGGTTCTGAAAGTGCTGTAATTTTTTGTGTGATCACTTTGCTTATAGAAGTTTGTGACAGACCCAAATCATCACTGCTGCATAGTTGCATTTTTCCAGTTGCCAAATATGTTAATGTAGTTAACGTAGTGATTACTTCATTTCTGGTGCAATGGCATTTCTGCGTGGTGTCAAGAGATGTTAGCATGTCTCTAATGTATGGTGGCCGAGAAGTGCAAAACAAAATAACAATTCAGAAAACACAACAACAATTCAACTCTAGTGGCACAGAGGGATAAGCGCGAGTCATTGGCTTTTTGACGCGATCGACCCGGGTTCGATCCCGCCTTTTGCCGAACTTTTTTTCCCTCCCTTTTCAAATCTCGTATACCAATGGATTCTATTTACCTAGTGAAAATACAGTATTTTTAGCAATATGCTATTACCTAAGCGCAAATACTATTACACTAATGTTAAAATATCAGGATTCTACTATCAATATCTACTTGGTGCAAAAAATGACAGATATTTGCACCTCCGTATTGTAGTACATTATAAAACAGTATGTAATAACACTGAGTGTAAATTCATATTTATTAATATTATTAAATGGATGCCGCCTTATTGGTACAATAAAGCCCTCCCTACACCTACCCTAAACCCTACCTGATACTTTATTTTCAACTTTTTGATTATATTTTCCTTTTTTTTTATTGAAAATAAATGCCTTTACTATGTGATACGAGATTTGAAACTGGAGTGAAAACAAGTTATTCAAAAGTCGGGATCGACCTGGTTCGATCCGCGTCAAAATCCCACAACACTCATTTGCCCACTGAGCTGATGTTTTACAGTCACTTTTAACTACATGTAAATATACACTATTTATTTAAATATAATTTTTTTTATTCCATAGTAAGGGCAGTTCATACAATACATTTAAACTGCGCTACTTTAATACCATCTCCAAACTTTCTACCACGACTCTGCTGTTCTTTGGCTGGTTCTTCCTGTATACGTTGATTGACAGATGTCTCGTCCAGTCAGCGGTGATTAATCCCAACCAATTGTGCTGTCTCAAACTATACCTACCTTTTCCGGTTCGGATTTGTCATTGTGTTTTCTGACCTGTTATAATGTTTTCTGAATTGTTGTTGTTGTGCTTTCTGAATTGTTATTTAGTTTTTTAGACCTGCATTTGCATTTGTAATTTGTTATTTTGTTTTCAGAATTGTGATTTGTTTTGCACTTCTAGGTCACCATACTAATAAGATCGGTCACAAACATAATCCCTGCACGATCTAATAGCGTCTTATTAACTCACTGTCATGCATAGTGCAACACATTTCTTCTCCCTTTTCATGTTTCGTCTATTTTCTCCACTGCTAAAGAAACTCTTAAGTCTCTTAAAAGTCCTTGTCTGTAATCCTAACAATTTTGGACCGTAAGACCTCTTTTAAGGCTTAATGACTTTTTTCTTTACTAGGATCTTTTCTTTAATTTTAAGAGGAAACACCCACATTTCTAAGAATTTCCTTAGAATTTTGTTACTAGGAGCAACTCTTAGTACTAAGATTTTTCATGAATACAGGCCCTGATATCACTACAGCAGAATGAACTAAATGAGGCTGAATGGATCTGTTTGTAAAAGAGTCATAACTGTAGGGAAGTAAAGAGACAGCACTGGAATGAGCTAAGTATTTGAGCTTTATACACTACAGTTCAAAAGTTTAAGGCCAGTAAGATTTTTTTCTTTTTAAAGAAATTAATGATTTTATTCAGCAAAATAGATCAAAAACGACAGTAAAGACATTTACAATGTTACAAAAGATTTCCTTTTTAAATCTAAATGGCTGTCTCTCTCTTTTCATCAAAAGGTCCCTGAAAGTAAATGTTAGTCAGCATTTTTTTCAGAGATATATCAAATGGATTAAATGCAATTTTTCTGTCATTTACTCACCCTTAATAAACATTTCTAAAACTGGCATATTAGACTATTTTCTGAAGGAACATATGACACTGAAGACTGAAGTAATGCTGAAATTCAGTTTTGTCATCAGAGGAACTGATTTTTTTTAATGTATTAAATAGAAATGTCATGTTAAACTTCATAACCATTCATCGCGTTGTAAACTGTTTTAACTTTGTTTTTGTTTCAATACATGGTAAGCATAGAGAGGTGAGTCATAAGTGAGAGCGGTATTATGCACATTTGACAGTAGCCTAGTTGTACCTACCGAAGTTTATAAGATTGGGCAGCTGTAAATTTTTTTGTTAGTATCAAACACAGTAACATCTATCAATCGCACAAAAACAAATTTTTTTATACTAGTTTATATCTATATCTGACCTGAGTTTTCATGGAAAAAAATTAAGCCAGTCTTTCGCACAGCAGCATCATGTTCGGTCATGATTACCACAGTTAAAAAACCACACACACAGCACCTCAGCCTTGTGTTAACAGTCGTCATGGTATCACTGGTGTTCTCGGTATTTGATGAAAAACAGTAGTTATCTAAATACATTTATTTATAAGAATGCACTCAATGCCAATAGGTCTTAATCCAAAAACACTGTGTAATATAGTATACTTTCGCATTAATCCTTTTAACTCGTGTCTACATAATAATAACCTAAAATTCATTCTTTGGAATTATTCCCACATTTCTGCCACATACCATTGTGCAGTGTTAGTGTTACTACAGTAAATCCATTGTAAATGATGGCGATTTGTAGATTGAAAATTCGTTCTGACGAATTTTTGTTTGCACACAGTGTTGCCTCGCTTTTGTCGTTCAGCGCGTTTCCTCTCCTTTAACCTAGTTTAAATCACCCAAGTCGCATTTGTTGGTTTCCTTTGCTAAATTTCACGTCGTCTTCACACGTGGATCTCAATCAGTTCTGGTTTGGTTAGTGTGTCGCATTAGTCGAGCTTCATTATCAGCGGTAAACACATTCCGGCCTATGTAATCTCACGTTGCATTTGCATTGGAATTTTTGAGGGGCCATGTCGATAAATGGCCCGTGTGTGCCCTGTTCAAATCGCTGTTTTGTTCCGCTTTTGGCACATACACATTGATATTGAACATTTATCGAACTCTTGTTATCGTTTTATAGAGGCAAATCAAATCTTTAGTATTTTATCCCCCAGCCCTAACATGCAGTCACACATCTAGCAAGTTCTCTGGACGGGTTTTCTGTAAATGTATGCAAGGCAGAAAGAAAGTACTGCCAGTTTCATCTCCTGCTCATGATTCTACAAAAATGGGTTTAAACAAAGTTAACAATGTTCGAGAACCAATTTTCTGTTTCAGCAACCAATTAAACAGTCTAGTTCCTCTAAATTAGCCCTTCAGTTTCTCTGAGTTTGGATGAATCAGTGTGCATCCACAGAATTGGCAGCAACTTCAAATATCTTGAGACCCTGAGCCTTTACGTATTCAGTAACAGAAATTAAGGGAGCTTTTAATCCCAAGGCATTTTTTTGACGCACAACACAAAACCGCAGTTTACCTGTTTGACGGCGTACAGCAGTCTCCCATAGCAGTAGACCATGACGAGCACTGGTAGTCCCAAGCAGAATATGAACAGGCAGATGATGTAGGCATGAGACTGGGCCGTACGCTCGGTCCAAGATACAGAGCAGCTGGTTCCCGCCCCCTCCAGCCCGTAACTACTCCAGCCCAGAAGAGGGGGCACTGTCCAGATCAAAGAGTAGAGCCACGAACCCCCTACTGCCAGAAGAGGTTTGCGATAGTCTGGACCGCGGTTATGGTACACCATCAATGTGCTGTACCGGTCGTAAGAAAGAACCACCAAGGATATCAGAGACACAATGCCTGAGAGAGAGAACATAGTGTAAGTGTGGCATTTAGCTGAAACTGAGGGCAGTTTTTGTGTGAAGAGCAGCTGTAGCCTCCAAAAGCACTTTAGTCAAAATTAGAAATGTTTAAATATAGTTGCATTAGATATTCAAAGCAAACACATTTGCATTTAAACAATTATGCATTTCACGTAGTTTGTGGTTGACAAATGTTAGTGGATCATGTTCATGGTTAATGTGATGAAACACACTTGTGGTTACTCTGATAGGACGCCTGTGTGCTTGAGGAGAACGGACTTCATACATCCATGAAAAAATCACCTTGGTTGCACCATTCAAGATTTGATGTAAAGGGGCACTAACTTGCGCACTGCTAAATATGTTTACGTTGCATCATTAAACTTACTTGAAATATAACTACATATAAACAAATATTTACAGATGCCTCTGACGAGGAGTAATGGTTGGAATAATATAGTAGATTGACTTAATTGCATCAATAAGGTCTTGTTTTGCTTGACAGACTTCAAACCTTTAGACATATATGATAATGTTGACATTAACACTCATTTACATTTTTAAGTGAGGGAACATTACGTAAATAAATTACACCGTAAACAGCTCGAACCTGACCTTTACAGCACACCTCTACATGAATTGGTTGATGTTGTGTGTGTCAAATAAAATCATCATATGTATTTTTAAGTAGTATTTATTATTTATTAATCTTCACTAATTTTAAATACAGTTTCTGAATGTTATTTAAATATAAAATACCTATTGTGTTATTTATGATTAAGTAGTGTCGTATTTCAATGAAAACATTTTTTACTGTTATATGTATGTGTTACTGTTAAATATGATCAAGCATAAACTCAGATTCATACCTTTTCAACACAACTTCTGCTCATTTATTTGAAAGCTGCTATTGGATCATTGGGGGTAAATGCCATATTACGTGACTACACATTACTTTACGGAGAGCTTATGAGCTACTAGCTGCCGAATAAAATAATGGTGCAACCAAAGTTAATTGAAAACTAGCTAGTTAGTTACTAAGCCTCTAGTGTGGACTTTGTTCCAATTTAAGATAAGATTAAGATTACATATGGCTGGTGCAACCCTACCCTTGAGACCAGTTGAATAAATCTTATTAGTAAAATGGGTCAAAATGTGAAGTTAGTTAGAAAAGATATAGCTACATTTGTTTTAGGGCTGTGCAATTTAATCGCATGCGATTGTCATGAGCATCTCGTCAGCAAAGACGGTTCCGTGATTGGTAGTAAATCGCCATCACCTGCTTTCAGATGGAGCGGCATTTAATACACAGAGCCGTAGTTCACTAACAATTAGGCAATCGCGTTCATTATCGCAGGCGATTCAATCTGCGATAATGAACCTATTATATTGCCTAGCTTGTCAGTGAACTACGGCTCTGTGTATTAAATGTCGCTCCATCTGAAAACAGGTGATGGAGATTTACTGCTAATCACGGAACCAGCTTACATGACAATCGCATGCGATTAATTGCACAGCCCTAATTTGCTTTGTGGTTTGATATTTTGCAGTGAAATTCAGATTTTAGTGTGACTCTAGTGTCCAGTGACTTTTTGGGGCCACTGCAGATTCTTGTCACTGTAGATATTGTCTCCAGTGCACAAATAAGGCCAAGTTCAGAAGGTTGTACAAGTGGATATCTCTGAAAAATAAGCTTTGTTAGAGGTCTTTAATAGAAAAGGCATATAGGGACGCAAACTGTCATTTCATATTTGTCACTTCAAGGCTTTTGCCAGCACAAAAAGCCATTTTAGCTGTTTCAACCTCAAACCTTTCCAGTACACACACACAGACACACAAACTTTCTTTGGCATCTTCTTTATTGTTCTGCTGTTTAGTCACAAAGTGTGTGTCTTGTCTTTTCTTCGTCCTTCAGGACCCATCAATAATAAACTCAAAAAGCCATGGCAGTAAGTTATCAATGCAAGGTTGCAGTCAAAATCTATAAAACAAAATCTCTGAAAATGGAGCATTTGTTCATTGTTATGCCCTTTCACTCCCTGTAACAGCAGAAATATTTGTCCTATCTCTCCTTAATAAAAGAATCAATGTAATCTTATGTGTAATGAAAAACTTTTCAGCAAGACAGCACAGTATGACACTCTTCAGTCCACATTATAGACCTCTTGATTAACACTGATGGACTCAAGGATAATTTCTCCAGAAAATGAAAAATTGTATGCACAGGTTTGTACAAATGCCTTCTTATTATCATAATGATGTGATATAAGCATAAAATGTTTCAGTTTCCACTGACTTTCTTTTTATAGTCAAAAAATTGCAATGGATGTCCATGGGAAACAAAACATTCTTCAAAATATCTTCTACTGCATTCCACCGAAGAAAGAAAGCCATGCATGTTTGTAACAACATAAGGGTGAGTAAATGACAACAGAATTGTAATTTTTGGGTGAAACCTTTTAACATAGCATTAGTGCATTTGAAGAATTTGCACTTATCAGCAAGAAATTGATATCAGAATATGGGGGATCTATTCAGTTTATATAAGAATGAAGGATGGGAAAAATAAGAATCAAGCAAAAACTGTGACAGGTTACCTGACGTCAGGTAGAAATCAA
Source organism: Sinocyclocheilus anophthalmus (assembly GCA_018155175.1). Taxonomy (NCBI): domain Eukaryota; kingdom Metazoa; phylum Chordata; class Actinopteri; order Cypriniformes; family Cyprinidae; genus Sinocyclocheilus; species Sinocyclocheilus anophthalmus. Next base: position 515,180 of record JADLZN010009472.1, on the reverse strand, counting down.
TAAGGAGAGGGAAGCAGAGGAGAATATATAATGTGAAAGACAGGAAACAATAGGGGAAGAATATCTTGCCCTTGGTTTTGACATAGGCCTACCATTTTTGAATCTAGACATGAATGCAGGCTAGATATGATTTTCGGTTAAGTGTTAAGATTAAACTTAAACAGTATGATATAGAAATTGAACATTATTAATGATTATTGTGTTCACCCCATAATCTTCCATTTTAAGAGACTTTCTGTGATATCTTTTTGATGTTTTTAAAAAAAGTTAAAAGTGCTGGTTCAACATTTCGGTCAAAGATCTTCGTTGCCGCCACTTTTAACTTTTCTAAATAAAGGGAGAACACAGTGTGCAGATTATTTTTGCATGATTTGTTGTATCCTTTGATCTTGCACCTGACAAAGAAGCTTTGGATGTGCGTACTTTGACTTTTTACACTTTTTACACTGTGCGTACTTTTACTTTGTTTTTACACATTGAGGGATGAATTGAAATGAGTCTCTGTCAAAATCAAGAGCAAGATGCATTTAAGCTGATATATTCCTTTAACAATTAAAGTATATCATTACAGCAGTATTCTCTGTGGTAGTAGTTTGTTTGTCTCCTTTTGTTTACTCTGTTTAAATTGTTCTACACATCATTCACTGTGATAAGAGTTACTGACAGAGGCAGAGAGAGGCCCTATCAACCAAACAACAGACCTTGGCTGTGTGTGTAATAACCATTATTAAAGAAAAAACACTAACCTTGAAATCTATAATAATCTGTTGATCAATGTAATTTGTAATAATTAAAACAAAATATGCTAGTTTAAAATTTAAACAGAGGCAGGAACAATATTTGTCCAGTTTGTTATGTTGTTACTAAAAAGTAAATATATCAGATGTACTCATAAGAGAGACACTGGAGACATCATTTCAATCTGGCACTGCAATACCAGGTCAACTTCAGGTTAGAGCAGCAGACAGATGGTGAACAGAGAGGATGAGTTTACATCACAGCCTAAGACGTAGCATGATAAATCAACAAGCAGCACAGTCTCATGTAGCCAGACCTTTGCCTGACGACATAAGGTCTGGGCTCTTCAGTGGAATGAGTGGTTAGCATCCTTGAACTTCCGTACTTTCATGTTTCCCTGCATATGCCACAGGTGCATTCTCTTCTCAGTGAGGTACTTCACCTGATATGCCGTTATAGATGTGAAAAGACACAACAACAAACCAAATGAAATCATGTGAACTCATAAATTCAATTAAGTGCCTCAAACAAACTGCATAAATGTGCCATTAACTTCACAAACTTTCTCAAATCCAGCATTTAGTCCTCTGAAGCGCTCATTGCTGCAGAACTTGTAAACACTGCTTTTGTTTCCTGGAGGATTGCTAAAGATCGCCGCACACAACACTCCCCAGAAAACCTGTAGCAGTCAGCCAATTAGATTTGGATTTTTGCCTTTACGAAAGTGTTTTAACATTAGTGTGCCATATGCATCAAGCATTCAGCAACGCATTCAGCTGAGACTATGAGCAACTATACTTGCCTCAAACAGTGAAGCATGATACTATAGGGTGGGCGATATATAGGTAAAACAATATTCTAGAACATTTTCAAATATTGTTTTATTTATTTTGTTAGTGTGATCTACCGATACCGATTTCTGGCGTAGTGGGTGGGTGTCCGAGGTGTATTCCCTTTTCTAGAACTATAATTGACAGCATATACAAACAAAAATCTACTTTTCTTTAACGCAAAGTTTTATTTTAATAAAAAAAACAAATAAAAAGTCCTTACTGAAATAAGAACAAATACAAAAATTGCAAACAACAGCACAAATAAATGCAATAGAATAAAGAGAGCTATGAAACTAAGTTTTTCAGGTAAAGTACTTTTTATTCAGGTAAAGAAATATATGACAGAAATTAAAAATACTTTTAATTTCTGTAGTCTTCATTATAAAAATTAAATACAGATTAATCCTTACCATTAAAGTTATAAAAGTCAAGAGCAGAAAGTTTTTTTTTTTTTTTTTTTTTAAAGGGGTCATATGATGTTTTTTTTAAAAGATCATTATTTTGTGTATTTGGGGTAACAGAATATGTTGACATGCTTTAAATGTTCAAAAAACATTATTTTTCAAATACTGTACATTATTGTAGGTCTTATATGCCCGCCTCTCTCAAACGCTTCGTTTTCCCTCCTTCTGACAAGCGCAGTCTGCTCTTATTGGCCAGCTGACCCGGTGCATTGTAATTGGCCGACACACGCCCTCAAGCACTCATCGGAAAATTTAACGCCCCTTACCATAATCGTGAGCTTCCTCTTTCAAAATAAATGTAAAGACAGTTAATAATGTCATTAGTTTTACCATCGGTTCAAGCCCGAAAGGGGAACAGACATAGTAATGATGCAGTACACAAGCCGCGTTAAGACAGCTGACTCTACTGTGATAATGTGACCCTGTCTCTCTCTCTCTCAACACACACACACACACACACACACACAAACACACGATGCGCAAAACTCCGCATTTGTCAATAGCAAATACTTAAACTAATACAAAACAGTAGCTTCTTCGAAGTGCCAGATTGTTCATAGCAATTCAGAATTCCCTCCTCTCCTTGTTTACGAACGGTCCGTCATAAAATGCATTGCTGTTCTTTGTAAGTCCTCTTTAAAGTTTCCTACATGCATCTCACTTTCAGAAGGCCAAATAAGTGCTTTGCGTTTCACTAGAAAGCACACAGCGTCTCCCTACATGGCTGCATCAACCTACTGCGGTGACTGAAACCACGTCTTCTTTCTTTTGGCGTGAAATTTTTTGGGATCCGCATTATACAAATATCCCACATATTGCCTAATATGTGTGCGTGTTAGAACGGAGCCGTTTTAGGGGGGCGTGGCAGAGTCTTAACTTTGAAGTATATCTCTTTGGTTTTGAGACTTAGTCTTTGCAACTTCAGGGATCTTATCTATCCACAATCAGCTTGTAACATTCCAAAGAGAAAGTAAAACTTGAAATCGCATCATATGACCCCTTTAAACACTGAACAGACAAGCCGAGGATAATATTGGGGACCTGTTGCGGTCCCTTTAAGAGTTTATCCACGGGCCCAATATACTGTTACACAACATGCGTTCTCTTTCTTAACTATTTAACGTTCCAAAACTGACTGCGTTTAACTGTATACTTCTTCCTCTCCGAACAGGCTTTTTCACATTTTTTTTATGTATTTTGAGACGTTTTAAAAGCGGCAGTTGCCCTCATTTTGGTATTTGTGCTCCCAATCTTTTTGATACTGAGCAGCTTTGTGCTACAATCCCACTATATAGATGTGTCAGTGGGTTAACCGTATTTGCGCGCTTTTCGGGGGTGTAGCTCGAACCTGCGTAGATACTACAATACTGCGGCAATACCCGACTATCTGTACCCGGAGCGACATGAGAATCGTGTCATTATGGAGACAGAAGGGGTCTCATGCTAAGGCGAGCACGTCTGTGATTGCTTGTGTCAAAATGGATTTAACCTGACAGTCAATCCAGTTCTGCGTTCAGCTTCAAAAGTTGGAATACTTTTGGTTTTAAAAACATGACCAAGATCAAGGTATGTTTTAACACGACAACAATGTACTAAAACTGAAACGTTTCTCTTCTTTGCCACTTTTGGAAAAGTTTCACTTACCGGACAACACCATGTAATATGATTCCCGTTCACACTATCCGCCAAAAACTCTAAAACTGAATGTATTTGCAGGCCTCATGCCAGTAGTTGGCGTGTCCTTCTGTTGTCCCCAGAAGATTAGATACTTATTAGTATAAGTCATGTGAAAAATATTGTATTCACCAATTACAACATCTATACCGTTAATGCCAAATTCCAACGTTATAACTGACAGATGGATAGATCTCATTATAGATCTGCAATAAGACTTGATAATGGCATATTGTTGTCTTGTAAACTCTGTTGTCACATTGTTTTCGGGCTCCTCCCCCTCATCCCCGTCTATTCTACATCGGATCTTTTGTCTTTTTCTATTGATGTCCTTAAGGTTGTTTATAGATGTGTGCCATTCTGCATGGCAAATGCGTGTCCTAACTTATATATAAACTGCTACTTCTGTTTCTCTTCAAAGGCACACGCTGTTCTACTTTTTGTGCTGTGCCTGTATAATTAGCAATGTGGAGAAGATAATATGTTGGAGCGTGCATGATACAACAAATAACCTTCTAAAGGTACTGGAGCTCAAAGCTTGGGCATTCTTTTTCATAATTTTGTTTTGCTGACTTTCAGTTTTAAACCTGTAAATGGTTTATTTTAGCCTTAAATGCCAAAAAAAAAACAAGACAGAAATGTCAACCTCACTGTAAGTCTGCTGTTCACTTGAGCATTTGCATTTTCCTTTTTATAATACGCTCACTTCTAGGACACCCTTGCAATGATTGATAATGTAATCATTAGGTTGATGGATTTCCATCAGTTTTGAAAAAGAATTTGCCATTTAATTTTTCATTTTATTCCACTGCACTAGATTGTGTAGGTGCCCCTGGACCACTCAAACACACAATATATTTTTTGTTAGCTAGATTTCACAAATACTCTGTACAGTTTAGCCAACCCATGGACGCTCGAACGGCCGCTGGTTTCATTGGTAACTCTCCCCCTCGATACACTTTTCTCTCTGTATACTTTTGTGGAATGCGCTTCACTCTACACTCTCGCTTGCATCTCTTTTTCAGTCCAAAGCAGAGTCCGATGTCTAGATGGCACAGTAGCAAAGGCTTGATTGTTCTCTAATTAATTCATAGGAAAAACCTTTCTTTGAATGAACACACATATCCTTCAGGACATTGTGTATACCATTACTGTGCTTGTATATTGTCTTTTGAATTTTATACTGTTTTTTTATGCATGTTATGATAGACCACTAATTAATATAACCTCACCTATACCATGTATTGGTCTCGTATGCTAGAATTCCTCCTTTTCGGTGATCTAACTGGAGTGCCGATATTACATGCTGATACCTTGCAACATATTGATTGGCCGTATTTCGAATTCCTTTACTAATTAGTGTTGTGCTCTAGCATCAGACCCTTATCCTTCTCCGCAAAAGGCGAATTACCTATGTGAAATACCATTCTTTAGAGACAAAAGAGGTCTAAAACTCCCCAGGATCTCAAAAAAACGCCCACTTGGGATCCGCCTTCTCATTGGATACTCCCACTTGAGAGGCGTTGATCTTTCCCTGACCTTAAAGCTTGAACACCATGTGACCCCGCCCAGTCTGTGGTGTTTTCGGTGCAGATGTCAAGGAAATGTGTCGAAATCACCGTCGTTGGCATGGATCTACTCATTTCACTTTTCCTCTTTCACCCACTCAGCATGATTACTCGGACTCAAAATGGTTCTTTCTTTCCCTCATTCCAACTTAATTTCATACCGGCCCGCAAGATTCCTTGGGCCTTAAGATTGCATCAGGAGCTACCCCTTCTTTCAGACGCCGAGACTCGCAAAAAATATAACCCAAACTTAGTCTTATTATGAGACATTAAGTATCATTACACGTTTTTACAAAGGGTGTTTGTCCCTTTCTTCCCTCTCAGAAATCTGAACGTATGCCACTCGGCTTAGATCTTGTTTATATGCAATGTGTTCATAACATGTCATTCCTTAGGGTCTCTTTGCTGTACTGAGCTAAAACTTCTAAACCCTTTCCTATACCAACTGTCTGTGTGTCGTGTGTGTGTGTGTGTGTGTGTATGTGGAGGTTAGACCAGTTTTATGTGTTTTTATATTGATTTTAGACCAGTTTATGTGTTTATGTAGTATGTTGGACTCGTTTAAGTGTTTATGTAGTTAATAAAACCTTACTTGTCTCACACTTGACGTGTTCATTTGCCGCTTGCGCATAGCGGCGGGAAGTCACTAATCCATTGCAGATTTACGCTACATCGGCTGCCTCTGCCCGGGGGGCACCGGTGCCCTTTGATGTAGAATTGTACAGTACGAAGAGTGTCAGTCTTTCTTGGGCCCTTACCACAGGAAATTAACCTTTCATAATTTATGACAGAAACAGTTGACCCTGAGAGGTCAGTTAAATATCTACAGTGGATCTAATATATGAATAGTTATTTATAACTAGTTATGGTTAATTATTCATATTTCCTGTCATGAGCTGATTCGTTACAATTGTATAAATAATTTTTCTACACTTTTTGTAAGACTGATGCTAATTCATTTAGAAATGATTTCTTCATTCATTTATTTTTGTACGTTTTGCGGATTAATTTTCAATTTTCAGATCTATAATTTACAGAAATTCCACCCTCCAAAAACTCATTTCAGATAAGTAACCCAAGTCTACTGAGAATTCGACCTTACTATCACATCAATATAGTAGCTCCTTAGCAGTCAGCCAGCTAGATTAAATAAGGTTAGCACTAAAAATTGCAGCTGCAATTCTTTTTATCAAACAAAAAACGTGTAAACCATACAACACCAACAATGACATAAGGCGATCATGTAATACAATTAAAAATAAAACACCACAAAGCCAATCCCTCTCTATTTCTCAACAATAATATATGTTTTGGAAACTGCCCTTCTTATCCTTTTCTTTCACTTTTTTTCTGTTCACTTATAAGCCGCATAACACAGGTTTGTTCATTCGAACAGCATTTGGCACTGCATGTGCTCGGCCCTCCTGAGAAACTGATTTAGAGTATGACAAAATAACAGGGGAGTCAGGATGAAATCCAAACAACTAAAACGCTCACTTAATTTGTGAGATATTATAAATTCTGAGAGAGGTGGAATGTCTGAATCTACAAAGGCTACGTCTGAAAGCTGAAAAATGTTGCCTCTGTAGACAGCACAAGGAGGCAGGAAGGCAACCAGACATGTCCCTTGATCATGTCTACTGAGATAGCCTTATCTGATCCTTTTCTTGAAGGCAACACAGATGTATCTTTCGCTGCCTATGATATCCCACAATCTAAAAAAATTAAATGGCATCTGATCGTTGTAGTTGTTGGTCAGTCTGTGTGTAAATGTACGTTTTGTCACTTTTGATTTAATTTCGAGCTTAGCCATCACCAGAGCTCTCTGTATTTTGTTGTAGATCATTAAACATTTATGCTGCCTCAGAAACCCATCCAAAATCCGTTTCGTCAGGTGCCTTCGGGAGCAAACACAGCCTGCAACATATTTGCCTGATAGCTTTCGGAAGCTGCCACAGTATTATTCATTATTCTTTTAGACTCTCAAGGTGCATGTATAGTCAGTTTTGAACTTTATAACCCATGTGTAGCAGTAATCACACTGTAAAAAAAAAAAGTGAGGGAATGGGGACACGGCCAATTCCTTTTCCGTGATTTTTGTTTCCGAGTGAAAATTTCTTGGTTACATCAAGTTTGCTCTGATGGATCTAAAGCAATCTGGCAGTGACTGATTTGATTTGAGGTACTGCGAATGTTTTTTAGTGGAAAGCACTAATCTGACCTTTAGTGGGTGAAGGCTGATGGAACCTGCCAGTTCTCTTCAGATTTCTGTTTTCATCTGACACTTGGAGACCATCATAAACAAAGCTACCAATCAAATGATGATGGATGCATCATTTTTCATTTCTAAAGGAGAAGTATGCATTTTCTGCTTTTGTTGTGTGTTGTTAATGTACAGATACAATATTTTAAAAGTTACTGCAGCCTAGAGGTTACTGTAGTAATACCAAGTGATGCAGAAAAGTTGAACGCTTTTGGAAAAAGATAAAATAATTTGTGTAGTGAACAAAGGCCAACTGAAAATATTTTTTTTATTTGAGAACTGGTTTCAGTTAAACAGATGAACAGTCTGAATGTTAATAAAAACACAATACATGTGTAAACTAATAACTACTTCTGCTTCATCTTTCCACCAGCAATTCATCCACCTTTATTCACTCTAGAGCTCATGTATTTTAAAGGCAGTGTTCAGTTTATATATGCATATTTCCATTGCAAATCCACATGGAGAAGAAGAGTCCCCAAATACACATAAATAGCAGACCATCACAAACCCTGTGACCACATCACCAATGAATAAATCATACACTAGATGCACCAGAACAACATTACGCATGAAATTATCTTACATTGTAGCCAACACACAAATACACTAATAAGATATTCATCTCACTGTGACCAGTGAGTTTGGGGACCACAGAACACAAACAGGCAACAGTATAAAGGCAATATTGGCCAATACAAACATCAAATATCTTCATGGTAAGGATCTCCATCAGTTTAAATCATGTATTATATGTACATTAATGTATGCATTTATATTACTTTAATTTTACATCAATTTATTTGTTAAACTGTTGTGACATAATTGCTCACCTGTAATGCATCAAGGCTTTGGAGACTAATATTAAGCATTCATGGTTTCAAGGTTTGTCAAATAGAGTGCAAAATGGTGCATACTGTACAATCATTCCCCTGTCAGTGATTGAGTCAGAGATCAAAGATCAGTATGATTTTTTTACTGAGAAAAGTGGCATTTATAATGTTTAAAATTTATAAACAAAATATTTCTATTTCAAATAAATGCTGTTCTTTTCGGTTTCTGTTCATCAGAGACTTCAAAAAATGTATCATGTATGTTTTCACAAAAACAATAAGCTTTGCAACTGTTTTCAACACTGATAATACATTAAATACTGTATATAAAACAGAAAATGTCACAATACTGCTGATTCGCTGTATTTTTAATCAAATAGATGCAGCTTTAATAAGCATAAGAGACATTAAAAAATCTTACTGACTCCAAACATTTGAATGGTATGTAAAATCTTTCCCAGAGCAGGTTTGCAGTGTAGCATTAATTAAATTGATAATGAACCATAAAAATAATTTCCAGTTTCATTAGACAAAAAAGTTTTGCTCAAACTCTGTGAGACAAGCCTCTTTTTAGTCTTGTAAGGCCTAACTTGTTGTCTTTCTAGTCCAGTCTGCGGTTTAGGTGGAGGTATAATGTATAAGTCAGGCAGGGAGGGATTGATCGGAAAGATGAGGGGAAAAAAGCACAGAAAGAACTTGTTTTGATATGAACTGACATAAGGCAGGAAAGTGAATCTGGCAAGCAGTGACCCATAGAATAACAGAGGCATGGGGATGCAGCAGAATATTTGATGCCTGTCACAATTCTCTAGGAACCCAGACAATAAAATGCACAGCTTATGCACACATGGATACCAGGCCAAAAACACACACACACACACACACATACAACTTATTCTCTGCCAATTTCCAAGTAACTTCTGGTACTTGACCACTGAAGTACTATTAAAAAAAATGTAAGGACATACCCCTGCACTCTTAAAATGAATAGTACACTCTTTCTTTCTTCTGTGGAACATGACAGAAGACTTTTTTTTTCATACAATGAAAGTCAATGGTAACCAAAATGGTTTGGTTCTTTAAAATATTTATATTTTTCCCCACAGAAAAATGAAAGTCAAAATACTGGTTTGGAACAATATGAGGGTGTGTAAATAATGACAGAATTTTCATTTTTGGGTAAACTATTCCTTTAAATGATGTGTTCTCTCAGGGGTTCCTTGGTACATGGAACATGGAAGAACTATACATGGTCTTCCTGCACTACAATAAAAAGTCCTCTGGCATTGTTAATGGAGGACAACTGGGAGAACTTCTGCAGGCAGCATGGGCTTCAAAAAGTGCATATAACTCATTCAAAACACATCCAAAGTACATACATGCAAAACTAAGTAAAATGCAACCCTTGAGTATTAAGTTCTCACATGAGATGTAAGTCATTCATATTTTACTAAAGTAATTGAAATAGCATTAAAATATAATATTGGTAAGAATACAAGATTAATAATGGATGTGCTGCTTTTGAAAGATTTTCCTCACGACATTCTATGAAGGAAGCGTATTCAATTACAACAAGAATGTTTTATGATTGTCATTCTCGTGGGCCATTCACTGAAAACCCATTCAAAGAAAATATAATAGCAATTTAGCCGAGTTAGCTGTGCTAAATCAAATTAGAAGGAAGATTTTTATATTATTAAGAATATGTTTTCATATTATTTTTCAGCTGAATATCAGATAATAATTTTGTTTCACTTTTTTTTTTTTCTTGCAATACAAAAGAATAGAAAGAAAGAAAGATCCGAAATAATACTGTCAAAATTCCGCTGGAGTGCCTATGAGCTCATCTAGAGGGCACTCCATCCCAGACCTTTGCCACTGTTTCCCGGACTCCATTTCCCATAACACCCTTGTTTCCTGTCTGGAGAACTATTTAAACTGCACACAAACAAACTCACATTGCAAAGTCTTGTTGTACTGTGGAAATGACTGCGCATGTTTCCATGTTTGCCTTGCTTTGCTTTGCCTTGCTTGTGTTTTGGACCTTGGACTGTTTCCCTTTGTTTGTTTTTGTGGTTGTGTGTGTGTGTGTGTGTGTGTGTGTGTGGGGTGTGGTTTTTGGTTTTTGTGTGTGTGTTTGTGATTGTTTGCTGTATGACTGGACCATTGACTGTTTGGATACTCTTGGCCTTGCATGGTAGTTGTTGCTGGTGTTCTACCCGGCCTGTCTTGACCACGATCTGTACAATAAAGCTCACATTTGGATCTTATCATGACACCGTAAAGAACTAGAAAACTAAAACATCCTTACAAATCCTTACAGCTTATTTAAAATTTGTTTGTTACTTCATGGGAACAGATTCAGAGAAATGTAGCATTGCATCACTTGCTCACCAATGGATCCTCTGCATTGAATGGGTGCCGTCAGAATGAGAGTCCAAACAGCTGATAAAAACATCACAATAATCCACAGGTAATTGCCACCACTCCAGTCCATCAATTACAGTCTTGTGAAGCCAAAAGCTTTGTGTTCATATGAAACAAATCTGTCATTAAGCTATTTTCACTTTAAACTGTAACTTCTGGCCAAAATATGCCATATATATTTAGAAACGTTTTGGACTGTTTTTGCTTGTAATTGTAAGTGGTGCTTTATCTGTGCATATTTCAAATTAAATTTGATTAAAATTTGTATTGTGAAATCATGAAACAGTTGTGAAATATTGCTTGTATTCATATATCCCATAACAAAATTACAGGGATTCATTATTTTGCCTTAATCAGGTGCATAATGATGACGGTTTCTTGTGAGAATCAACCCTTTCTTGTGATATGCCACAAAAAAGCTACACTGATGGTGAAGGGTATGAAGAGGTGCTGTATTTTGAGTCTGTTTTCAGATTTGTCTCCATGGCTGATCATGTGTGAGTGGAATTAGAGACAGACATTAATGAGTCTGATGACTCTTCTGGCATTCAGGGCTCATTCTCTAGCACCTCTAATCTCTCCTATAGCAGACTCCTGGTTCTGAAGACCTGCATAAGCGTATGGTTTCAGACATTAAAACATAGAAATCAAAGAAATGCATGGAAGAAGAAAAACAGAGAGGAAGAAATTAAATAACAGGAAGATATCATTAGTTACATGAGTTACATGTAAAAATAAACAAAATTACAAAAAGAGATACTAAAGTATAGTATTTTCATGCGAGTCTTTCATTTGAGTGATTTTAAACATTGAAAGTTGAAATACACCTTTAAAGCTATAGGAGAAGTGGGTGCAGGAGATTAAATTATTTAACACATGCAAATGTGTAAATCTGATACCCCACAGAGGAAGTGTGTACACAAAAATACAGCGAGAGTTGTGTTTCTTCAAAGCAAATATTTTCATCTAGGCATCAGCTTAACTTCTCGCATTCTAGTTTCAGAGTTGCATTTGACATTTTTAAGACACATTATACAACAGTCAGTCCATTCTCAAATCTGATTGGTCGAACAGCGTTCCAAGAGTGCTGATATAACAGCCCAACAGCTTTGGGACATTTCACTGACTTTATCACTCCGCTTGCCTGTGTTTGTTCCATTCAGACTCTTTTTGAATCATTCTAAACTGACTTGTTCAAAATGCGGATTCATTCACAGAAGATGTACTTTGCAGCTAATAAAAAGTATGTTCTATATGGCATGAATATTAGCAGTATGAATGAAGTCCAGATGCACTATGTTCATCATGTCATGTGACATAGACCGTGCATTATCATTTCACTGCCATTTACACATCCTCTCCTGTGGCTATGAATTCAGACATACTACTCTTTTCACTATTTTTCATCTACTAAGATATATATAGTCGAGTAAGCATATTTGGATGCAGGAACTGTCTTTATTAATGCGTCACTGAATCATTTATTAGCGAGGCAGCTCTGCATTTTAGCTTGAGAGGTGGAAAATTCAGGCTGACAAAAAGGTTTAGAAGCTCAGAAAAGAACAGCAAAGATAGAGGATAACTGAATATAAAATATAATATTTGCTGTCTGCTTTATATATTCCACCTGCTTCTATACAGCTCCAGTGAGATAACATGGCCTTTTACAGAAGGCCATTCTTGTTACAATTAGTGGTCGACCGATATATCGGCCGATAGTTGCCATTTTTCAAATATCGGCATCGGCTGATAAGTTTTTCTGTTTGGCCGATGTTTTCGAGGCGGGACTTTTTATTTTGACGGCGCCAAGAACGGCTGCAGCGCCTGAGCACACAGTGCTCACATTCTCCCTCTTGTTCGCTGTTGTCATTCAGTTCTGTCTAATACGGATAGAAGTCTGTCTAATAATCGGATAGAACTGTTAAACAAAGGAAATAAAATGTATACAAAAAAGTATTATAACGATTGCTTTAATATTAGTTTAGTTTTATTGATTTATATAGCACATTTAATAACGACAGTGTCGACCAAAGTGCTGTACAAAATAAAAAAATAAAATACATAAAACAACTAACCATATAAAACAAATCACAAATTATGACAAAGATAACATCACACATTATCAAATATTTGACAGCATTTACTCCAGACCATAAGCCGTTTCAAAAAGATAAGTCTTAAGTGAAGATTTAAAAACCTGAAAAGAGGAGGCTGATCTTATATACAATGGTAAATTGTTCCACAGCTTTGGTGCTGCCACCGAAAAAGCACAATTCCCCTTAAGTTTCAGGCGCGTCATAGGTACCGATAACAAAAAAAATAATTTGATGACCTTAAAGGCCTGTTAGTCACATGGTACAAGAGAAGATCAGACAGGTAAAGCTGGGCTCACACTACAGGAGTTTTAAAATCCTTACCGATTATGAAATCTGGTTGCAGCAAACACATAAGGAGAATCTTTGCAGATTATCTTCTCTCAAATCTTAAACACGCACACACTACAAGATTTGAACATCATGGCGCATCACACACTACAAGATATTAAGAATATCATGCCAGAGGGAGCACCTCACGTGATCGCCTCGTGACCAGGGTCGTGTCTACGTGGTGGGGTGGGCACCCGTCCCCCCTGAAATCTACTGGCCAACCCCATATGCCCCCCCCCCCCCCCCCCCACCCCACCAATATCTTGCATAGGCTTGTTTTTTGTAGAAATTTCTAACTACAATCTGGCAGTGGCGGATCCTGTGTAGGCAGCTAGGGCCGCTTTCTTCTCTTCTTTATGCTTAATTTTAGGCGGTTTCTATAGTGTGATCTTAATGAGAATGTCGAGAGCGCATAATGTTACGCAATCCATGTAATGCATAAGCAAGAATCTCACCGCAAGAATCCGCAAGCGGATTTCCTTCACTCATACAAAATACAGTTGAGGATACAGGTTTCATATGACAGGTTTCATATGACAGATAATGTCCATTAAAGAAGAAATAGACACAGGCTCAAAACTATATAATATAGCTGAATTGCAATAATCATCTACATTTTAAATGGTTTAAAGCTCGCAAAGAGCGCTCCTTTTTTAAGCCCCCAGACCCCCTGCTCGTGACTCCCCCTGCCACCCCTGTACACGTTCAAAACTGAGGGATTTCACTCCAGCACTTCTCTTTCTCATTACAGTTGTGATACGTTTTCGACACATTATACAGACAGTCGTGTTACTACAAAGCGTCAAGAAGCAGTTTCCTCCGTCTCCACTATCCAACGGAGCCGTAAAGTAGCCGTTTTGGGGTCGCGCATTGGCTATTGTAAAAGTACCGATAGGAAGCCAATGCAAGCTAATTAAAACTGGAGTGATACTTTTTCTCTTTTTGGTCCCTGTTAAAAGTCTGGCCGCAGCATTTTGGACCATCTGGAGACAAACAAGACTGAGTAATTCCTAAATACAAAGAATTACAATAATCCAATCTTGTTGAAATAAATGCATGAATAATAGTCTCCAGATCCTTAAAAGAAAGAAAAGATTTAATTTTAGCAATCATCCTAAGCTGAAAAAATGCTGATTTCACGACTGAATTTATCTGTTTATCAAATTTGAGTGCCGAGTGTTTATCAAATATAAAGCTGTATATCATCTGCATAAAGATGGTATGAGATCTGATACTTACGAAAAATCATAGCTAAAGGAAGAAGATAAAGGGAAAACAAAACAGGGCTTAAAACGGAACCCTGTGGTACCCCACGTGTACATGCAGCATTAACAGAGGTAAAATTCTCAATAGCTACAGAGAAAGATCTCCCCTTAAAATAGGATGTGAACCAGTTTAATGCTGTTCCTCTAATTCCAACATACTCCTCCAGTCGTCTCAATAAAATAGAATGGTCGATAGTGTCAAAAGCCGAGCTTAGATCCAGAAGGACCAAAACCCCACATTTCCCAGAGTCGACAGCTAATAGCAAATCGTTTAACATTTTCAAAAGAGCAGTTTCTGTACTATACTGAGCTCTGAACCCAGACTGAAATTTGTCCAGTATATCACTATTCTTTAAGAAGGAGGAAAGCTGATGAAAAACAACCTTCTCCAATACCTTTAAAAGGAAAGGAAGTTTTGATATAGGCCGGTAATTGGCTAGGACCTGTGGATCAAGGGTAGGCTTTTTAAGTACAGGGTGTATCACTGCATGTTTAAAACAGGATGGAACATGACCATTATTAAGACTACTATTAATAATAAACTGAATATATGGACCAATGGTATCTAACACTTCCATAGATAAAAATTTGGGAATAGGATCCAGAGAGCTGGATACAGGTTTCATATGACAGATAATGTCCATTAAAGAAGAAATAGACACAGGCTCAAAACTAGATAATATAGCTGAATTGCAATAATCATCAAAAGAGACATTCCCAGAGTGCACAATATTAGAGCGAATATTTTGGATCTTATTAATAAAAAACTCTAAAAAAGCATTACAAATTACAGGAGATGCACCAGAAAATGAAATTGTAACCGGATTTAAAACCTTACTGATAGTACTAAATAATATTTTAGGTCTGCCAGCATTGCTAGAGATAAGGTTAGAATAATATAATGACCTAGCATTCATAATAAATTTCTGGTAAGTAACTAAACATCCCTCAAAATTTCATAGGAAACTTGCAATTTGTCACTTTTCCATTTTCTCTCAGCTTGCCTACATTTCCTTCTTAAAACTCTAGCTTCACCATTTAGCCAGGGCTGACTTCTCGCTTTAGGATATTTCAATTTCAATGGAGCAAAAGAATCCAAAATATTTGCACAGGTGTTATTAAAACTTGAGATAAACTCTTCAAGGTCCATGTCAGAAGAAAATGATTAAAAGTAAACAGCAAATTCAGAGGAGACAAAAGCATCAGCAAATCGTATAGGTGTAAATGAATTAAGTGAACGAGTATAATAACTAGTAAGAGGTTTTTTCACAGCCCTGGATAATAGTTTTAAAAATTATCGGCTTATGATCAGAAAAATATGAATCCTCAATCGGAGTAATCTGTAGCGAAAATCCAAAAGACAAAATTAGATCAAGTGTGTGACCTTTATCATGAGTAGCACCCAAGACATACTGAAAAAGATTAAATGAATCAAAAATTTGCAAAAATTCAGAGACTAAGGGTTTATCAGGGCTGCATACATGAATATTAAAATCACCAAGTACCAAAAGTCGATCAACATTAGGCACAATTGAAGCAAAAAAAAATCTGAAAATTCCTTCAAAAAGAACTTATCATACTTGGGAGGTCTGTAAATAAGAGCACAGAGGATAGGGTGAACTAAATCCACCCGGCACAATTGTACCTCAAAACTTGAAAATGTCTCCACAGGTAACAATCGACAGCTAAAATGTTTTTTAAAAATTGTAGCTTATTATTAAAGGCAAACATTTTAATACTTTCTCGTTTGCCATCAGCATTCCGCAAATACGCATTTATATCATTTAAACAAATATTTGAAAATTTAATTTCACAAACCTTGCAAAATTAGTCGAATCCAGTTGTGAGATCTTGTGAAGTGTGCATTTATATCCTGCATGATCGCGTGTTCTGTGATGGTCGGTCCTATGGTCCGTGTGAATTGAATACGGACAGGAGAAGAGTTCAGCTTCACTGGAGAGGCGCAATTGACAAACTTTAAACTCGTGACTGATTTCAAATTATGAGTGTTATGAAGTGTAAAATGAGTGTTACCTTGGCTACTGAGTGCCCTGTTGGTTACAGTGTTTACTTCTTTTTTAATTATATTTTTATTAAATATTTATTTATTTGTGAAAAAAACTTTGTCTTCTAGAGTATGTTTATTTTACACGTTTATTTTTTAATCCATTTTCAAATTATTTCAAATTTCTTAAATATGAATTAAAATAAATAAAATTATATCGGCTTTATATCGGCCACCCTGCTTTCTAAGATATCGGCATTGGTATCGGCTGTCAAAAAACCCATATACCTTGAATCTACTGTTAAGGCATAAACCACTTTGTGAGAAAACACAGCATCTTTCCGTTTGAACTATTGCCATGGTCTCTGTGCATCACAGCTTAAAAAAACAAGCACCTAGAGCTAGAAAAAGCAAAAGCACAACATAAAATATACTAAATATTCATGCTTATCTATATTAAATACTGGTAAACTGTTTCCCTCATGAACACAATTAAAGGGGTCAGATGATGCGATTTTACATTTTTTCGAATTTAAAGAAGATCTGTAAAGTTGCAAAAGACTAAAGTCTCAAAACCAAAGAGATATTCTTTATAAAAGGTAAGAGTTAACCACGCCTACCTAAAACGGCTCGTTCTAACACGCCCCCACAAATCTACCTCACTATGTGGGAAGATTTGCATAACACCGCCCAAATGTTCATGCAAAGAAAGAAGGCGTAACTTTTATTCTCACTGTAGTATTGTGCCAGCGCCATGTGTGGTCGTGGAGACGCTGTGTGTTTCGTTGTGAAAACGAAACTACTTTGTTTGGTCTTCCAAAAAAGGACGATATCTGCTTCGTCATGCCTGGAGCTGATCCATGCTGGTTGCTGAGGAAAAACAACAACTTTGCGCTGTGGATCACCGGATCGGCTTTCACCGTGGACGAAGCGGAGTCCAGCCCGGGGTCGTCACATGTGGTTGCCGCTCCTTCGTCGAATCTGCCGGCCGCGACATTCTCAAGCCCGCCGCCTCTGCTCACTCTAGCCCGGCCTCAGCTCACGCTAGGCCGCCGAGTGTTTCGTTGTGAAAGCAAAACTACTTTGTTTGGTCTTCCAAAAGAGGACACGACTACAAATCAGTGGTTAAGTTGTATTTACAACACTGTTCCAGAACACTTTAACCCAAAATCGAATACTATTGAATACTATGTTTCTTTTGCTTTTTTGGTCCAGAATAAAAGAACCAAAGAGAACTGAACTACAAGTGAACACACCCGAAGATTACAGCACATGCAAACAGCTGAATAAAGAGTAGTTTGAGGCATTTAGAGCAGTGCAGAGCATATTACGCAACAAAGTGCTTGTCTTGATAGATTTTCTTTCTCACCCCATACCTGAGATCCTGATCAAAAAATGATAATACAGATCTATAATGTAATGATCTCTTCACTTTGTGGTAGAATTTGTGAAACATGATTTTCAACTGCCTGTCTAAACCACAACTTTAGACTTTCTTGTTAAGAAATCTCAAATTTTCCTGTAGATTCTGTAGACATTATGATCTTCAGCTTGTGGCAGAAGCTTCACGCAGCTTGTCTTTTGCTCTAACAGCATTGTGAACCTTGCTACTACAAATCACATTGTAATAATGCTAGTTAAAAGGTTACCGGAAAATTAAATTTGACATATTTATGCTTTAAAAAATATATATGTTTTAGCTTCCATTCCAGATTTCCCTTTAAGGCTTCCCTTACATGATTTAGCTAACATCCTTCCTGACTGATAATCCCCAGTACATTTCCAATAAAGACTGTGATGAAAATGCAAATAGATTCATTTACATTGGGGAGAGATTTTTAGCCTGTATGTTGCATTCAAACTACAGATTTTATCAGTTCATGCATGCCATTATAATTGACTCGTGACCTTGGTGATGCTATAGGAATAAAGAACAAAAGAGAATCTGAAGGACAAAATTGCAAGTACTTTGCAACCGCACTTGTCGGCTATACCATTATACTCCCAATGTGAGCACAGATCAGAAAAAAAGAAAAGAAAAGCTGATACTGTTCTCTTCATTTTTAAATAAAAAAAGCTCAACATATTTTATGAGTAAACCAAAACTCTAATGGTGCATCCCAGTTTCTAGATATTTTAGAGATGATGTGATGTTTGGAGGTTTTAGATTCTTTCATATCCATCCAAGTGGGTTTATCGCATTATCTCAACATCTTGAGGTGTAAGATCTGCGGTTGACAACACTGGATAGATGTACAGACATTAGATTTTGTGGCAGTTATATGTGTATTTAGACTGTGACAAAGGTGATTTTTGTCATGTACACGCTTAAAAATAAAGGTTCTTGATTGGCATCTATGGTGCCATGATGAACATTTAACATTCAAAGAAACTTTCCATTGCACTTTACCATATCTTTATAGTGGTAAAGGTTCTTCAGATTATTAAAATGTTCTTTACACTATGAAAAACAGGTTCTTTAAGATCTGTTCAATGAAAGGTTCTTTGGGAAACCAAAAATTGGTCTTCTATGGCATCATTGCAAAGCCCCATTTTGGAACCTCAAGAGTGTAGGCTAGTTGAGCAACAGCAGGTCATTAGTTTGATTTCCAGAGAATGCATGAAGTGAGAAAAGTATACCCTGAATTGTATAAAAGCATCTGCCATATACATACATGTAAATGTGAGATGTGTTGAAGTGTTTGCATTTACTGACTGTTGACATTGTGATGTGTTCTAGTGATTAAATCAATGTTCTCAGTATGTCATAATAATCTTGTATTTGAAACAATAGCTTTATGAAAAGTGACATAAAAATCCATCCTAATGAAAGCACAAAAACAGGTTTTAAATGAATGACGACTAGCTGTGTTACAAGTGTGATCAGTTTTGACCACTTACAGCTTAAAAAACCCGTAAAATTCCGAAACGGGGCTGCTTAATAACGTGTTTTGAGTACGTACCGAAGCAGGAGTTGATGAAGCCGTACCACATGCAGCCGTGCCTCCCGAGCAGCCACCGTCCCCGCACACTGGACGCGAAGCTCAGGGTCGTCCCGAACATACACACCAGCATGTCACTGACGCTAATGTTAAGAAGCAGCATGTTCACCGGCGTCCTGAGCGTCTTAAACTTACAGAAGAGTACTAACACGATAAAGTTATTGAAGAAGCCGAAAGTCATGATGAATCCTAGGAACACGGACAGAGCGATGAAGCCCGCGCGCGAGAGCGTCTCCACCGGTGAGTCGTTCCAGTCCTCATCCAGAAGAGTTAGCCGGTCTTCCTCACTCATGTTAAAGCTGTAGTTTAAATCAGCCTGCTCGAAAAACATACTTAGAAAAGTTGTTTTGAGTCAGTGCTGAATTTCGTGAGGTAAGAGCCTCTAATTTACCCGTTATTCTCGTTTTAATGAATACCGCAGCGCGGCGCATGAGCATCATAACGCGGTACAGATGATGATGATGATGATTTTCACTGACAGCGCGCTTCACCTTTGAGAGCACTTTGGACTGTTGACAGATGGGCTTCGCTCGACGCTCAAAAGAGGCACGCAAACTGGCTATCTAAGTAGCAGGCAGACAACTCTGCTCATTAAAGTCCGCAGTATCCATCAGAGTTTCTCAACTGTTTTCAGCTTTTAACGAGGTCGCAGCGCGCGTGTCGCTGCAAATTAATGTTGACCGTTTGGTGTCCGTCCATGTGCTACTTCATTTGTCTGCTGCACATAGTTGCATTCTAGAGGCAAAATGCTTCTCAGTCCCAGCTGTGAACCCGTCTTTCAGTATTCCAGCTGAGTGCGCGAGCTTTGCTGAACGCGCAACAGGCGTGTAATATAAGGGCATCTTGACGTCACGAGAGCGCAATATGAGCTCATTGTAATTGACATGCAGGTTCTTAGATTTCGTACTGATGTAGATGTTATATGTGATTTCTGTGGGACTGAGAAAAAAAAAGTGTTGTGCACTTATTTTGTAACTGCATTTATAGCTAAATGTTTTGGATAGATTTGGAATGTTTCCTTTGTAAATGCCTAGGCATGAAAGTTTACTTTTCTGAAAAATATGTATTTTTTTATTTTAATAGACAAAGATTACCACCAAATGCGGCTTTTATTGTTAGGGCAAATACCATATACATAAACAGAAATTGGCTAAAGGAAAACCCAACTTTTTGTTATTTCAGATAGATGTGAAAAATTATATTGAGTTACAACTTGGGTTGAAAAACAGTAAAGCAAAACGCACTAGGTCTCTTTGTGAAGCTTTTCTGTTATTTATATGATGATCGCATACCTTTTGCTTTTTGTTTTCCCCCTGTTTTTTTTTTTTTTTTCTTTTTTTCTTTTTCTTTTTTTTACCTGTATTATTATTTATATAATACTGTATATTTTCTATTTCTTTTTTGTAGTTTATATTTGTTCAGTACCTTTATAGTATATGTTGGAATCAAAAAAAAAAAAAAGTAATTGACATGCAGGAAGCGACCTAACACAAATTCAGTGACCTCTGGTAATTTTGATGCATTTAAAATGCACACTTTACAATGGGCTAACTGATTTAATGTTAATACACTAACCTACTCGAACATATAAATTCTGCTTTATGTGTTAAAATATAGGCTACACCAGGTGGTAAAACAGAATTGAAGTTCTTTAAAGGGGTCCTACTATGCTTTTTCACTTTTTGAATTTTAGTCAAGTGTGTGTTTGGGCATAAAAAAGATCTACAAAGTTACAAATCTCAAAGTCCACTCCAAAGGGAGATATTTCGTTTTTAAAAATCCCTTTTCAAGAACTAAAAACGAACGGCTCGTTTGGACTACAGCATTTGTTTTCCAGGTTTTGTGATATCACAAAGCGGCCCATTACAATATCATTCAAATAAAGGTGTGTCATTACATTTTAATGTTTTTGTTAATCTATCCAGTTGAAGCCACTAGATGCGGCGCTGCTGCGTTGTTGATTATAAATATTGCGGGAAAAGAGAACATCAATCCGGAGAAGATCTTGTTTACGTCAAAACTGAAACCAAACCGTTCACGCAGAACGCATTTTTTTTTCGCGGCATGCCTACACGTTGCAACTCGGCGTCTCACCCAAGAAGAACCGCTGTTTAGAAGCCATGTAAATAATTGCCATTTCAACTTTGAAAAAAAATCTCTCGACTAATGGCGGGTTTTTTTTTTCCCCATCCCACTGCCAACCTGGGGCGTGTTTTTGTAACGAAAAATACTCTGTGTGGTGGCTTTCGTCCGGTTTTGTTATTAAACTATTAATTCAATCATGATGCTGTTTTTGTTTATAGATGTTTAAGCCACTTAATTACCGTATTTGCCCGAATATAAGACGACCCCCTTTTTTCAGATGTAGCTTTTGGAAAAAGGCTTTTTAAAAATTAAATCTTGTTTTTTTTCTCAGTAAAATACATTTTGTCTTTAATTATTTTCATATTGCATATTTTTTTCCCTATTTTAATTTTTGTTTTGAAAGTATGTTAAAAACTGGTAAAATGTACCAACAAACAAATTTAAAAAATATACACTTTTTGAAAAAAAAAACAAAAAAACAGGTATCCCCACCGTTAGTTTTGAAATCTGGTAACTGTCTTCCGTTTTTAAAGGGGTCCCATATGGATGCGATTTCAATTTTCCTTCTCTTGGAGTGTTCAAGCTCTTGGTTGTCAAAAACGACTGTAAAGTTACAAAGCTAAAGTCTTCAAATCCAAGGAGATAGCTTTATATAAAAGTTTTAATAGTCAGCCACACCTACCTAAACGGCTCGTTCTAACACGCCCCCCACATATCTAGGTCACTATGTGGGAATATTAGCATAATGTGCCCAAATGTGGACGCAAAGAAAGAAGGTTTGGTTTCAGTAACCGCAGTTAGTGTTGGTGCAGCCTTGTCAGGGAGACGCTGTGTTTCAGTGCTAAAGCAAAAGCACTTTATTTGGCCTTAACCGGAAGTAGATGCAATTACGAATCATTGTTAAGATTTATTTACAACAGAACAGAACAACCCAGATGTTCGAATTTGTGCAACCCATTTTATGGACGACATTTTTTTGAACCTATAAGAGTGCAAGGCTGGCTGTGCACAAAAGCTATAAAAAAAAAAAAAGGGTCAATTCCGAACTTGCTATGACAATCTGGCGCTTCTGAATCAGCGATGTACATATGTTTGTTACTATTTTAGTATTTTCTATTGACTGTTTTCAAATGCGTAAGTTGTTTGCGCAGCGCAGAGTTAACCTCGTGGTGTGTGTGTGTTTTTGGTGGGTGAGAGGGAACATGGTCACTCACAGGAGAGTGAACAGCCGTCAGAAATCATAGCACTCAGCGTCTTAACCGGGCTTGTGTACTGCCATCAGTCAACGACTCTTTTGCCCTTGTTCGGGCTTGCAACTGATGGTAAAACTAAAGACCTAACGGTCTTGATTTTACTTTAAAGCTGACACTCGCGTATTATGGTAAGGGGCGTTACATTTCGACGCGTGCTTGCAGTGTTCGGCCAATCACAATTCACTGGGTCAGCTGGCCAATCAGAGCAAAGGAGGGGGCTTTGTAGAAAACGAAGCGTTTGAGAGAGGCGGGGCATAGAAAACCTACAATAATGTACAGTATTTGAAAAAATATGTGTTTTTTTGAACATTAAAGCATGTCAACATTTTATGTTACACCAAATACACAAAATACTGATCTTTAAAATAGCATCATATGACCCCTTTAAAATCACAAAGGGAGTTTGTCCCATGGCTAACGTTGACAGTCATGACTCTGCAGCTTGTAAGGTTTTTCTTATTCTTTAGTTTTTTCTCGCGATCTTTACAACATGCATTACATTACATATTTCATGGCACTCTCGTTTTATGAGTATTTGGCGCCACCTATTGTTCTGGGTGTATTATTATGTTCATGTGTTGAGCTTGAGTGCGCAGTTCACCATCAATCAGATACAAAGACAAAACGTTGCTCAAAGTTTTGACTTTTTCAGCATGCTCTCCGTTTATTCATCACTTCTGCTTTTTTTTAGTCTAGTACAAAACGTAGCGACGTAAAAACACGTAACAACATACGTCATCACTCCTATACCATAATACCTTCAAATAGAACAATAGGTAATTTGACTGATACCGTAATGCAATGTATAAGAGTGCAATACTTAACACCCCCACTTGCTCTTAGCTTATTGTATTACCAGAAAAATAACAAAAACAAATAAGACTTTTCTTTTACATACATAATGTAAACATACATACACTCTCAAGTGCCAAACATGTCTCGGGCAAATCTCTTTAGTTTTTGCTTAGTGGCTGGCTTTGTCATGATGTCAGCAATCATTTCCTCAGTGGGACAATACTCCAAGATTACCTTGCCATCATTTACATTTTCCCTTATAAAATGGTACTTTATGTCAATGTGCTTGCACCTTTGCCTACAGATTGGGTTTCTGGCTAGTGCTATGGTACCTTGGTTGTCTTCGTACACCTTTGTTTGTGCATATTGGTACGTGTCCATACCCCTGAGTAGCTGCTCTAAGTAGATACATTCCTGCATGGCTGATGCTAAGGACATGTACTCTGCTTCACAAGTAGACAATGCCACTGTTGATTGCTTTCTGGTTTTCCATGAAATCAAAGAACTTCCTTCACTCAGATTGACACAGTATCCTGAAATACTACGCCTGTCTTTTGCATCTGATGCCCAGTCAGCATCACTATACACTCTTAGACCTAGTTTATCTATGTCATTTCTTTTGAAGAACAATCCCTGTTCTGCTGTACCTTTAAGGTATCTGAACACATGTTTTACTGTGTTCCAGTGTTATTCTGTTGGTTCAGCAAAATGCTGAGATAATTTACTGAAAACAAAACTTAAATCTGGTCGTGTGCAAGTGGATAAGTAAATTAAACTTCCCACTGCTTCCCTGAATTTCTTTGGCTCTCTCATTTTTCCGGCATCTTCTGAATAATCAAGCTTTAGTTCACATGGCGTTTGTCTTGATTTACAGTCCTGCATATCAAATCTATCTAGTATTTTCCTCACATATCTCTCCTGTGACATTTTGACTAGACCATCTGCTCGTTCAAAATCTATGCCCAGGAAATATTTCAACCTTCCCATGTCTTTCATTTTGAACCTCTCAGTTAGCATTCCCTTTACACTCTCCAGTACGCTTTCACTGTTAGCTGCTATGATTAGATCATCAACCCACACTATCAGGATTACTTTCTCATCCTGCTTTTCCTTTGTATAGACACAGTTATCAGCTGGGTTTTGTATAAAACCATTCTTAGTCAAACATTCGTGTAATACAGCATTCCAATTTCGACCTGACTGTTTAAGACCATAGAGAGATTTTTCTAACTTGCATACTAGCGTTCCCCCGTTTTTCAGATTTTTGTTCATACCCTCTGGCGTTCACTATAAATTTCGTAATCATTGGCGCATGCAATAGGCTGTTCTCACGTCCTCTGATGCAATATCAAATTTCCTTGTGCTGCCTTCTGCATAACCCTCTCACCACTTGTCAATGTCCTGCTGTGGGTGAGAATGTCTCGTCCTAGTCAGTCCCATTTTTTGGGGGGAACTGTAGCCTTTTGCAACGAATCTTGCCTTATACTTTTCAGATCCATCAATGTCTCTTTTAAGTGTGTAGACCCATCTGCCTCCAACTTGTTGTTTTCCTTGTGGCAACTGAGTGAGTGTGAAAGTCTCATTTTCCTCCAATGAACGCATTTCTTTGTCCATGGCATTTTTCCATTGCCTTGATTTGTTTGACGTTATGGCGTCCTGGTAGGTTTTCGGTGAATCGCATACTGCTCTATAACAATAGTCTATGCATGTTTGCAGTTTGTCCTCCATATTTTCAGTCTCAAAATCCTGTAGATGAGCTGGTCTCCTCCTAGTTCTTGGTGGGTTCCTTCTGATTTCAGTCTCAGTCGCTCCATCTGGCTGTGTGGATTCAGTCTGTTCAGGCAAAGTCTCAGAAGCACCACTCTGATTGTCTTGGCCTGGTACATCTTTCACACTTTCATCAACATTTTTCTCACTGTTAATGATATTAGGATTCATATCCCTGTATTCTGTGTGTGTCACAGGTGTTTGTGTTTCTCTTTCTTTGGTTGTTCTAGTTGTGAACTTCACCAACCTATGCTTTTGGACCTTCTTTGTGCTGGGATAGTACACTAGATAAGCTGGGCTGTTTTTATCATAGCCAATGAAAATACCCTGTTTGCATCTAGAGTCTAATTTCCCTTTCTCTTGTTTGTAAACAAAACACGTCGATCCAAATTTCTGCATTTTGGAAACGTCTGGCCTTCTGCCTGTGAATAACTCATATGGTGTTTTCTTTGTACGTCTACAGTAGCACCTGTTTCTCACGTAAGCTGATGTTTGCATAGCGTAGTTCCACAGCTCATCTGGTAACTCGCTTTCTATCAGTAAACACCTGCTCATGTCATAGAGTGTTCTCCAACCTCTCTCTGCTGTGCCATTCTGGTGAGGTGAATAATGTGCAGACGTTTCATGTCTAATCTTATTCTTTGTTAACAGTGCTTGAAAATCTCGACTCATAAATTCAGTGCCATTATCTGAACGGATGCACTTGACTTCTCCATAAGGTGCTATGTCTGCCAAGAACTTTTCTGTGGCTTGTACCGTGTCTGCTTTAGACTTTAGAAAATACACTAACATAGTACCCGAGTAGTCGTCTGTAAACGACTGTGTATACCTGTACCCTTCTTTGCTTTGTGTTGGCATAGGGCCGGCCAAATCAGTGTGAATTAGTTCTAAAGGTTTCTCTACCTTTCTGTCTGGCTCTCTGTTTCTTGTCTGAGTGAATTTTCCCTTCGTACACACTTCACATAACCAATTTTTGCTAACTGTGCTTCCTTTTATCTCCATGCCTCTAACCACACCCTGTAACTTTTGTACATCTTCGTAGTTACAGTGACCCAGAATTTCATGCCACGTTTGTAGATCATGACACACTTTGCACTTGTCAACACTTTCTTCAGTAGTTGGCAAATAATACAAATTTCCACTTTCGTGGATGTCAAACCTGCTACCTTCTTTGGTAACCATGTGGCTGTTCCCTCTTTTAAAGATAATTGTTGATCCTCCATTTGTTGCCCTTGCTACTGAGAAAATGTCATGTGGGTATGAAGGCATGTATAGTGCGTTCCTTAGCTGTGCTCTGTGATGTAGTCCAGTGTCATCTAGGAAATAAATCACAGCTGTTCCTCTTTGTTGCGCCATTCCGCTGCACTTTGTCCCGTCGGCTAGTTCCACTGAGTGAGTCTCAGGTTGAAAAGGGCTGTCAAAGTTTTTGAAATTTCTGATGTCGTTTACAATGTGAGATGTCGCGCCAGCGTCTACCATGATGCCTTTCTTCTTTACGTTGTCTGGCGGTCTTTCATACTCTGAGTGTTCGACTTTGAAGAGGTGGTCTTGATCACTGTCTCGTTCATCTGCAACCTTTCTAGCACCATCTTGGTCACCCTTTTTCTTGCACAGGAATTCTGCATGTGTACTATTTTTACAATGGTTGCACCACACCCTCTTGTAACACTTTCTTGCTTTGTGTCCTTTCAGTCCACATTTGTAACATGTCACATTGGCATCTTCATCTTTTCTATCTTTAGCATGTGACTTGGGAGGGCCTCGTCCTTGTCTCGTGTGGGTCTTCATTACATTATCTGTAGTTTCTGTTCTTTTCATTTTCTCCGCCTCCTCGTAAATCCGCAATCTTCTTTTGAAGTCTGTGAACGTAACGTTGTCCTCATTTTGTGTAATGTGGACTGCTAGCGGCTTGAAAAGGTCTGGTAGCCCACGGAGAATCATAGCGATCGTCAGCCCGTCACTCATGGTTTCTCCTGCATCTCTCAGGGCTGTAATGATATTCTCTGCTCTTATTAAGTAATCAGTAACACTCTCGTGGTCAGTCATGCGTATCTGGGTTAACGATGTGTACATATTTATTATCCGTGGCTTACTTTTCCCCGAATATTGCTCTTTCATTATTCTTAGGGCTTCTCTGCCATCATCATCAGCTTCATGTCTTATCAGTGATAGGCTTTTATCATCTATCAGTCTTATCAGTTCAGCATAGCAATCAGCATTCTTCCGTCTGTCTTCGACTAGCTGTTCAGCATCAGCATCAGCAGGCTCATACAAAATAGTCTCTTTTAGCTTTAGAGTGTGCAAATAACCTAGGAATCTTGTTTCCCAAAGGTCATATTTATCGTCGGATCCATCAAACAAAAGCTGCGGTACCTGGAATCCTGCCGCTCTGCTTGCCATTTTGTAGAGTCGCCGTCTTTTCGCTTCTTTCAAACAAGGCCTTTAGCTTTACTGAATAACGCGTAATACGTCGCGTATAATCTTGCTTAAAAACGCCCGCTTGCTTCCGTGACTGGGCCCATAACCTGTTGAGCTTGAGTGCGCAGTTCACCATCAATCAGATACAAAGACAAAACGTTGCTCAAAGTTTTGACTTTTTCAGCATGCTCTCCGTTTATTCATCACTTCTGCTTTTTTTTAGTCTAGTACAAACGTAAGCGACGTAAAACACGTAACAACAGAACTTCTCACTCCTATAAACCATACTACCTTCAATAGACCAATAGGTATTTGACTGATACAGTAATGGCAATGTATAATAGTGCACTACTTTACATCATGCTCGTTTTTTTAAAACGCATTAGTTTTTTTAACATAATTTACCTTTATTCCACACCGATCTGTCCCTTCTCTAACAAATGCCTCGATTATTTCCTGTTTTTATGAAGCCCCTCCCTCAGAAATACGCGATGGGCTGAGATTGGTCAGCTGGCTCAGTGTGTTGTGATTCGCTAAACCGCCTGAACATCCCACCCCTCAAGCTCAGAATGTGCTCCGGTTGTATTGTAAACAATAGCGTCGTCTATATTGCTTATTAATTTGAGCCCGATTGAGACGCAGAGTATGTTATTGAAGAGGATTGCGCAGAACCTGTGCAAGCACGGCTCTCAATGGTATGTTTTTTGTTTGTTGTTGCCTCATAATTTTAGATACGCTGTTGTTTGTAAATGCTACTGCTTCTGTTAGCTTTTAATATAACGGTTTAGTCTGATTCACCTTTAATACGCACAGGCAACCGTAACGCACACGTCCTTAGTATAACGCTTCTCATAGCAATGTGAAAATAAGTGTATAAATGGAAGAGTGGTTTGCGCTATCTGACGATATTCTTAATGCGAGATAGAGAGAGAGAGAGAGAGAGAGAAGGAGATTAGAGCAGGGCGACGCAAGGACGTATTGAGACCCGCTGTTTAGAACATTGGTTTGAAACTTGAGATCCATTAGAATCGTTAGAAGAAGAATCTGCGATTCATATATGAACATATTTTTTACAAGGCACCCCTAGTTTTTCTCTCTTCTCTTCTCTAAAGCAGGTCACACGGCCTCCCCCCTTTGTTGCGTGTTCCTTGGGGTGGGGTTTTATCTGGTTGCGTGACTACGGACCCTGGGCGAGCCGGTGTAGGCCCTACCAGCCGTTTTTGTAGGCATTAAACTGCCAGAATTTTAAAAGACGATATCACCGTTTGCATTGAACTTTCAGCTTCACAACTTTGCAGATATTGTTTATGCTCAAACAGCAACAGTACACACTAACTAACGTTAAAAAAGTGAAATCGCATCAACCCCCGTCTAAGCCCAAAATTCAAATTTTTTTTTTCAGCCATTTTGACAGCCCTAATGCGTTCACGCCATATCGGAATTCCCGTAATTACGAGATTCCAACTAGCAAAAAGCATTCCCGTCCTCGTAGAACTCAGTAATTACAACTTGTGAACTGGGAGTTCCCCTTCAGGAACTCGAGCTGGCGCGAACTCTATAGGAAACCCTTTGTTACTGCCTTGCTTCGCTCTCCGAGCTCGCTTTTCCTCGCGTGCCGGCCCCGCTTTCGCTGGGAGGCGGAGCAATGGCTGTGCTCGTGTGGTTCGCATTGGACCGGCAGAGAATGTAGACGGCGAATCCTATATTCTTCCTCAACCCACCCATAAACGATCCAGCTCCTTCTCGGGGTTTCGGAAAGTGCGCTGCGTTTCTTCCCCCCGTGGAGATGTGCTCAACAGCTCTGCCTGTCTTCCCCCTAGGAGGTTGATATTGGAGGAGGTTGATGAGCTCGCCAGTTGCACAAGCATATTATTCCTAATATTATAATGAGCAGTATTACTGGGGAGCAGAGCTCGTGCAGTCAGCTCTCGGGGACTGATTCTGCTTTTCCCGCTGTTAAGCACTCCGCTCTCGCCGGGCACGCTCCGAGGAGTGAGTCCGTGCCTGTGATCTTGCGATTGCAATCCCGCTGCTGCTGAGGCACGGCGGCAACTGAGAACACGGAGATCGCTCATGATCTAGCAGACAGTTGGAGACGGCTCTTCCTATCTCCACCCATGTTCCCTAGATCTCCGCATGCTCTCGAGGCTCTTTTAATTCTGAGGAATTATATTAAGTATTTCTGACTATGAGAAGTTAGAAATACAGGGGCTCTTGGGATAAAAATTTGAGTGAGAGCACGTTTTTACCTCTCTTCCTCCGAGGAGGTTGAGGCGCTCAGCAGGGGCTGCTGGGCGGGAGTAGTCCCAACCTACCTTGTTCCAGCTCCTCATTCTGGGGGCGTCACTTCTTGTACTCCGTAGAATCTAGAGTCAGAGTGGCACTCACAGGCCGAAGGCTTCTAGTGGAAGGCGGTTCTGCGGACTGTCATTCTCGCTGGATAGTCTTCGTCTAAAACCTCCTGATGCCTAAGGCCTTGGACTTCTGAGGGCCAGCCCCCTCTGGGGAAGAGTGGTGTACACCGCATCACACGGTGCCCGTCTCTCCTCAGTGCCCTCAGGAGATCAGTTTGCCAACCCTGCTGGTGTTCCAGAGTGCACCGGTCTCCGGTGAGACTTCAGCTATGAGAGTCCTGATGATATGGCTCAGGACCTCGGAGAGCAGGCCCCTCTGGGGAAGAGTGGTGTACACCACATCACACGGTGCCCGTCTCTCGTCAGTGCCCTCAGGAGATCAGTCTGCCAACCCTGCTGGTGTTCCAGGGTGCAGCGGTCTCCGGCGAGCGCGTCTCTCAGATACCTCCTGGAAACGTAGCAGCGCTAAGAGGCTCGCTACCTCCATGGAGGTCTCTAACCCTCTGATGCATCGTGGTCACTACAGTGGACAGCTATTTGGAAGCCATTTTGAACCATTTAAGATGTAGCATTATGTCCCAACCACCAACTGGCGAACCCCCAAAGGGTTGTCTACGATTCCATTTAATTGTTGTCTTTTTATCAATTCTTTTGTTTTGAGATATTGCATAATGTATTCAAAATGGCTGCAGGAAAAGGGGATGCACCATGTACCTCGGCAATAAGTGTTAAATAATTTTATTCTCAGAAAACCAGACAGGTACAAAAATTATTTTTCAGTTAAATAGGATGTCAGAAATAGTTTCATCCAGATTTTAACAATATTTTTCTTGTAAATATTTTGCTGTGACAGAAAATATACCTGTCCACTACAGTAGATGTCATTAACCAAAGGGAAAAAATTCTGCCTATGGGCCTATATATAGGTTCTGCCTTATTTTGTATTTTATTAAAATTATGATATAATTTACACTTGAATGGTTTTATTGAACAGAAATATTAAATCGTCTTCAGATTTTATCATTTATTTCAATGCTTACAGTCTATATTTATTGATTAGGTCATATAAAACTGTAGGCATGTATACTTTATGAGTGAAGATATATGTGTGTATGATTGTGTTCAAGTGTGTGTGCTCACATGTGTATGAATAGCCCCCACCCCACACACACACACACACAGCACACACCCCTGGCCCATAGACACACACTCTAATATTTTGTTTGTTACACTTCACGTGTTTTTAAGACCACCAACATTAAGTTCTATTGATTTACTTTTTATACGTTTGATTCATGGATATGTAACTCCCTCAAAATATAATATATTGACAAAAAAAAAAAAAAAAAAAAAAAAATTTGCATGATTTTTCACTTGCTTAAAAGTAAATACAAACATGTAAAAAAAATATTACTTTGTGATTTAATAATTCATGCATCCGAGGGCTAGAGCAGCTAGTACGGTCATCCCCTGCCGGTCTGCCGCTTCAGGGCGGGAGAGAGACTGATTTCCTTAGCAGACTATTTGGCAGCGTGGAAACTACTGCCAAACATGTCTCAATGGGTCCTGCACACTGTAAAAACAAGCTACTGAATCAGTTCGGCTCTCCTCCGCCTCAGTTCAACTGGGTTATGCCCACCTTGGTGGGTCCCAAGCAGGCTCTGATAATGAGCGTGGTGGTCCCTCCTCGCGGAAGAGAGTCCGGGTTCTACAGCCGGTACGTCATTGTTCCGAAGAAGGATGTTGGGGGGTTGCGTCCCATTTTAGATCAATGTCATTTGAACCGCTCATTCATGCGACTGAAGTTCAGGATTCTCACTATCAAACAGGTCATGTCTCAGATCAGGTCCGAGTACTGGTTTGTCACGATCGATCTCCCGCATGCCTAACAATGCCCCTTAGCTTGTATCAATCCACTGTAAACCACGCTCCTTGGGGCTTATTGCTTTAATAGTTTTCCTCATTTTATCTTGTGGTTTGACAATTGTTTTTTTGCTTTCCCCAAAATGCAACCCAAGTCTTGGTAACAACTTTAGTGCGATAGTCCCTTTAGACATTTCTATAACAGTAATTAACTTTGCAACGACATGTCAACTACATTAGTAGAGTAGTTTAGACTACTACTTAAATCTTCTACATTTCTTTGTCAACTTCTACTAACCCTAAAACCTACCCTGAACAGTTCTCTGGCTTAGTAGACATGTAGTTGCAGTTAATGAAATAGTTGACATATAGTTACATGTAGTTTACCAAGTTACTATAGGTATAGAATGTCTAAAGTGGGACTATCGAATAAAAAGTGTAACCAAGTCTTCAGATGGAAGATGTGTTTTTTTATCACTTTCCTACTGATACGGAGACTCCATAAGGTAAACTCATATTACGATTATTCACATAATCATGACATTTAGCGGCTTAGTCACGGTGAAAGTGAAAATTTAACGATGCATAGTGCTTAAAGCCACGTTAAAATTAAATGTTTACGGCCACATGAAGCTGTTAGAAAGCAGAAAGATTAGAAGCAAGGATAAAATAATATTTTGTGTACCCACCTGTTACAGGGCAAACGAGACGAGAGGCGTGCGGATCCATATGTTCACGTTTTAAATTGACTCTGGTGGCCAGCAGACGGAAACCCGAATCGGATTCGTGACAGAGCCCCCCACCAAGGAGCGGATTCCAGACGGCTGGATAGGTGGAAACTGAGGACCACACCACAAGCAGAGCATGGGACTGCTTCCGAAGATCCCCAGGCGGCGCTGAGACCCCCCAGAAGCCAGAACAGAAGACCCCCACGGTGGAACGAACCCACCTGAACCAGACAGAAGACCACCACGACAGAGTGGACGGTGCAGAAGACCACCACGGTGGAGCAGAAGACCACCCAGCGAGTGGAGCGGGACAGAAGACCACAAGGCTGGAGTAGATACCCATGGCAGAGACTGGGATCTAGGGAAAACTGAGACACAAGAGACAGACAGGGCATATACGGTCTCAAGGACCGAGGCAGGGAACACAACAAGTTCATTAATATTTTCCCTGGTGACAACTGAATGGGCAGACAGTTCATAAATGGTCTCTAAGGCAGTGACAGGGTTAACTGGACAGACATGGAGTGCATTTACATTTTCTGGGCTCATAACTGGACTAATGGGGCAGATAACAGGTTCATTGTCTGGAACTGGACAGACAAATGGTTCAACATCAGACTCATCGGCTAAAACAGGACAGACAGAAATTTCAGAATCAGGTTCGTTAACTGGAACAAAATAGGCTGACAGTTCAAAACTAGATGTATTGGCTGAGATAGGGTGACCAGACTGTTCAAAACCAAGAGCATTGGCTGGATCTGAACTGACAACCAACTTATGGACCGATACTGGTTTGACAGACAGTTCAGTGATTGAAGCTGGATAGACAGACTGTACATAATCGGGTCCATTGACTGTAACTGGACAGACAGACAGTTCATAATTAAATACATTGACTGGAATAGGACTGGCAGATAGCTCAAAATCAAGGGCATTGACAGAGGCTGAAGCAGAGAGTTCAGTGACAGAAACTGGCAAGACAGACAGTTCAAAATCAGACTCATTGAGTGAAACTGGACTGGCAGGTAGTTCACAAACAGATTCATGGGTTGATATGGGATAGACTAACAGTTCAAAATTGGATGCATTAACTGAAGCTGGACTGGTAGACATTTCAGTGACTGAAACTGGACAGACAGACAATTCACACTCAGACCCATTAATAGAAACTGGACAAACAGATGGTTCAACAACAGACTCAACAGAAGCATTTAGACAGACAGACAGGTCAGGGTTAGATTCCTTGACAGGAACAGGCAAGACAGACAGTTTGAAATAAGACACATTAGTTGAGACGAGACGGACAGACTGTCCACAATCAGCCACCATGGCTGGTTCAGAACACGGCGAGAGTTCAGAGATGGCCTCCTCGGCCAGTTCAGAGTAGAACAAAAGTTCATAAATGGCCTCCGTAGCCTTGACAGAACAGGCAAAGAGTTCACAGAGGGCCTCCATAGCTGTGACAGGACAGGCAAAGAGTTCACAGACGGCCTCCATAGCAGTGACAGGACAGGCAGAGAGTTCACAGACGGCCTCCATAGCCGTGACAGGACAGGCAGAGAGTTCGTAAACGGTCTCTATAGCCGTGACAGGACGGGCAGTTAGTTCACAGACGGCCTCCATAGCCGTGATAGGACAGGCAGAGGTTCACAGACGGCCTCCATAGCAGTGACAGGACAGGCAGAGAGTTCACAGACGGCCTCCATAGCCATGACAGGACAGGCAGAGAGTTCACAGATGGCCTCCATAGCCGTGACAGTACAGGCAGAGGGTTCACAGACGGCCTCCATAGCCATGACAAGACAGGCAGAGAGTTCACAGACAGCCTCCATAGCTGTGACTGGACAGGCAGAGAGTTAATTAATGGGCGCCACTAGCGTAACCAGAGCTGAAGTGAAAGACAACACCTCAGATGGTTCTGCAGTAAATGCCGCCACCTCCGTAGAATCCGGAACGGGCACCACTGTCTCTGGAGGTTCTGCAGCCTCATCCGCCACCTCTGACAATCCTTCTGTGGACGTTGCTGGCTCTGGAACTTCGGCGGTAGTGAACGCAGCCCATACACAACAGAAAGCAATCCCCCATATGGGAAATGCAGCAGACAAGGGGATTACTTCTGGGACAAAAGGGTTTGAGAGCACTGTTTTAGGGATACCAGCAGCACGTGCGGTGGGTCCTCCAAGCTGGATGCCAGTCTGGGATACTGAAGAACATACCTTGAGGATCTGGGTGCGACAGACAGGAAGTGACAGGACTCTAAGCGAACAGTTGTGACGAGACAAGACTCTGGATGATCAGCTTGACTTGACTTCACCTGGATGATCAGCTGTGATATGACTTGACACTGGATGATCAGCTGTGACGTGACGAGACTCTGGATGATCAGCTGTGACGAGACTCTGGACGATCAGCTGTGACGAGACTCTGGACGATCAGCTGTGATGTGACGAGACTCTGGACGATCAGCTGTGGCGTGACTTGACACTGGATGATCAGCTGTGATGTGACTTGACATTGAACGATCAGCTGTGACGTGACTTGACACTGGACGATCAGCTGTGACGTGACTTGACACTGGAAGTTTCAAAACAGGGCGTTTTTGTGGCCGCCATTTTGCAAACAGACCCGCTGTCACTGCCATTATTGGCGCACTCTGGTACAGCCACATTCAGTCCATGACACGGTTTGCATCTTCCTCTCCGTGACCCCCACAGTAAACAAAGAGCCAACAGTCAACAAAGCATAATCCATAATCTGAGCGAGTGATGAACGCGGACCCTCAGATCGTAGAGGTTTATTAAGGCCATCACAAAAAAATTCTATCAAAAGACAGTCCGGTAGATCAGAATAGTTCAAGATGGCTAAAATTGTCTAAGGCTAACAAAATTCTTGCCGTGTCCATACCTGGCCAATGTTCCTCGAAAAGGCTGCTGGGTCCTTGTGTGACCTAGTATTTTGTAACGGGGCTGACGAGACGAGAGGCTTGCGGATCCATATGCAAGCTTTTATTTACTGACATGGTCAAAACACAGGCAGGGTCGAACACCAGCAAACAGGTATGGTACGGGCAAGACAGACGAGTAGTTCAATAAACAGACTTGGGTCGATCGGCGGCGAACGTGATCCGGGGGGCAAGGCAAATGGGTAATCCAACAGACAGGCGATAATTCCAGGGCAGGCAGAGATCAGACAGGATGAGGTAAACCAGGTTAGAATCAAGACACAGGATAAACAGGAAACAAACAGGACTGACTGGAACTAAACTCTGGAAACACGGACTGGCTCCGTAAAGTTGCTATCACTAGGAGAGTAATAAATGCAGACAATACTCGGCGATCCGAAAGAGGAAGTCTTAGGCTTATAAAGTGTGTTTGATTGGTTGCAGCAGTGTGTGTAATTGTGCAATGGATGATGGGAAATGTAGTACAGGGTATAGAGTAACAGTCTGTGTAGTGTGAGAGTCAATGTAACGGAAGAGTGACCTCTGGTGGCAAGCAGACGGAAAACCACGAATTCGTGACACCACCCTAACAAAACGATAGCTGAAATGTGGTACTTGATTCATTAAAATAAGTTTAATCTTACCATATCCGAAAACTCGCTCACTCTGCTGTTATTTAATAGAATAAATGCACTAGAATTTTATTGAATAGTACGTGGAGATACGTTTTTAATTAAAATATTCTTATTAATCAAGGATTTTTTTACTTTTAATGCACCTTGTTTCGAAATGTACAGAAATACGTGCTTTCATATGTTCTTTAGTTATGATTGTTTCATTTATTCACTATACTATTTATTATAAATGTTTTAGTTTGGCTCTAGTTTTGTATTTATTCCAGTTTATATGAAAAGGTTCATGTAGTGTGAATTAAAATTCATCCACAGAGTAAATCCTTTTCACTGAACGTGTTAAAATTAAGTTTGAAAAAGTTGTCGGAAGCGTGGTGGTGGTGACGTTGAAGGCGAGTGACCGTGGTGCTGTAGTTAGTTTATAGCCTATGTTTAGCTTATAAATTCTGGTGTTTTTATTTAGGCTTCAAAATTCATCAAAGTTATATTATTTTGTGAAGATTATCTTAATGGACAAAATGTGTAAGTTTCATGAACTATGACTGAACACAGAGCTTTTTTTTTTTGTTTTTTTTGCGATAATCCAAAAGCCTATGGAAAAATCCTTTTTGTTGAGGGAACCAGTGTGATGCTAACAGCCAATCGGCCTACAAAGTGACGTTAGTTCCCCCACTCTATTGACGCCATCCTTAACTATACCGGAGCAGACGGAACTTGCTGTTTTGGCAAGGGGCGGGGCAGTGCAGAAACACCGTCTAAGCTGTTCGCCAATCACAACGCACTAGGACAGCTAACCAATCACAACACATTTTTCGGAAGGTGGGTCTTCATCAAACTCGGAACTAATCGAGCCGTGGTTTGTGCCAGGCTGGGGAGAAAGGTATTGTAAT
Source organism: Sinocyclocheilus anophthalmus (assembly GCA_018155175.1). NCBI lineage: Eukaryota > Metazoa > Chordata > Actinopteri > Cypriniformes > Cyprinidae > Sinocyclocheilus > Sinocyclocheilus anophthalmus. Next base: position 477,956 of record JADLZN010009472.1, on the reverse strand, counting down.
AATGTAAATTATGTGAAAAATAATGCATTTTCGAACCACCAAGCATGAGAGCATGTTCTAGTACACCCCCAAAACAAAATCAAGACTTTGTAAAAGAGCATAATAGGACCCCTTTAAATTTTGTCTTTCAATGAACAATGACTAATAAACATTAATGTGCATGTCTTTCCATGCATCAGTGTGTGTGTGCACATTCAATATATTGATTGATCCTGTTTGATGCCTGAGGGAAATAAAGTAAAGCTGCACTGTTATATTGTATTGTTTTTGAACAGGTTTGATTTACATCACGCTAATGACAATAAAGTTTTGTTTCATAAAAGAAGATGGTTTTGGGGTTGTTTCTTGATGATACTTAAAAAGGCAGTGGTTTTGATGGATTTAAATATATAAAGATTTCTATTTTCTTGTTTTTGTTTATTTGCACCCCAACATCCTTCTTCATCCATCCTCAATTTCATGTTATTTTAATATATTCTTCTCTGTCGCTACATAGGAATCATACTACTGTTTTATCAGTAATGTTGGATATAATTTAGTTGTAATGTTAATGGTACAGTGAATTGGTACAGTACATCACTTTCATAGAACCTGCTACTGTGAAAAAAAATGCAAACAGCAGGAAGCCGATGTCTCTCAATCTGTTCACATCTTTTATTCCCTCAGGGAGCTCACATCACCAGGGATCAGAATCACAAGTCTAAATGCCTATAGCTGACTGCAGACTAAAGCCTGCAAAGATTACTACCAGATGAATACGCTTTCACTTACTTATCCATTCAACATTTTGCATAGCTGTCAGTGTAAAAAGGGATTGAGGAAGAACCTCAGGTCATTTGTCTTAGTGATAGTGTGTGGTTGTTTTTTTTTACTGCAGTATTGTTAGAGACTTAAAAAGAAATATTCCTCTGTAAGCAGAAGGATGTGATTTTTTGCCCATCTAGCCATTTCTGTTCTCATTAGAAATGCATGTTTAGGTTAATTGTTCCTGTCACAATATTTAAACATGGGAACAACAGTCAGAGAAAATGACTAAGCACTGAATTAAATGCACTCAGACTGTCATAGTTCAAAGGATACAAGCTACAGAAATGTGGACATACAGATATCCAAAGCTAGCTATGAGGTTAAACACAAATGAAAATGGTATTCTTTTGGTTTCATGATTGAATACCTTTACAGAATATTCTGCATTATTTAACAGGATATGTTTTAGTACTGTTGTTGCAGCATTAAAATAAACTAGAAATGCTCATAAGACATGATATTAGGGGAAAATATATTATACGTAAAGTGTTTTCTTTTTATATTTTGAAATATCAGATTCAGTCACTCACTGAGAAAAAAAAATTATTTTTGCCTTTTTAGAAAGAAATACCAGAAATATCTACACCATTTAAACAATATTAATTTATTGAGAAGCAAAACTACAGAACATGAAGAACTGCATTGCATTGGCATCTCAAATAAAGCCTTTAAGCCGTGTCTAGTAAGCAGAATGCTTAAATGATCAGAGAAGATTTCTCACCCCTCAAAGAGACCAAACATGACCTCAGGGTGCTGTTCTCACAAACACTTACATGAAGAGTGTGAGCGATGTGCCTTAAATCCTCAGAGTGAACAGGGTTCATGTAAATGATCCTCTTCTGATTTTGTCACAGTATATGCACCATATGGCGGTGCAGAAAGGGTCTAGTTTTATCTGTTAATAGATGGATAAAAGTGCAAGCTGCTTCTAAAATCCATAAACACTTTAAGTACAAATAAATACTTTCAATAGTCAATTATTTTCTATAATCAATGGAAAAGTAACGTCATTATACATACATTCTACTAAAAAGGCTATGATGACAAGTCGATAATAGTTTAAGTGTAGCAGCAGTATTACAGCCAAGTTGTGTCTTTGTTAATATGCAATGCAAACAAGCACAACTGATCAGAATTACAACTGCCAATATATTCAATATGGATGTAGATGCAATAGGGAAGCAAATTAGTGAACTAGACTCATCTGGAGGTTTCACGGTTAAAACTGAGACTGCTATGCTTACAGGGCAGAAACCTCAGGGGAAAGTATATGACCAAAAAGCAGAAGTGAAAACACACTTGACTCAACAATGATGCACAAGAATAGTTTGTTATTACTGCAGGCAGGAGGGTCATGATTGTAGGGCATGGAAAGATCAGCTGCAGAGGATGTCTTGGGTGAAGCCACAACAACAGAGAAGCAAACCAACAGGCACCATGTATCCTACTACATGGCACAATGAGCAAGATGCCGATTGCCTCAACCCGAGTAATGATTCAGTCCGATTTAGCTATGTGATCCTGTCCACTCTACATGATCCGCTTCCTTTGGCGACTGTTATTTGCGTCATGGTGTGACTGACCACGCTTCCTACCTTGCTTTTTGCCACAGCTTATGTACTGAGGGTCCTGGGTCTCTCCATGCTCTAATGCAGATTCTGATCGTTTGTTAGAACGTTCCTCTTTGAATGACCTATGTGATAGCGGACTAGATGTGCAATGTCGCTGTAACGTCCGCCCCCCGGTGTTGGGCAGTAACGCTGATACATGAGAGCCCTTCTCTGGTGTAGATCGGCGAAAGGTCATCAGATCATGCATCCGGTGTTCCAATGAATTATTGGGACGCGATATGATGCATAAGTTGAACATGGAGCTCAACTTCCGGGGTGGAGAAACCTGTTGTCAACGGGGGTCCTTCGATTCATCTTGCGGCTCACTGAACCCCTTGCACTACATGGGACTGAAATCTGAGCTGAACCCTCCAGCCTATCGTACCCAAACCCTCGGACCCACCACTACCGTCCTTTTTCCCTTCGTTCATTGTACCCTCATGCTATTAAACCGGTCTATTAGTGCGGTCACAATACTACCTTGTTGTAGGATGCCATCGGTGTTGCCATTCGATAGCGAATAGGAATCACTAGATATGCCGACATCGGCAAAGCTGAAGATCTAACATCAAACCAGCTATCTAGCCCTCGGACCTCAACACACATCACACCCGCCTACTGTGCGCGTGGATGTCTTAGCTGTACTACGATCCAGCGATTGTGTCCTCGTCTCATTACGGGGTCCCACTCTACCAACGCCCATTAATCCTGTGGTCAAGGCTGATGGAAAAGCACTTTTCCTCTATTAACTCTATCCCATGTACGCACAAATAATTTATGGTCATTGACCTTTGTGCAGCTTTCTTTTCTATACCTGACTTGCTCAGGGCTACATTGATTCGCCTGCCGTTTTTGCGACAGCAGTACAGAGGACATTAGCCAAAATGACTGTTTTACCCTCTACCGTTTGTGTCCTCCAATACGCGGATTATATTTTGGTCTCGGGGGAGACAAAAGAGGACTGTGAAAAAGCCTCCATCATCGTCTGCAATGTTCTCGCCCAGGAAGGGTTTAAAGCCTCGAAAGACAAGCTTCAGTGGGTCCAGTCCAAAGTGACATACTTGGGACACATTATAATGCCAGGTTTGCGAGCAATCTCGACAGATAGGGTACAGATGATCAGGAAAATGAAGTACCCTCGAACTGTGCAGCAGCTCCAAAGTTTTCTGGGACTAGTAAACTATTGTAGATCCTGGATACCTGACTGTGCCTTTAAACTTGACTGAAGAAGCAGAACTGCACTTCACTGCATTGAAACAAGCCACCAGCTTTGGGCCTGACCGATTACAGCAAAAATGTCCACTTACATGGGGGTAGTCATTGGCGTCCTGTTGCAACAGCATGGTTCCACTTATAGACCATTAGCATACCTGTCTAAGAAACTAGATAACATAGCTTCAGGTATGCCAGCATGCCTGCGTGCTGTGGCTGCAGCTGCTCTGATTGTACAGATGGCTGAGAGAATGGTTCTGTCACACCCATTGATATTATATACCTCTCATCAAGTAGGAGCTATCCTACACAACATGCAAACACAACATATGACAGCGCAACAACACTCGGGTTATGAGGCAATCCTGCTGGCCACCAAAAACTAGGGCTGCACGATTAATCGAATATGATTGTCATGCACATTTTGATAGTAATGCCCGTTCTGTAATCAGCAGGAAATCATCATCACATGCTTTCAGATGGAGCAGAATTTACGCATAGCCGTAGTCCACTGACAAGTTACGCAAAAAAATTGCATACGATTTTATTGCGCGATTATGAAATCGAAGAAATCGTTTGCGATAATGACAGCTGGCATGTTCTGGGTTTCTTCTGCGAGGGGTATTTGGAGTTACAGTGCGAGAGCGCCCTCTGGCCTTTGGATGGAGATTTACTGCTGATCACAGAACCGTGCTTCACTGAAAGATACGCATGACAATCGCAGCTTCTGTCGAATCGCGATCTCGATTCCATTTCGATTTATCGTGCAGCCCTACCAAAAACCTCACCATTCAGCTAACAGCATCCATTAACCCTGCGCTATTAGGAGTTTTAGGTATGGCTGACATGGTAGATAATACTACAGATCATGATTGTATCATTGAATTGACTTCCTCATGTTCTTCCAGGGCAGATTCGCCCCTGGATGGGGGGCGGAGGGGGCATATATATGTTGATGGGTCATGTTCAAAACCTTCTGACTGTGTCTACCTTTGTGGCTATGCTGTGGTGTGTCAGACACTGGGGAGATAATAGAGGCTTTTGCCTTGGATTATAATTCGGCTCAAGCTGCTGAATTAATAGCGTTAATACGAGCATGTGAGCTGATGGCAGAAAAACATGTAACTATTTACACTGATTCAAAGTATGCATGGGGGCGGTGCATCACTTTGCCAAAACATGGGATGCTAGGGACTTCAAAACAGCAGATGGCAAACCTATAGCTCATTCGAACCTAATAGGACAATTAACTAAGGCAGTACAGCTGCCCTCTGAAGTGGCCATTGTAAAGATAAAAGGTCACTCAGCAGGTGATGATGAACAAGCCGTAGGGAACAGAAAAGCAGATGAAGCTGCAAAAGAACCGGCCAATGCCCAAGTCAGACCGACATTTGATCTGGGTAACCAGAGTCAGGTAACTATGACTATGCATATAACTAATATACCTGAAATTGACATCAAGATCCTACAGAGTCAACCGACACAGGCTGACTTAAAGCATTGGGGAAAACATGGCTGCGCCCCAGACAAAGAAGGGATCGTGAGAGATGAAAAGGGAAGAATAGCACTTCCGAAGCTAGGATTAATAATCCCCATCAGGCATTACCATGGCTTATCACACAAGCTGTGCAAAAGTAGTACAAGTAATCAATCATTTGTATTGTATTGCAGATGTACACAAAACTGCTAAGCTCATTCTAGATTCATGTCTTACGTGTGCAAAGGTAAATCCGCACAATATGCACATGCCACCAATAAGCAATTTGAAATATCTTCTGGTAATTGTGGATAGATTCTCAAAGTGGCCAGAAGCGTTCCCATGTGCGAAAGAAGACGCTAAGACTGTGGTAAAGATTTTAACTAAAGAAATAATTCCTTAATAATTCCTTAATTTGGCATACCATTGAAAGTGATAATGGGACGCCATTTGCGCCTAGGGTAACACAGCCCTTGGTAAAGGCATTGTTCATTGATTAGCACTTCAATATACCCTGCCATCCGCAATCCATGTGAAACTTGGAGAGATTAAATCTCTCCATCAAGTAAAGGCTTACCAAAGCCTCCATAGTTACGGGAAAGAAATGGGTAGATTTACTACCTGCGGTATTAACAGAGATAAGGATGACTCCATCTTCCACCACTCAAAGTGAAAGTGACATGACTTGTGGCCAAGTATGGTGACCCATACTTGGAATTAGTGCTCTGCATTTAGCCCATCCAAAGTGCACACACACACAGCGTGAACACACACACACACACACCGTGAACACACACCCGGAGCAGTGGGCAGCCATTTTTGCTGCGGCGCCCAGGGAGCAGTTGGGGGTTCAGTGCCTTGCTCAAGGGCACCTCAGTCATGGTATTGAAGGTGGGAGAGAGCGCTGTACTCCCCCCACCTACAATCCCTGCCTTTGGGTTATGAGTCCGACTCTCCATTAACCATTTTTAACCATTAGGCCACGACTTCCCCTACTAATACTAATGGGTAGGCCTTTCCCGACCCGATGGGTCAATTGCCATGCAGGCATTACTTCCCTATGTGACCTGGAGGTGATACAGGAGGACTATGTAACTTCCCTAATTGAGAAACTTAACTCCATATGTGCTGATGTTTCTTCCTCTCCCCTCAGAAAAGCCTACTCACCCCTTTGTTCCAGGACAGAGCGTGCTGATCAAAAGCCTGAAACCGACGAGAGTGGGAGAACCAAAGTATCTCAGACCAGCCACTGTGATCACAGTAACCAGGACAGGAGTCCTGACGGATTACCAACCGCAGTGGATACACGCTTCAAGGCTGAAGCACTATCCTACAGGAGAGCAGGCAAGCTCCAATTCAAAATAGAGTCTCAAAAGGGAGGAGGAAAAACACAGATTAAGCTAAGGAAGGAACTACCTCTGATAGTTAGGTGGGGGTTGTCCAAGACTGGAAGATAGATGGCCCATTGAGCCAAACAGTGCTAACTCCTTACACAAGCCTGTATGCACTAATGGCCAAATTCTATTAATGGATGTACCGCTGCTAGAGAGTTTTACCCAGTGTCCAGTCGCAGAAGCTGTTGAAGAGTTCAGCGAAAATATCGTTTACTGAGGCCCTGTCCACACGAATGTGGTTATTTTTTAAAACCGCAGCTTTTTCTATGCGGTTTGGCCGTTCGTCCACACGCAAACGCAATACCAGGTCATTGAAACTGAACATTTTTGAAAACACCTGCCAGGGTGCAGATTTTCAAAAACTCCAGTTGCAGTGTTATCGTGTAGACAGCGAAACCGGAGTTTTTGGCTTGTGACGTCGGAGCCTGCGCTGTTATCTCCGCCTACTGGAAACTTATTCAGGCTTCTGATTGGCCAACATGGCTTTACGGTAGGATTGTAACGATATACCGGTATATCACGGTTTGAACCTGCACGGTTATCATACCATAAACATTTTCATATCAACGGTTTAAAAAAAATGAATGAAAAAAATCTCACCCCCGCATATGCAACTTCTTTCCGCTCGGCTGCTTCACTGCATTCACTTGGCTGCTTACACGCACGTGCAGCGGAGAAAATTGAGCGCCGATTGAGCATCTGAGGATTTCTGTCATCGAGTCCTCCACTCATTTGAGCTCCATTGAGTAGCAGCCTCAGGTTGTTAAGCCTCTCTCCGCCTCCCTGTTGAGCCGCTGTCCTTGTGGGTCGAGCTTAGCAGTGCCTTTGGGGGTTTCATATGAGCATGCCTCTCTCAATCTGAGCATCCGAGTCCCCCTTCTATTTTTGAAGTTTGGCCTCCGCTCTTTTGAGCTCCGGACAGCAGTCATGACAGGTGGTTGGGCCATCTCCTGCCTCCCTGGTGGGTTGCTTGTTAAGTGAGCTAGCTGTGCCCCCCTCACCATGAAGGGCCTCTTGCAAGCGCACCACTCCCTTCAGGGCATCTGTGAGCAGATGCTTTGGTGTCTGTTCTGTGAGCGTGCCACAGTCACATAGGGCTCCTAGGCTGGTTTAAAACAGCTTTGGTTACCCCTTAAGCAACGGTGTTTCTAAATCCATGCTATGGTAAGTGCAGAGGAGCGGTGGACCGTCCACCAACGATGTCCAGTACCATCGCATGGCACCGCGAGTGACAGCCTCTTAGCCGGTTGAGGACCAAGCGGCAGTGTGTCCGGGAACCGGACCGATAATTTGTTTATTTTTCTTTTCCTCTCTCCCCTCTCTCAAATCTGTCTCTCCTCATCCTTCCGTCTCCTTTTCTCTCGCCTCGTCTGTCTGTCCTTACCCCCCCAGGTACGCCGCGGCTGCCGTGATCGGCTCCCCCAGAGGGGGAAGGGGGGAGTAGAGCCCCGGCCTGCTAGGGGCGATGGGGGTATGTGACGAGAGGGGTGGGGCTGAGAGCCGTGGGAACGGAGCGAGGCCGGTTGAGTAATTGATAATGAGCGACACCTGTACCACTCACCGGTCTCGAGTCCCACGGAGGAGCTCCGAAGGATAAAAGAAGAGCTACGACAGTGAAAGACAAGAGAGAACCAGGCCTGGACTTTATTTTGTGTTTTGTGTGCGGCAGTCGTCCGTGAGGGGCTGCTGCTTTTACTTTTGTTTTGTGTTTGTTTATTTATTAAAGTTTTATATTTAAATTTTCGCCGATTCCCGCCTCCTTCTTCCCATGACTACGAACTTTGTTACATCCACATTGTGGTAAGTGTGCACGCTAAGCATTCTACGCACTTTCTAAAATCCTGTATGCTAAGGGTTACGCGCTGTCAGCCTCGTTCCCTTTCTCTGAGTTGGTTTAGGCCCCGGTTCTCCCCTTGTGCTCCACCAACCTATGTATCTCTGTTGATACATTTCTGAGCAGGGTGTTCCTAACCAAAGATCTGTCCGAGTCAGTTCTTTGAGCAGGTTTATTCAGAACCGGCGGTAGCCCCCCTGGATGGCAGGCCAAGGTCTGTTTTGGTTTTTAGACACCTGGCCGTATCATGTTAAAGGAATCTCTTTCTTCTAATTCCAAGCCTTGAGCTCTGACCTAGGCTTGGGCTTCCTAGCCCAGCCCTTAACAGGTAAGTTATTTTAGGGTATGCAGCTCAGGCCCTTTGCTGAAGGGGATAATGTCAATGACAGCAGTCAAGGCATCCTTGGGGCAACTCCCATGGCTATGGTAGAGTTGGTACTTAGTGCTCGCCGTGGTTTCTGGCATGCACTCCCCTCAGCATGGTGGCATGGGTATACCGTTCCCCATAGCGACCTCTAGAGGACGCCGTTCTAAGTTCCCTCGGGGGAACGTCTCAGGTTACGTATGGATCGCTTAGGTTTAGGGTAGGGTTTATTGTAAGTGGTATGCATTATTTTCAAATTTTCAATTGCTGTTATACAATAGCCAATGTAATAAAACATTGCCAGCTTCGTGTTCATCTGTTTTGAAAAATACAGAAGATGCTTTTTGCTGCCACTCACTGGACTTCACTTTAAAAGTGACGCAAAATGTGTAACAAGCAATGTAGAGATATATTTTTCCGATTAACCTGGTTTGCATTTGAGACAGTGATCTTTGTTAAAGATACTAAAGAAGTATCATTGTGCTTTTCTATACTGTTTAAATTAAATGAATGAAGATTGTTACCAAAATCAGTGCATAAAGAGATGCTGTTTATAACCAGTGTTGCTAGGTCATCTCCAGACTGCAGTTTTGAGACAACTTGAGCCCTTCCCGTAAAGTTGTGCTTCTATCATTAGCAGCTGTTGCACGGTTCATTAATAAAGTGTTGTCCTCAAAGGCCTCCAGCAGATGGGTTTAGGACTAAACAGTGATTAATGTCCTTAAGCGAGTGTTAATGGATCACCAAGAAATCCAAGCCCTGTGGTACATGATTAGAGAGCTTGCCTTCATTTTACTGCAGTGTATTATCTATTTCAAGCCTATATAGTCTGTATTTTCATGATTAAAAGGAAAGTGTTCAAAAAAAGAGTTAAGTGCTAATAAAATATAAGTCAGACACTATTACAGCAATTTTAAAGCATTTAGTACACTGATATTTGTTTTCAGTGTAACACAATTTTGGAAACCCATGACTTGCCAATGCATCATATTCAACTGCATATTTATGTTTATTGCAAGCATGGTATTATATTGTAATTACATAGACAGTATCACACATGGGCTATCAAAAATAACTTGCATAACAAAATGGACACAACCAATGTTTCTTTACATTCACAAGATTAAACCGCAACAGCTGGCTCAAAAGCTCCCAATTTGTTTGGCAGTCAAACAAATACAACAATGTGATATTCAGTGAAGATTATTTCTTAAGAGAACAAAAGCAGGACCTCGATTGTAAGGTAATAAGTAATTATTTACACGATAGACAACAGACGGATGGATTGAGGGACAGACAGACAGATAGACCTCAGGTATTTGAAACTCCCTGAGTGATTTAGATGGACATTTTTCAAATTGAGATAATTGTGCAGCACCTCACATCTCTGACTGTTTGACTCAGAACAATGTTTTTGTCCTTTGGACAGAGGAGACCATAGGCTGATTTTATTTGAGGAGAGGCATAGGTCAGCCTTGTCCAGGTACATTATACTGACGGTTTCCTGTGACTTTCATCATCTCATCAATCCATGATGCATGGGGTGTGCAAATTAGGTTCCTGTAGTGGTGTAAAGAAATCCCATCTTGTTTTGACGTGTCCCACAGTCTAGCAAAGCATTTGAAAAATATTGGAAATAAGTCTATCAAAAACAGAGATATTAAAACTGTTTAAAAAGGAATTAGCCACCTGAAACAAAGCAATTCAACTAAACATAAAGAGTGTTTGCAACCGAATGAATCATCATTAATAAGCACTGCCTTTTAAATTAATACTTTACATCAAGTGGACATTATTCAAATATCTCCTAACCTTTCATGCAATACATTCACTTCATCCATATCTAATATCAATTAATGTCATATTTACCTACAATTTTCTTTCCAAGAATTTCCAAATTTTCAGCTTGAACTTGAATCGCATACGTGGGCAGTTTATAAAAATGAAGCCATTCTTTAACAGGCATGTATCTAAGCTGCTCTGGAAGTCTCAAATGCCCCTTAAATGTGCCAAACACTGTCTGAAGGAAAAGCTTTTCTTCCTTTCTTTTTCATCTCACAGAATTTTATAGCATCCTCCTGAACTGATTTCATATGAAGCCGCAGATGAAAGTACTTTTGTAACTTTCTTTGTGGAAACTTGGCAAATGTACAAAAAAATCTTGTAAATGGTTTGCTATAACTGTTTAAGAGAGATAAAGATTATTCTGTTATGTGTCTATACACAGCCAAGTTATGGCTGCTCTGTGCCTGCTCAAAAATTCCTAAGCGCTTCTGTGCAGTGTCAATTTGGCATCTGAGAATCTAAAATATTTAGTTGAACCATAACCGATAACCATTACCAAAGCAGTATATGCATATAGTAAAGAAAATTATCTGGCTAAGTAAAAGAAGGATAAATCCTCTTCATGAAACCCTGCAAGCCAAGAGACAAATTGTTTAACAACAAAAATGACCTACTTTAGTGAATTTGAATAGGCCTACAGCAAAACAAAGCAGCACAAAATAACCTACATAATTAATCAATTTAATTCTTCATAGTTCTTGCCTTGCTGACAATTATGTAATTTCTGAAAGAAATTGCTGATGGCAGTGTAAAAACATCACTTTTCCTGCACGTCATCTGAAGTGACTTTTTTCCTGCCCTGCCATATTTCATTCCTCTTTGGCCATTTCACTGACGCCACAATTTCTAATGTAATGGTGTATCTTACATGGAGCAACAGAAACATGAGCCTGAGGCAAAAAAAAAAAAGCATTAAGAAACTGGTAACTCTGTAAAAAATGCTAATTTGGTGTATAAATGAATCAGCTTTCATAAACAGTTAAAAAGTTAATAAACGTATATGACTTTAATGTGAAACTCCAGACTTTCTAATGACCAATGATAATGCAAAACAGTTCATCAAGTTCAGACTGCATGCTCACAACAATGTGCCACCCACGCAATCTACAATCACCACATCATATCTACTTCTCAATTTCATCACTCATAATGATTTTGTGTTGCTTCAGGGAAATGTGGTGCATGTAGAGTGTTGTAAATTTGATTTATAGGTCTGCGAAAGAATGCATCGTTAACAGAAACACGAGTTTCAGATAATTCTCTGTGAAATTTACAGATTGCAGTGGCATGCACGGTGCAAATGCCAGTATTGACGCACATATTGACTCATATGAGTTTGACATATGACTGAAAGATATTAGTCCATCACCAGTGCCATCAGTGCCATGTCCATTATATACTTCAATGTTCAGTATTTATCATTTGTGGAGCGTCATCTGTTTCATCACTAGTTAATCTATTTCATAGCTATTTAGTGTCACTATTGATTTATGTACTGTAATGATCTGTGATGCTATCATGGAATTATGTGTTTGAGTATTTTCACTGAAATATAATGCTGGTTACAAATAATTAATCTGTACAGTCCAAAGCTGATTTAACTTGCACTACTGCTGCAGCCTGGAATTGAACTGCTGGTCCTGGAGTTGAACTGCTGGTTTCGTCTGGCCAGAGGGGAACTGCCCCCCGACTGAGCCTGGTTTGTTTCAAGTCCAGATGTCGGCTTGCCATTCTGTCAATCGTGGAGATTTTGGTTCATGTTCCACTGTACGCCTCTGCTTGCATTATTTATGGGACCATATCATTTGACGGAAGCTATATGGGGCGTTTGAGCATAATGATTAGCCACAGATACCATTTAAAACTGAACAGGAGGCTTAGAATGTTGAACGTCACTTGATTCAATGATGAACTAAAAGCCTTTAAAAACTGAAATTGATTTTCAAACTATTGGCCACTAATTTCATTACATGCAGAGTACACATTTTCCTAATTTCCTTCTATGGGTACAGTATAGCTTTAGACCCAATCTGGATTGTTAACAAGCCTATATAGGTCGACGGGACAATTTACAGAATAGACTAATGATTCCAAAGGATGTTTGGAATCACTATATGAAATTTTAATGTTTTTGAAAGAAAGACAATTGCCTTAAATATTGTAACTTAAAGAGTAGGTGTATAACCTATAATTGTCAGGAATATGGTACTATCTGTGTGTGTGATTGTTTGCCCTGAACACCAGTTTCTTCCTCATGGTATGATTGTGTTTCTTGTGGGGAGTCAGGATGTTCCTTCCCCCCATTATCCCAGCCTTTAAAAGCCCTAGGGTCCTTGCAGTTCTGGTTTGTTTGGGCGGAGTGCTAACTTGGTGGAAGGGTCAGCCGTAGTCGCAAAGGTGTTTCATGTTGAAATTTATAAATACAGTTTTATTCAGGTACTCCTCGTTTCCTCATTCCATATAATAACCCAGTGAATTGTAGTCCAATGATTCAAGATATTCCATTTCAGATAAAGTACTAGTATTTTCAAAATACAAATAATAATACTTTACTTTAAAGAGGTTAGTTCGCACAAAAGAAATTCGGTGTCATGATTACTACCCCGTTATCGTTTCCAAACCCGTAATCTATATGTTCATCAATTCGAAGCCAATTAAGATATTTAATTAGTAAAATATAGAACCTATATAAAATAAGTCGTCATGTGTGACACAATGTTCAAACTTTAATTTTACGAAGCTAAAACGAGAAGTTACTTTTGTGTGAACCAAAGACACATCAATGACCGTTCTTCCGCAATGGTTGGAGAGTACCAACACAAAGAACGAATAACAGTGTGTTAAGTTCAGCATAGCCGCGAAAACGGGTAATTCGTAACGGAACTATCCACGCTGATTACGTTGATTACTTTCTGAGGGTACTACTCCAAATGGCAGAAAGTGGTAACGCGGAGAAGAGAATTGTTGGACAATCCCGAAGGGGATTGTTGTCGTTGGCACCAACGTATCATCAAGAGCTTCTAATTCAGTTGAACCCCTGAGGTACCATGGACATTTTACCGAGTCGTTCTACGTTTCTTCGAGTGTCGTTTATACGCAAGTAAAGGGGAGGAAGTGCTATGGGGCGTCATGTAGAGGAGTCAGGTAGAGGTCAATACAAATTCCCTCAAAATATCTAATAATTGTGTTCTGAAGATGAACGAGCTTACGGGTTTGAACAACATGCGGTGAGTAATTAAGGGCAGATGGTCATGTGGTAACCTAACCCTTGTTAATAAGCTTAATAAAAATGACTAAAAATAGGTGCACTTCCTTGTTTATTAGAAAAACTGTATTTTTTTTAAATAGTCTAGAGTTTTTTCTAAAGTTTTCCATATTCCGAGGGCAACCGGCGGGACACAATCATCACATGCAGGAAGGCTCATTAATACATATGACAGGAGAGAACAACAAGTATCTAAATAATACACACGGAATAATGCTGTCCAGGTTTGGGATGGAATACCATGAAAAAAGCACTCTTAGTAAAGAATGCCAAGGAATGATCGTACAAAACAATTAAGGGGTAGAAAAGGGTAGGAGAGCCCGTATTAGAGTAAGCTATAAGCGTGATAATATTATTGTACTAATCATGAAAGTTTTTTTTAAATATTACACGTCCTTACTATTGAAATAAAAAAGATACAAGTAACATGGAAAATGGAAAGGCCATAACTAATACTATATATGTTAATAAAAATATACACAGTAATTTGAAGTAGCAATAATTGTGTTCCGTTTTAACTCTATCTTCCTTAATATCGGAAGTTTGGGTAAGCTATAAGCGCCACTGTATATTAACAAATTAGAATCGCTTTCATGCCAACAATTCCAAAAAAAAACAACAAATGTCTAGAATCTGCATCTGACGTGTATTGAGATGGTATTTAACAGTTTCATGGTAACACTCGCAGGAGACATGGATGCTATAGCCTAAATCGTACAAAGGCATAATCAATGTCATATTGTTTTAAAACACTAAACAGCTAAATACTGATATTTGAAACTAATTAAAACACTTAAAAAATATCCCCAAAATGGAATGAAAACCGCCAGGATAGGTGGCTGGGTGACTGTGAATGAGTAACAGTTGAGATCCCACCGTGATTCAAACGGCGATTCTTCAGAACAAAGCATGGTGACTGTCTTTATTTGATCCTGCATCATTCCTCACCGATTCGTTCAGAACTGATTCATTTCAATAAGTAACACTGGTCATAATAAAGCTCAGGGAGAACAGAAAGAAAAGAAAACAGTGTCTGGGATCTGGGTTTGAAAACATCGTTTTGTTAGCAAAATTTAGCAAAATCAGTCAATATTGTGTCTAAAAGATGTTGCACTACACTGTTGTTGAGAATAGTTTTTCTTCTGAATTAGTTCGAGATGGGTGTTTTGTTTGCATTGGTTTTAAAGGGGTCATGAATAGCTAATGTTTAAAAACAGTTCTATCCTTATGTAATATGTGGTATTTGTTACATAATAATGTATAACATGTCCTTTGAGGTTATATAAAACACATGCAGTAGGATTTGGGCAAAGACTGGCTCAATATTGTAAGTCCGATCGAAGTGCTCCGCTCTGCTCATCAAACCGGCTTCATTTCTACAAAGTACCCTCCTAAACCGAAAAAAAAAGACCAAGCTCCGGGTCGCCTCTCTGATAAATATGTCAGCGTGCCCCAGTAGCATTGTTGATGGGCCGAAAAACACCACGCGCAAGCAACGCCGTCTGAAATGTGACGCCCCTTACCATAATCGCCAGCTTCAGCTTTCAAAACAAATGGACCCGACAAGTAGAAAAATATAGTGCATTACTAGTGTTTACCAAATCATTTGCAAGCCGAAGGGACAGAGTCGCGTACAGCCCAGTGAGGAACTGTATGTGTGTGCAAGTACACAGCCACGGGTGAAGACAGCTGACCACTGTGATGGGACCCCGCCTTCTCTCTCTCTCTCTCTCGCTCTCTCTGGTTTGCGCACACACACGATGCGCAAAACTCGCATTTGAACAGTCAATAGCAAATTTTTAACTAATGACAAAACAGTAGCTGATTCATAAGCGCCAGATTGTCATAGCAAAGTCAATTACCTCCTCTCCTAGGTTCACAAAACGGTTGTCCATAAAATGCTTTGCTGTTCTGTTGTAAGTAATCTTAAGATTCCTAAATGCATCTACTTTCGGAAGGGCAAATAAAGTGCTTTTGCTTTCGCCTATAAACACACAGCATCTCCCTGACATGGCGGCTTGAACTTTTAACTGCGGTTACTGAAACCACGCCGCTTTTTTTTGCATGCACATTTGGGTGACATTATGCAAATATTCCCACACAGTGACATAGACATGTGAGGGCGTGTTAGAACGAACCGTTTTAGGGGGCGTGGCAGAGTCTTAAATTTGACAAAGAATATCTCTTTGGTTTTGAGACTTTAGTCTTTGCAACTTTGGATCTTATCTATTCACGAACAGCTTGTAACACACCAAAGAAAGGAAAGGAAAACTTGAAATCGCATCATTGACCCCTTTTTTCAAGTATGAAAACAGTTATGAATGGATTTAGATGGATCTTTGTTATCTCTCTTTGTTTCACTCACTGGCTGCTGAATTTGGTCATCAGAAATTTTATTGTGGGCCAGTGTTCAAGTGACAGGCAGAAACTGCATGTGGTACAAATGGGAAGTCCCCCTGTCTTTTTTTTCCCGGCTGGTACCAGATGACTTCTTCTTTTGCCCTCTAAGAGGTTTCTGGCTTTGCCCCATCATCTTTATCTATTGGCATGTTAGGTTTGTTTTGTGTTAATCCCCAAGAACACTCAAACTTGTACTGTTGTGGTCAAGAGGGGCCCCGCCATAACCTGGCCCTTTGAATGTTGCAGTCACCACAGTCTGATGTGTATCTTTTCCCTGTACAATAACAATGGAACTGGTTCATAATGTAATCCTGCGCACATTTATTAATTTGTTCCCTTTTTTTAAGTAATCGTGTGCACGAAATAATCATTAAGCCCTCATTTTAAGTAATGTGTGTGCCCAAAATAATAATTTGTTCTACTCCTGCCCGCATTCTCACTAAACCTTTTGATGTTGTGTTATGTTATGTCATGTTTATGATTATGGACCGGAGACACTTTATTGGAGTGAGTTGGTTGGGCATGATCTTTTTAATGAGAGGCATCTACATTGGTTTATTATAATGCTGAACCGGATAGAACAAAGTAATATCTTTAATGCAAACATGATCATATAATGTTTCTTTCCTAGTATCCCCACACACAAGACTGTGTTGTACGATCCACCCAGATTGCCCAAAAATGAATACAATTGGTGGGCGAATGTATAATGAGCGTTCGGTCTTACTTGCGATTCTGCAAAGTTCACTTAATTTATCAGGAATTAGTTTCAATTTTATTCTAGCTCCGTGTTCAATCTGACTCCAATTTCAAGTGATATTTCTAATCAAAAACTGATCACAAATATCGATTATGTATTAATTTAAATATTTGATTATTCCTGACTCACTATACTTTCAATTATTCTTTTCATCAAGGACCGGGATCGCTTGCTAGTTCATTGGGCCAGCAGTAACGCACGGACACAACTCGCCATTCTGGTCTTACTTGAGGATACAGCTGAATTCATCTTTTAGTAGGCTTTTGCCCCATGCTAGCCACATAACAAAAAGTGTAATGTTCTCTCTAATCATGACAACTGGGTACTTGTGAAGCCATTGACAGGTCATAAATCAAGAATCCCTAAGGAAGAGAAAAAAGAGCCAGGCACCCCCATACATGACCAATCTCATGGTAACTTAATGATAATCTATCCGGACCTGGCCAGCTTTCGCAATGCAGACTAACACTTTAGTGAGTCAAGGAAAAAAAAAAAAGGGGCGAAAGGAATTAACGCGGAGCCGGGTTGAAAAATCGGATTCAAATACGTGAGATGCATATCAGTTGAGATGGATAAAACAAAAATCCTCGATTCATTTATGGTTAGAGTTTATATGATGGAGGTCTGGGAGGGACGTACTGTCTGAGAAAAAGTTTTAGATGGGAGGGTTTTTTTTCATCTTGCCTCTTATAATGCATCTTAAAGTCATAATTGCGCGCTGCTTGGTTTTACAGCATAAATCAGGAAGGAAACGTCTTTAAGGCGCACCTGCTGCAGAGTGACAATGGGCAAATCTTCAAGTCAGTTGTAAAAACATAAAAGACCTTTGGGTTTGTTAGGTTCTCGTGACCAACCTGGCCAGACATAGGAAAAACATCCACCTCACATCCTGGGAACCCCCCCCAGCGCAGAACATAATTCTTCTATTTGACCTTGGTGGAACTGAAAATGGGAATCCAGCTCTTCTTAAGATATAATAACAACAAATTTAAGGATAGTAACGGAGTTGCCCTTGACCCTCCAAGTCAAATTGTCCAGGGACGGGACTCATATGTTGCCAGGGTTGAATGGGAGGGTGGCTGTGAGGATGGATGAAGAAGCAGTTGAGTAGATCTCCTCTTCAGATTAGAAAGTTTATTGTTTTGTTGCATGGCATCTGTGTGAGTTCCTGACGTTTGGTTTTAATGAGGAGATCTTTTTGCCTCTTACAGGGCCAACTCATCTTCAGAGATTATAAACGGTGACAGAAGTTCAGAAGGTTGTTCCATTGTTTAATATCCTTTTTTTTTTATTGTTTTACCTATCCAATTAAATATTTTCTGGTAACATATTTGATGTCTTTTAGGTATCCTGCAAGATGAGGCTATGAGGAAGAAGTATTGATGGTTTCATTCTGGAAAGGCCCAGCTGAAACACTCAGTCAAGGTCTTGGCAAAAAAGCCAACGAGAGACAACAGTAAGTTTATAATTTGACATGATCCAACTCTTTTTAAATAGGATATTAGCCTGTAGTGATCATTGTAAGTAGTTAAATTACTGCTATTTTGCAATTGGTGGAGACAACGTCAACAGAGACAAACACAGAAAGAGCATTGTGGAGAACAGAAATGGTGGAGCTCAGTGTAAAAAGAGGAAGATTTTGTTGTTGATGTGGATGCATGCAGCCTCTGCAATGAGGAATGGAGTCTGAAATAACATAATTTCAGGTGTTATTTACTGCCATTGTTTGAATTGTCTGTAATGCAAAGTAGATGTTGTATTTTCAAATGTTGTTTTCTGTTGTAATTGTTTTTGTGACTGATTTTAGGTTTTAGATTTAGGTTTAGGCTACTATTTATGTTTTTTCTCGACCAATCAAATCATTCACCTGTAAATGTTTCATGAGGGATATATTTTATAAATGTCCCCTGAAAAAAAAAATCTTTAAGCATTTCAGTTCATTCTTCTTGAAAGTCTTTTAGTCACACTGCTGTTCTGCTGAGTTGCTTTTCGCTGTGGATTTAAAGGACTGAATCACAATCATGTCAGGAACTGCTCTGCTTGGCTCCCTCCTTCACTATGTGAGCGAGTGTATGTGTTTGTGAGAGTGTATTAGTGAACAGTGTATGTTTTCTATAAGCTGTCGGGGCCCCTTTCTCAGCCATTAGACAGAACAACATTTTCTAACACTGGAAGTGTATTATCTTCAATTCCAATGGTTTCTGCCTGTCATTCTGTTGCTTTGAGGTGAATTGCTTGCCTTGCTGTCATAATTATTTGCTCTGTTCATACTTTCTGGAGGGGTTTTTAGGTCAATCCTGTTGTCAATGACTTGTCAGTAACCTCTTCTCCAGAAATTGTGTGTGCCACTTCAATATATTATTACAGCCACTTCAACAAATTCAACTACAGCAGAATAAAATGGACTTGACCACTGCATATATATAAACATGCTGTCCACCCATATAAAAAAAATGTTTTTTGTGCTGTGAATATTTGTTTGTGTGTGTGTGTGTGTGTGTTGTGTGTGTGTGTGTGTGTGCTGTACAGGTCACCCAAAAAGTTGAAATTTGCTGAAAATGTATTCACCCTTAGGGTATCCAAGATGTAGATGAGTTTGTTTCTTCATCGGAAGAGATTTGGAGAAATTTAGCATTACGTTGCTTGCTCACCAATGGATCCTCTGCAGTGAATGGGTGCCATCAGAATGAGAGTCCAAACAGCTGATAAAAACATCACAATAATCCACAAGTAATCCATATGACTCCAGTCCATCAATTAAAGTCCTGTGAAGCAAAAAGCTGTGTGTTTGTAAGAAACAAATTCATCATTAAGTCGTATGTTGATTCTAGCCAAAATATGAGTCTATAATCCATAATAATGCCTCCTCCAGTGAAATGTTTTCCTCTCACACCAAAATTCACTAACATATTTTTTTTCAGAACCGTTTTGGACCTTTTTTGCTTGATCTTTTCTTACTGATTCAGACGAAGCTACTTTTTTTGACATATTATGGATTTTAGCCAGAAGCAAAGGTTTAAACTGGAGTGGACTTTAGAGTCATATGGATTGCTTGTGGATTATTGTGATGTTTTTATCTGTTGTTTGAACTCTCATTCTGACTCATCCTTCCTTCATTTTTTTCCTCATTAAGTATCATGTTTAATGCAATAATATGTAAAATTATATGTCAAATGACTCATAAACAGCAACTCAGCAGCGAGATGATATATATAATGCAACACAGGTGTTTAGATGTATGTTGTGGTATTAAATCAGAAGGAATAATTCCCGGAATATTCCTCAGAGGCATATAAACACGTCCAAAAGGAGCACAAGTATGCATAAATAAATAAGTGACACTATCAACCCATTAGAGGTCATAAACACCCCAGCACTGGAAAACGGCATAAGACATCAGAGGGAGCTGATGGTAGTGCATTAGTGAAAAATAAATCAACACAGTCATACTGAAAGTTACATATCACTAGGATATCTGATGTTCAAAGGTTTTCCAGCAGTTAGAGGAGCTGTGTTTAATTAATTTAATATGATTATAATATGAATGTGCTTAACCAAACTAAGATTAACCAATGCACAAATGAATTTCATCCTTCATAAAACCCAGACTTAATATTCATACTTTGTGCCCAAGGGTTCTGAGAATACGCATAAACCGTTTTAGTTAGAAACTGTGTGAATCCCAATCTATCATTTACTGGCTCAATTCAGTTTGCAACCTGTTCACTATAATTTGGGAGCCAGTTTGCATATGTGTTAAGGAGCGAATATTTTCCCAATAGAACTAAATCTGTTGGGGAAAAGCGGTTTATAAGTATCATTTTAAAATTGTCTTAACTTTTATTTATTTATTATTTATATTTTATTCAAATCAAAATTTGATTTAAATACTGCAGTAGAGAATTCATTCCTGACACTGTCGAGCTCGGTGGGTAGGTAGGCAATGATCTACCTTTCTAAGGGAGAAAATTTTAAAAAAAAAAAAAGATATTTCTATCTGTCCTGGTATTGCACACAGTCATAGAGCCTTATTGGCATAAAGGTGGAGCGTGAAATCATTGTCCTGACCACATCAGCTAAGTATAGAGCGACTGCTACATTCACAATTCAGACTTAAGCAACACTGATTTATTGATTTCAATGTCAAAAACTAGATGGTATATTGATCTTGGAGAGCTTCAACTCTGTTCTGCCATGTGAGAATATCCCTTCAGATCTCTGTAGTAAGTTGTTTGTTATCAAAATTTCTGACACTTAGATAGTTTAAATATTAACAGGCCACAAATACGTACATCCATTCATGAGAGAGATTTCCGTCACTGACATACACTGAAGTTTTCTCTATGTGCAAAAATTAGCAGTCTATCATCATACCAGCCATGTTTGCCAACCTGAAGCACACATGGTGTTGTGGAAACCTGACTTGAATAACCTTAGATAAATCCCTAAATGATGAACAGTCTGTGTATCCTCATTCATTGCCATTAACTAAGATAAAGCCTTTGTAAAGCTCACAAGAGAAGAGGATATTTAGAGCAAACACCGTCAAAAGGTTGGATCCATGTTGAATGTTTTGGAAAGAAGGTCTTTCTACTCACCTATTCTGAATTATTTAAAACATAAATTCATCACATGGCGCTTCAGTATTTTCTATCTATCTATCTACTATCTATCTATCTATCTATCTATCTCCTATCTATCTAATCTCTATCTATCTATCTATTCTCTTCGCTCTATCTGTCCGCGTCTATCTGTAATCCTGTAATCTTTCTGTCTATCTATCTATCTATCTGTCTTCTATCTATCTATCTTCTATCTATCTATCTTCTATCTATCTATCTAACTATCTATCTATCTATCTATCTGTCTGTCTGTCTGTCCTGTCTGTCCTGTCCTGTCTGTCTTCTATCTTATGTCTGCTGTCTGTTCTGTCTCGTCTGTCTGTAAGTCTGTCTGTCTTAAGTCTTAATTCTGTCTGTCTATCGGGAAGTCTGTACGTCGTCTACATCTGTATGTCTTTCTTGTCTGTCGGTCTATTCGACTGTAGGTATGGATGTTCTGTCTGTCTGTCTGTTTGTCTATCTATCTATCTGTCTGTCTGTCTGTCTGTCCGTCTGTCTGTGTCTGTCTGTCTGTTCCTGTCTGTCTGTCTGTCTGTCTGTCTGCTGTCTTTCTGTCTATCTGTATGTCTGTTAGTAGTCTGTCTGTCTGTCTGTCAGTAGTCTGTCTTTCTGTCTGTCTATCTGTCTATCTGTCTATTTCTGTATGTCTTATGTCTGTCTGTCTATCTATCTGATGTCTGTCATCTAGCTATCTGTAAGTCCTTTCTGTCCTGGCTATCTGATCTTCTATCTATCCTAGCTATCTACATCTATCGATCGAGCTATCTTATCTGTCTGTCCTGCTGTCTGTCTGGCTATTCTGTCTGTCTCGACTGTCTGTCTGTCGTCTGTCGTCTGTCTGTCTGTCTGTCTTCGTCTGTCTATCTGTCTGCCTGTCTGTCTGTCTACTGTCCATCTATCTATCTGTCTGCCTGCCTGTCTATTAATTCTCCTCTGCTCGGCTATCTATCGCTGAATGTCTCATCTGTCTGTCTGTCAATCTATCGGTCTGTCTTTCTGTCTGTCTGTCTGTATATCTATCATATATCTGTCTGTCTGTCTGTCCCTTTTGTCTGTTCTGTCTATCTGTATTATGTCTTCTGGCTGTCTGTCTATCTATCTGGAGTCTGTCTGTCTGTCCTACTCTCTGTATGTCTGTCTGTCTCGGTCTATCTCTCTTATGTCTGTCTTTCCTGGCTACCTGGCTGTCCTGTCTGTCTGTCTGTTCTGTCTGTCCTGTCTGTCTGTCTGTCTGTCTGTCTTACTTCTGGTCTGTCGTAAATCTGTTGTCTGTCTGTCTATCTATCTATATGTCTGTCTGTCGTCTGTCTATTTGTCTGTCTATCTATCTGCTGTCTGTCTGTCTGTCTGTCTGTCTAGTGTATCTATCTGTAGTCTGTCTACTTCTGGTATGTCTGTCCTAGCTACTGTATTTCCCTATCGTTCTGTCTGTCTATCTATCTTCTGTCTGTCTGTCTGTCTGTCCTATCTGTCTGTCTGTCTGTCTGTCTTTTGTCTGTCTGTCTGTCTGTCTGTTGTCCTTCTGTCTGTCGGTCTGTCTATCTATCTGTATGTTCTGTCTGTCTGCTATCTATCTGTATGTCTGGGCGGCGCTCTATCGTATGTCTGTCTGTCTGTTCTAGCTGTCTGTCTGTCTTCTGTCTAGCGATCTGTAGTCGGTCTGTCTGTCGTCCGGTCTGTAAGTGCTGTCTGTCTGTAATTCTGTAAGTCTTCTGTCGATCTATCTATATGGCGGTCTCTGTCTGTCTCTGTTCTGTCTGTCTGTTCTGTTCTGTCTGTCTGTTCTGTCTGTCTGTCTGTCTATCTGTAAGTCTGTAAGTCTGTCTATCTATCTGTATGTCTGTCTATCTGTCTGTGCTATCTATCGTTTTGTATGTATGTCTGTCTGTCTGTCTGTTTGTCTATCTATCTATCTGTCTGTCTGTCTTTCTGTCTGTCTTTCTTTCTTTTTTCTCTGTCTGTCTGTCTGTCTGTCTTTCTGTCTATCTGTATGTCTTATGGTCCTTTCTTTCCTATCTATCTGTCTGGGCTGTCTTTTCTGTCTATACTATCTGTATGTCCGGCTCTGTTTTCTATCTATCTGTCTTCTGTCTGTCTGTCTCTCTGTCTGTCTGTCTATTGTCTGTATGTCTGTCTGTCTATCTATCTGTATGTCTGTCTATCTATCTATCTATCTGTCATTCACTTGTCTATCTATCTATCATCTATCTATCTATCTATCTATCATCTATCTATCTCTCTTTTCTATCTATCTATCTGTCGGTCTGTCTTTCTGTCTGTCTGTCTGTCTATCATCTGTCTTGTCTGTCTGTCTTGTCTGTCTGTCTTTCTTTCTCGTCGGTCTGTCTATCTGTATGTCTGCCTGTCTGTCTGTCTATCGGTCTGTCTGTCTATCTGTATGTCTGTCTATCTGTAAGTCTGTCTGTCTGTCTATCTATCTAAATATCTATCTATCTATCTATCTAACTATCTTTCTGTCTGTCTGTCTGTCTGTCTATCTGTATGTCTTTCTGTCTGTCTGTCTGTCTATCTGTATGTCTTCTGTCTGTCTATCCTGTATGTATGTCTGTCTGTCTTCTGTCTATCTATCTGTAAGGTCCTGTCTGTCGGTCGGTCTCATCTATCTGTATGTCTGTCTGTCGGTCTGATCTATCTGTATGTCTGTCGTCTGTCTGTCTGTCTGTCCTATCTGTCTGTCTGTCTGTCTGTCTGTAAGTCTGTCTGTCTGTCTATCTATCTGTAGGTCTGTCTTTCTATCTATCTGTCTGTCTGTCTATCTGTTATGTCCCCTGTCTGTCTGTCCTGTCGTCTACTGTATGTCTGTCTGTCCTGTCGGTCTGGCGTGGCGGTCTGTCTGGTCTGTCTGTCCTGTCCTGTCTATCTATCTGTCTGTCTGTCTGTCTGTCTGTCTGTCTGTCTATCTCTCTGTATGTCTGTCTGTCTGTCTATCTATCTGTATTCCATCCATTCATCTGTCTGTCTGTCTATCTATCATATATCTATCTGTCTATCCCTGTCTGTCTGTCTTTCTGTCTACTCTATCTATCTGTAAGTCTGTCATTTCTGTCTGTCTGTCTTTATGTCTATCTATCTTATCTATCTTATATCTATCTATCTATCTATCTATCTAACTATCTATCTATCTGTCTGTCTGTCTGTCTGTCTGTCTGTCTGTCTGTCTATCTATCTATCTGTCTGTCTGTCTGTCTGTCTGTCTGTCTGTCTGTCTGTCTGTCTGTCTGTCTGTTCTGTCTGTCCTGTCTGTCTGTCTGTCTGTCTGTCTTTCTCTGTCTGTCTTTCTTTCTTTTTCCTGTCTGTCTGTCTGTCTACTATCTATCTCGCTCTCTATCTATCTATCTATCTATCTATCTATCTATCTGTCTGTCTATCTATCTGAATATCTCTATCTTTGCAAATATCTGAATATTAATGGTTGCCTCTGAGCATTGGATGTTCTCAGCTGGTTGATTGTGACGCTCAAATCAGTTCCATGTCTGCTCTGATATTGTTCACGGACAGCAAGAAAAAAAAAAGAAGCAAATTCTAAAGTCAAAGGCAAATAAAGGAGGTGCGTAAATTTGACCTGCCACTTGGAAATATGGTTAATACTCATTCATTTTTAGCCCAGTGTTTGGCTGGTAAATCATAGACATTTACACATAATTGTGCATATTGTTGGGTCTGTACTGTTCATGGTAAATTCAATGCATGTCAGTATTTATTTTAAATATTTTTTTGTACAATAGACATTTTGGCACATGTCTGACATGTCTGATCTTAAAACTATGTCCTGCAACAAAAGTTGCCATTTGAAAACTACAACACATTATGTAATGAATTAGCCTACCTTAATAGGGGAAATGTGTTGCAAAATAAGAATGCTTTATCGAAGGAAATCATTATGCTGTTTTCCTCTTAGGGCTGTACAAAGACCAATAAATAGCCAGATGAAGCAGAGGCGTATGAGTCAACGTGGAAAATCACTGCACTTTAACGTCGCTCCATACGTTATTCATGAATGGGCCGCTGTTCTCATGGTGAATAATTCTGTGCTTGATTACTCTCCTCTGACAACGCACAAGAAAATATACCGATAAAGCCTGTGCCTTTTTAAATTCACATATACCAACAATTGTAATATCAAAATGCTTACACGAGCTCGTCAGATAGTTTGCATCCATTTAAGCAGAAAACAAAAGAGCTTTAATTTCTTGCTATCGCGGCAGGATGCTTAATCGATAACAGAAAGCATCGCTTATGTTATCCTGCTCTGAGTAACGTTATCTGATGTGAAGCCGCTTTATCGCTCTATCGCGGAACTCTTGATTAATGACATTGGATCATCGATAAACCGTGATCCTTGGACTACACAGAGGATTTAAACAGACACCCGTGATATTGCGCCATATTCCAGTAGTTAAGTTAGTTAGCATCTTTAGCTGCAGCTCTACACTCACGACGCTAACGTTACACGGCTAACTGACCTCAGAGAAATAACTGCTAACGTTAACCAAAATGCCGTTTTACTTTCTTTAACCGATAAACTGGATTCACCCGGATGCTTGCTGAACACAAACACGCTGGACTATTTAAACGGTCAGATATTGTTTTGACGCAGAAATTGTTTTGAGAAGAAGTTAGCCTGGTTAGCTTTGGGCAGGCGCTTGTGGTGTTACTTCACATACAGCAGCTGTTTATACAGAAACGTTCGTATTTCAGCGTATAATTCAGTTGTCGTGTATGTTTGGATACTAGTGCAGTGTTGTGTCAGTAAGTAGCAGGCCTGAGTCTCACGCGAGCTGTACGAGTGTGTGATAGATGAGCGTGAGATGCAGTGGTGGTGAGGAAGAGCTGGAGGATGATGCGGATGAGCTGGATGATCACAGTCATTAACAGAAGAATGATGAAGATCCTGATCGCCCTCGCTCTCATTGCCTACATCGCCTGTGAGTATATGACACTGACTGACACATTCTACCTAGCTGTCTGTCCTTCTGCTGGACTTTGTTTCTACGAGAATGTCAAACTTGGTTTTAACTAATGCAGTTTAGTAACATCTCAAAAACTTAGATTTTATTAATGGAAGGTTATGGAAATGTATTTTCTCTCTCCTCTCTCACAAAAGTACAGTACTGTCAGTAGTGTAGTTCTACTATGGTATCAGATGATAATACCGTGGTGCCCCACTGTATGTATTAGGGCTGGGTTTTGACACCAATTTCACGATTCGATTCTCATTCACAAGCTTGCGATTCGATTCGATTCGATTCAATATCGATTATTTTAGATATATATCAGGTACAGTACATGCCAAATTTTCACAAGGAAAAAAAATCTCTCAACTAATGCTGTAAAATATACATGAGAGTCAGTTGGTACTATACATTACTATAATATTGAAGGTTAAAATGAACTGATTTGTTAATT
Source organism: Sinocyclocheilus anophthalmus (assembly GCA_018155175.1). NCBI lineage: Eukaryota > Metazoa > Chordata > Actinopteri > Cypriniformes > Cyprinidae > Sinocyclocheilus > Sinocyclocheilus anophthalmus. The sequence goes on along the minus strand of JADLZN010009472.1, from coordinate 450,939 downwards.
TCACTTAATGAAGTTTTTAAAATAAAGTTAGAATTACATAATATTTCTACTTCAATTTGTTTTTTTTGGAAATATAAACATAATGGTGGCTGTCATAAAATCTTGATGGATTTATTCAAACATTATTTAAACATTGAAGAACAGTAACATTTATAATGAATATGTTATATGGTGCATATATTAAGCAAAATGCCCCTCTCTACAGCTTATTTTTCTAGCTGACTAACGAGTTTATGGTCACCAAATATGTTTTTCTGAGGTAAATGTGACGTTACATTAATTATTTACAAGACGTTATATTGACATCTTTGCGCGACTGAAACACTGATTGAGCGATTGCATGAGAAGGTTACAGGGAGGGGGGGGGCGTTGGGGGGGGTATGGATTGTAAAGTTGTACTCTTTCTTTTAACTTACCTTTGGATGTTTAGTCATGTTTATTTTGTGCTGATGCTAGTATTAATGTGGAGGAGATGATCAGTTCACGTGCGCCTCGCACTGCCCCCGGGGCGTCCGCGTCTGTTGAAATGATTTTTCACCATTATTTTACATTATACAAACTTCTATCCAGTCTGGCATGAACGGTTGGATAGTTTCCTGTATCAATATGAAGGCAGCCCCTTCTGTGAATACGAAATGTGCTGTGTTGATGGTTAGCTGGGCCCGTGTGTGCTGGTGATTGGAGTTAGATGGCCAGTTGTGTGTGTTGTGATTGGTTAGCTGGTCCAGTGTGTGTTGTGATTGGTTAGTTTGGCCAGTGTGTGCTGTGATTGGTTGGCCGGGCCAGTGTGTGCTGTGATTGGTTAGCTGGGCCAGGTGTGTGCTGTGATTGGTTAGCTGGAACCAGTGTGCTGTGATTGGTTAGCTGGAACCAGTGTGCTGTGATTGGTTAGCTGGAACCAGTGTGTGCTGTGATTGGTTAGCTGGGCCAGTGTGTGTTGTGATTGGTTGGCTTGACCAGTGTGTGCTGTGATTGGTTAGATTGGCCAGTGTGTGCTGTGATTGGTTAGCCGGGACAGTGTGTGCTGTGATTGGTTAGCTGGGCCAGTGTTTGTTGTGATTGGTTAGCTGGGCCGGTGCGTGCTGTGATGGGTTAGCTGGGCCAGTGGGTGTGGTGATTGGTTAGCCGGGCCAGTGTGTGGCTGTGGTGGGTTAGCTGGGCCAGTGTGTGTTGTGAATGGTTAGCAGGGCCAGTGTGTGCTGTGATTGGTTTAGCTGGGCCAGTGTGTGTGTGATTGGTTAGCGGTGACGTGTGTGACTGTGTTGTTAGCCGGGCCAGGTGTGTTGGATTGGTTAGACGGGCAAGTGGTGTGCTGTGATTGGTTAGCTGGGCCAGTGTGTTTTGTGATTGGTTAGCTGGGCCGGTGTGTGGTGGGATTGGTTAGCTGGGCCAGTTTGTGCTGTGATTGGTTAGCTGGGCCGTTGTGTGCTGTGATTGGTTTGCTGGGCCGGTTGTGTTGTGATTGGTTAGATTGGCCAGTGTGTGTTGTGATTGGTTAGATGGGCCAGTGTGTGATTGGTTAGCTGGGCCAGTGTGTGTTGTGATGGGTCAGCTGGGCCAGTGTGTGCTGTGTGCTGTTATTGGTTAGCTGGGCCAGTGTGTGTTGTGATTTGTTAGCTGGGCCAGTGTGTGCTGTGACTGCGTAGCTGGGCCAGTGTGTGCTGTGATTGGTTAGCTGGGCCGATGTGTGCTGTGATTGGTTAGCTGGGAAGTGTGTGCTGTGATTGGTTAGCCGGGCCAGGGTGTGCTGTGATTGGTTAGCCGGGCCAATGTGTGTTGTGATTGGTTATCTGGGCCAATGTGTGTTGTGATTGGTTATCTGGGCCAGTGTGTGTGTGTTGTGATTGGTTAGCTGGGCCAGTGTTTGTTGTGATTGGTTAGCTGGGCCAGTTTGTGTTGTGATTGGTTAGCCGGGCCAGTGTGTGCTGTGCTTGGTTAGCCGGGCCAGTGTGTGCTGCGATTGGTTAGCCGGGCCAGTGTGTGCTGTGATTGGTTAGCGGGGCCATCAGTGTGTGTTGTGATTGGTTAGCTGGGCAGTGCCTGGTTGTGATTGGCAGCACTCGGCGCCTGGTAGGGAAATGTCATGCCCCTTACCATAGCTGCCTGCGAATTTCAGTGCAAGTATTGTGTCAAAATCAAATCAATTTGAACGCAATTTAAACCCGGATGATTGTAACCACTCTAAGTTCGGTCTTTCTTTCGTTAGCATGGGAAAGCTAGCTTGTCTCCGACTTAGTGATAACACTCGTTGCCTTTTCTAGACCAGGTCTCGTCCCATTCGTCGTATTTGTGATATCACAAATCCCGGAAAAAAATGTGTTGTAGTCCAAACGAGTCGTTCGTTGGTAGTTTTTGAAAAGTGATTTCTGTTAAATAAAATATCTTCCTTTTGAATGGGACTTTGAGCTTTGTAACTTTGCATATCATTTTTATGCTCAAACAGCAACATTACAGACTAACTAAAGTTGAAAAAGTGAAAAAGCATAATAGGACCCCTTATCCTTTAACTGAAAAACAGGCTTAGAACCAGTGGTTTTATTGTGGATGGTATTGCAGGGGGACCGCCAATTACTATTAAAATAAAAAATAATATTGTTAATATATGTAAAAATGTCTAAGTCATAACATAATATCTTAATTTCATATACATAATTAAATTTAAAAAAAATATTAAACTGTTACTTTGCTTCCATTATTCCACTATTCGAGCTCGCTGATTGGTTTAAGAATAAACCGCCAATTCTAAAATATTTTTGCTGCATATGCTACAGAACAACAGATACAAACATGGATAAATGGCTGTCAACAGGGTCGCTGAAAAGAACAAATGCAGATGTTTCTCCATCTACAAGTAAGCCTGACACTGAAAAGACTCAAAATAAATCTAAAAGAAAATGTGTGGGAGCGGAGAACAAGCAGCTACTGCTCTGCGTTGTTTGCTCAGAAGTCTTATCAAATGAAGCTTTGAAACCGAGCAAACTACGACGGCACTCGGAGACTAAACACAGTGAATATGTGTCCAATTGAATTTTTTGAGAACAAACTGAAAAAAACTATAGAAACTGCGTTCTCTGACAACAACAACATTAAAGCAGTGGAGGCATCTTATCGTGTAGCAAAGCTCATCGCAAAGGATGGAAAACCTAACACAATTGGTGAAAATTTGATTTTACCTGCCACGAAAGAAATGGTTGGCGTGATGTGTGGAGAAAAGGCCCGCAAGCAGTTAAATCTGATTTCACTTTCAGATAATACAGTTGAGAGAAGAATAAATGAAATGGCATAACTCAGAAGTTGGTTAAAAACATTCAATAGAGTCCCTTTTATGCCCTACAGTTGGATGAATCGACCGATATAGCAAACCTTTCCAACCTCATTGCTCATATGCGGGTATGTACATAACGGAGAATTACAAGAGGATTTCCTTTTCTGTAAGTCGCTGCCGACTCAATCAACTGCCGAAGTTAACTTTTTTCAGTGGGCCGCGGAAACATATGTGTTTGGTTGTGTGGGCCGTGAGTTGAAAAAGGTTGGGAACCACTGGGCTAGACTAATCGATTAGTGGGATTTAAGAGTCGCTATCGTTCCATAAAAATGAGAATCGATTAATATCGAGATATCAATATTTTTTACCCAGCCCTAGTATGTATTTACCATGGTGTTTTCATGTCACTTCAAAGTATACCACGGTACATGCCCAAAGACCCATGGTTCTATCCTAAAATACCATGGTAGTACCATGCAGGGTTTCTACAGTCACAGAAAAACTAAGAAATATCAGGACATTTTTGTCATCTTCAGGCCATTAGAATTCATGGAATAATTAGCGTCCCTCTTGATGAATGTTAATGTTCGAAAATTTAAGTTAAAATATTTATTTAAATTTATTGAAATGGCCTTTTGTGAGGTTGTCAGTCCATGTTATTTGGTATCTTACAGCGATATTATAGGTTTAATAGTTTTGAATTATTTTATTTTTATATTTTAAGTTTTTTTTATTACATTTTAGTTAGTTTTATTAATTTTGCATATTTATAATGTTAATTATTAAAGTAAATTAATACTATTTTATTGATTTTAAACTGGAATAATCATTCAAATTAATTGGTCAAAAAATGTGAGAATCTGACCATGGCACTTTTGTGTTTGGCTCTCTATCCCTCTGTATCTCTCTCTTCGCTCTCTCTCTCTCTCTCTCTCTCTCTCTTCTCTCTCTGGTTGACCCCAGTGTCTGTGTTGGTAAATGTGTGGCAAGGTCGGAAGTTTTTAACATTTTTAGCAGCTGGTACTGTTTTGGCAGTTGTCATAATACATGTTACTTGATTGTGGCAAAAGGCGTTACATAAAGTGATATATCTGCAGATGCTTTTATGATATGATAGTCAAAATGGACCCCAATTTACAGCTCCATTCCTAGTCTTTATCATTGAGGAACATTGAACCACGGCTGAACGACACCCATGTAGTCAAGCCCCCTTTAATATATCTAAACTGTTTTTTAGTTAATGTGTGTCTGTTGTGTGCGTCTCTCTAGCTCCTGAGAGTGGAAGGGAGAGTGAGAGTGCTGCTTTGGTTACCTATTTTTGGAACTGTAATGGTGAAAGGTCAACTTTGTGCTTTGTGACAGATAGCAGGGCCGCGTATGAGATTTTGACGGTATGATAACCTTACGCAAAAATATCACGGTTTCACGGTATTGTCGTTACAGCTCTAAAAATGTGTTATCTGAAGAGATTTGCAGATTCACTCTTGACAGCAGGAGGCGCTTGGGTACAGCACATGCCAGCGTTTCATTGGGTTACGCTGTAAACAAGCAGCACTGCGCTGTGAAACATCTTTAATATGACTATACAGAAACGAGATTAAAAGAAAAGATCACGTAAACTTTTCTGAAGACAGAAACACATTCATATAAACCCCCAAATCAATATTGGAGGATTTTTTTCCAATAGTACATCATGAACATTGAGTGATCTGCCTGCTACAGTATTTCTCTCTGTGCGTCCGTCTTCAACGTCTCTGGCCTGTGTTAACGGGCGTTTACAGACTTCATATTTTCACATAAATTAAATTTGGAAAATGATATGCATTGCAATGCAGTTTGTGAAAGTCCAGAACAGAGACGAGGTGCTTGCAATAAGACAAAAAACGACCTTGTTGCCGATCGCCATAAGTTCCAGGGGCAGAAGTTCGGCCATCCTACACACGTGACTGACAGCTCGCTCGCACCAACAGGAGGAGGAGGGGTCGTGTCAGTGTTGCCAGATTGGAAATGTCTAAGTATCGTACCAGAAGCTCAAAATTATCGTACACTAGTCAAATGTATAGAATACAGCTATTTATCTAAACCAGCAACTTTTTGACATGACCTGCAAATTACCTCAATAGATAACTAGGTGTACCGTGTTTACATTGGACGCGAGCAGTGCGACAAAATACTATAGAAACCATTATAATCGGTGACTGTTTGCACTGGATGCGACATGACAAGACACATCCCCGACAGTAAACTGATGTCTTGTTCTATTTATGACGTATTAAAATGATTATTAACACTCGCTTTGTCGCGTCCAGTGTAGACAGACTTTAGCTGTTAACTCCACATCTGAGCCGCTGTAATCGGAAGGGGCGTGTTGCCAGATGTTGAGGGGGTTCTTGCCGTCCTGGACCGCAACATAGTGCTCATTGGCTTTAAAGCAGGGCACCCTCCTGCATTCTTAACACACTCTGAGGTAGTGCTGGGCGGTATACCGGTTCATACCGAATACCGGTGATGTATTTTTGTTATGATATGAATTAAATACCGCAATACCGGTGTATGTCGTTTAAACAACGTTCGGAACACTGTTTGAAAGGGGTCCCTTTTCACTGTTGCACTGTGGTGAGGGAACAGCTGTATGTGTTACTAAGCGTGAAAGTTCCGAAACTGAAGCTGTAGAACTAATAGAACGTGATGACACAGAAGAACTCATCCACAATATCAACATTGACCACCACAAATATCCACCGCCCCCTGCCATCAGCTCCCGCGTCTCTCACACACGAGCGCGACTTTAGCACTAGATTTAGCACCTTTCAGACCCTTTTAGCAGATTTTTACCATAGAATATTCATACTGACAAACCTAGAGACTTTTGGATAAACCTTAGCTATGGTTCAGTTGGAAGATTTCGCAAGTGCTGTCCCGCGAACGCGAGGTCTGACTTTCCCGGAGAAGTGTCGCCTCTCTCGGCGTCTGTTCTGTGCAGTGAGCGGCAGAGAAGCAGCACATTCAGTTGGCCGCACCGCAGCCGACTCGTCAATAAATGAGTACAAAACAGCGTTTCCTAGCACCTGTCACTTACTGATTGTTTAGAATTATAAATATGAGCATAGTTCATATCACATGCACTTTTTTTATTTGTTGTTTTTTTTTGTTTGTTACTCAGACGCAGGCAGTGCGCTGCATGAGACAAAAAAAGTAATATAGCCAAAACAAACGCATAGCCGCTCTTTAGTGCCGATGCATGTTGATTTTATCAGACGATGACGCGATTATAAATGAGAGTGACTCCTGGTTAACATGTATTAAAAGGGGTCGTGTTTAGTCACTATTTAGAGTGGTATTTTCTGACAATATTAAATCATAATGACAGTAAAATAGGGCATTCTAAGTCACTCTACTGCAGTATTTCCTATCTCAATCAGCAATGAAACCAACCCAATACCGTAATTTACCGTGAACCGTAAATTTTGATAATACTGTGATATACATTTGGTCATTCACCGCCCCGCCTACTATGAAGGGCGCGTGCACGAGGCATTAGAGCGTGTAGTGTAACCTGAGCCGATTTCGTGTATGAATATAGAAGCCCTATGACTACTACCATCATTTGAATTGTCATAAAATTATGAAATTATCGTACATTATGGGATTTTTTTTTTTTTTCATTATAATCGTACAGCGGTCAATCGATTATCGTACAATACGATAATTATAATACATATATGGCAAAACTGGGTCAGTGTATCTCTACCACTGCACACAGCTGAGGGAGTCCTGCACTTTCTGTCTTTGATGACACGTAAAAAACTGCGCATACCGCATGAACGGTATAACGGAAAATATTAGAGGTTTTGAAACGGTGACATTTTCAAATCGCGGTATACCTTGAAACCGGTAATCGGCCCATGCCTAGTGACAGCTCTAGGGCAAGAGCAGATAAGCTTCCTTGTTTCACAACGCCAATATTAATGCATATTTCTATGACCTTAGTCTAGCAGACCCACAATTAGAAAAGGAATCTGACAGTCTTTATGTGAAGTGACATGTGGCCAAGTCGCGTGGACCATACTCAGAATTCACGTGTGCTCGGAACCTTTACACCTGCCCAAAGTGCACAACACAACATTGCAGTGCACACAACAGTGAACACCCGGGCAGGGGCCGCCACTTTATGCGGCGGCCGCCCGGGAGCCAGTTGGGGGTGCGGTGCCCCTTTGCGCAATGGCCAATTTCTTTAGTTGGATTGGAACATCCTTCAGTGTGTAAGACCGGTTTCTTGTTGACTTAATTCAGTTTGATTAGCAAGAGCGGGGCCATCATCTAGGGCTTGAATAAAGTGTGATTGTTATTCCGACCAACAAAGAACGCCATGGTAATGACCCAACGAGCATCTCTTTTGTCTGTCTTACACGGGACACTACCACAGGATTGGTAATCATGAAAGATGAGAACTTAGTTTGGCTAACTAGACGGTTCGTCTCATTTTTTGATGCTTTCTTTTGGCTGCACGTTTTGGGGGGGGGCACAATCATCCTGTACTTTCACCCTACTACATTGTGAGTAAAGCACCATAGATAGTGACTAAATTTAATCCCCCCTGGGCGACCCCCCCTACAACACACACAATGTCTCAACTAGCCATTGGCCCATATATCACCACTGTCATTAGATTTCTTTTACACGCAAGTATGTGTGTGAGAGGCGTTCAACAGATTTTTACTCGATAAACACACTTACTGAGCGCTTGAGTTTCTCTCTCCGTCAAGAGATCTGTACTATTTGGATCTGCGCTCAATGGATCATGTCATGTACTCAATAGATGCGCAGTATGTAGCACGCAGCGCACATGTATTTGACGTACCGTAAACTAGTGTGAAGCCGCACGACTCGCCGTCGCTTTACTGACAGCGCTGTTTCTCACACATGCAAAGAGAGAAGGGCGGGGAGAGTCTTGCATACTCCGCTGGCATCGCCTCGCTACATGTACACCTATCTTGTCTTTTCCTGTCACAAATAAGAGAGTCATTTAGAATTATCAGTTGTTACCGAACAGCCGCCTATTGTGGTTTTCGGGCAGTGGGCGCGGGCGCTCCTGCCGCGCCCAGGCTTCGTTGGCTGGTGACTCCGCTATTCCGTCCCTGTTTTGATTTCAGCAAATCCGTTGACGCGCACGCGGACCCCGTGATTCCTCTTCCTGCCCCCATGCAGCGCGTCGCGCGTAGTCGTCGTCGTCGTCTCTTTTAATCCTCTTATCTTACCTTCTGCCACTCTCCTATCTTTATCCCCCCCCCCCCCCCCGTCCGCCGTTCATGTTCTGACACCTGGGCATTTTCCGGTCCTGGTTCCCACGTTGTCGTTTGCGCTGTCGGTTCTCCTTCCCCGTGTCCCTTCTCCTCTCATCTACTCTATATGCTTGCTTGGCTGCACGTTTCCTTTCGCGTGCACTTCAGTTCTTGTGCCCCGCGTGTCGCCTCGTTTATCCCCGCTCCGTGCTTGTGGGGACTCCTCTTGGTGTGTGTGGGTGTGTCCGTAACCCTATTTTTGGGGCCCCCTTTGTCCCCCCCCCGTGCTAGACCACCACTCTGGCCCCCCTCGGCCTCCCATCCGCATTTGTGGTTGTCCTCTTTGTATTACACTGGTTCTACCCTCCACCGTCCCGATCAGGTTTTGTTCCTTATACTTTCAATACCTGCCCCGCCAGTTTTTTTTCTGGAGGGGTAGGGGGGTTTTTCGTGTTACACCGTGTCTCAAACTTTTTTATCTGCTTAAAAACAATAGAGCTGTGGCAGTGACTAGGTTCGCCCCTGCTTGGACCCGCTCGCCAACCTGGGTAAGTGATAGCCCCCACTGTATAGCGAGTAAACGGTTTGTTTCAGCCGGGTTTTTTTGTGTGTGTTTTTCCGGACGGCTCCCCGCTGCCCGGGGTGCTTTCGCGGGCCTCCCGCGGCTTTTGTGGGTGTGGTGTGTGTGGGTTCATAATAGTATGTGCGACGCGGTTAATCCCAAAAAACGGTCCTAGCCTAATGTGATTATATTTGCCATATGGTCTTTTTTTTCTTTCTTTTTTTTGTGTTGCGGCTTTTTTCGACTGTGGTTGGATTTGTCTGTACTTCAAATTAACTTATTGGCATGCATTCAACATCTAATCTATAATTGATCTACCCCGTATTAGTATATAACTGAGTGACATCTTACTACATAAATTATAATTAGGATAATTTTAAATTATAGTGTATTGCTGCCCTTTTGAAACCATCATCAAGTAACACAAACTTGTATAACGTCTGCCCCTAACTTAATTACCTACCCCCTCAATAAGCTGTAGATTCTGTATTATCCGCTTTACATTATATTCATCTAGCCCACAACGGGTTGTTGTTATAATTTCGATCTTTCATGGTTAAAGAGACGTCGTCCCCTTTAGCTGTGTGAGCAGGCCTTAGGACGAAATTTGTTGTTTTCCCCCAAACATTGCATCTGGTCACATCAACTTCTACTGAGGACCCGGATCATTGACACGACTCAACCGGCCGTGCAGTAAATAGTACACATGCTCAGAGAATTACTTTCATTAACCCCTCTCGCTAAACTAACGCTCATATTGAACATGGTTAGCGCAGACTTGTCAGGAACACCGCTCTGGATAGTAAATGCTGAGTCAATGTGGAAAGCCGCACGTGATGGGATTTACGCTGATTACAGAAACGGCTTTAACTAAACACGATGCGCATTAAATATCGCCATGGGATTTAGCTTGCATGACCACTGTGCATTACAAAATTATAGTCCACCGTAATAATTATGCACTATTGATAATTGCACTAACTAAATCATATCACGAATTTGGTTTTATTTTGAATAATAGTCGTGCAGTCCTATTTATATTAATGTCAACCTTCTGTTTTTTACGATTTTGGATATTTATTTATATGAATGATATTTAATAGGATCATAATATAATGTGTTAGAATAGGGCGCACCGAACAGAGCTCGGGCATTTTCATATTGCAGTTATTGAGGTCAATATTGCGATATGCGATTGCGATTATAATAAATGTTATCGTGAGTCAACTTGATGGGTTTTTAAGGAAAATGCACACACAGATTAGTGATAATGCTAAAATGTGTATTTGTAAAACCAGAAATGTTTTCAAAATAAATTATTTTTACAAAATGAAAGAACATTTGCATTAATGTAAACTTATTTTCTCAAAAGTATAGCTAAATTAAATAAAACAATAAATAAAAACATACACATTTTCACAAAAATAAGATATTTTAAACGTTTTGTCCAAACAAACAGGGACATTTACGCAGGATGTAACACATACTCTGTAGAAACTCTTTTGAAAAGGAAACTGGATATAAAATTCACTCAATCAAACTCAAACCACTAAATCTTTTTTTTTTTTTTTTAAAGAGAGAAACCACAATCGGTACTTCCAAACTCCTTTCTAAACCAAAGACGTAAACTGATCACCCATTAGAGGGGTTCTTTGCCAAAAAACGAAACCAGCCACCTATCCACTTTCCTCACAGAATCAAGATTGTGGGTGGTGGTGGGTGAGAGACCCGTATACGTCCACGATCCGATGATTCGACACAACATTACCCCACTAGTGCCTAACACCGCTTCCTGATGCCACAGCTTGTTGCTTGTATGCCAGACTATTTCTGGTCGTTTGCCCTAGCCTAGGAGTTTCCGATAGAGTGTCAACACCAGAGAGGAGACAGAGTGTGTTGTGGACCCACTTCCACATCCAAACACCATCCCCAACATTCCCCAGTCGATCTTCTCCACGGTCTACACATGGCATGTAAATGTAAGCATTGAGTTCAGCGGCCACTGCTTCTCTAAACTGTGCCATGGAATCAAATGTGGATGACAATGATGCTCTTGGTGCTGTGCATGTGGTCTCCTTGAAGAAACTGGCCAGAGTGTTCTTCTTGGCTTTAGCAGCAGGTGGACTTTCCACATCCATGCTATCATTCTCCATCACTGCAGTGCTTTGGGCTACAGACTGCTGGTGGTGAATTTCCTGAAACAAATAAACAATGCACGTTTTAGAAATTTGTCTTACCAGTTAAGTAAACTCTGTGGTTTCACTCACTATCAACTCAGAGATGACTCGTTCCTTTAAGGTCTGGGTCTCTTCTTCAGAGATCCTCGGGAACCTTGGGTCCAGGAAAGTGGTGAAGTTTAGCAAGTCCTGCGTGCCTTCATATTTGTTGTTGAGGTAGCTAAGAATTTTTGATTTCAGTGATTTGGTCAAGTCCGTGTCTGCTTCGTCTTCAGCCAGCACTGAGGTGTTCAGAAGATGCAGAGCAGGTTTCACACAAGATATGCTCACATAACGTTCACCCGATAAGGCATCTGTAAAGTCCTGGAGTGGGCTTAGTGCCTTGTTTACAGATTCCAAGACCTCCAGGTCCTGCCATGAAGGGAGTAGGTGTCGCACTTTGCGGTCTGTAGAGAGAACCTTGGACAACGTACTTTGCTGCTCCAGGACTCTTGCTATCATTTTCTGAGTGGAACCCCATCGTGTTGAGCAGTCTGTCACCATGGCATGCTCTGGGAGGTTGATCTCTCGTTGTGCTACCCTCAAGGCCACTCTTTTCTTCCAGCTATGGGAGAAGTGGCCCACAATTTTCCTGCATTTCCCAGTAGCTCTGTTAATGCATTGTGCATTATCTTTTAGAGCATTTTCTGTGAATGATAAGATGAAAAACATTTACTTACTACAGTGACATTGCAAAACGTTTAATATTCACATTCTGATTACATGCCCTATTCATATTAATAGCATAAAACAGTAATACAAAAATGACAACACACACACACAGTGTTAATATTTTTATCAAATCATGTCACCACTCTAGGCCTAATGAATGATATTGGAGTAGTAGGCAAATAGCTATCGCAGATTTGTTCTTTACACTCATCCATCTCTTACAGAGTTATGTTTAATGTTAATTATTAGCCCTAAATGAAATGGGCCACTCCTAGTATCTTTTGTGGCACAAAGAATTTTACATTGTATTTAAAATAATTTCATTAATAAATCGAGGGTACAACGGCCCCTAACCCCATAGTTAATTGCTCTTAAAAGTACAGTAGTTTAAAATATTTGCTGTAGTGTAATAACAAAATATGAAATCAATTTAACTTACCAATGGCCAAATGAAGTCTATGCCCAAAACACTGGATTCTAGTCCACTGATTAAGCTCCACCGCTTTAACAATGTTGGACGCTCATCTCAGAGGTCCCATGCAGTCAGTGCCTCTCTCAAGCCCAAGGCTATGTTCTCTCCTGTGTGGTCGTCGGGGAAATACGATGTTTGCAGGCAGCAGCTTTTCAATTCAAACTCCTCATCGACAAAGTGCACAGTCAAGCTAATATACGGTTCACTTGTCCTGCTTGACCACAGGTCCGTAGTGGTTGAAAAGAACGTCACCATAGCCATTTCCTTTTGAACTTCGTCATGGCGCAGAAAATCGGAAAACTGTTCTCAGAAAGTATGTGTTCTCAAGTCCACACACTTATTTATTTAATATACCGTATTGACCCGAATATAAGACAATGTTTTTTTCTTGGAAATACATCTGAAAAAACGCGGTCGTCTTATATTCAGGGTCTAGACTATATACTATGCCCTACTATATACTATGAATTAAAAAAAAATTAGCTGACTTACTTTTAAGACTAGTCTTAACCTTTTATGCAACCGGCCCCTGTTCTGTATAAAAATATCCAAGGCAGTCGATGGGCTCTCTTTGATGTGACAGTGATTGCTGTCCAGTATAATTATTATCGGTCATAAATGAGTAATTATGCATTGATCGCGCCTGCAGAACATTTATTCCTTCCCCCATGTATTAGCCTACGTATTATTGCTCTTTCACAAAAAGTGCAGAAAATGTGAAAAGGTATGCTGTCGGGGCCAGTTTATAATGGGTACTGGGCACCAGCATTTGTTTGCTTGCTGTCTGCATTCATCCATTCACTCATCCATTCACTCACTCATCCATTCACTCACTCATCCATTCACTCACTCATCCATTCACTCATTCATTCACTCATTCATTCACTCATTCATTCACTCATTCATTCACTCATTTCACTATTCATTCATCATCCATTCACTCATCCATTCACTCATGCATTCACTCATGCATTCACTCATGCATTCACTCCATTCATTCATTCATTCACTCATTCACTCATTCATTCACTCGTCCATTCACTCATTCATTCACTCATTCATTCACGATCAATTCACTCATCCTTCATCATGCATTCATCAGCAGTCAATCATGCATCATCCATTCACCATCCCCTCATTCACTCATCCATTCACTCATCCATTCACTCATTCACTCATTCATTCACTCGTCCATTCACTCATTCATTCACTCATTCATTCACTCATCCATTCACTCATTCATTCAATCATTCACTCATTCACTCATTCATTCAATCATTCACTCATTCATTCACTCATTCACTCACTCACTCTTTCATTCATTCACTCACTCACTCACTCAATTATTCATTCATTCACTCATTCATTCACTCATGCATTCACTCATGCATTCATCCATTCACTCATCCATTCACTCACTCACTAATATCAGTATTATTTGTTCATTAGATGCTCTTCTGTTGAAAAGACCTTTGTGAGAACCATAGACTGTATAAAAACATGAACACAGTGTCCGTGACGTCACCCGTCGGGTTCCGAAGATAGTTTTTGAAGCTCAAAATTGGGTGGAGGCGGCCGTCGCCATCTTAGCAGCGCTCCACCCGGTTCACTCCCGGATAATCGAAGATGGGCAAAGAGGCGGGAGTTGGTTGTTGAAACCACGCCCACCTAGCTCGATGGTGGTGACAGCAGCGACAATCCACCTGTCACTCAAGTGGCCACGCCCTTAATTATGCAGAACTTTAAGGCTTAATATAATTTAAACGGATGAGTTATAAAAAAATTCACCTCCCTCACAGTTGTCATGAAGGGCAAAATTAGCTATATAGACTAAAATAATTTTTTGAACCGGGCTGTAAACATGTTTTTTTCTGCTGTAAAGATAGGCATTTTAACATGTGGAGTCTATGGGATTGGACTCAATTTGCAGACAGCCCTGATAGCGGCCAGTTGACGAATTACACTGTCAGTGTGATGCTAATAGATAGAGCAGATTATTGAGAGATTATCCCTTTAATTTTGATCTCTGCTGGTGAGTCTTTCTTATTAAAGTGTGTCTTGATTGAAAAAGCAAGCAGTTCTTTATATGGGGGTTCATGAGGGAACTGCAGGGAGTTTGTGAGTTGATGAAAATCGGATGATTAAATAATATTTAAAAAATGATTTTTTATTGTCTGCATGCCATTTGACAATTAACTGACATCAGAGAAACATTAACATGCGAACATGTTGTTAAATTCTTAAAAATGACTTGTGGTGCTTCAAGTAAGCATTTTAGGTCAATAAAAATTTATATATAAAATAATTGGCCACTAATGATTTGCATGTAAATCCTGGGTAGGATTGATGTCTGACAGAGAAGGAGACCAGTTAGCATCTGAGGTTTCCAGTAGGCTTTATGGGGGTCAATGCTGTGAAGTGTTGGTTTATGTGTCTAAAGCCCCAGAGATGGAGATTAAAGCAGGAGATTACAGAGGATCAGTGAAAATCAATCGGCTAATGGTCAGTGCTCTGGCCGTCTCTTAGTCAGACAGACAGCATGAGTGTGCAACACCAGGACATGTAGCTTTAAACATTATTCTACACCACAGAACACAGTCACCAAAAGGCCACAAAACTTTGTGTCTAAAAGCAAAGCCATAAAGGCACTAGACATAGGAATGTTTCTTGTGCTGTGTGCATAGATCTGGAGAGACATGAAAGAGACATCATGCACCGCTATTTTTGGTAATGCTTGCACATTTTTCTCTTCTGACAATTTCCTCTTCACTAATGCAATCCATTCATCTCCTCCGTGCTAAATGAACACTGCTAACTGAACATTGCTATATTTAGCCCCTCCTTTGACTTCTAGAGTTTTCATTGACTTCGATAAAGACTATTTCAGCTGCCACTGGCCATATTGAAATTGCCACAAGAACCTGTAACCTAGTTTTCCTGCCTGTTAAGGAAAGCAGGTGATTTGATCTAGTTATGGAATAGCACTGGAGGCAATTCGTTTCAGAAACTGTTTGTTATTAAAATTGCTTCAAGATGTTTTTGTCCAATTGTTATAGAAATTTTTCCTGCATTTAGAGGATTTATGGAGATTTCCTAGTAAAATGTCTTTCTTCAGGCCACTCTAATTTAGCCTCTGTCATATTGTATATTGTAGCACTAGTACATTGTTTAATCTGAATGTAGCATAAGGAAGTTTTTTATCTTTTATCTCCTGTTATTCAGAGCATCAGATTTGCCCCTGAGGGCTGCAGATGGTTTCCTCTGGTCTAGGGCTGTCAAAATAGCTGAAAAACTAAATTCGAATTTTGTACTTAAATATTATCAAAATTCGAATTATATTCAAATTTAAAATGCATTATTTCAGTTAGGGTGAAGAAAGGAAGCTTTGTGGCTTGTCTTTCCAGCTGAGGCCAGAACCAGCGCAGGAGTGATAGAGAGGACTGAGGAGGGCGATATCAAAGCATAAGATAACATGAAAATCTACAAAAAAAAGTGCATAATGTTTAAAATAATGTTTATAAACCAATTATAATTAAGTTGCTTGAACAACTATAAACAAAACAGCATCATGTATGTATGCATAGTTTAATACAAAGGGTGGAAAGCCAATCACATTTTTCATTTAAAAACATGATGCAGTGGGATGGGGGAAAACATAAAGTCTCGATATACGGTTATACGTAACCTTGCAGAATTACGATGGCTTTCTCAACATGCGGGCTCTTTGTGCGCAGACGCGAACGAGTGGCACAGTAATAGATGTCCATCAGAAAAAGCTGTGACATATGCGGTTCTGTGTGAACGCTTGGTTTCCGTTTTGAGTAAACAGAGATCGTCTCCGCATTGAGTTCTCTTTTTCGCTTTCTTTGTACTGACACAAGCAGCAGTGGTCAACTGGATGCGACTACAAAAAGTATAATGCAACTACAATTAATGGGTCATGCCTCTTGTTGCCACGTGATAAGTGATCCTTAACGCACCACCTAAAATTCGAAGACAAGAGTATTTGCCCGATTCACGTGAATGTGGATTTATTTGTAAATCGGGTACCGAATAATCACAGACATTCAAAAGGTTTGTATTAGGGGGGACAGCACACGTCTGGTAAGATGTGAAACACGGAGGTGATTGTCATCTCTGTTTCATGGGAATACATTAAATATGCTGTTGCGGACTCAGTTGTCAGTATGTTTATGCCGTGGTGGGTTTTGTGGCTTTCTAGTGTCTTCTCCGTTTCTGGCTGATTAGATCCGATTATAAATGTGCTGCAAGAATGGTTTGATTATTGTGTGTAGATTCTCTTTAATAGCAAAACCAGTTTTTGATGTATGGCTGATTTGGGCATTAATCCGCAGGGTTGATATGAAACCTTTATTTGGATGATAATCTGTTGACGCCATGAGTGTACTACTTTTTATGGTGACTGGGCCTGGGGAGCATGTTCGGTTCACTTAGTTTTGTCATGACCATGACATATTAACTCGTGGGAATGTGATTTATATCGGATGTTGTTACCTCGAGATGCTATGTTAAGGGAACGACGTCTATTTCTCATGGCCACAACTTCTTATGTTGAGGGAACAACATATTTTTATCGTGGCCACAAGTTTAATGCGTAAACAGATGTGACCATAGCAACCTGGGATTATCAGAGATGGATAAAACATTTTTATCCATCCCACCATCTTGTAAATTCGTTAATTGATCATGTCTTTTTATTTAATATTTGTATATTATAAATGTATTGGGATGGCACTTATCGTTTAAATGCCCGATACCAAACATGATACCACAAGGCATGTGATACGTGCCATATAAGACAAAGACGACAACAGACAAGCCAGGAAATGGAGTTCTTAGAGAGTAAGGAGTCTACAGAAGAAGTCTCGGATGCAATGAATATAGGGTAAACAGTCAGATTGATGCCGGTATAGCGATGCTGCACGAGCTGATAAGCAAAGCACGCGAGTGGATTGAGCGTGCGGCGGCGCAGATGCACGCGTTGTCGGTGAATTGCCTTTCAAAAAATCAACTGAAAGAGTGTAGTCGGTCGGATTGTGTCAAGACAAGTAAAACAATACACAAGGTACAACGATGAGAGAGAGCACTTGTTGTGTGATTTTTGATGTTCACTCACTTAGCACACGCATAATTTGGAAAAATACTAAATCGTAAAAATAAGACCATTTATAGGGGCATTCATTATAAACATCATTTATTTTCAACCTCAGGCATACACGACTTTCTGGCAAAAGTGAATCTAGCAGCCTGTGTGAAATGCGCTAGGCTGTACTACTGTCCTCTCATTCTGAATCAGTACAAATACCTGCACGCATTGCGCGTTTTGCTTGCTTGAGTGTTTATGCATTATATGAGTGGCTTTGGAATATAAATCACAGCCCGTTTCAGATGAAAAAAACGTGACTTCTATTTCTGAAAATATCACAGTTAGGAGATTTTACGCAGTGGTTCCCTTGCATTATTAAAGTACTAAGCTGCTGCAATGGAGCAGCTCTAATGCTATTAAATTAAAGATGATGTACCATAGAGCAAAAAAAGTGAAAGTAACAAAAACTTGTAAAATACATTTTAATGGGCATAATTAAGTGTGAAAATAGAAATAGAATTAACTCGAAAACCGAGTCTGGGGAAAAAAAATTAAGTTCAGGTTTGCATGAAGCTGGATGACAGCATGCCCAAGAGACTACAGGCTGTCATTAAGGCTAAGGGTTGCCCGACTAAGTAATGATAGTTCTGTAAATACTGTCATACTAACAGCTGACTAATTTTTGGTTGATTGTAATCTATTACACACCTTTCTATCAAAATTATCTAACATCATCAAGATGAATTTGTTCTGACACAGATTAACTAGTTCTTGTCATATTTTATTACAATTTTCTAAACTATAGCGAATAAACTGTGATAATGTGAGAAATGTGAAGGGTCTGAAAATCATTTGTGATATTTGAAAAATGACGTTAACCAACTGCACATTATACCTCACTCTTTTGGTTTCTGTATATTATATATATAAAATCTGGTGCTGTATCGGTAAGTACCAAAAATAAAAGTATCGTATAGGGCGAGTACTGGAATAAGTGGTATCGGTGCATCCCTAATTATTATATAATAACTGTAGGGCTATTAAGTATATTATAATAATATTATTATGTTAACTGGTTAGGGCTATTTTTTATTTATTGTTATATATGCTTATTTCCCCTTTCAATTCGTGTAGCGCTTTACTTAATTAACGCCATATTATCCTGTTCCCATGAGTTAAAGGGATAGTTCACCCAAAATGAAACTTGCCAAAACCGTAAGACCTCCGTTCATCTTTCGGAACACAAATTAAGATATTTTTGAAGGAATCTGACAGCTCTCTGACCCTCCAATAGACAGCAAGGATCCTAACACGATCAAGGTCCAGAAACATAGCAAGGAGATCGGTAAAATAATCCATGTGACATCAGGGGTTCAGCCATAATTTTACGAAGCTACGAGAATACTTTTTGAGCGCAAAAGAAAAAAAAATATCGACTTTATTCAACAATTCATCTCCTCCGCATCACCCTAGTGCCTTTTTGGAGAGTATCCACTGAACGTAAATTGCGTATGCTGTTTTGTGACAGCTGTGCCACGCGGATACGCAGTTTACATCGATTACGCATTGATTTGAACGAAAACAAAATATTTATGGTATTAAGCTGCAACAGAATGCTTTGTAAAAAGACACAGAATAAATATGTATGAAATATGTTTGATTGATATGTGCTTTAGAGTGATTGGTTGGTTTGGTAACCTCCTGATTGAGCAGTGCATCATTCACATCACATTCACCTTACAGTTAATGTATTTTTAATGTATTCCTGCCAAACTTCTGGAAACTGCTGTACATTATTTTATAATACAGTTTTCATAGCAAGCCTTATTCAAAGGTCCACAATGTGTTCTTGCACGATATTTTATTAATATGAGCTTTGGTAAATACTCAGCCAAGACTCTAGAGACACAACTGCAACCACTTACACATATTGCACAGACTTGAGTTTTAAGTCACTGGAGACCCCATAACCAGGATGGAGAAATTCAGAAAGATGAATTTGGGTCATAGGGAATTCTACTTTGAGAAATGACTGCTCTAGTTATTTTTTATCCCTATAAAGAGGCCCCAGGACTCAACAGAGTTGTTCACCAAGAGAGTGACCTTGACAAACCAGTCTACCATTGCCTCCCACCTGCCCCACAACACAATTTTCACGACAGGCAGGACTAAAAATAATTTAGCCACTACCACTGTGAGAACTTGACCAGATGTAACTGGGCATGTTTTCCTGTTCATTTGAGCTCTTTCCATAAACTTTATTTCTAAAAGTGCCAGTTCTTCTGTGCTTTGCTCAGCTCAAACGAGAATTGATTTATCAGACTACATTGCATTTCAAAAGGTCAAAATCAACATAGTGTTGTATGTGTGTCTTGGCCACTGCCTAAAAAGATAGTTCTATGAAAATTCTGTCATCATTTACTCACCCTCATGTCATTCCAAACCTATATTACATTCTTTCTTCTGTGGAAAATAAAAGCTATTTTGTAGAATGTTGGTAACATTTTTGGTGAAAATTGACTTCCTGTGGCCAAAAAAAAGCAGAGAGATGTTTCTTTAAAAAAAAACAAAAAAACAATCTTTATTCCGTTGGGCATCTGGTTCTGCCGCCCTCAAATGGGTTGCATCAAATTGCGCCTCCTTTCATGTTTGACATGGCATCAGGTGGCACACGCCGAGCTGGCCCCTGGCCGTCCATGCTGTAAATCATGCCGCTCCCAGGAATTTGTGGGGACAGCAGCAAGGCCACTGGAAAAGAGAAAGCCAGATTGGAAACGGAGGGATTTGCATAATAACCTCTCCAGTTGTCCTCTGGAGAGCAGGTTTCTGGTTCACGCTCACCTTATGCCTTGGATTCTTCTTATACCTTCTTCTTTTTTTGTTCACCCAGACTGTCCAGACATTTCAAGAACTATGAGCTCTTGTTTGTGATATTCAGCTGTAGTGAATGTGCGGACAGGATGGTTTATTATTTATAATGTTGATTTTCACCTGCTTAATTCCTACTCATGTTTAAATCGAGTTGGCATGTCTGAGTTGTTTGTCTTTGCAATATGTAGCCTTGTGCATGTTATAGAGAGAAATTATATTTCACAACATCTTTATTAAAGTGTAAAGGGGACATGCTTGCATTATTAATGTTCATAATAATGATTTATATATGAAGGTTCAACCTTACATTCCCAAGACAGATTCATCTTTTCTACATATGTGGGCTTTGATCAGAAAATCAGTTGATTGAAGACATACTTTATAGATACAGTATTCATTTATCATGTTAATATTGTTTATAGCCTAGATATTCAACTTTTATTCTTTCACATGTGTGAATGAGTCTGGTCATGTTGCCTTTGAGATAGAAGCAGTACTTTCCTTTTCTAAA
Source organism: Sinocyclocheilus anophthalmus (assembly GCA_018155175.1). Lineage (NCBI taxonomy): Eukaryota > Metazoa > Chordata > Actinopteri > Cypriniformes > Cyprinidae > Sinocyclocheilus > Sinocyclocheilus anophthalmus. The sequence goes on along the minus strand of JADLZN010009472.1, from coordinate 429,981 downwards.
GGTTTTTAACGGGTCTGTAAATGGGTATTGATTCATTATAATATTCTTTGAGCTATTTTCATCTTCAGGCTTTAAAATCGTTTTCATGTGAGATTGTAGCACATCAGTAACTCATCAGTGTCTCATAATTATTCATGAGATGTTGTATCGTTATACTATGAGAAGACGCTTCTCTTTATTCACACCAGTATGTGTAGCTTTCCTATGACAGATGCTTCAAACTGTGAGATCATGTAGAGTAGCTGAGACTCGTTCATGAATCTCAAGTGACTGTTTGTTTTTCACTTTGTAGTTTCTGCCTGGTATCTTTAGAGCTCATTGATATATCCAATCAAACAGCTTATACAGGTGCATCTCAATAAATTAGAATGTTGTAGAAAAGTTCATTTATTTCAGTAATTCAACTCAAATTGTGAAACTCGTGTATTAAATAAATTCAATGCACACAGACTGAAGTAGTTTAAGTCTTTGGTTCTTTTAATTGTGATGATTTTGGCTCACATTTAACAAAAACCCACCAATTCACTCTCTCAACAAATTAGAATACTTCACTTACTTACATGTACTCAATACTTGGTAGGGGCTCCTTTTGCTTTAATTACTGCCTCAATTCGGCGTGGCATGGAGGTGATCAGTTTGTGGCACTGCTGAGGTGGTATGGAAGCCCAGGTTTCTTTGACGGTGGCCTTCAGCTCATCTGCATTTTTTGGGTCATATTTAATATTTGTTTGTTTTGATGTGTGTAGTGTTGAACTGCAGCCTGTGTTTGTGGGAACATTTGATGCTTTTAACTCTGAGAACAAAATAAAACTGAATGGCTTAGAGTGTGTTCTGCCCCTGTTCCTTTCTGAAACAACCACAGCTTAATATGCACACTTAAAAAAAATTTTTTTAATTTTTTTAGCATTTTTCAAAACTGTGTCGAGAACTAAATATGCTGAAACAGGGAGTTTCATGACCCTTTAAACAAACATTTTCTTTCTTCTGTTCTTTCTGTTATAAATATTGGACATGAACTGTATTTGAACTGATAACGTATATCTTCCCTTTTCAACTGAACAGACGTATTAACATCTGCTTAAATGTCTAACAGCTTGTATCTTTTTTTAAAATTGATGTAGAATTGAATTGTAATGATGTAAAACTGTTTATTGAGAATCAGTTTGCATTTGTTGTGTGATATTTGGTTTGGTACTGATGTCTTCTCTTCTTTCTTCTTTTAGCTGTCTGGGGAACCTACGCAAATATGAGGTAATTATCATTTCTTTTTGTAGTACTAGAAGATGTTTCAGACAGTTTGCCAGCTCGGTCTTCTGCAAAAAAAAATCAGCTTTCCAGTAAATGTTGGAAAAACTAGTAGATGTCAGATTTACAGTTGCATTGCTCAGATGGGCTTAAAGCTGCTTTAATAAATATCAGTCAAATTTATAATTTCTTTTTTTTTGTGGTTTGGCCAATGAATCGCACTCAAAATATGGCTGCTTTTTTTTTGTGATAGTGCAGTATTGCATCCTACTATGCTGGAATGTCAACCAGACTGATATTATCGTATGTGTAGTATTAACATTATATCAATATTTAATTTTTTAATATCACAGTTATCGTCAACACCAGTATATTGTGTTGGAATGTTGGTGGAGGTCAGCAGAATAGGTTTAAATATGGTAAAATGTGTAAACGTGTAAACAGTCAACATGGAATAAAAATGGAACCAAGATAAAATATTAGTTCATGCATTCCTGTGGAATCAAACCAATGATATTTAATCCAATGCCCACTTTTGACCGTTAAATCATTTCCAGATTAATAAAATCAAGTCCTGCTTTATTTTTGAATATCCTATTTCACTCAGATTTATCACATTACAACTTCTGGAGATGTGTATACTGTGGGTGATTTTGTTTGAAATTTTCTATGGTGTTCATTGATTCCGATCGAAGCCCATATATAGCTCATCCCTGCGTGAATGACTGCTGCACTGTGCGTTAATCAGAAACCGAGATTAGACTTACTCGCTGGGCCGTGGAAACAAGCTTTGGTATTGATCAACTGCTGTCATGGGGTTTTGTTGACTCTGAGCATCTTCATCGTGTCCACACTGAGCTGAGGAAGAGTTTTGTGTGCTTCAGACAGCTCTGCTGTGCAAGTGTCAATTTTTGTGTACTTGCGTATCTCTGTGGCTGTGATAAAGCCGTCTGTTGTTGTTTTCCGCAGGTCTATACAGGAACATGGAGAAATGAAGGTTGAGCAGAGGATAGATGAGGTTTGTTAGCGCAAGCTGTTCACATTCATTGCCAAGCTTTGATTTGATTTTAGTTTTTTTACTTGCCTAATTTTAACTTTTACTTTTTCACATTTTTTATTAGTGTCAGCACCTGCCTCATTTTAACTGGAAACCATATGTACCTAACAGCTGATATCCACACTTCAAACTCTCGGGAAACATTGTGCAGCTACCCAAGAGCGCCATATAATTAAGATTTTAATTACTCATGCCTTTGATAGCAATTAAGTTTCCTAGTCAGGGAGCAAATAAAGCAGTGCTGATCTGTTTTATGTTCTGCTTGGAAACCTCAAAAACTTTTTCTCTGTGCGTGATGCTGCCCTGACTACATGTGTGCTGTTGTCCAGTCTTTGTTATTTGAAAAGTGTTGATTTTAGGCATTTTTGTCCATTGTGGCATTGCTGTTTTGCGAAGGGTAACAGGTAAAGGCTGGAATACACTACACAACATTTAAAATCTGAACAGATTTTCAAACACTAGGCATCATACACTTGCCAATGTTGTAAATGGTTACAAAGACAAACTGGGCATCAAAACTGAGCATCACACACTACCAGACTTTCAAGTCATTTCCAACACAACAACAACCTCATACAAGAAACAAATGAAAACGATGTGTGTTTTGAAATCGGCTCAAAATATTAAACATGTTTGATATCCTGGCCAAAATCTTTCAGTAATAGCATTGATTTGGCCAGACTGCAAATTGGGCAAAAATCTGAGCAAAAGTCAGTGGTGTATTCCAGCATTAAACTGTTTTGTATTATCAACAGGTATACATACAGAAATAAATAAACATTTTGTGTGTGATGTAAAGCCTGGTGCTTGATTTCACACCTGGAGCATTAATATTCCTCATTTAGGAGTCACACTTGTGATCCTCAGCCCAAAGTCAAAGAGTTTAACTTTTTTAAACAATGACCTGTAATACTGTCTTTTGTTTCATTAATATTAGTGCTGTCAATCGATTAAAGAAAATAACTAATCACACTTTTTTTCTGAAAATAATTGCGATTTGTTCTTTTCCCCCTTAATATTTAACTAGCCATTCAACATTAAAGTGTAATTGAGAGCTATCAATTTGAACATTTATTAGACTTTAAAAAAGAACAACTTCTAATTTAAGTGAACTTAAAACAATCTTGACATAAACCCATTATAATAAATGTCATAATTACCTGTGCCCTTCAGCAAGGAAATATACAGAAATTGAATAAAGTTATGAAACATTACATTCTAAATTAAATATAGATGAATCCTTAAAGCTACAAAAGTTATTGATTTCCTCTTTTTTCTTTTGTTCTTTGATGAACAGACATCACAGCAGCTGGTTATTGGGTTATTTGGCTGCTATTACTTTAAGAGCTGCCGCTGCTGAACGTGACGGCGACCTGATACATATGCTCATACTTTCATTTGTGCTTTGATATGAAATGATACAGACTGCAGCGTGCACCACGCGCTACAAGCAGAGTATAATGGCTGATCGGACAGGAAAATTTGTTTGTACTGATATATGAACTGACAGCGGTTCACTGTTGTTCTACTGAAGCTCCTCATCACCTGTACATTTTCCGCATTTGACTAGCACCTGGTGCTGAGGTGAAGTTGGAGTGCACGTCTGAAAAGTCTCCCGTTTGATGTGGTCGTAAAGACGTTCTGCGTTTAAATAAATGCAATTCTTGTCAAGAAATTAAGAGACCGAAGCAGCAGTTGTGAGTGGGGTGGCCAACCCTAGCCCCGCCACTGCGTTAAATATTTTTAACGGCATTAAACTGGAAAAATTAATCGCTTGCATTAACACGCTAATTTTGACAGCACTAATTAATATTTTTATTTAGTATTTTGTATTTTGGGATACTTATAGTATCTACTAACCGAGTGCACAACTCGGTCTGGAGGGCGATGTCTGCAGAGTTTACATCAACCATAATTAGCACAACGAAGCAGCTAACAAGCTCTTATAGGCATTATGAAACTTCCCGGCAAGTGATGTGAGGCCAAGTGGGAGCTAAATCTGCAGGACACCGGGCCCCTCCAGGACCGAGTTTGGGCCACCACTGTACTAGGACAGTATTCATTTATATTAAATATAAACCTAAATTAAATAATATTAAATTATGTGCCATCTTTTCTATAAAAAAAATAATACAAAATTTAAGTTAAATGCACTGCATGGAAGGCAGTTGAACCACTAGATGCTTTAACAGCCCTATATATGTGACCTTGGACCACGAACCAGTCATTAGTAGCATGGGTATATTTGTAGCAATAGCCACAAAAAAAACATTGTATGGGTCAAAATTATAGATTTTTTTTATGCCAAAAATCATTAGTATATTAATAAAGATCTTGTTCCATTAATATATTTTGTGAATTTCCTACTGTAAATATATCAAAACTTAATTTTTAATTAGTAATATGCATTGCTAAGAACTTAATTTGGAAAGCTTTAAAGGCGATTTTTTCAATTTTTTTTTTTTTTTTGACCTCAGATCAGAATTTCAAATAGTTGTATCTCGGCTAAATATTGTCCTATCCTAACAAAACATACAATCAATGGATTCCGGTTCAGGTGAATATAAATCTTGATTTTAAAAAAATGACCCTTATGAGTATGACTGGTTTTGTGGTCCAGGGTCACATATATGATTTATAAATATGAAAAAAAAAAAAAATGAAATAATTGGTACACACGAGAAGGTTATTTAAGGATTTTCATCAAAATGAACTTTTTGTGCTGTTTTTGTACTGACGTCACCAAGCCCTCTTATTTGCCTCTTCAATTACCTGTCAGTGAATGCCAAAACAACTTTTCACTACCTAATTAGTTGCAGATGAAACAACATTATTTTTATTATGCTGATTCACTCAGCAATACAGTGCAACTCTTCATGTTGCTTTTAAACGTTATAACATGTAACTCAATCTGTACCATGGTGCCATAGACATGAATGATAAATCAAATTATGTGGCTTGTAAAGATGAAGTAACTTGTTACATTTCTTAGCATTTAGATGCACCAACTCCTCCTGATGGGTGACAAAACAGGTGAAAATATTGAATTGGTTTAAAATGTAGGTAAGAAGCAGAACCTAAAAACCAGAATATCAGACCTGGGCCAGTAAGAAATCACCTAGAACACCCATAGCAACAGTGTAGGCTGCTATATTTTTAACTTGTCATATTTGTTATTCACATGCGCCATGTTTGAGTAAGTGTACTTTGTACCACAAGTTCACACACACACGTTTGAAATTAATTTAACTCATGCTGGTTTTTGTACACGTACATTCACATTAAAAGTCAGTGCTATAACTGCGATCTCTGTCGTCTCATTATAGATCCCAAATGTCTGCTTATCACCTTGTGAAAGCTCATTAGAAAACGTGTTTCCCCTATCTGCTTGACCTTAAGGTTCAAAGTATGTCAACACCTGCTAAGGCTTATTTGTCAGCATCTGTGATAGCTTTTAGAAACGCTGACATTTATTCCCGTGCCTGATGTTTGATATTTAATTTAAAGAGGTGTTACAGTTTGGAGGTGTTCTTTGACCCAGATCCTAACGGTTGCTATTCTCAGGCAAATGTTTGGGTTACACTTTATTTTAAGGTGTCATTGTTACAGTGTAATTATACATTTAAGTAGTGCATAATATTAATTAACAACATGTGCTTACTATAGACCAATTTGGAGTAGACGTCACAGTTACGTCACTTGCAGCTGCGCGCTCATAGTGGTTGCAGAAAAACACTGGGAACAAACAAATGGAAAATCCATGGAATAAAAGAAAAAAAATGTTTTGTGCCTTTTGATGTCAAGATCGGAATGCAAATCCTTTTTATATAGAATACTGTCGTCATTTGAAGCTAAACGCAGACGTTTAAATGTACATACTATGGATGAAAACTGCTATGATTACCCTACTTTTAAAGCATAAATTCGATTTAAACAATAGGTCTACATAATATTCACATATGCAGTTCATAGGGGACGTATTGTATTAGCCCTACAGTTTACAGCGAAAATTATAGGTAAAACTTACTATTAGACTATTATGAAACCTTACTATTAACATTTTTACATAACATTTATTTACTTTATCTCACAGTTCTGACTTTTTTTTTCACGCAAATGCAAGTTTATATCTCCTAATTCTGACTTTATAACTCGACTTAACTCAAAAATAATGAGTTTGTCAAATCTAAGGGAAAAAATCCAGAAGAGCCTAGGGGAAAAGAGAGAATGACAAGTTGTTTTTCCTTATTAGAATTGTGAAATATAATCTCGGAATTGCAAGAAAAAAAAAAGAATTTTGAAATATAAACTCAAAATAATTATTTTTATTCTTTTATTCCATGGCTCCATAGACTGCCACTTGAAAACCGTCATTTTCTGCGTCCAGATAGGCTCCGCCCACAAAAAACGATCTGTAAGACTATCGCACTCTCTAATGTCATTTTCGTTGAATAACAGTGCTTATCGCTGGGTGACAAGCTCTTGTAATATGTGTAGAACATTTTGAAAATGACATCTAATCAATATAATTTATAATCTTTTTAAACCTAATTATTTTGTACCGTATCCGTGAAATTCTCTAGCTGTAAAGGCTATCTCACCCAGGTTTTCTGCAACCATGATGTGCGCGCATCCTGAATGTTTACAAACCGATAATTGGTCTATAGGGTTAGGTTTAGGATTAGGGTTTGGTTTAGGGTTATTGCATGTAATTATGCATAATTTTGTGCTAATACATAAGTACATGTAACGTGTAACAAGGACACCTTAAAATAAAGTGTTACCAAAGTTTGTAATTTTGACTGTCATTTGGCATGTTAATAAATTTAGGCATACTTAATGAACATAACTAATACTTAAGGATTTGTGCTTGAATCGGTTGAAGTATTTAGATTCATTACATGATAAGCTGATTGGTTAAATTAATCATAGTTAATTACGTGTATCAGTACTTGCTGAGAAAAGCCAACAAATGAAGTTTTAAAGTGCTGTTTTTTTTATTTTAAATTGTTCTCCACATTTGCATGCAGTCAGGTTTATTATATAATTATATTTATTATGCAAATGTTTTACCGGTATTATTAAATGTATATTAGGCAAGTATGCAATTGATCAAAAGTAACATTGATAAAAAATACATGTTGCAAACAATTTCTATTTCCAATAAATGCTATTCATCAATGAATCCTGAAAAATAAAATGCATCAAGTTTCCACAAAAATATTAACACATAATAAACATGGCATTCATAATAATAAGAACTGTTTCTTGAGCAAAACATTTCTGAAGGATCATGTGACACTGAAGACTGGAGTAATGACTGCTGAAAATGCAGCTTTTCCATCACAGGAATAAATTATATTAAAATGGAAATGAGAAAACAATTAATTGTAATGAGTATTCTATTATATTTTGCAGTATTATTGTTGTTGCTGTATTTTTGATCAAATAAATGCGGCCACGTTAATCACTTCTTTCACAAACATAAAAAAAAAAATGTGTGAATGTGTAGTGTAAGCTATTTTATGTCTTATTCAAAATGCATTCAATTGACAGTTTTGCTTAAAATTCCAGATAGTATGCAAAAAGTCAGTGTAAGGGCTGTAGTCAGGCCTGCATTTCTTTTGGTGACCCACCTTTCTGCTGATTAGTGGCTTAATTAAAAAATGAGTAATGATTCAAAGATTAATAATCTGAAAACTATTCCTGTTCCCTCACCAAAAGCCATTTCATTTTGGTCTCCTTGTCACACAACCCTGTAATGCGGACTGCTGTCAGATTCATCTGTAAATCATTTTGAGGGCTGATAGTGCTTGATGGCTGTCTCAGTCAGAGATACATTTCTACCGTTATATCAGTTCTGTTTTCTTTAGAAAGCTTTAACTGTCCCAGTCTCTCCTGGGTAATTGATATAGTCCCCCTCACTCTCTCTATTTTTCTCTGATTTCCTGTTCTCTTTGTTTCTTATATATCTTTTCTTTGCCCGTCCTGTCCTGTTCTTATGGTCACATCTTACTCTGTTTCTTACAGGCAGTGGCACCTCTCAGGGAGAAGATACGAGAACTTGAGCTTAGGTACGTTTTTATTTTACACCCAGAATACCTACTTTTTTTGAGTCTTTTACAGATAATAAAATAATATTGCATAGTACAATTATTTCAAAACACGTTAATAACAAGTACTCATTTGAGTAGGATAGAAAAGTTTTACGCGTAGGATATTTCTGAGCCTCAAATTGCACTGTGAGTTTGCCTCGTAAAGTGGCATGTGCTGCTAAGCAGGACTGAATTCATGACGAAATGAAGCAGATGAACTGAAGCATAGTGTGCAGCAAGCTTTGATTGGCATGACAAGAGGGGGACAAGTAACTCCTCAGTTTTTTTTTTGTTTGTTTTTTTTAATGAAGTCTCTGGAGTTTGTAACTGTCTTTTTTCTTCACTTTGCTGCATCTCAGCCAGGCCCAGATGAGATTGCTTGATGCTCAGTGTAAATTACCGGTGTTAGAAGATTCATCAAACAAGCTGAAGTGTCATGGCAGCAGTATGAAATGAATCTTGTTTTTACTAAAGCTAAATCAGTTTGGCTAAATAACAAAACTTGGATAGCGTTTTGTCACTTTTTAACAAGGTACCACCAGTATTATCAGCATGGGCTGTGCTCCTAAAATACTATTTTTACTGCTTCTGTGGGAAATCGCAGGTGGGAGGAAGGATTTATGATTTTCTTTCCCCAGTAATGCAGTGACATTTTTATATCCCTCTTTTTTTTTTCTTCCACGTTCATAATATTCATTCTTGCATCGCTCAAGCAAAACGCCAATTCACTGCTTTCCTGATAACCTGAGCCAAAGAATGAACATTTGAGTTACACTTGTTGTTTGAACGTAACAGATAGCACTAATTAATATAATGCTCTACATGCAAGACATAAAACAAGTATAGCAATCAGCAATAAAATCTACAGACATGAAATAAAATGTATATTGTTTTTGAAATGCCGCTTTTCAGAATGGCAGTGATAGCGATTTATTCTGATGGGTGAATTGATCGTTTTTGTTCTTATGAGGCTTCACTGGAGTGCATACAGAGCCCATGAGATCTGAGTTATGTAAAGAAAAGTGTCCTCTTTAGGACCAGTTCAACAGTTGAAATGATCAGTGATGGAGTTATCAGTGAAGTCAGGGGACTAGGAGAGTAGGGTTATCTGTATCTACAAATCCATTTGTCAGTATTGAGAAACTCAAGAATAATTGGATGAGAAAATCACAAGCACAGAATCATCCCCCTGGATTCTGGAAATGGTATTGAGTTTCTGCGCTCAGACACTGACATATTTAATACTGACTGGTGGATTTGTGCTGAACTATTTTGAAAGAGAAGCAAGGAAAATGTAATGTGCTTAAAATCCAGTTCTTAAGAACCTTTTTCATTAGCATTGATTTATTTGCACTTATGTCTCTGTATAGTGTGCTGAAGATAATTAGTCTTGAATGGTGCTTATTTAAGGTTTTCTTTCATTTTACAGTTTTACCCAGAAGTACCCACCTGTGAAATTCTTGTCTGAGAAGGACCGAAAGAGGATTTTGGTGAGAAGTTATTTTCAGTCTTTTTCAGTGTCTAGAACTACTAATACATTTACATCTATCTGTCAGATATACATGGCATCCCTTGCTCCTTACTAAATTACATTTGGTCATCATTGTTTATTGCCAATTCCTTGTTCATTTTCCACTCTTTGACAGATCAGCTGCATTTTTCTTCCTCCAACTGAAACGTTATTAAATAAAATCTCCTGCTTTCTAAGGTTACAGTGACAGATTGAAGCTTAACCAGTTTGACAGATATGTCACAGTGAAGTAACTATAGTTATTTCAGAGGATGTTTTTTCAATAGGCTGCGTTGCACCTAGATGATTGAGACTGGAAGTATGTAGAAGCAATGAGGAAACGAGAAACTGCAGGGAGTAGAAACACTGCGCAATTCTTCTGATTACTCACTGTGCCGATTTAACCCCATGTTGTGATTCAATCCCATGTGACCGCTGCTTTATTCAAATGTTTCTCAAACTTAAGTAAATAAAAAGTAATTTATGACTATGTACTGTGTAATGACATTTCATATATTCATTTGTAATTGTAGGGAATTAATGATTATTACTACATTCAGGTTTTGCGAGGACTCGGATCTGAATGTCCCAAGTCCACCTGATTAAACTGATTTCAAATTTGTTAGTTTACACTTTAAATCAAGGGGTCGTCCAGCGAGCCGGTGATTCCTAATATCTTTTAACAAATTAAATATGTGTTTTCCTGGCCACGGTCAACACAACTATGATTATTTGTAAGCTCTTAACAGAGGTAATTATTATAAGTAAGCTACGAGCTAAGTAGCAAGGGATCTTTTGGCACAGTTTTAAAAAACCGTGAAATATATGCACCAGACACACGCTTCTTTAGAAAATGAAACATGAATTTTATTGTCTAATCTAGATTACATAAAAACCTAACTAAAACATACACACACATACACACAAAGATTCAAGGAAAGGAGTCAACGGAGTTGCATTAAGTTTTCAAAGTCCTAACTCGTTTTAGCGAGTGGTTTTAAATTCAGCCTAGGAGAAACACCAAGCAGAGATTGTCTTATCTTTACTGCTTAACAAACTCAATCACCAGTTCAACAACCCGATGTCAGCGTATAGGGTTTGTTTTACTTGCGTTTGCTTAGTTGAACATCTGAAGCTGAGGCATCCGTCTCGACGGCGGGCGTGCTGGAGGGGATTCCGTTGCTGATTGGCTGTTGATCTGGCGCCGGAATGACGTTTGGATGACGTCCTTTTGGGGAGATCCCCTTCTTTTTGGGGGGGGGATTGGTTGGTTTCTTGATGACACAGAGGCTTGAGCAGTTTGAAAGACTTTAAGTTCTTTGAAGATCGCGAAGTTTTACTGAAGTGTTTGAGTTCTTAGATGGTCTTGCTATGCGGTGGTATGGCGGGGCGCTTTTTCGCGCTCACCAAAAGGAAAGCCAGATTTCTTGATCGGGTAAAAGCAAGCAAGCAACGAATCTGTGTTGCTGTGGGGTTTTGATTTGCGGCGTAAGTCCATCCCACTGGTCGCCGTTCAAATCAGATAGTGGCTGCGGGGTTTGGCCATGCCCTGTGTGGTTCCTTTATCATGTACGTCACATGCTCCCGTGGGGAAATGTCTTTGCAGGTTTTAATAACTTCTATAAGGTGTCGTACAACACACAATGTTCAAAATAAAACATTTTCATCCATACCAAGGATACTTAAATATCATGACCTTTCCCACAAGCCTAAACTTCGCATATCTGGCATACACAGAGTACCTTTAATCACTTTATCTATAAAAAGGGTTATAAAATATCGATTAATACTTCATAGGTTACAATAACACATCAAGCAGAAAGCATATTATTCGGGAGTATATTGCTCCGATACTTTCAAATGATTTTCACTGATTGTCTTCTGAATTGTCTGTGTACATTCTGTTTCTTTGGAATGCAAAGGAAGTAAGGGTTTTGGTCATGCGGGAAGCTGGTGTTCGCAGTCACGCTGTATAGATCTTCGTGTTCGTTGGCCTGAGGGCATCAGTCAATTTTCCTCATCTTGTTCCTGCTGGATATACTATTCTATACATTTCGCACTCACGAGGTATCCATATTCGTTAAAAGGGCTTTTTTAGTCTGATACCAAAGATGCTTTGTTGTCTCCTGATCAAATTATTTTTCGATGCTCATTAGTAAGATGATTTTCACCCTACTGCAACATAGACCAAGAATTGGACTCATGCGGTGCTTGGTGACTTGCAATCTCGTGAATGGCATGATTTACATTGTCCGTTCATAGTTAGAAATCCCTACAACTGTATACTTTAGTAATGTTGGCATGTGACTGATATACAGTCTTTCCTCTGGTAGATCACCGGTGGGGCAGGATTCGTGGGCTCGCACCTCACTGATAAGCTGATGATGGACGGTCATGAAGTGACAGTGGTGGATAATTTCTTCACTGGCCGCAAGCGCAATGTAGAGCACTGGATCGGCCATGAGAACTTCGAGCTGATCAACCATGATGTGGTGGAGCCTCTCTATATTGAAGGTGGGTGCATTCACATAGCAGAAGATATCTATATTGTCTGGTATCCAAAACTAGCTTTAGAATTTAAACCTCTTTTATCTGCACAAAATGTACAAAGTAGATGAACATGACATGAAACTATAAGAAATCTCTAACATGAATAGAAACTATAAGAAATCTCTTTACTTCTGTGCACTTGTTTGTCTGTGAAATGCATGTGTTGAGTACAAGTTCTTTCTATTTAGGGTGGGATTGTTCAAACAGGCATTGTTTTGGCAACTGAAAAGAAAGAAAGAGGAAAATGATTTAGACTGAATTTACTTTGTACGTTTTAAAAGTTCAAGAGGTGGGGATGGACAGAAACTTCCAGCATTGAAGGAAGACGGCTTTCGTAAATTCAATCTGGTTTGAGGACAGTCACTGTCTGTGACTAGATGCAACAATGAGTGCTTGAATGAAGCGATAAAGTGCTTAGAGGAGCTTCAGGTCATTATTTTGGCCCAGGTGTGAGACTTTTTGCCCCTCTTTGTCAGGTAGCATCACACCTCCCACCACTCCTGCTAATCAAAATCGGAGAAGTGAGATGGCGGCTAGTTAAAAACAATGTCAGCTATCTTTGTAATGGAAAATCTCAGCAGCTGGTGTCAACCCCTGATGAGTAAAGGGTGATACACTGTGACATTAGCCACATTCACACAAGAAGCCTGTTAAATTAAAGTCAAATTTCAGAATTTGTCCATAAATGTACCACAGCTATTCACAAACACAAAGACTTTCTTTTATTCGTTTCACAAATGTGCATGCATCTCCACCAAAATGTTGTTAAAACACTGGGATTGTAATCACTGCCAGTCTAAAAAAAAGTTCCCAAAAAGTCCTAATTTGCCCTTCCACAAATTAAGGCCTTAAAAAAGGTCTTAAATCAGAACAGAGAGTGTTGAATTCATAAAGGCATTACATTAAATGTTGCATGCACTGCAAAAAATTAGTATCTTCCTTATGATTTATGTCTTGTTTTCCACTACAAATATCTTAACATCCTTAATTTATTTAAGCTGCAAAATGAAGATTTCTCACAAAACAAGACTTCTTATCTTGCAACACTTTGCTTCTCAAGTAAATGTTTACTGGAAAACAAGACTAAAGAAGAACAGCACTTTTTGCAGTGTTATCAGATGGTACAGTAAAAGTTATTTCCATATTCCAGTGGTTGAGAGCAGAGGTATTGAAGCAATAAGCTCTTTTTTAAGTAATTAAAAAGTAATGGAGATCTGTTGGAAGTGTTGCTAATACAGCTCATTGTGTGATCCTTAGACATTTTACATTTAGAGAACATTCATTTTGACGTATTGTGTCCCCGTCCATTTATTAATTGAATTTTCTTGACTTGTTCTTAAAAAGCCTTGAAAAAGTCTTCAGAAACCCTGGTAATGTCGTTGGCTGTAAATTACATTTTAACAGCTGCAACATTTGAGCATTTGTCCAATTTGACAACATTACAGTAGCTAATCATAATTTTTGGCTTCCACCTTACAGGCCTAAAACAAAATGGCATGGAGTAACTTGACCAACACAATCTCGTGATTAAAAGTAACTTTTTTTTACAAGGTGGCAATTTCGTATTAATTATCATACAATGTGATTTGTACGAAATTGTACGTTTTTTAGAAAAAAAGGTGCACATGAAGCTCCAATCTGAAACCCAACCTTGAACTTCACCATCAGTGGAGCATAAACAGATGGTACAAAAACATACAAAAGGGATACCAATTTGCCAAGAAAAATAGTTATTAATAGTTTTTGAACATTTTGACTGCAGACTTCTTACATCAGAGCATTCTGACCTTGTACATGCTCTAACCATTAATCTTACAGCTTTTCTGAACTTTTCTGGCAGTGATATAACTTCATAAGCTGGCTCAACGGGCCCGGCACACGCATGACCCCAAAACTGGAAAAATACTCTTGAAGGTGGTGTATGCTAAAGCGCTTTTGTTTTCTGACAGATTTTTCTTTTGGGTGGTAGTCTGTGGTAACATACAGTAAAATGGTTATGGTAATAATGGTACATCAAATAATAGAAAAAAGATCTGCACACTGTTATTCTCCCTTTATTCAAAAAAGTTAAAAATAGCAACGTTTCGGTCAAAGACCTTCGTCAGGCAAACAAGCATACAAGCAAAGGCAATAGCTCAATAAGTACTCCGATTCAAACAGAGTTCCAATTGATGACACCTGTTAGCAATCAAAGTCAATCATGTAAACAGCTATAGTATATCACATTTAAAACAAGACAACCACATTGAGGCAAAACTTAAATACAACCACAATATCAAAAAAATCCCCAACACCAAAACACTCCCCCATCTTTTTTATAATTCTCAATTACTTTTCCTAGAATTAATCAATGCATAACTATACAACACATATTTAGGTACAAACGAGACTGTATCAACAACATTCACCTTTAAATACAAAAAATATATCAGTTAGAAACATGAGTTAAAGTCAAGTTCTAAATTAAAGCCCTTAGGGGAAAGAGGATTTAGTGTATTAATATAATAAGCTTCTCTTTTTAATAAGATATTGTTGACATCACCACCTCTCCTAGGTACATGTTCAATTCCAATATACCTAAGTGTGGAAAGGTTACGCCTTTTTGAATTAAAATGTACTGCTACCAGGTTTTTTTGATCATTTGAGTGTATACTGCTTCGATGTTCTGCAATCCTAGTTTTTAAAGCACGTTGTGTCTTTCCTATATACGCCAAGCCGCATGGACATTTGATCATATAAATAACATTTTTAGTTGTACAAGTGATGACACCCTTAATTTTAAACTCCCTTCCTGAATGAGGATGAGAGAAGACATTCGTTCTTGTAGTGAAATTACACTGGGCACAACGACCACAACTATAGTTACCTGAAGGGATAGATAAAAAATGAGTGGGTCGTTCTACAGATAAACTAACATCAGCTTTTACAAGGAGATCACGTATGTTAGGAGAGCGTTTATACACAAACAGTTCTTTTTTCAAAGATATCACTGAGGGGAGGATCAGATTTTAAAATATACCAGTGTTTATCTATGATCTTTTTTATATCTGAACAAATAGGAGAATATTGAACAGCACATACAATGGTTTTATTTTCAGATTTTAACTTTTTTTATTTAGAGATGTCTCTTGATTTTTATTTCCAAATCTCCTAACTGCAGACTGTATCCAATCTAATCCAATAACCTCACTCCCTAAGTCTGTTTACCAGATCAGTGCTTTGTTGAGTGTATGACTGTTCAGTACTACAAATTTGACGTATCCGGTTAAACTGACTAATGGGCAAGCTACGTTTCAAAGTTGTAGGATGGTAGCTCTGTCCATGCAAAAGTGTGTTACGATCAGTGGGTTTTCTGTAAAGATCTGTGATTATTTTTTTGCCATTCTTAATAATACGAATGTCCAAAAAACTAACACATGAAATCATCATAATTAACAGTAAAACGTAAGTGTTCATCACTAGTGTTAAGGAAACTGTGAAATTGTAGCAGTTGATTTTCAGTGCCTGACCATAACATAAAAATATCATCAATATACCTTCGCCAAATTACAATATTTGAGAGAAAGGGATTTTGTAGACCATTAAAAATAATGCCCACATACAAGTTTGCATAATTTGGGGCCATGGTACTGCCCATGGCGGTACCCTTAATCTGAAGAAAGAAATCATCGTTGTATCTGAAAAATTTTTGTCAACACCATTTTAGCTAATGTTTTAATGCAATGAACACTAGGGTTTTTGTTTTGATGTGGGTCTCTAAGAAAGACTTCTATTGCCTCAATTCCTCCTTCATGTGGAATGTTAGTGTATAGAGACTCAACATTGAATGTTACAAACAATATTTCATCAGGTAAAACAATGGATTTTAAAATTTGTATCATATCGATAGAGTCTTTTACAAAGGAGGGCATTGTAAATACAACTGGCTTTAAGAAAAAATCCACAAATGTTGAAATTTCCTCAGTAAGAGACCCGATTCCAGATATAATCGGTCTTTATGTATTTTGGGAAGTATATAAATGACTGGTGTAACTGGATAATCAACCTTCATAAAATCAAACTCCTGTTTTGTAATCTCACCAACATCCACAAACTGTTGAAGGTATTCCTGAATTTCATTCTTAAAAACATTGGTGGGGTCAGTACTCAATTTCTTATAAAAGACATCACTTAATTGTCTTTCCACTTCTAGGTCATAGTTAGCAAAATTCATTACTACAATGGAACCACCCTTATCTGCTGGTTTGATTATAATAGTCTTATCTTTTCTTAAATCAAACAGAGCACTTCGTTCATCCTTAGTTAAGTTAGTAAAAACTTTGTACTCACGCTTGTTAGAAAATACCTCCCGTACATCCCCCTCTACAAGACGACAGAACATTTCTAATGAGGCATTTCTGTTCTTAAAAGGAACAAATGATGATTTACCCACCACAAATACTAAAACCTCGAAAATGTCGTAGAAAACTCCTCGTTGTTTTCAGAATGGGAAGTTGATCAAATGAATGAGGTTTTTATCTTCAACACTAGAGAGGGTATTCAAGGGTTCAACAATAGATCTATTACCAAAGAATTCTCTAACACGTAAAGTTCAAAAACAATGTTTGAAGGTCCACATAGGTGTTGAATTTATCATAATTGGTTGTAGGGACAAAAGCCATCCTTTACTCAAGGCGGTTAAACCTGCAGGAGGAATAGTTTTATCAGACAAATTAATCACATTGGATATTTCCTGCTCCGAGTTTGATATCGCCGGGGAGAAAAGTCTCTTTTTCTTGCTCCTACATTTTCTCCTTTTCTTCCTCTCACATTGCCTCTGGATATTAGTCGCCTTCGAGGTGTCACATCGTCTAAAAAAGAAGATGAAGAGGAAGCCGTACTCAATTGAGTCTCAGAATTTTTTTGATATTGTGGTTGTATTTAAATTTTTGCCTCAATGTGGTTGTCTTGTTTTAAATGTGATATACTATAGCTGTTCACATGATTGACTTTAATTACAGGTGTAATCAATTTGATCTCTGTTTGAATCGGAGTACTTATTGAGCTATTGCCTTTGTTTGTATGCGTGTTTTGCGCCTGACGAAAGGTCTTTGGCACCGAAACGTTGCTATTTTGAACTTTTTTAAATCAATGGAAATAAGTGTTCAGATTCTTTTTTCTATTATTTTGATGTACCTTTTGATCTCGCACCTGGCCAAGACTTTTTTGGATGTGCGTACTTTGACCCCTTTCTTTATATGGTAATAATGGTAACGTATATGGTAAAAAGTTTCGCAAACTAAACATCTAGGAGTTTCTGAGCTGTAAATTGCCTTTTTACAGCCAACAAAATTGAAAACCGTCCAGTTTGGACATGTTAAAAACTAAGAAATGAAACATGTTTATTTAGTTCTTTTCTTTTATTTATTTTGAGACAAATTTCTCCAACATAAAGATTCTTTAGTAAATAGTCTTTCAGCAGTCACTTTGAATCTAGTCTCAGCCTCTGACATTCATGCAATATGGCCGTCTGTATACATTGCATTGGCTTCCATGAGTCATCTATACAGGAGGATTTTCTCAGCCGTCAAAATTCTGGTTTACCAAGTTACCAGACCGCACATTCTGAAGAAGCATGAATTGCAGTGGTTGGCCAGTGAGTTTTCCTTGGGCACCGAATGGATAGTTTCCCCCAAGTCTAAACTTCTGTCATTAATTACTCACCCTGCGTTCCAACCCATAAGACCTTCGTTCATCTTAAGAACACAAATTAAGATATTTCTTTAAGAAATCTGAGAGCTTTCTGAACCTGCATAGACAGCAATGCAACTTTTCAAACATGTTCAAGGCCCAAAAAGGAAGTAAGGATATTGTTAAAATAGTCCAGGGTGACATCAGTGGTTCACCTAAGTTCTGAGCTACAGCTACTTTTTGGCAACAAAACAAAATAACTTTATTAAACAATCTTTCTCTCTTGTGTCAGTCAACACGCTACTATGACAATGCGTGTGATGCTGCTCTCACGCAGAACCCAGCGTTCTAAAACGTAGACTCCGTACCTGCGGCGTGTTGGCAAGCATAGAAGTCCACATGCGTTGTGGTGCTGTCGTGAATGCACGTCGAAGACGACACGGAAGAGAAGACATTGTTGATGAAAGTCGATTTTTTTGTTTTCTTTGTGCACAAAAAGTATTCTCGCTGCTTTATAAAATTACGGTTGAACCTCTGATGCCACAGGGGCAGTCGTGGCCTAATGGTTAGATAGTCGGACTCGTAAACCAAAGGTTGCAGGTTCGAGTCTCAGTACCGGCAGGGATTGTAGGTAACAAAATACTGACAATGCACCAAACCCACCAAACCCCCAACTGCTAGCCACTGCTCCGGGTGTGTGTTCACGGTGTTGTGTGTGTTTCACTACTCACTGCTGCGTGTGTGCACTTGGATAGGTTAAATGAAGAGCACAAATTCTAAGTATGGGACACCATACTTGGCCACAAGTCACTTCACTTTCACTCCCTCCTTTCTTAAAAATTTTTTAAAAACTTAAGTAATTCAACAAAGCCAAAAGAAATAGGCCCGTTTTTTACTAAACAGGGCAAGTAACACGAGAATGCATTCCAAAACGGCGCCGAAATGGGAGGCGGAAATTTCATGTGTTGCTTTACGAACAATGGGCAAATTTAAAGAACACAGACGCAACACTAATTTACATAGTCACCACCCAATAGATCAAAGCGCAGTGCAAATTAGCGTAGTCGCAAATAAAGAATTAAGAAATAAAGAATCCACAGTATGTTGAAAAGAACTGGAGGCCAAAAAATAAAGGTTTGCTAGAAGTTTTGATAGACCTGGAATTGCGTGACTTCTAGTTGAGGATTTCAAGTCGTCTTTTATTTCCTGAAGCAAATTAAAAATTACATGGCTTGGCAAACGATATGTTCGGATAATGTGTTCTTTCTGGCATTCAAAATAAATTAATACGTGTGGAAAAAATCCTCTCCCTTGTACCACGCACTCTCTGTTCTCTGCGGTGCCTCTTCCTAGCAACAATAATTGCAAACATTTCAAGCGCAAAATAGTTTAAGGCATACTTTTTTAGGGCGTTAAATAATGGCGCAAATGCCAGTAATTTGACGAGCACAAACGTTAGTAAAATGCGTTGCGTGATTCGTTTGAATACCCTCCTCCCATGAATTTTGCGTCTGAAAGGGAAACTCCTACAAATGCATATTCAATAAGGTTAGGCGCAAAAATATGTGTCCATGCCTTTTCAGCGCTAATTCTTCACTGCGCGTCTTTAGTAAATCCTGACAGTGCTGTTTTAACGCCAAAAGGCAGTTTGCTCTGGCACAAGCTCTTAGTAAAACTGGCCTCTAAAGTTTATTCAAATGTTCATTAATTTTAATTGGCAAAAAAATGACTCATTATTTATGATTTATTAAGCATAAGCTATGCTTTAAAGCATATTAAATTAGGCAAATACATTAATATGGTATGCATATTATGATAGGTCAAGCAAAAGTGGCAACACTCAATGTCATACAGTATGTAACAGGGTACCAATGTGTCTTTGGCCTGAAATAGTTGGAAGACTCCTGGGGTGGACCTTCCTTAAAGAATTCTTGCTCTGTTCTTCCATGCCAACTAAAGCACAGCACCAGCAAGTCTCCGCACTGATTTTTCATTCCTATTCAACCTCAGTCAGCCACTCTTTTGACTCATCTCGTTCCTCAGCCCTCTTTAAATGATCCCTGCTTATCACTGCATCTAGACTGGACAGGGTGAAAGAGAGCTCGTCTGTTTATTGTGTTTGTTCTGCATCCATTAGATTGACTCACCTATGCTTTGTCTGTCTGAGTCAAATCCTCCCTTTACTTATAATCATCTTTCTGCACATCAGACTTGATATAGATAGAGCATTGAATAATGGTGATGGCAGGACGTGCAAAAATAATGATGTATTTTCATGCAGTTCGAGTTGCACTAAGCCTTTTTATGTCCGTGGCATTGGTCTGTGGATGAATGCCAGTAGCATTTTGAGTGCTCAGAAGTTTCTCTTGGAAGAACACAACATTTGAACAACTTTGGTGTCCAATTATATGTAGATTCATGGAATGATTAAGATCTTGCATTAACTGTCTTTAGCCATAATACCCCCCAAAACAATAATTTGCATTAATACGACTGCTCATTTGGTTGGGCATATGAATGGGCAGATGGTTACCATCTATTTAGGTTGTTGTTTTGGATTTGCTTCAGGCCTTAATCAGTATTTGTAATCATTGTGCAGTTGGATGGTGTTTATATTGGTATAAATGGAAGTGTGTATTTGATTTTTATCTGTCCAATCTGTCCTCTGGCAAGAGGATTGGTGCTGAATGGAAAAAAGCTCAATAAACAGTTTCCCCTCTCACTTTTCACTTTCTATTTTTTGTCCCCCTCTTTTCTCAGTTGACCAGATATATCATTTGGCCTCGCCTGCATCGCCACCCAACTACATGTATAACCCTATCAAGACACTGAAAACTAATACTATTGGTACTCTGAACATGCTAGGTAAGTATCACCCCAAATTTAAAAGTCTGTCCCTCCATTGAAAATCCGTTCCACTAAAACTATGATGCTTTAGAACAGGGGTCTCCAACACGTCACTCGTGAGCTACCAGTAGCTCGTGGCCAGATTGGAGGTAGCTCGCCAAGACATACTTGACATATCGGCCTGAGGTTATTTTAATTATCCCATTTCATATTTTAATAATCATCAAACCTGTATTTGATCTATCGCGATTTGAAAAACTCAAAGTAACTATTGTTCAGCTTTGATCAAAGTTATTAAGAGTCTCACGCAGGCGCAACACGCAGAGTAGTTTCGTTTTGTGTGAAAACATGACTGAAAGCAGACTGCTGAGGGAAAGAATGCAAAAAGTGTCAAATTAAGTGACGTTGACAGCCGACAAAAGGGGGCGTTAATGCAATCTATTTTTACTTATAATAAACCGAAACTAACGCAAAGGAGAGAGGGCTCCTGATGGCAAGCAAAA
Source organism: Sinocyclocheilus anophthalmus (assembly GCA_018155175.1). Taxonomy (NCBI): domain Eukaryota; kingdom Metazoa; phylum Chordata; class Actinopteri; order Cypriniformes; family Cyprinidae; genus Sinocyclocheilus; species Sinocyclocheilus anophthalmus. Next base: position 408,504 of record JADLZN010009472.1, on the reverse strand, counting down.
AACTTGAAGATAATAGGTGTTTTGGATAAGCTAAAAGAAAACAAAAGCGAACCGTTACATCAGGTTACCTTAGCCCACCTCTCTCACTATAGAGCACATAGCCTATAGCACTATAGTAAAATCCCAGGACACCCCTAGTCCGAGTGTCCAATGTTGTTTATCACTTTGCATTGTCTGACATGAATATTCCATTCATTCATAAAGAGACAGCAGCGATTCTACAAGGGGTTACATTTGAGAGATATTGAGTTAGAAAATAGAGTAAATCAAGTAGCCTATAAGGTGATTGCTCCGATTAACATGACACACACACACACACAGACATATGAATTCTCAAATTGAAGAATTCTGTAGTTTTCAGGTTTCTAGATCTTATGTTTATTATTATGTCATATACATTTTTGCTTTCTGCTATTTTTATGTAGATTTCAAGTATTTAAGTTCATATAATAATACATTTATTTCAAGCCCATGCTGAAATAAAAAAATGATAGAAACCATCAATAGAATTTGTAATAGTTTTACTGGTTATAATGGAAATTGTATTGGTTTTAATGGAAATTGTAATGGAGCCTATTGGTCTCTACTGGTAATTGGTCGCCTTCTATTGGTGGTTTGTTAAAACCAATAAATCCTAATGGAACATGTCCCAAAACACACTACAGGAAACCATTATTTAATGGTTTTAATGATTCAAAGTTGATGGTTTGTAATGTTTGTAATGGCTTTTGTAGTGGAAACCATTAGAATTTCTGTGATGGTTTCTATTGTTTTTTTTCAGCAGGGTCACCGTGGGTTTTGTGATGTTTTTTGCCATAAATTCAATGCATTGAGTGCTGTATATGTGAGATAGAAGCGGCCGTTGTAGGTGTGGGGGCCTGTTGGGAGAAAATCCTAGGGCCGTTTTTATCCCCGTCCGCACTGGGGGAAGAGTAATATAGTAGTGCTTAGAAGCGCAGAGCATCTTTGTTTACAGAGGTTACTGTGGAAACAGCTCTGTTCTGTTCATAAGCGCCATCTGTTGTCAAACTGTGGATTTACAAATTCAGTCAGTCTGTCTGACATATTTTTTGTTCAATGCGAAAATTGGACCAAATTTTTGTTGTAAATCTTAACTGGTCAATGGAAAATATCTGAACTTGTTATCAGACATTTAGATTTTTAGAATGCACATTAGTGTGTAGAACTATTTATGGGCAGCTTATTTTATTTTTTATCATGCTGATATCCTTTATATTATATATAGATATATATATATATATATATTATATATATTAAAAGATTTAAAGGCTGAAATGTTATAGTGTTATTTAAAAAAAAAATGGTCAAAAATTTATTTGAACATGAGGCGGTCAGTAGATAACATTTTATGAATATTTTTTGTTAGTTTAAAATCCGGCCATCATTTTTAATATTAATATTTTAATGTTTATGCAAACAAAAAGTGCATATGTGCTAATTTTATTTGTTGGCTTTTGTCATAAAACTTGGTAAAATTATTTCAGTGTGTGTATCAGTACTTTTTTTATATTTCCAGCACATATTTACAATGCCGTGTATAACAGTTTGGATTTACATATATTTAAGAGATTTAAGTATTGTATAACATTGGTAGCTCTTAGCCGCATTCATTTTAAAAAATCAGCTGCTGAATGAAATAAGGTTGGAGACCCCTGCTTTAGAAAGTTCATGATCGATATGATGCATATGCATTTAATCCAAGTCTTCTGGAGAGATATGTGACCTTGGACCACAAAACCGTATCAGTTCAGACTGGAGCTAAAACTGTAATTATGAAAAATATTTAAACTGACAGACAAACTAACAAGGCTTCCCAGTACTGTTTACCAGGCAACAATCTGTAACTCAGACAATGGCTTTGGTGATAGACTTGTTAGAGTAAAGAGAGAAAATTGCAGCAGGTACAAACCATTTAGTTCAATTTAATCTTCTGCCTGTCAGTTTTGGAAAGGATAGCGTCTTTTCAATCATCCACGTTGCACTCTTTGGAGTCTTCAATCAGATGTCCACTGTCTGTAAGTACAGCAGTAAAAGACCGTAATGATTTTTTCTTATTTTGTTGGTGATAGAGTTTTCTGAGTTGTCATTTCTGTGTTGACTTGAAATAATATATTTTCCGTCTCATGCTTGCAATTACATGTAATTGCTTGTGCAGGTTATTGCCAGGTCCACATGGAATCTGTTCCACAGAATTTCAACGCCTGTCATTCTTAAAATTCTTGTGTTTTTGATTAAATATTTTGAATTTTCTTTCAGCTGCAAATTAAAGTGCAGTTGGGATGAGTGAAAGTAGTCAAGAAACAGATTGCAGGCTCTTGAGACGGTGTTTATTTTAAGCTTGACATACCATTTTTTTATTAAAAAAGCCGACCAGCCGCAGTTTAAAAAAAATACAGGTCCAAGGAAACCTGGGGAGAAAAAGTGTGCCACATATTAAAGGGGTCATATGTTGCTAGAAATAACATTATTTGGTGTAATGAAATGTGTTTATGCGGTTTAAGGTTCAAAAACACATTATTTTCCACACACTGTACATTATTGTTTCTCCTCTATGCCCCGCCTTTCTGAACCGCATCAATTTTTACAAAGCTCATCGGTCTGAAAAGCAAGGTGATTGGCCAGCTTTCCAGTGCGTTGTGATTGGCCGGAAATGTTGCCGGAAATTACGTCCCTTACCATACTGTGATGCCGTGTTCCGGAGCAACGAGACAAAAAACATTAAAACCCATTACAAACGAGGCATTTCTTACATCCAGTGGGGACGTAATTACGGATATAAGGACTTGTACTGTCTTTTTACGCGTTGCGTTGCGTATTGTGCTGCGGAAACATAAACCCATGTCTGCATTTGTGATCAGAGAAAAAAAAGAAGAAAAAAACAAGCGCTACTCTACACTGCCCAAAACTCGCATTTGAATCATCAGTGGCAAATTCTTTAAATATAAAACGTACTTACAGTCTGTGAGTCAAAACAGCCGGCATTGTAGTCTAACTCTACTCTACCGGGATCAGTAAACAGTCCTCCATAAAATGCGCTGTTAACATCTGAATATTTGGGTTGAACTGTTCTGGAACGGTGTCGTAAATACAACTTAACCACTGATTTAGTCGTGTCTTCTTTGGAAGGCCAAACAAAGTAGTTCGCTTTCACAAAGAAACACAGAGTCACAAAGGAGGCCTAGAGTGAGCGGGGGCTGGCTTGACGCGTGGAGCAGGCGGCGGGCGGGCTTGCGGCAAACACATGTGATGACCCCGGGCTGGACTTTGCTTTGTCCATGGTGAAAGCCGATCCGGTGATCCACAGCGCGAAGTTGATGTATTTCCTCAGCGACCAGCACGGATCAGTTCCAGGCATGACGAAGAGGATATCGTCCTCTTTTGGGAAGGCAAACAAAGTAGTTAGCTTTCACAACAAAACACACAGCGCCTTCACGACATGGCGGTGGCGGCAGCAACAATACTACAGCAAGAATAAAAGTTACGCCTTCTTTCTTTGCATGAACATTTGGGCTGCGTATTCAAATATTACCCACTTCGTGACGTAGACATGTGGGGGTATGTTAGAATGAGCCGTTTTAGGTAGGTGTGGTTGACTCCACTTTTATAAAGAATATCTCTTTGGATTTTAGACTTAAGTCTTTGCAACTTTACCGATCTTCTTTATGCACCAAGAGCTTGTAACACTCCAAAGAGAAAGGAAAAAATTTAATTGCATCATATGACCCTTTTAAGCAACCCAGGTTCACTGGAAATAAGTGACTCTGGCTAGTAGTGGCTACATATCTGCAAAACTGCAGATACATACAATTCACTACAGTTTCCAGCTGCAACTTTTGTTGCTTTTTACACAAATTATTACAGGGGTTTATAATCAAATTTTAAAGACTTGTTTTTGCACAGTTCCTTACACAATACAATGTTATGACCTCAAAACACTTTTAATATTGTGTGTGACTTGAAAACTAACACTTTTTGATGTTTGCATCAATAACCAACTCCATATATGTTGCTTTTCTGATGCAGTAAACTTGCTCAGTAACTCACCCAGTACAGCACTGCACTTGTGTTGCTTGAATACAAGTCTCAAGAAACACAAGTCACGTAAATGAACTCAAAGGCCTGTAGAAGCAAGTTAAAATGGATGGTTGCGTCAGCAAATGCATTTTTATCTCAAGTTTGTTTTTTTCTCACACTATCGGTTAGTGTAGGTGGTACGTTATTTTCAAATGCAAAAGAGCATTAACTTTTTAGTGCCACGCTCCTGATATTTCATTTCCAAACTGTTGTGGAAGTGGTCGACCGATGTATCGCCTGATATTTGGCATTTTTACAAATATCGACATCAGCCGATAAGTTTTTCCTGTTTGGCCGATGTGATCGAGGTGGGATTTATTTTGATGGCGCTGAGAACGGCAGCGTCTGAGCACACAGTGCTCATATGCTCCCTCTTGTTCACTGTCGTCGTTAACGGTTCTGTCTAATACGGATAGAAGTCTGTCTAATAATCAGAAATAATGGTTAAACAAAGGAATTAAAATGTATTATAACGATTGCTTTAATGTTATTATTAATAGAAAGGCAAACATTATAATACTCTCTCGTTTGCTGTCAGCATTCAGCAAATACGCATTTATATCTTTTAAACAAATCTTTGAATGACTAATGAATTTTTAATTTCACAAACCTTGCAGACTTACAGCTTTGAGATCTTGTGAAGTGTGCATTTGTATTCTGCATGATCACGTGTGCTCTGCATGACGGTCGGTCCATGCGAATTGAATGCGGACAGGAGGAGAGTTCAGCTTCACTGAGACGTGCTATCGACTAACTTTAAACTCGTGATTTCAAATTATGCTGCACTTTATGCATTTGCCCACTGCCATATTAATATCATTTTCACTGTGTGCTGTATGTAAAAAATGAGTGTTACCTTGGCTTTATTAAAAAAAAAAAAAAGTGATTCCCAATGCACACAATCTTCCCAGATTATTTAGTGCCCTGTTGGTTACAATGTTGACTTTTTATTAAATATTTATTTATTTGTGGAAAATACTTTGTCATTTAAAGTATAAGCTTGTTTGTTTTACACATTTATTTTTAAATCCATTTTCAAATGATTTCAAATTTCTTAAATAATAATTAAAATAAATAAAATTATATCGGCTTTATATCGGCCACCCTGCTTTCCAAGATATCGGCATCGGCTGTCAAAAAAACAATATCGGTCGACCACTACTGTTGTGATATGTGCATTAACTGATGTAATAAAATGTTCTACACGTACGTGTGTGTGTGTGTTTGTGTGTGTGTCAGGGAAACATAAGCTTAAATCAAATCTCAATGCATCAGTGTGTAGATAATCATTTATATTGTACATCCTGTGCATGTCCTGTTGTAATAGAGTGAATATCTAAACATTTTTCCAGCCAGTCAAAACATTTAATGAAAATAATGAGATTTTAGCACTTACGCACAAACATTAAGCTGTGAAAGGTGGATTGTTGCACACATTTTTTTCTTTGACTGATATCCTGATCGTGATATCTTTGCTTCTTCCTTGTAGCCTTTTTCTGATTGATATCTGGTTAGATACAATTTAACAACCGATTTGCTCATGTCTCTCTCTGTTCACAGGATTGGCCAAGCGAGTCGGAGCTCGTTTGCTCCTCGCCTCCACTTCAGAAGTGTATGGAGGTACGTGTACAAATGTCTCCACTTTAATGCTAGCAGTGATTCAAAGGGAGCACTAAATATCGAGACATTTATCGGAGAGATAAACTAGCATTAATATTTATATCTCTCATAAACACACTTACACTTAAATTGCTGTGCTCCTATTGGTACTTCATTAGAAATCTGTTGTAGAAGTAGTTACGCTGCAGAACAGTTGACCCTACATTTCTGACAAATCTATCAATGTGCACCTGGTTTTTGACATCAGAGACCTGTAGTCATGAAGTTTTAGCACTTTAGCTATATGTCTGTACCACATTTTGAGTTGAAATTAGGGTTGCGAAATTCCGGGATTTTTCAAGTCTGGAAACTTGCCATGGGAATTAACAGGAATTAATGGAAATAAACTGGACATTTGCAAAATTGCAGGATCTGGGGACTTAAATGTAGTTGAGAAAAAAAATCTTGCAGCATAATCTTGGTTAAAACAACCTGATTTAATGCAATTTCAGTTTAATTTCTACTCTACACATTGCTCAATCACATGCACACTGCTTACTGCAGGGTTATTGAGGCCACACCCCCTACATGCACTGTGCTTTCCTCCATAACATGAACAGATCATTTCTTAAATCCTGCACACAAAATATCAAAATGTCCATCCTTGGTAAGTATTCATGTAAATTACATGAATATTACAAAAAAATGTCCATGTGCTGTGTGTAATATACTGTGCAACTAAATTAGGCTATACCATTGTAAAAACAAATACACTGACTGAACAAACCATAGACTGGAACAAACATTTAGGTGAGATAATAATAAAACAGAAGTCTAAAAATGACCCTCCCCCACACACAATCCCCTCTAATCACCTAAGCTGCGTTCACACTAGCAGCAACTTTGTCTCTGCATGTCGCCAGGGGCTGGCGATGAGGTTAACTAGTGGTCGTTCTCACTACTGGTTGCCTTGACAACGAATCAGGTTTCTTGCCGCTAAATACAAACATTTTGGAGGCAAAAGACTAAATATAATATAAATATGAATTAAATCCGTACATACAAACAAAAATGAATGAGAAACAGAGCCTACTTTTTCCATTGTGTATGTTTATCTACGGCTGAGAGGAGAACGATCACACGAGCTCTGCCGTCTTCTTCCTATTGGCTGTCGCTTCCGAAAGTCGCTCTTCATTTGCATAAAGTTGAAGGATTCTGAACTTTGTTGCGTCGCTGGACATGCCCCATCCATCGCCAACGGCCACTGTCACACATTGTTGCTGGAAATCGCCAGCTCTCCATTGAAATGAATGGGAGTGTGTTGCTTTGTCGCTTGTTGTGTGAACGGGGCTTAAGAGGGGGATTCCCCTCCATTTTCTCTGAAGCTACACTTGCTGCATTTGAGCCCAAAGACATCATCTAAGTTTTGATATTCTAAATATATTTGATCTATGGGATTCAAGTTTAACTAGTAAATACCAAAAAGTGTTTATACAGTAGCTAGCTAGCCAGTAAAATCAAGATATTCAAAATCTAAGCGAGTTAGCACTATTTCATTGACAATTTATGAGGTATAATCTAGCTCAAGCTGTGATGCTCTTCCAGTTTTCTGTTATCATATAGGGGTAAAGAATGGTCTCAAAACGTTTGGCAAACTTACTAATTTTGAATTTGTTTAAACTTGCAAATCTTTCGCCTCATGAAGCCTTCATTTATGTGATCAAAAATACAACAAAAACAGTACTATTGTGAAGTATTACTGGTATTACAATTTAAAATATAATGTTTTTCTGTGATGCAAAGCTGAATTTTGAACATCATTACTCCAGTCTTCAGTGTCACATGATTCTTCAGAAATCATTCTAGTATGCTTATTTATAATACATTTTGGAAACAGTTGTGCTGTTTAAATTTTTTTTATTATTACCTGGGATTCTTTTTTCAGGATTCTTTTTTTATTTATTTTTTTAAACCGTGTTTATTTCAAATAATTTTTTTGAAATAAATTAATACTTTTATTCAACAAGGATGTGTTAAATTAATAAAAAGTAATAGTAAAGACTTATGTTGTTAAAAAAGATTTCTATTTGAAATAAACCGTTTTCAGTCATCAATAAATCCTAAAAAAAAAATAGCTCACGATTCCCCCAAAAAATCCCAAATTGTCATTTTTTAAATTTTTATTAGTTTGCATGCATGTGAACCTATGATCAAACAAAATGTTTATATTTATGTTTGTATATGATAGTTTTATACAGTTCCCAAAATTTCCACCAATTAATTCCCATAAATTCGTGGTAAGTTTCAAACTTCAAATATTTCAAATATTTCCAAAATTCCCCAGATGAAGTTCGCATGGAAATTTACTGGAAGGTCGGCCCATGCACTAGTTGAATCAAAAGTCGAAGGGAGAGGGATAGGAGGGCTCAGTCAGTGAGTGTGCATGAGTTATCTGAACAGGTTTTTGGTAGAGGTTGAACTTTATGGCTGTTCTATGAAATTATAAAACACCTGATCCCAATTGTGAAGAATGGTGGTGGAAGTGATGTAGTGGAGGCTGCTTTGAGTTCATCTTGAATTACCACACAAATAATGTGGCCTAAAAGGAAATAAAATATTATGGCCAAGTTGTCCATGTCAAAACTTGTAGTTTATACAATTTGGAGGCAAACGGTAAATGCAAGAATGCTTTCTCCAAGTCAGAATTCTGAAGATGTCTTCCAGAGGAGAAATCGGCTCTTAAGGCTAAGGCAATGTCCAGACAATTGTGTTTAAGTTGTTTTTGATTAATTTTCAACAAGTCAAAGAAAGAAAAATTGAACAATTCACTTGCACATCTCTTCAATAAGCAATAATTACACTGCTGAGAGGTTGTGGCACCTGAAACGACTCAACAAAGCCTTTTTCTGGTTAATCCCACATCTTGCAGCTTGCAATTGATCTTCTGCAGTTTGATGGTTGGATAATCGGCTCATTTGGGATTTGGGAATGAACACAGATCTCTGTCCATCAAGAGAGAAATGTAGCTTCCAAGTTACACGTGGTCAAGGTTTTGTTGTTTGTTTTTTAGGTTTATTCTTTTATTTGCTCTTCTCTTTAGTGTCTTTAAGCTGGACAAATGGCATTCATTTCATGCAAGAAAGAAAAACTATTATCACTAGAAAATAACAGTTCCGTCAATTCAGCTGTTGGGCCATTCATTGCCTTCAAACTTTGTAAGAGCTACTATTCTTCATGATGGTTGCTTTAAATGATTGTTTGTCTGAATGTGCATAAAAAAAATCTATCCTGCTTTCACCCTAACTTCTGCTCCAGCCGTCAAAATCTGCCTTTTTACGTTAATTGAATTGCATTGAAATCCAAGTACCACTTTTTTTTATTTTTTTTTACTGAATAGTACAATATGTTTGAGGACATAAACAAATATAAGGACTTGCATAAGCCCTGTGCTATACTTGTGTAAGTATTATTGAGGGAATTATATCAATTGAATGTCAACTTTTATTGGTCAACTTTATTTCTCAAAATTTAAACGTGATAATGTCAATATATAATGTAATATTTTTGAGTTATAGGATATACAGCTATGTCATAATTATTTAACCCCTCTTACACATTGCTGTTTTAAAGTCACTTATTTGTATTGTTGGGTACAAAATTGTTAAAACAATTAAACCCTTGGAAACTCTATAGTTAAACTGAATTAATTTGAACTGATAACAATTTAGCCCATGCATGTGCTGAAATAGAGTAGCAAATGTGGCCAAGTCAAAAGAGCTCTCAGAAAACTATAGAGAACAAATTGTTTTAATACATTAGAAAGTGTATGGCTACAAGAAGATTGCAATTGCAATATAACCAGATGAGTGGAAGAACATGGTCAAACAGGGAGGTGGACCAGTCTTGTTATAGAGGTAACTGCTGTTTCAAGAACTGGAAATCTTGACTGTATGAAAGACCTCATTGATTCTTTATATTAGTATTAGCTTTTTGGAAGAAATTTTGATATCTTTGGTGCATAGACTTTATGATCATTGGACTTTCCAGCAGGCAACCATCCCAAAATATCCATCCAAATCTACTGAAGATTGGTGCAGGGATTGGTCATAGAATGTTCTTGAGTGGCCTGTTCAGCCTCATCAGAAATACTTGGAAGGATTTGAAGAAAGCAGTGGCAATATGACAGTCAAAGATTATCAGTGATCTAGAAGCTTTTCCAAGTTAGGAATGGACCAGGATTGCAATAGAGAGGTGACAGAAGCTTGAAAGCGCCTGGAGGTTATAAAGAACGAATATGGCATTTGGGGGGGTTGTATCATTTTGACATGAATGTTTAGAGCAAATTAGTTTTTTTTTGTTTGTTTTTTTTCGTTATCTTCATTTTTCAACATTCTCCGAATCACTCAAAGGTGTATTAATAAACTTTCTATACTAGTGCTGCTGCCTTGGTTTAATTGTTTTCATAAAAATGTATTCATGGTAGCAGAATGTCTTGTAGGTCAAGGGGGTTGAATAGTTTTGATTGCAACTGTACAGTTTTGATTTCAGGAGTCATCCATACAGTTTACAGAAATTAAATCCCTTCTACAGCTGCCTTTCATTTGGTCGGAATGTGGTGTAGTTTGTCGACCTGGTGCAACTATTACAGTGGGTACGGAAAGTATTCAGACCCCCTTAAATTTTTCACTCTTTGTTATATTGCAGCCATTTGCTAAAATCATTTAAGTTAATTTTTTTTCCTCATTAATGTACACACAGCACCCCATATTGACAGAAAAACACAGAATTGTTGACATTTTTGCAGATTTATTAAAAAAGAAAAACTGAAATATCACATGGTCCTAAGTATTCAGACCCTTTGCTGTGACACTCATATATTTAACTCAGGTGCTGTCCATTTCTTCTGATCATCCTTGAGATGGTTCTACACATTCATTTGAGTCCAGCTGTGTTTGATTATACTGATTGGACTTGATTAGGAAAGCCACACACCTGTCTATATAAGACCTTACAGCTCAAAGTGCATGTCAGAGCAAATTAGAATCATGAGGTCAAAGGAACTGTCTGAAGATCTCAGAGACAGAATTGTGGCAAGGCACAGATCTGGCCAAGGTTACAAAAATTCTGCTGCACTTAAGGTTCCTAAGAGCACAGTGCCTCCATAATCCTTAAATGGAAGACGTTGAACCCTTCCTAGAGCTGGCCGTCCAAACTGAGCTATTGGGGGAGAAGACCCTTGGTGAGAGAGGTAAAGAAGAACCAAAGATCACTGTGGCTGAGCTCCAGAGATGCAGTCTTGAGATGGGAGAAAGTTGTAGAAAGTCCACCATCACTGCAGCCCTCCACCAGTCAAGGCTTTATGGCAGAGTGGCCCAACGGAAACCTCTCCTCAGTGCAAGACACATGAAAGACCGCATGGAGGACTCCAAGATGGTGATAAATAAGATTATCTTGTCTTGATTAGACCAAGAAGAACTTTTTGGCCTTACTATTCTAAGCGGTATGTGTGGAGAAAAACAGGCACTGCTCATCACCTGTCCAATACAGTTCCCAACAGTGAAGCATGGTGGTGGCAGCATCCTGCTGTGGGGGTGTTTTTCAGCTGCAAAGACAGGACGACTGGTTGCAATCGAGGAAAAGATAAATGCGGCCAAGTACAGGGATACCCTGGACGAAAACCTTCTCCAGAGTGCTCAGGACCTCAGACTGGGCCGAAGGTTCACCTTCCAACATGACAATTACCCTAAGCACACAGCAAAAATAACGAAGGAGTGGCTTCACAAAAACTCTGTGACTTTTCTTGAATGGCCCAGCCAGAGCCCTAACTTAAACCCAACTGAGCATCTCTGGAGAGACATAAAAATGGCTGTCCACCAACGTTTACCATCCAACCTGACAGAACTGGAGAGGATCTGCAAGGAGGAATGGCAGATGATCCCCAAATCCAGGTGTGAAAAACTTGTTGCATCTTTCCCAAAAAGACTCACGGCTGTATTAGATCAAAAGGGTGCTTCTACTAAATACTGAGCAAAGGGTCTGAATACTTAGGACCATGTGATATTTCAGTTTTTCTTTTTTAATAAATCTGCAAAAATGTCAACAATTCTGTGTTTTTCTGTCAATATGGGGTGCTGTGTGTACATTGAGGAAAAAAAATTAACTTAAATGATTTTAGCAAATGGCTGCAATATAACAAAGAGTGAAAAATGTAAGGGGGTCTGAATACTTTCCGTACCCACTGTATATGCAAGTGCTTATTGTCATCTCTGATGTCCAACAGGAAATCACACAACCAATATTTCATGTGTGACTGGAATTTTGTTCTATCACTTATTCAGCCACACACAAGCACGTAATGAATGGAGTGCAGATGTGGAAGATCTCTCAGAAATAACAGCTGTGTACGGCAATCTAATCTAATAGGCTGTTTCACAGCAATCGCCACATGCATTAGTCTCAAATAATCTCAGTAATTTTGACAGTAGTGATTTTTAAAAACTAAAGCAGAGAGAAAAGGTCTTAGGTCCTCTAGAATCACTTGTGCTATCTGTTATGTAAGTAGCGGTTTCTTTATTTTGTCAATGAATCATCAGCATGTTCGAACAAGTCACATGAAGTTTTAATGTCAGACCTAGATCAAATGTTTTGAAACTTTGTATGTCTTTATGATTTATTGCCAGAGTCTTTTAAATCATTTATCTATTCATAGTTCTGTGGCCATAGAAATGCACTGCGACTACTTATAAAAATGTCAAATTTTTATTTTTTCATTTTGGCTGTATAGACAATGGCTGTCTAGACATTATATTGTAGTTCTCCCTCATTTTACAATTTAAAATGTTTGTGTTAAATGTGAGCAATAGGAGGTTGTGTATTGTATATCATGTTTGTGTGTTTGTGTCTTCAACTAGACCCAGAGGTGCACCCCCAGAATGAGGAATACTGGGGTCATGTGAACCCTATTGGCCCCCGGGCCTGTTATGATGAAGGGAAACGTGTTGCTGAGACGATGTGTTACGCCTACATGAAACAGGTATGAGTGAAATTAGATAGATTTCTGTATTTAATTTTTTTCATCCTGCTCTCGAGGTGTATTAACATAGAGAACTATAGAAATGTGCCTTCATATTCTTTTTCCAGTCTACTCAATATTCTTTGCTGTCACTTTCTTATCCAAGCAACATAACATAAAAGAATACGCACTGACTGAGAGCCAATTATAATTGGAGAAAGAAGCTAATACATATAATGTAATGTAATATAATGTAAAGTCACAAACTGAACTTAGACCTCCAAAGCCATGGAGGACTTGAAATAATGATGCAAGAAGCTCACATATTGTTTATACATCAAAGGGCTACAATTTCAATGCTAGGAAGAGTAACAAATAATTTTATGGAAAAACAAGGCAGCTTGGCAACCTCACAACAGCGTGGATGGATGCACTGTTTGATGAGAAATTAAATGTGAAACTGAAATGGTGAGCCAAACCATTAGCAGCATTTTTAGATGGAAACAGTGGGTCTTATTCCCTAAATATGCATTTGCACAAATTTGTGTGTGAAATCTGTATAAAGACATGTTTAACGAACAAATCATGATTCACCAATTACTTTCATACTAAAATGTATTTAAAAAAAAAGAAATAATTTAGGTGGCTTTATAATTGTGTAAAGTTTGTTTTATACAGATTGGGATTAAGTTCCCTGGTACAGCGCAAGATTATTTCCAGAGGTTAGATCAGGGGTGTCAAATCTCGGTCCTGGAGGGCCGGTGTCCTACAGAGTTTAGCTCCAACTTGCCTCAACGCACCTGAATGGAAGTTTCTAGTATGCCTATAAGAGCTTGATTAGCTGGTTCAGGTGTGTTTGATTAGGGTTGGAGCTAAACTCTGCAGACACCTGCCCATACCGAGTTTGGACACCTCTGGGTTAGATAATCAGAAGGTAGTTATTTTGAATATTTTGCTCTGTCATTAATGTACCAAATACTATGGCTTTTTGAGTGATGCACTTTTGGGATACAAACCTGATTCCAAAAAAGTTGGGACACTGTACAAATTGTGATTAAAAACAGAATGCAATGATGTGGAAGTTTCAAATTTCAATATATATTATTCAGAATACAACATAGATGACATATCAATGTTTAAACTGAGAAAATTATCATTTTAAGGGAAAAATAAGTTGATTTTAAATTTCATGGCATCAACACATCTCAAAAAAGTTGGGACAAGGCCATGTTTACCACTGTGTGGCATCCCCTCTTCTTTTTAGAACAGTCTGCAAACGTCTGGGGACTGAGGAGACAAGTTGCTCAAGTTTAGGAATAGGAATGTTGTCCCATTCTTGTCTAATATAGGCTTCTAGTTGCTCAACTGTCTTAGGTCTTCTTTGTCACATCTTCCTCTTTATGATGCACCAAATGTTTTCTATTGGTGAAAGATCTGGACTGCAGGCTGGCCCTTTCAGTACCCGGATCCTTCTTCTACGCAGCTATGATGTTGTAATTGATGCAGTATGTTGTCTGGCATTGTCATGTTGGAAAATGTAAGGTCTTCCTTGAAAGAGACGACGTCTGGATGGGAGCTTATGTTGTTCTAGAACTTGGATATACTTTCAGCATTGATGGTGCCTTTCCAGATGTGTAAGCTGCCCATTCCACACGCACTCATGCAACCCCATACTATCAGAGATGTAGGCTTCTGAACTGAGCGCTGATAACTATTTGGGTTGTCCTTGTCCTCTTTAGTCCGATGACATGGCGTCCCAGTTTTCCAAAAAGAACTTCAAATTTTGATTCGTCTGACCTCAGAACAGTTTTCCACTTTGCCACAGTCCGTTTTAAATTAGCCTTGGCCCAGAGAAAACGCCTGCTCTTCTGGATCAGGTTTAGATATGGCTTCTTTTTTGACCTATAGAGTTTTAGCCGGCAACGGCGAATGGCACGGTGTATTGTGTTCACTGACAATGTTTTCTGGAAGTATTTCTGAGCCCATGTTGTGATTTCCATTAGAGTAGCATTCTTGTATGTGATGCAGTGCTGTCTAAGGGCCCGAAGATCATGGGCATTCAGTATGGTTTTCCGGCCTTGACCCTGACGCACAGAGATTGTTCCAGATTCTCAGAATCTTTGGATGATATTATGCACTGAAGATGATGATAACTTCAAACTCTTTGCAATTTTTTCTCTTGAGAAACTCCTTTCTGATATTGCTCCTCCACTATTTTTCGCCGCAGCATTGGTGATCCTCTGCCCCATCTTGACTTCTGAGAGACACTGGCACTCTGAGAGGCTCTTTTTATACCCAGTCATGTTGCCAATTGACCTAATATGTTGCAAATTGGTCCTCCAGCTGTTCCTTATATGTACACTTAACTTTTTCGGCCTCTTATTGCTACCTGTCCCAACTTTTTTGGAATGTGTAGCTCTCATGAAATCCAAAATGAGCCAATATTTGGCATGACATTTCAAAATGTCACACTTTCAACAATTGATATGTTATCTATATTCTATTGTAAATAAAATATAAGTTTATGAGATTTGTAAATTATTCCATTCCTTTTTTACTCACAATTTGTATAGTGTCCCAACTTTTTTGGAATTGGGTTTGTAAATAGATTTACGTCGTCAGTTAAATTGTATTTGATGCAAAATTAAAAACACAGTACCTAATTCTCACTTTTAGTGGCTAAATACAATTAGATGTAATGACAAAATAAAGTCTATTGGGTCACCTGTTAAGCACCTTGGTGTTACCTAAAGGTTGATAATCTTGGGCTGTGTTTGGTTGACACGCAGGCAAGATCACAATGATCGTCTGACTCTCTGGTTCTTTGTGACACGTTAATTTCCTGACTGTGTCTTGTTGTTAAACACTGTGATGTGATTGATTGGCACCAGCCTTTGCTGCAGCTGAATTGATCTGTTTTTCTTCACTTGGTGTCAGTCTCAGATTTCTTTATCATATTCATTGTTCCTTCAGTACATGCATTGTCGCTCTATGTGTCACCACATGAGAAATTCTCCCTCACAAGTTTGATTTGAATATCATCAGTGACATGTGGCATCTGGCATGTCCTTTTAAAATTAAATTCAGTGACATTTGAGAAAGATAAAGGCTGTTTGACAATTATTTGAAGTAATAGTCTGTCTTATGTTTGTTCAGAAGATTACTTGTTCCCTGTTTACCACCTTTTATGCAGATTGAGGATAATATGCCAGTTTTGATTATTTTTGTTTTGCATAAAACACAGCCTTAAGGGATAGTCCACACAAAAATGAAAATGTGGTTATTCAGTTGGAGTCTAAATGTCAAAGTGTTTTTTTTTCCATACAATGAGAGTCAATGGTCACCAAAATGGTTTATCTATCAAAATTCTTCCAAATATCCTGTGTTGTTTTCCGCAGAAGAAAGCAAGTCAGTTTTCATTTTTGGGTGAGCTATCCCTATAAAGCTAGGTGTATATTCATGTTTGATGAAAGCATGAGGTTGTAGTGATGAAAGGCTGTATTTCCATTAGTTCAACTTTAGATTAGTAATGAAAATCATCAAATCCAGGACTTAGAAATGAACCGCTCTCTCTTCTGTCCAATTCCCTCCCCTTGCTTTATTGTTGTCTTGTTTATTTTTTTCCCTTTCCTACACAAAGGGGCTCTCCTTTTCATATTTATCAGTCCACCCATCCTAATCTCTGTGTCTGAGACATGATCATTGGGCTGGTGGAGGTGCTTTATCAGTCCACTGCATTCATTTATACTCAATTAGATTTACTCTTCCATTCATGCACTTCCTTCCATCCATAGCAATTGACTTTCCTATTTATCTAATTTTGCTTTGCTTTCCGACTCTGGACAGACTCTGTTCTCTTCTGACCTCACATTATTACACCTTTGTGATTTGAAAGAGTTACATTTACAGATAAAGTCTCTACTTTTACAATGTCAAAAGCATACTTATTAAAGTTCTTGATATAGCCTACATAGTTTAAATGAATGAATAAATACATTTAAATATTGATCTGGATACTATGTGAATGCTCAGAGGACATGTAGTATGGGAGCGGTACTTATTTCTTATGCTATTTTAGGGCTACACAATATTGAAGAAAATATATGCCATAACGTGTTAAATACTTTGAAATGTGATATGTAATATGGTAATGTGTATAAAATCAATTTATACACAATTTATACGGTCATAATGACATGTTTTTTTTTAATTATTTTAAAATGTTCCTTGAGGTTCACTTATAATGTTGAAAGTTTTTTGCACACAAAAAAAAAAATGTGAAAAAAATTATTATTTTCAAACCTCATTCTGACCCTCTGTTTTAAACGACCTGTTTTAAGGGGCGGGTCCTTCTCAGTAATCCGCCACTGTATGATTGGCTAACATCATTGCATAGGAAACGGTATAAACGCCCCCTCGCTATTGCATGTGTGTTTCGACAACATGGAGAAAAAGAGAAAAAAGGTCATTTCCAGACAAAGCATTCACTTAGGGTTTGTGATGCAGCTGCAGTAAGATCTAGTACCTTTTAACAAATGTTTCTTTGTGAACTCTTCATGAATACAAAGCAAAGCGAATGTTCTTTCACTCCATTTGTCCTATTGACAGACTCAAGCGCATGGACTGTGTCAGAAAGTGAACGAGCGTAGCGCACGCACCGATGATTAGTGACGAACACGGAAGTGCGACGGAGAGAGAACAAAACAAAATGCCAGTCACAAATTAGAAGTACAAAACAAGTATTTCCGTATAATAGAAAAATGTCAGACGATTTCGATATAAGCCAAGAGGAGACTGGTTTTCCTTTGCTAAAGTAAGGAAACTTTGCTTTCTTTGCTCCTGTAAACAAACGTTGGTTTTTGTGACACTCACACGTGCATACGTGCAAAACGTTTTAATTTGTTGAATAAAAAAACACCCACCCATGTCATTATAAAGCTTGGAAGTGCCAAGACAATTTTTAATATAACTTTGATTGAATTCGTCTGAAAGAAGAACGTCATATGCACCTAGGATGCCTTGAGGGTGAGTAAAACATGGGCTAATTTTCATTTTTGGGTGAACTAACCCTTTAAGTGACTGAATGCCGTGGGTGGGTCCTATGGTGAGAAGATGACTATTTGTCGATGTCTTGCTCTGGAGGCAGTGTTTATGCAAATGTTTGTGCCCAGGTGATGTCATTTGGCACCTCAGATCCAAACAAGCTTGTGACGAGTTGGGCTGGGCCGAGAGCCGTGGGAACGGAGCAAAGCCGGTGGAGTTTAATGATAATAAGCGACACCTGCGCCACTCACTGGTCTCGAGTCCCACGGAGGAGCTCCGGAAGGATAAAAGGAGGAGCGATGACAGTGGAAGATGAGAGAGGACCAGGCCTGGACTTTATTTGTGTTTTGCATGCAGCAGTCGTCCGTGAGGGGCTGCCGCTTTACTTTTGTGTTTGTTTATTTTGTTATTAAATGGTTTAAATGTTCACCAGTTCCCGCCACCTCCTTCCCAGGTTTCGGCACCAATGTAACAGTTCGTAGAAGGGGAAGAAGGAGGCGGGAACCGGTGAACATTTAAACCATTTAATAACAAAATAAACAAACACGGCTCTCGGCCCCGCCCCACTCGTCACAAAGCCGTTTTTGGAGCTTGTTTAAATAAATGCTTTGTTCATAATGAGGAGGTCGTTTTAAGCTATGAAACTTGCAGGATGTTTTAATGGTACAAAGACCAATATTCCAAAAGATCAAGGCAAATTTGATCTCTCATGTCATGAACCCTTTAACCCCCCCCCAAAAATGCTGCAGCTCCAGCATTTTAAGAGCATGTATGCTACACTGCCACAGCTCTGGCAGCATTGTGTTTGAGCCACAATCTCACATATGATGAATGTACTAAATTCTAATTAACTCCTGTCTCATTTGTTTAGTTTTGGTGGTTATTACATTCTTGGAAGTCCACTTTGTAGATATTTCAAATTTAATCTCCATCCTCTTTTGGTTATTCATCAGTGTCCTTCACAATTATAATGCAGGTTGGTAAAAACACAGATGTGTCGCCTTTCTTCCAATTGACTTAATTAGCCCACTTCAATCCCCTCTGCTCTCTCCCCATCCCCTTACATCATCTGCTCTCATCGAGCAGTTTATTTTATGAACTTTCTTGATCTTTTGACCCTTATGGCTCTGGCTTTGTCTTACTGTCAACTCAGTCATCAGGAGACTCAGCCTGAATTACAGCTTTCTGGCATTGTTGAGACCCATCATTGCTCTGAAAATGCTTTCTCAGTCCCCTAATGGAAAGCATTGATTTAAGGCCTATTTCACTGAAGACAGCTTTGCTTCATGTTTTTACACTGCAAACTGTTACAGTTTTGCTCAAGGCTATTTTGAAGGTGTCACTTTAGGTCGAGATGTGATGAGTTTCGCCACACATATTAATGAGATTTTCCATTTCTTTAACGTGAGTGGGTCTGTTCTTTTATATTTTCAAAATGTTTTTGTTTTGCCTCTGTCTCTTTTTTTAACAAATGGGACAATTTAAGAGGGGTGCATAAACTCAGCCTGAGATCAGGAAATTACTTGAGCTTGAACTTGGTTTGTGGTTGTGCATGTGCACAGCCCACTTGTCTTTCCAGTAGTAAAAACGGTAACACACAGCCTTGTCATCGCAACTAAAATGTGCCATGCTCACACACATAGTGTTTGTGTAATCACGCAATAGGCTTGCAATCAGGCTAGTGCTTGTTAAAAAGGCTGCTTAAGTAGGCTGTCCTTGTTTTGTCCCCGTTATGTGTAGTCTGGCATTTTTGCAGCCCATCCTTCATTTGTAATGCTATTCATGAGAGTTTTCATGTTTTTATTCAAGTCCACAGAGTTAATAATTATAGAACTACTGGACCTAAAAATCCAACTATCCCTGTTAAAACTTCCAGGTTCTCTCTTACACTGTTTCAAGCCCAGTGTTTGATGCAGGCACAAGTACAGGTTTTACCATGACACGGCCTGTCTTTAGAGATTTATGTAGCTCATATCATATGAAATATTTTCCAGTTATAAGCGGTATTATTTTCATGCCTCATATTAGAGCTGTTAATTCAGTTCAACAATAAATTATTTATAATAAACACGTCAACATTCATTAAAAAATATGAATTGTAAATTTTGATGTCATGGCCACTTAAAAGTTTTCGAACTACATTCTTGTAGTTTGTGCACTGTGCACTGCTCAAGGGAACAGGGATAATATATAGATATAATTAGATATAAAAGATATACAATATTTTGTCCTGTTCCTTTTTATTATGCAGAGATCATAAGTAAGAGTTTCATATTTTAAATTCCCTGAAGAGTGTCATCACTGTGGTTCTGTGATGCAGAAGGGTCCATATTGGTCTTTTGGAAGCAGGTTTGGAAACATCATTATATTTGCAGTTCCATTGAATAGGGGATTATATTTAAACAGAAATAAACCGCTTTAATTATTGACTTTCTTTGCTTTGATTCTTCACTGTGATCTTTCTTTTGATTTTGATTTTATTTTTTAAATTGATGTGGCCATGTCTTCTGGCCTTCTCACCCAGTTTTGATTGAAATTACTAGTTTGGCAAGCTTGGAGCAATGTGGAGAATAATGATGTGTTACTTCATGATGATGGAGTGTTTTAGAGCAGTTTTCAACCTTTTCTGACACAGAGATGTCCCATGAGACTCCCAAGAGTCCCAACCACCTCTGGAACGCAATTAAATGAACATGACAGATTGACACCGTATCATTACTTTCATTATTAACATTAACATATACATTGAAGTGATAGTTCACCCAAAATCATTTACTCACACTCATGTTGTTCTAAACCTGCATGAATCTTTCCTCTGTGAAATGAAAAAGAAGATATTTTGAAGTCTAAATTAATTTAGACTTATTTGTATCGACGTCTTCTGGATTAAAAACAGGCATGAGTCAGAGTAATTAGATGAGACTTGTAGTCCTCATGTATGTCAGTAGTTTCTTATAATAATTTTAGGCCTCTATTTATAGCCTCTTATAAACAGAATCAAATAAAAGTTAGTTTGCATGAGTTGGTCTTAAGTCATAGTTCATTACCACGGCAACTGTTTACGTGTCCGGGTTTGAATGCGTTTCTTATGTATGACAAATATCTGTGCACATGACAGGTGGAAAAATCGCAAGAAAAGTTTGACGTGTACTTATACATCAACTTACGTGTGTAATTACACATTATTTTGGGGTATTCTATTTGTTTGGATATTTATATAGGGTCTGTTGTCGTTTCATTTGTAATATTTCCCCTTTAAACTGGTATAAAATGTCATACTTTATATAATTGCACGGTATATTACAGTATATAATTTCATGTTTTAAAAACCTGTCTTTTCTGTTTTATTTTCCGTCCAAATACTCCGTCGCATTGCTTGTCTTCTGAGCGGACATTTGTTTTTAGCTTTTTAAAAATGATTTATTATTTTAAAAATGTAACATATTAATATGAAAACCTTTATAAAAAATTTCAAGCAAAACATAAATGTGCAAAAAAAATGTAAACAATTAGTATTTTTTAGAATCCTATTCTGTCTAAGTAACCATGGAAATTTCATTTGACCCAAGAAATTGTAAAAATGTGTTCTCATCTTTAGCCTGAAGAGAAGTGGTACCGTCATAGAAACTGCAACATGTTTTGAGTCCATATACGTTTCCTCTTGCTCTGGTTTTTAATGCTTTATTTAACATCACCCCTCACATTGATTACATAAATGAGTCAGATACACAAATAATTTTGTTGTGATGCCACAACTAGGGGATAGCGTGATTTTAAAAAGTCTTGTAAATGTCATCTGCTTGTGTTGCCAGATAATTGTTTTGGATGTAAACCAGTAAAAAGGGTTATTTCAATAAGCTGATTGTGGTAGTTATCAATGTGCATGCAAATACCCTTAATGAATGTTAATACGCTTTCTGTCTGGTCACTGGCGGCTATGAAATGAACGAGGTGGTCTTTTGATACTCCAAACGTCTTAAACCTGTAGAAGAGGTTCTTTTTTTTTTTTTTTGGACAATGCTTTTTACACTGTAACAAAACAAAACAAAAATCCATAGAAAAACCGATAATGTCCTGACAGAAAATTACCCGTAGATTTTCCTTTAGGTTTAAGGACATTTCCTTCAACCCTAAAACACAACACAATACAATGTGTAATTCAAAATGTGGATAAAACCCCTGTGAAAAATTCATATGGAAATTTTTTTTTTTTTTTTTCAGACTTTTTTTTTGGGGGGGGGATGCAGAAATAGTAGTCCCAAGACCTTAAGCTGTGTAGCCATCTCTCCTAGTCCGGTGTTGATGGGTTATGGTTAGTTATTACCAATACTGTTACAGAAATAGCTGTGTTGTCAGCCCAAGGTAAGTTGTGAGATGAAATGCTAGAAATATAAAAGCACTGACATTTGCATGATGCAAAAGCATGCAAGAGTTGCGTATCTTCCTCTGTGATGCTGACAGAGCTACAGGCCCTCCATCAATGACCAACACTATATGTGTGGGCCACATGCTTTTTTATAAGAGAGTTTCTGCCATTTGGACAGGTGGGCCAAGGAAATTTATTGTCACGGTATGTATGTAGCGAATCACTCACTGGGCAATATGAATACATTAATCATAACTATTTAGAAGAATTATACATATTTATATCCGTTAGATATTTCGCTGACCTCTCGGGTCAACTGTCTTTCAATTCTAAGAACATTAATTTCCTGGTCAAGTAATACTTTCTTGCTTATTTGTTGGATGGAAACAGGTCAATAATTTAGCTCAAAGGGAATCATTTAAGATTTTAAAGGGAACTCCACCATTAATATGTAAGGGAATTAGGACAGAATCACTGTTTTACGGTTGATCATTGAGACGGCCAGCGATTCATTGAACGATCCGTATGACATCAATTCTGCAATGGATATCTATATCCAAAATATAGTGAAAACATTATTAATTAGCACATGTAACAAGATCGTCAGTTTTAGACATTAACTTGTGAGCACAAAACACAAGATACTTCTCTTTTCAATATAATAAGGCTTTATTGGATAAATCTAAGACATATAAACTAATCTAACACACGCATTCACACACAAGTTGCAGAGAGAAAGTGAGGAAATAATTAGTTTAAGAGAATGAAAATGTGAAATCCCAAGTTTACAGCAATATGTGCCATTGCATAGATCTGAACAACCATCAATCACTTCATTAACCCTCGCACTGAGTTCCTCAAATGAGGTTAAAATTTATATTAAATGCACCAGTTCAGCTATCTGGAGTACTTGCGTTTCTGTGTCGGGGGTTCCCTTCCTTGTCTGCTGAAAGGGGTTTCCCGAGGTTGCTGATTGGTTGGAGGTTCAGTCTTGGGAAGCCAGTGGTTGGGCGTTGGTTGGCGACGCGGAGCTGTGGTCTGCAGAAGTTTAGACAGCACTCTTCTGGAAGATGCGGCGTTAGGCAAACTTAACTCGAAACACAAAACTCTCAACGGAAAAGAAAAGAGCTAAAGTAAAGGAATAGATGTAAAGTTTGACGAGACTAGGTGGCTTTTCTCCTCATGGTTTTGGAGGAGCTGTCGTGTAAGCCAGACCACGCTCAAAACTAGAGAAGCATGACTAAAAACATAGCTCAAGGCTATGCCTAAAAAGAGGAGAGTAAGAGCAAAGAAGGGGGATGAAGAAGAGAACCAAGAGAACCAAGAGCGAAGAGAGAAGAAGAGATGGTGTTTCTAGTATTTAAACCAGGCTGTTTACCACACCCCAAATGGTGTTTTGACCAATTAGACATTGTCTTAGCTCGGGGTGTTGCCATGTTTCTCCTTCCCATTCATAAATCAACTGTTATCTCATCATTCACATGATCTGCGTTTTTCCCGCCCTGGTAGAGTTACATTTTGGACAATTCTTATATAAGAATATGATACTTTGACAACGAAGTGATTAGAATAAACGTTTCAAGCATGAAAATTCAAACTCACACATACCAATCATGAATACGACCCCTTAAGCTATTCAATAGTTATTAAAAAGACATATACAATAAGTGATTAGAACATGATAGTCATATGTGTGGGTTACATACATAATATGGAGTGATTATAGCTATTATTAGCTGGTCACCAGTCCTTTTAGTGTCCTTTAGGTGCATCTTCGTCACATGTAAATGAAGTTTCTTTGGCATTCTGTGGCCGTAAGATTACGTTCTGTAGGAATTTCCGACAGTCTGTTCTTTGTCGTGAAGTGGGGTAAGTCAATTTGAAGCTTGTGATCGCTGTCACATGTTTCCATGTGGCGGTCACGCTGTGCATCTCTTTTGACCATTATTCTTGATAACTTTCCCCCCAAAATTGACAATCTCCATGGACTTGTCAATGTGTTCTTTTGTGATAATGTTGAAAACTGTTCTGTGAAAGGGGTTTAGGTTTAGGCTTGCTTCAGAAAGGCTAGGGTCTGATTTATGACATCCTGTTGTCTTGGGCCTCTGTGGAATTTGGCTCCTCGTGTTTCAACTGTGTTTTGATCACATCTTAGATTGTCTGAATCGGTCTGATATCCTACACTGTACAAAGCTACACAAGCTTGTAGCATAAATCTGCATGATTACGTGACTCCAGTTATGAGCAAACAATGAAACGTCAAGTGTGATACAAAGTAAGACTTTATTAACTACATAAACACTAGGGTGTTTTTCACACCTGAGATCTATTGCCTTGTTCCGAACCGGATTCAAATGATTACAATTTTGCGTTTTAGTTCTTGGTGGCGGGTTCGCTTCACCAGCAAAATTTCTAAACTGACCAAATTTGTTAATACAAGTCACGTGAGTAAACTGTTCTCTCATTGGTCAAAGTTCCACGGTTTATTTTCCGGGATTCCACTGAGCTGTCACAGCTGTCATCTGTCAGGATGGAACAATAACAGCTTCGCGGGCTTATTGTTGATGTTTTTTTTTGTAGCTGTCGTAATAATAATTTATCATTTTGAGCAGAGTCCAGGATTGATTGGGAAAACATTTTTAAAATGCACATACTACAAAGAAGAGCAATAAGACGGCATTATAAAATGAAAAGTGCGCTTTGATTTTGAATGGCAAAGACGTACTCACCCACATACATTCACAGGTTAATTTTGAGGTATTAGCAAACAACAAAGCTAATGCTTTTCACGGAACTTATGTAATTACCCATTATACATTGTGATATAGCCTGGTTCGTTGGTCCGTTGGATCGGATTGCTTTCTCACTACAACCGAATCGCTCCAGAGTTCATTTTCAATCAAGCCGAGACCACCTCGTTCAGGCAATCTCGGACCGATTGTTTTGGCGAGGATCCGAGCGCGATTGCCGTGTTCACACATGCCCAAACTAACCGAGCTAAGGGGGGAAACGCACCATGTTCCGAAACAACCGCCATGTGTGAAACACTTAAACTGGTCTAACATACATATACACACTCACACACACACGCACGCACGCATACAGTTGGTATAGGACAGGGTTAAAGCTTAAGCAGTAAAGAGGAAATAAGGAATGAAATTATGGAACCATTTGCATATTCAGCAAATCTACACCTGAGGGAAACGTCATATTCTTAGTTCAAACACACCTTTGTAAAAAGTGCAAATGATACTTAATGTATCAATTAATAAGACTAAGTTTGATACTTGCATGTCTCATTTGTCTGAAAGAGAGGTTTGATGTAATCTGAAATTTCCAGTTGATCTTTGCTGAATTTGAGTCAATGAAAAGAACCAGTTTGAGTCAGAGAAACTTGATAAATGGAAAAGTCAAGGCCCGAGGCCTGGCACAAACTTAGGGTGTCCTGGAGCGTTCTAGCTCATGTCTTCATCTTAGAATATAACCGAACCACCGACTCTGTGCGTTTTATAATGTCTCGAAGATCACGTCCTCTCAAGAGGGGCTTGTCCAATGATAAGGACTGAAATTTCCAAGCGGGGTGAAATTGCTGAGTTTTACGACTCTTTGTCTCTAGCATGGTATTTGCATATGAAACTTGGATCCAAAGTTAAAAGATTCTTAAAACACTAATATGTTGCATAGGTATAAACATACAAAATACACTCAATTAGATCATCCGAATACTAATTCATAGATACTAAACACGGTATATTTAAGGTTATATGAATGAGTGGTTTATTGTAAGCATGAATAAAATAGTCTATAATATAACAGATTAAATACAACACAGCAATATTATACACAATGGCCTGAAGAAAATGGTTGTTCATTCAAAGAAGGTTTTCCTATGTATTAATTAGTAGAAAAGTCCATTTCTTCTGTGCATTGTGGATTTCCTATGGAAATTGTAGTGAGAAAGGTGTTTCTCAACATTCCATTAGGTCGTAAATGTATCTGGTGTCAGGGTTGCCATGGAACCAGTGGGGGCCTGGTGTCATTGCGACGTCCTGGCATCCATTTATTGGGTGAGGGTACTGTGACGATTTGTTAATCTAATGAATAACTGATTTGTTAAATCAAATGAAAAATTGTGTGTTTGATTGGTCCAGACGCTACATGTATGTCACAATTAAATGTCACAATTGCTTGAAATTAGATGTTGTCTGTCACTGTGTTAATCACAAATGCCATCCATACTTAATGTGAGTGTGTTTACAGATCGGCCCACTTATATTTGTGTGCTACTGTCAATAAAGCAAAAGGGCAACCAGACCAAAATACTTCTACATTCTGAAAATAGTGCACATTTTCCAGTCCAATTGTAATGCTGCTACTATTATTTATTTATTTATTATTATGTATTTTTAGGAAGAATGAGTCATGTTTACATCTAGCTTTAGACTACTAATGAAAATGTGAAGACATCGATATCAGGATCTCATGTATGAATTCAGTATTGTCAAAATCAGTGAAGCTCTAGTAATACATTTTGAGCTTCAGCTGCATATAATCCTGAAACCCATAAACCTATTGCTGCATGTTCACTGAATAATTAACACTTGCAGCAGAACTCATGGTGTTAATGAGGTTCGCGTGTGTCTGTGTCTCACAGGAAGGAGTAGAGGTGAGAGTGGCTCGGATCTTCAACACCTTCGGGTCTCGCATGCACATGAATGATGGGAGAGTGGTCAGTAATTTCATTCTGCAGGCTTTACAGGGAGAGCCGCTGACGGTAAGACCCATTGACCTTGTTAAAATAATGAACCATATACAGTGTTGATTACACCACCTAACTCTCAATTACTGCTTTGACTCAATTCAGCTTCACACAGACAAACAAATGGGGGTTACTTCAATTTGTAGCCTTGTGAAATTAAAAAGTGGGGCATCCATACAGAATGCTGTCTTTTTCTTACCTATCAAAAACTGTTTTTTTTTATTATGTCAGATGGGCTTGGAAATGACTGAGTTTTGAATAAAAAAAATGTTTTTCCTATGGCAAATTTTAAATGAACACATTATATTTTCACATTTTTTTGCATAATGTCATGTGCTCTGAATCTGAGATATGATTATGATTCTGTTTGTTTTACATTTTTCAGGTTTACGGTTCAGGTTCTCAGACAAGAGCTTTCCAGTATGTGAGGTAAGCACTGATAAAAAAACGAAATACATCTGTGGGTGGGTTTTCACTTGTTTTGTATCTAGAGCACAAGAGGACACATGCAAAAGTAAATAGATGCTATGAAAATACAAAAACAACAAAATATGGGAGCATAATACTATAATTGGCTGATTTTTCCGTCATTTTGAACAGTGAATGTTCAAACTGTCCACAAGTGGATTGAATCAAAATTATCTGTGAAAAATGCTTTTAAAGTCAACGCTCAAAACAAGGAAAATAATACATTGGCTTGTTCTGAATAAATAGGCGATGTTACAAATTTTAGGGGAGAAAAAAAAACTATACTGCCATGAACAAAGATTTACGTAACACATCCATCTGTCCCTTTTTTCCCCATTTCCATCAGTTTTCATGTCATCTCTAGTCTTCTGTGTTATTCCTTCTAATGTTATAGTGCAATTGTGAATGATAAGAGCAGAGAAAAAAGCCCATCTGGTCTCTTTAATGTCAAAAGAACAGCACAAATGAAATGCGTGAACAAACAAAAGTATTAACATAACAGTCCCATGTTTTGTCTTAATGAAATGAAACTTGGGGGAAAAACAGACCTTGACACATTGCTTCATGGCGTTTTCAAGGACGGAGATCGGCTTTTGATGGGATTACTAATGCTTTCTGGTAATTGCGTTGAAGGTATTTCAAAGGTAGAACTCTGTTTTATTATTTAAAAGGCTGCAGATTTTTGTACAGACTGATAATGTGGTGGTGCTTCGGTAGAAGTAAACTAATCAGTTATTAAAGGGGTCATATGATGTTGCTAAAAAGAATATTATTTGGTGTATTTGGTGTAATGAAATGTGTTTATACGGTTTAAGGTTCAAAAACACATTATTTTCCACATACTGTACATTATTGTTTCTCCTCTATGCTCCGCCTTTCTGAAACGCGTCGATTTTTACAAAGCTCATCGGTCTGAAAAGCGAGGTGTGCTCTGATTGGCCAGCTGTCCAGTGCGTTGTGAATGGCTGAATACCTCAAGCGTGTGATGGAAATGTTACGCCCCTACCATACTGTGATGCCGTGTCCCGGCCGGAGCAACAAGACAAAAATATTAAAACCCTTTATAAACGAGGCATGAGCAGCATTTACTACACAAAGCCGTTCTTCACTGACAAGCTGCGCAAAACATGCTCAAAATATGATCGTGGTTGTGCGCAGCTTGTCAGTGAACAATGGCTCTGTGTAGTAATGCTCGGTGGCGAGAGAGTCAACGCGCTGCAATTAAAAAACCCAGTCAATTTAATAAAACATCTTCATCATTTGACAACACCGCGCTGGCAAATCTCACAAACACATTCAAAGAGAAAACGCGGCTGCAACTCCCACAACACATGCAAATGAAGAAACGTGCTGCAAACCTCACAACACATGCAAATGAAGAAAAGCTCTGCAAATCCTCACAACACATGCAAATAAAGAAACGTGCTGCAAATCTTCACAACACATGCAAATGAAGAAACGCTCTGCAAATCCTCACAGCACATGCAAATGAAGAAACGGGCTGCAAATCCTCACAACACATGCAAATGAAGAAACGTGCTGCAAATCCTCAAAACACATGCAAATGAAGAAACGCTGCGAATCCTCACAACACATGCAAATGAAGAAAAGCTCTGCAAATCCTCACAACACACGCAAAAAAAGAAACGCTGCAAATCCTCACAACAAATGCAAATGAAGAAACGCTGCAAATCATCACAACACATGCAAATGAAGAAACGTTGCAAATCCTCACAACACATGCAAATAAAAAAACGCGCTGCAAATAGTCACGACCCACAACGGAATGTTTCAAGGGACCCCAAAACGTGAGCGGCCCCCGGCTGGGATTTGTTTTTGTGCGTGGCTGTTTTTTTTTTTTTTTTTTTTTTGGGAGTTTCTGCTGATTTCTTCCTTTTTTTATTTTTTATTTTTTTTATTGAAGATATAACATTCCCAGGGGATACAGTCATAGCAATAAATTACGTACACAACCAGAATACAAAACAATAAATATAAATAATAATAAAAATGAAATATAAACAGAAAAAAAACAAATAAATAAAAAGTTAAACATCTTGTCTTTTTTTTCTTTTTTTTAAATAAATAAATCATAAATAAATTAAAATAAAATAAAAAATAACTTAAATGGAATATTACACGTAAAATGTCAACTTCAAAGAATACACGGGAGGTTTACATTAAAGTCAATATTTTTCCCATCAAATACAGTAGTTTTAACAGCTTTCTTTTTAAGTGATGAGCAGAGAGATTCATAAAATAATTTAAAATCAATACAATAAATCCTAAAATTGGGCATACAATTTGTGCAGTGGCTATTGGTCAGTGGAGTTGTCGGTGAACTGAAAGGTGAGTTTTTTTTTTTATTTTAACACCCTGATTGCATGATTCCTTTGTCTTTTAGATATTATTAGCCTAAATAATCTGACGAATTACACGAGTAACTGTGAAAAGTTATATAAGATGGCTAACTTAATAAATATATAGGTTAATGTGTTGTGAGGATTTGTCAGCACGTTTCCTCAGTTGCATGTGTTGTGCGGCTTTGCCGCACGTTTCTTATTTGCATGTGTTGTGAGGATTTGCAGCGCGTTTTTTTTTTTGCATGTGTTGTGAGGATTTGCAGCTCATTTGCATGTGTTGTGAGGATTTGCAGCGTGTTTCTTCATTTTCATGTGTTGTGAGGATTTGCAGCACGTTTATTCATTTGCATGTGTTGTGAGGATTTGCAGCGCGTTTCTTCATTTGCATGTGTTGTTAGGTTTGCAGCACGTTTCTTTATTTGGTTGTGTTGTGCGTATTTGCAGCACATGTGTTGTCAGACTGATGAAGATGTTTTCTTAATTTGCTGGTGTTTTTTCAATTTGCATGTTTTCTTAAATTGCAGCGCGTTGAGCTCTCTCGGCCGTCTTTAAAATGCTGCTCAATGTGAAAGCACGCACTTGATGGAGATTTACCGCTGATTACAGATGCGGCTTTACTGACAAGATGCGCATTAATTATCGCATGCGATTTATCGTGCAGCCCTAAACAAATCTTCCCACATAGTGACATAGACATGTGGGGGTGTGTTTAAACGAGGTGCTTTAGGAGGGCGTGGACCAGTCTTAAATTTTATAAAAAATATCTCTTTGGATTTAAGACTTTAATCTATGCAACTTAGGGATCGTATCTAATTCCCAAACAGCTTGTCACACTCCAAAGAGTGAAGGAAAACTTGAAAGCGCGATCAGATGACCCCTTTATTGGGCTTTGGACTGTATCCCCTCGTGTCAATGTGGCGGTATTCTCTGGGAAAATGAACATTACAAATGACCATTGATATAATGTGTATATATAATATATCTATAATTGTACATATAGCAGCGCATTAAACATATACTGCTTCATACTTATATTTTTTGTAAGTCTAATGTGTGTATATACTATATATATATAGTATATATAGATGGTGTGGTTATATATACTGCGTATGTATATACCACATTTATAGTTTTAAATGTACAGAATTTCTAATTACGGTTTCATTTTGGTTTTTAAAGACTGTCTGGTTTATGCTTCTATCAGTACTCTAATGATGAGTAGGAATAAATACTGCCAACTTAACTTAGCTTTTTGGGAAAGGGGCCACTTGCAAGCTGATTTTGGGGGTGCCTTTCATTGAATCTGAGTTTAGTTAAGCCAAACCTGTCACAAGACTGATTACAATCTGAAGAAAAGAAAGGTCCAGTCTGTTGGTGAAATATATCATTTTGGCAGGGAGGTCTGGCAGAGCCGTCTTGTCTCGTCTAGCATCAAGCCTGTTTATGAAAGTTAGTGTTGCATGGCCTTCATCATTTGTGTCAGGAATTTTGTAAATGCCTCTTGGATCTGACCATCACATGTATTTCATAATTTGTCCACGTCCAGGGAACAGGATGGCAGAAATATTCTCTAAATATATTATGGTGCTGTTTGTAGGTGATATTTTGAGTATAATTTAATTAAGCCGGTTTTATCTAGAGGTATATGGCTGCCTTGGCTCATCTTTAGAAGACCCAACACACTCCGGTGGGGTAAGAGATCAGAGCCATCGTGGCTTATTTGAAGTCTCAGTGTCTCAGTAGAACAAACATTCTCCTGGATGAGCAAAGTTCACTTAATTAGGACTGTGTAATATAACACACGGGATTGACCACAGAATTTTCTACAGACCACAGTCTTAAATAACAGACATCAATTGAGTGTCTGAAGGCTCTGCCCAGCTTTTAACCATCTGCTCATAAATGAACTACTGGCCACCCTACTAAAGGAAGTGTTTTTGGCATTGATAACACTGGGGAGTTCATTATACTCATAATTCGGGTACATTCAAACGGCATAATTCAGAGGGAAATGTAGGGTGAGTTCATACTGTAACTCCACAGGTACAGTACATGGCTTTGCAACATTACCACTCAAAATAGGGTGCATTTGAAATTTAGAGGGAACTTTTCCTTTATACAACCTTTTAATATGTATACATGGTACAGATGAGAGTGCAAGAAGCCAAGGCCAATCCTTTGAACATAAAGTATCTATCTTTTAAGAGGCATTTACAGTAACTTTTAACCTCTTAACCTTTTTTTTTTTAAATTAGGAATCTTGACATATTTTACATTTTAGCAGTTGATGTGATTTTTTTTCCCTTGTTTTTTTAACTAGCAGATCAACCGCAATGGCAAGACTTCACAGGGAACACATACTACCAGGGGCCTGTTTCATAAAACGTTTACCAAATAAGCCAGGTTTATTTCAATTAGTCTGACTTATCGTCAGTTGATTTGGTTCAAAGTAAGTCAGACTAGTTGAAATAAGCCTGGCTTATTTGGTAAACTTGTTTTATGAAACAGGCCCCAGAATGTATACCTTAAATGAATCACCTTGGATACAAAAACATCAAGCACATTAATGTTATACAAGTTATTTATAGAGTATTTAAAATTTTCTTGAAGTGCTTTAAGCAGTGTTTTTGTTTAGTGTGTTAAATGTTCATAATACCTATACAGATATCACTAAAATAAAAGAAATAAACAGCATAAAGAGTCTTTAGTAGGTCAGGAAACTAGCCCAACATGTGCTTTGTGATTCTTTGAAACTGACTGAAATTGTTTACATCTCTTGGTATTCTAGCTTATAAAAGAACATTTCAACTCAATTTCATCTGAAAATGTTACTTTTTACGAGTTGGCAATTTCACATTTATTGGTATGATTTGAATGATCATACAAATTTCACTACCAATTTCCAAAAATGTGAAATAGTTATGAATTGGAAGACTTGATGCAGTAATCTATACAAATTAAAAATCTTTCAACCTTGACTTTCAGTTTTTAACTTTCAAATGTTTGCCTCAGGAAATATTGATTCTGTATTTAAACACATGTTTGGTCTTTTGGACAGCAGAACCTCGACCTTTAAAAGAAGAGCAGTAGATAAGAGCAGGATTGGCCAAACCGGATTAGAAATTGTGTTGCATCACATTTAAAAGAAGGCAGTATCACCAATTTAACATATTGAAGGCGTCCCATACAAGCAGCATGTAGTTTCACTCAGTGTTCCCAAACATGGTACCTCATACCATCTTGGCCATCTTATCTGTGATGTTTCTCTGTTATCTAAGTCTTGGTAAAATCTGCTTTTTTCTCCTTTGTGGTTTAAGACATTTCACGGCTTGTTGTATCAGTTTTAATGACATTATTGTCCCTATGAAAAGCAGGAAAGATGCAGGCTGAGCTGCTCTTATATACTTACTAATAAGGTTGCCACAATACCAAATTCCAGTAGCTGATAGCAATACCAGTGTAATTGCACAATTGTTGTTGCTAGTTTCAATATCAAAAGTTAAATATTAATATGCATATGGTCTGGAGGAAAAGACATCAGTCAAACATCACACTAAAGAAAGGATGAGATGATCGGAGGTAAAGTGAACTCATATATAAACGTGGCACTTGTTTGAAAACTTGGATTTCCACAAGCTCTGATATCCCTCTCAGGGTCAGAGCCCACACTGCTCAAGGAGATAGCGCCGCAGCTCTGGGATGATTCATCCTACAGATAAATACGGTAGTGTTATCTTAAATAAGCAGTGTACACTCAGTGAAGAGAAGATGGACCAGTATGATTGATCTCATGGTGTTATTAAAGGGAAAGAGACCAATTCACATCTATCATTCCAGCTGTATTGACAGATCAAAGGCAACTCTTGTGGCTTGTGTTTGGCGCACATCTAAAAGGAATAGTTCACCCCCCAAAAAATTTTTTATTTATGAATTTATTCCCTCATGTTATTCTAAACCGGTTGTTTGTTTGTTTGTTGTTTTTTCTTTAACCATGTAACATAAAAAGTTTTGTCAGAAAATAATGACAGAATTATAATTCTTGGGTGAACCATTTTTATGACTTTGAGTAAATTCTCTCTTTTTTTAAAGTTATATTTTTTGTCATTTTGCTAGTTTTCAGAAGTGATGGAATTCCTGTCAGTGATGGTGTTACAGTTTGTGTGTGTCTGTGTCTGTGTCAAGACTTTTTTGTATTTCGGCCAGTATTAGGTTATTTTTATTTATCTGGACCAGCTGCTAATTTTTTCTATTTTGGCGATAAGCGTTATAATCTGACATTTATTTTAACAGCGCCTAAGTATATGCACAAAGAGCTCCTATTCTCTTTACAGTTCTGTCTTTTTTAATTATTTTGGGAAGAAAAAATTAAATGAAAAAAGTGTTACAGTGTTTGCCTTTCTATTATTAGCAATACAAAGACACATGCTATAATACTTTCCCATATACCGTTAGCATTCAGCAAACGCACATCTATATCATAAAAATATAACTTAAAAAAAGAGAGAATTTACTCAGTCATAAGAATGGTTCACCCAAGAATTATAATTCTTCATGTGCTGGTCGTCGCCTAATTAGGACCCGAAGTAGATAAATATCACGTGTACTTTTTAAAACAGTATACGACAACAACGGGAAACTCTGTATATTCATGCAGTGTGCGCATGTCAAAAGATTAAATCCGATCAGAAGCTTGTGACTTGCGGAGTCAAAAGTAACAATTTTTATGTTATATCATATATCATTTAGTAACATAAATATGTCTTAGTGTATCCCGCGGTACTACCTGCGCACATATCAATAGCATCGCTGGGCTGTAGGTTGCCAGGTTGAGGGGACAAATGGGTTGAAATTTGTATGCGTCGATCGTTTGAGAAAGATGTTTCATACAAGATCTGGCAACTGGACAACCTTGGAATTTGACAGGGATAGATAGATGGATATATATATATATATATATCTATATAGATATATATATATATATATATAAATATTTTTTTATTTCTTTTTATTATAATTTTTTATTTTTTTTTGTAGATACTAGGCATGTAGGTCATGAGCACATTAACTGAAATTTAAAACTGTTAAAAGATAAGGCTCAATAAACTAACGCACATATTTAATACACTACGCATCAATATCTGTTCACTTTGTGCTTTGAACTTTTCTATGCGGATCTGCGCGCTGTGACTCTGTGTTGCTTCAAGCGCATCATTCTGCACACGGGATGCGCATAAGCGCTTTGTGCCGCTCTTTATTTGGAGCCTTTAGTATTATAATACTTTTGCACAATGAAAGATTATTAATAGCCTTTCTTGTTCGTCTTATCTATCATATGTTGCTGCCTCATTATTGTGCTATACATTTAAAAGAAATGTCTTAATTTATACAGTAACGTTCAACAACATGTTAACATTCAGTAAATGTTCAACATTTGAAGTGGATCAAAAATTTCATCAAAGAACGGGTATTGTTTTGGTTTTAGAACAACTTTAACGAAAGGTGTTGATCCACTTCAAATGTTGACTATAGTATATATTTATATATAAATATGTTTTTCATGAATGTATTTTACAACAATACAAAGAGTAATGTGTAGGCCTACCAGATTTAGCCCTACGCTTATTCACTTTTATTTGTTACCCACCAAATAATTTTTTTTTTTTTCACTAAAAGTTTAGGATTTTATAAAAATATTGTGCACTCATGATTTTTCTAAAATAACTTTTGCTGCCAAATTATCCACTAACCTAGTTTATAATAGTATTTTTGTCATAGATTATGATTATATATTTTTTCGTTTGTTATTTTTCTTTATAATGAAGCTGTCTATATTTAGTAGATTGTGTGTAACATACGAAAGAGTGATGATCAGGTCAACACGCATTGAGGTATAGAAATTCTACACTAATTAAAAAAAAGCTGCGC
This sequence comes from Sinocyclocheilus anophthalmus, assembly GCA_018155175.1. NCBI lineage: Eukaryota > Metazoa > Chordata > Actinopteri > Cypriniformes > Cyprinidae > Sinocyclocheilus > Sinocyclocheilus anophthalmus. The sequence continues at coordinate 372,874 of JADLZN010009472.1, read as the reverse complement.
TGGTATCGGTTCGATATCGGCAGATACCTGTAATTTTTTTATATCGGATCGGGATCGGTCCTGAAAAAGTGGTATCGAGCCAGCCCTACCAAAATCTATTATTTGTAAGCAACTAGCAATTTTTCCAACAAGCCATTTGTCCACACTGAACCATTACTGTGTCAAGCAGCAAAACTGTTTCATTTGACACAATAATGACTAATCAAAGGATTTTTGAAGAGCCATGCCGTTACAACGAGTGGCATTTTGGGCCAAAAAAGGGTCTATGGAAAGAAACCAATCAATCTAATAAAGGCTTTATCACTTCTAATGTGTATTGGGCAGTTATTAGAGTAGTTGATGGAAGCAGACAACTGAACTTAAGGGATATTGCACACTTCTTTTTTTTTTTTTTTTAAGTTCCTCTTGCCGTAAGCTGCTGGGACTCTCGAGGCTTTAATAAAATATAAATGTCCACAAGTTTGTCCTTTCCAGTTCCTCAACTGACCTTGCGAGCCTTAACCATTCATTATTCACATTCACAATCTGCATTGCATCCAGTTAAGTCACGGCATGTCAAATTAAAAGCTCTTAAGCATCGTGATTTACACTTGATCTGCACTAGCAGGGTTGGTTTGGTTCTTTTGTCCTTGTGGAGGTGTAGATGACAGCACTTGAGACTGTTATTAATGGTCATTATGCTGTCTCCCTTCTGAGACTGAATGGACTGGATGTGTGCTGAAACTCTTACATTAAATGAAAATCTGTTATTGAATCTGAAGGTTTGAATGGCTGCGCTGGTGTGTTAGCGAGATCTCTGCTGCCCCGCTGTGTTCATGCCCACACACACTGAAGGAATTCACATGTGTGTGTATGAACACCCTGAAGAGAAAATGAACTGTGACTCATTCATACAACCAGATTTGCAAATTGCCAAAGGCTTCTATTGAATTAATGAGTTTAAATAGTTTATCATTTTATTTCCATTTCATTCATTTGCACATCACTTCAGATGAAGTCATTGCATCTGCATTGTTCTTTCACTGTGCTTTGTCGTGATGCCACATACTCTGGTTTAGTCGTTTCTTTTTTCCCCAGTGATCTGGTGAATGGCCTGGTGTCCCTGATGAACAGTAACATCAGTAGTCCAGTTAACCTGGTGAGTTTAGCATTTTGCCTTCAGGCATTATTCACTCATCGATTTGTTGTAGTACACTGTATATTTAAAAAAATACTCTGTAATTGTTAATATATGATAAATAGAAACAATCCAGTAATTAAGAGTTTAGGCCTGGCTTTCAGTTGTACTGTAATGTTGAATGGCTAGTTATCATGTTATCCTTAGAAACTGAGAAGAAAAAAAACTTCCTAACTGAGGCGTCAGTACAGGTTTATTTTAATTAACATAACTTTCAAATAATTACTTCAACTTTTTACATTGCTAATTGTACTGTACTTTTTTTTTTTTTTTTTTACAATTTTCATTTAGTTTAGCTTAAAAAAAAAAGTATCACCATAAATATCACAACAACTAAAAGACAACAATTCAAACGCAAATAAAAAGGAGAAAAACAACAACATTTCTAGATCTTTCAAATGAATCGTGATTAAGCGTCTGCTAAATGACTAAATGCTTAATTGCAAAAACCTGTGCATTCCATTTTAAGCGATTCAGCACTAGATTTTATTTTTCTTTCTTTTACAGTTTGTAATAATCTAGTGTTAATTTACAAATATACTATTGATCATTGCTATAGTAATTCATATTACCTAAGACACAAACAGGCAATTTGGTCATTTGATTACATGAAAATATGTTGGTCATGTTTAAACAAGTACATTTATGCTATATGGACTGGATAACTATTATAAATCTAAAAAAGACTTGTCTTCTCTTCTCTTTGCTTCTAGGGCAATCCAGAGGAACACACTATACTAGAGTTTGCACAGCTTATTAAGAGTCTAGTTGGTAAGTAGACATTGTATAAAATTGCAAATGAGGTTTTAGAATCTATGATTAATTGAACAGCACGCCGCTGATTGTCTCCTCAGTGAGCCGCAGTCATATTCAGTTCCTTCCAGAAGCACAGGATGATCCACAGAGAAGACGGCCAGATATCCGCAAGGCCAAAATGCTTCTGGGCTGGGAACCTGTGGTGAGCATTAGGAATATTAGGGCAAATTTTACCAAAAATTTGGTTTGTCAGATTTTTTTGTGTATTCTAGAGTTTTATTTTTTTTATAGAGTACTGTTATTTATATAATTTATTGTTTTATTTTTCTGTTATGTTATACATTTATAGTTGGTTTTATAGTGCTGGGCAACGATTAATCGCATCCAAAATAAACGTTTTTGTGTAATAATATCTGGGTGTGTTGACTGGTATTTTATTTTGTATATCTAAATACATCACGCTATGAATGTAAATATTTCAGAAAAAATGTTATATATTTATATATATATATATAATATAAATATATACATGTAAATATTTTCGAAATATATATTGTATGTGTGTGTACTTATATATACATAAATAAACATACACAGAGAGTACACACACACATATATAATAAAAACTTTTATTTTGGATGCGATTAAGCGTTGCCCAGCACTAATTTTTAATCTATTTATTTATTTAATATGCTCTATAATTAAGACAAGAAAATTGCATTTAATTTATGAGGGGTTTACATGTTCATTTATAATAAGACAATTCCTTTACATAATCATTATAATGTTCCTGTAGGAATATTAATAATTATTGAAGTTTTTATGAATATTACAATCTATTTATATTATAACAGGAATAATTCATCCTCCTTCCTAGTGTGCATTGTCTACAGTAGGACATTACATAGTATGTGTACAGTCACTAGTGTGTGTTTTGTTATTTTTACGACAGTCTCAAATATGGTTGATCCGATCATAATTCGTAGTTGGAACAGTCCGTTTAATAAGATGTGATTTGTGTGTTTGCAGGTGCCACTGGAAGAAGGCTTGAACAAAACCATCCAGTACTTCAGCAGAGAGCTGGAGCATCAAGCCAACAATCAGTATATACCCAAACCCAAAGCTGCACGGATGAAAAAAGGAAGACCCAGACACAACTGATGAATTGTGTTGATCTCAGGGATGCTGGGATACTGAAGGACCTTAGACGTCCAGCAACCATTTTACAGCGTGGGTCTCCCACCTCCCACTTTCAGATCCATCTTTTTGAAAAAATAAATAAATGAAAAAAAGGAATTTTTCTGATGCTTTTCGCAAATATTTTGAAAAGCAGCTCAGTCTGAGAGCTCTCTCTAAAGAGTTTGTTTTTCAGTCAAATGTGCCTCAAAGATATCCGATTTACAGACTTTGCCTTGCACTTTGGTTTGTCAGTCGTCTGTATGTTATTTAAAGCAAGCTTAGATCTTCATGTGCATTTGTGTTGCGTGTTTACATTCTGTGCCGTTTTAATTGATGTGATCTATTTTTTTTATCGTTGTCAAAGCTAGCGGTGTGTTATTGCTAAATGGACACCTGTAGAAAATTAGATTAAAACTATTTAAAGATCTCGAATGTCTGGTCTGGAGCAGGAAACCTCATCCAGCTCTGTCAAGAAATTTGAGGACACGGATGAAAAACAGCTTTGGAAAATGTTCTTTCTGCTTTAAACTTTGTGATGATTTTGAGCAAAATCTGTTGTTACCTTTGTGAAACTTCATACAGAACTTTGAACCTATAATTGATTTCAGGTGAAAATAATATTTTAATAAAAAATATTTACTGTGACTTTCACTGTATTCTCACTTTCTCTGTCCTTCTGCTTAATGAAATGTCATTTCACATTTGTATTGTATTTATCACATTTTATTTGATCTCTGCATTCCCGTTTACATCGCTTTTCTCCGTTCACCACTGATTTTTGTCTGTGTTATGTCAGGAGTCATTTTTGGTTTGTCGAGGCTGCATTTACTTGATCAAAAATAACGTAAAAAGCGTAATATTGTGCAATGTTAATACAATTTAAAATAACTGTTTTCTATTTGAACATATTTTAAAATGTAATTTATTCCTGTGATGCAAAGATGAATTTTCAGCATCAGTGTCACATGATCCTTCAGAAATCATTCTAATTTGCTGCTCAAAAAACATTTATTAATTTGTGAATTTTATAAATAGAAAGTTCAAAATATCTTTTGTAGGATTGTAAATGTCACTTTTCATCAATTTAATGCGTCCTTGTTGAATAAAAGTATTCATTTCTTTCAAAAACAAACAAACAAACAACCTAGGTTCTGTAGTTTTTATTGTTAACACTCTTTCCAGCCTTTTGAAAACAACACCAGACCAAGTTCACCCAGAAATGATCCAGTCATCATTTACTCATTGGTCCAAACCCATTAGATTTTAAAATTTTTTTAATAACATCATTCTTGTTCCTTTCCATATAATGAAAGTTATGTAAAAGATGACTGGGGCTGTCAAGCTCAAAATATGATTTGACAAGATTATTGGTAATGACCTAAATTTCCGTCTTTTCTTCACATGAAGGTAGCATATGGTACATGGCAGTGGTTCTCAACTCTATAGGCTACTTTTATGATATTTGTCTGGTATATCTTTGTCATTTTCAAGAAAGTGATGACATTCTTCATTTATGTGTGAACTATTAAAATGGACCCCCCACCTTAGGAATTTCTCTGTTATTTTCATTTACGAAAGGAAGTACAAGCTACAGAAGGAAGAAGCACTGTTAAATCAGAACGGTTATGGCTTTGTTGTTTTAGTAGTAGTCATAATTGACGTTTGCCCCGTGCCTGTAAGAGCTGGCGCTGCGAGGCCCTATGGGAGAGTTTTCATCATAGTGATGCTGGCGACCCTGGTCACTGGAGCGGTAGTGGTCCATCCAGTAGGCCAGATCCGTTTCAAGTCTCTGAAGGAAATGGGAGGAAAAATGTTCAACCATAAATATAAATCCTAGACGTCTGAAACAAGATGTGACATACATAAAAACATGACATTTGAGTAGCCAATCAGGACATTCCTACATATAGCTGTGCTCGTGTTTTGGGTTTTCAGTTTCTACAAGAGGTCAGACGTTTCGTCCCCTTGGAATTATAAGGTTCTATCTGACATTTTTGTCAAAAAATTGAGTTATTCACATGTTCTTATTCTGTGACAACTTATTTACATTATGTGATTAATGTTGTATACATTTTGGGAATTTTAATTTTTTTTAAAAACCCCCAAAAAGGTTCTATCTACACAGTTGAATGGACTGAAGTTAAAATAGCATATTACTTGCATTTCAGTAACTGATATTAAAACCAGCCTAATTGAGTATCAAAAGCATTGAGCTATTCATCATTATATTTAAAGATAATATAACTATTGACATTCTTATATTAAAAATGTACCTGTTTACATAGTATGTCTCTATATTAGACAAATAAATCAATAGAAGCTGCAGCTCTGTAATGAAACGCTCACAAAAATAGCTCTATACTGTTTGGCAGTAGCCTACCATAGTACAGTGATAGCATCAAATGGTAATACCATGGTAGCACGATACTGACATATACCATGATATTTACATTGTTCATGTTCAAAACACCATGGTACTTTTTGGTACTTTGTTGAATGTGACGTAAAAGTGATATGACTGTTGGTAAGTCTATTTTTGGAAACACTGTCATTTAAAAAAAGAAAAATGTTGGTTACTATTTAGGGCTCCCCCTGGTTCCCACCCACCTACCTTGCAGGCTTATTAGCCCTACTTCCAGCTTCACGAGGTTCTCCAGGGGGTTCCTAACTCTAACCCCCCTACCCCCGGAGTGTGCAGGTGAAACCAGGTGCCAGTGTAACCAGTGCTGCGCTCATGAAGAGATGCACGTATTTATAGCCAACCCCAGTGACCTCTTATTATTGAAGCGTTCTATTCATTTGCAAGGAGTCATTTGCGAGAAGGATTGCGCTATGACTGATCTGCTTTTTCTTTTGCGCTTTACAGTCACTTTACAGTAAAGAATGATATAAAGGTGTGGTATCAGTCGCTACCTGATGCTCATAAATCATTTACAAACCTTTAGTAGATGAAACTGGTTTATGGTATTTTTAAGAAATGACAACAAGCACTCACTGCTTCATCAAAGCCCATGTACATGAACTGCTGGATCCACTGCTGAACATCAGGGCGGCTGCGGTCCCACAGGTTCCTTTTGGGTCTTTTAAGGGAGGCCAGGAACTGTTTGGCCCTGGAGGGAGTCACAGCCACAGCTGCAGCTGGCTTTACATCACCGTCAACTAGTGAGAGACAAAGCCAATCGACAGGGCCATGGTACACCCATAGGTATTTTTATATTAGTGGGACTATGAAAAAAGTTTTCAGAAGATACTTTAACATACTTTAATGTTTATGTTTTAAAATGACAAGATTTCAGCAAAATTTAGCAAAACTGTATAATATATTCAGACACGTTTTCAGAAAATTTATATCGAGAAGTCTTCCATGTTCTTGCACTGGTGAATATTTTGCTGACATAAAAAAAAAAAAAGGGGGAAATTACCTTTTTTCATCAAGAGTTTTTCCAGAGTGTTTTCACTTGCAACATCTAGAAAATATCAAAAACTGAATTAGGATGTATATCTTTTATACATTTAAAAAAAAAAATTTTAATTACAAACGAATACAGTGTTAACATTTTTGTAATTTTTACGAAAAAACCTGTAAAATGCTACAGTAAAAAGCTAAATACTGTCAAATTTATGTAAAAACTGTCATTGTCAAATTGTGGAAGTAAAACAACGAATTACCATATAATTTACAATGACTATTGAAAAGAACATTCCCAAAATTCCCTGCGTGACATCACATATGATTATATTTTATACACATTGTTTTTTTCTTTTAAGTGTTTTGTGCTAGGCTATATTTTTGGTTAATTAGTTCATGTTTATTGCATTGCTTTAGTGTCAGACATGCAGGCCACAGATGAATTCTGATTCAACATGTGGTTTTCATGCATTGAAAAAAAACTCTCTGTGGAAAGTCTGACTCAATCAGACGCTATCAGACGGGGGAAGGGAGTGGGATCATAAGCCTATGCAAAGACGAAAAACATATAGTCTTAATAACCTCCAAGTAGGTGTCCAATTCACTTTTGAAGATTTTAGTGAGACATACGACCGCAGAGATTTCATAACTGTTTATATTTCATAAGTTTTGCATCTCTCCTGCTTTTACAGCTCCTTTCACACATTTAGCATGCTGTTTGATGATATAAAATAATGATTTGTCTTTAAAGTGCACATCCACAGACCAAACAATTAAATTAATTTCTGCTCACAGTACATTTACTGACCTTTCCCACCTTTTCTGCTTACAATATCAGGTGAATCGCCCACATTCATACTTCAGACTGTGCAAGAAACTTTTAGCAGGCATTTTTGAAAGAAAGAAAGAAAGAAAAAGTGAGCTGCTAAGTGCAAGAAAAAGAGAGAAGAAATTACCCGAGAGTGCCAGTACAGTCAATAGGGTCACAAAGGTGAGCAAGCGCAAGTAAAACTTTTCAGAAGCCATGATTTCTTGTCTTCTTCTCTGTCGATTTGCAACAACGGCGTTGATCTGCAAGCAAACTCGCAGAGAGGAGAGAGGAGGAGTGAGCCCGAGGGAAGCCCACGTGCACATTCTCAACGGAAACTGCAGCTGGCAAATTACTGTAAACCAAGTCAACTAACACAAAGGCCCTGTCTCCTTGTATATTTAAGCGCTTACACATGTGCAGCGTTAGTATTTTTCCACATTAAATGGGGTTGCAGCTTTTCATAGTGAAACATGATACTGGTTTGAATTCTTTAAACCTCCTCATGTTGATTTATTTTATAAGTACCTGTTGCCAAGACCTTGGTGTATGATTTACTGTACTTTCAAACAGTTTACACTTGGAAATTGCTAGAAAATTTCACAAAAAAAGTTACAAAGAAATGGCAAGCACGCACTGAATTAATCATGACATTTTCAAGTAGAAAGAGTGAAATTTTATTTTCGTGTAAAACATACTCCTGCATCATATTTGATAAATGAAATTCCAAAAATAGTGCATGTCTTCTGTAGCACGTCACACTTTCTCACAAAATATGATGATGTTGTAGCATTTTTCTTTTGACAAGCAAAGTGCAAAGTAAAGAAGTCTTTTCTTTTCATCCCTTAATCACAAGAAAAACTGCCACTAAGAATGATTCATATCTTCCCGAGTCAGGTTACACCTACATTATTTGTTTAATTCTCAATTTTCACATGTATTAATAATTGTAATAATAATTCATGCCAAAAATCCTTATTGTCCAGTGACAGGAAAAAATGCAAACATGACCCAGATGTTTTCTGCTACAATCTGTGGGGGTTTTAAACAGTACATTTTGTGTGGGGGGAAAAAGTTTACAACATTGTGTTTATGTAAAGTTCTTTGAGATTAAATTGAGTATTTGGACATATTTATCCACTCCTGAATACTTCTTTTTGTCATTAAAAAAAACTTTTGATACTTGATTCATTGATTTTGTTTTTCTCAATGTGCAGACCTGTGTAATCTTTATTTACAACTTCATAAAATGTGTTGGAGTTGTTTTGAACGCCTTCTGGAGTTGTTGGAGCTCTTTGTTTCAGACTGTGAAGGTGAGGTTGTCCCCTTTTTGTCAAGCCGACCCACTGGGACATACGGCCTGGAAATTGCACTGGCAATTTGTGGTCACAGGCTAAGTTTACAGGCCCAAAGGGTGAGGTTGGTAGAAGTGCGAGCACACACTAATTTGCTGCTCGACCGATTTGTTGGTTGTTAACTGTGTCCGAGGTAATCCAGGAGAGCTAACGGGGGATCGTTAGAGCCTTTTTCTGACTACAGGATTATATCAGTTTGCATGAGCAGATCAGCAGAGGGATGCCATAATTCGCTTTATTAATTTAAGACACTCCCCGGCATGTGTTTCTTGATTTTAGAAATTGGGCACAATGTCTTCACTTCTTCGTACAGATATTTTATTCTAATCAGAAGAATTTTTTTCATCAAGCTGAATCAAATAGCATTCATGGTTTTCGGTTCTGAGACTTCAGTACTGGTGGATTTGTCCTCTCCAAAGTTTGGATTGATGTGTTGTACTTTATAAGATGCCCACACCAGCAAATTCCACCAAATCAGACTACTAGACCCTGAGCTTCATCTGTTGATTTGTTGAAGAAAAAGGATGGCTCTGCTTTACTGATGTTTACCTTCCAGTTGATCAAAGGAAAGACAAGCTTGAGTCTGTGATTGTGCAAACAGTTTCACAGCATTGCGATTCCTGATTATTGTGATGCAGTGAAGAGTTTTTGTTTGTAATAGTGGAGTGGTTGAATGAGAGTTGTGTCGCTGGATCGGTTTGAGTGCTTATATTGTGTATCTGATGAATCACTGTTAGTCATTTCCTCCCAACGCTTTTTTAATTAAAGATAAATTGGCTGAAGTTTTGGATTGTGATATTAATCTGGAGTGTTATATTCCTGCCTGTTTTATCATAATTTCCTTCTTCTCAAAGCTGTTATCTTCCTTCTAGCACTCATGTGTTTTGAGGCCAGCCATTCAGTGCAGTTGGATAGTTTAGTTGTACTTTGAAATGATGATGTTTCATATGAAATGTTGGCATAGTGAGTATAATATTACAGGATTGTTACACTGAGGAAAATTAAAGTTAGAAATGTAATATCAAATATTTTTTGAGAAGAGATGAGCAGAGCTGTTGCTTTAATGCTTCATAAAGTACGTAGCACAGGACATAGATTGACTGGCAGACGCAAACTATTTTAGCAACTTGGAAAGATCCGAACTCTGCATAAGTGAATATTTGGTTGGTTCATAGTCGGTTATAGACCGATTTGGAGTACACGTCACAGTTACGTCACTTGCAGCTGTGTTGCATTGTGGTGGCAGAAAAACACTGGGAACAAGTTGAGGTAAACGGGTAAAATCAATGGAATACGATAAAAAATGTATTGTTGTGTCTTTAGATGTCAGAATCGGAATGCAAATCATTTTTATATAATACTGTCGTCAAAGACGTCATTTGAAGCTAAACGCAGACGTTTAAACGGACAAACTATGGATGAAACCTGCTATGACTACCCTACTTGTAAAGCATACATTTGATTTAAACAATAGGTCTATATAATATTCCCATAGGGGAAATACTGTATTAGCCCTACAGTTAAAGCATGAAATACTATTTAAATCTATAACATTTTACATAACATTTACCTATTTTCTCTCACAATTCTGATTTTTTTTCTTTTTCTTGCAAATTCAAGTTTATCTCCTAGTTCGAACTTTATAACTAATTCAGCTTAACAATTGCGAGTTTGTCAATTCTGAGGGGAAAAAATCAGAAGTGTGGGATTATAAACTCATGATTCTGAGCCGAGGGGAAAAGAGAGAACGACGAGCGGAATTTTTTTCTTACCAGAATGGGTTATTGCAAGAATATAATTTTTAAGTCAGATTTTGAAATATAAACTCAAAATTACCTTTTTTATTCATTTATTCCATGCATGGCTTCCGTAGACTGCTACTTTAAAACTGCCATTTTCTGCCACCAGATATAGGCTCCGTCCACAAAATCCGTCATCACTGTTCGCAAACACTGAAATTGGTCTTTCTCATGAAATGTAAATCGTGTTAAAGGGTTATTTCACCCAAAAATGAAAATTAGCTTGTGGTTTACTTACCCTCGAAGCATCCTAGCTGTATATGACTTTCTTCTTTCAGACAAATCCAATCGGGAGTTATATAAAAATTGTCCTGGCTATTCCAAGCTCTTTCATTGCAGTTAGCGGGTGTTGCAGTGCTTCAGTCCACAAGCCGTCAAATAAAGCTCGCACATTCATAAAACGTGCCACAGACGGCTCCGGGGGATGAATAAAGGCCCCCTGTAGCGAATCCATGAGTTTTGGTAAGAAAAATATCCATATTTCAAATGTAACTAAACAATTTTAGTCTCACTGACGTTTATCTACGCATAGCAGATCCGTCTGGCGGAAGGGTATGAAGTCTGCGCCTCTGAGATAGGCTAGTCTCACGCGTTTATTTAAGAGGAGCAATGGAAGCAAAGTATCATTTGTTTAGCAAAGGAAAACCAGTCTTCTCTTGGTTTATATCGAAATCCTCCAAAAATTTTCTTCGCAAATCTTCTGTTTGTACTTCTAATTCGTGACCGGCGTTTTGTTTTGTCTCCGTGTTCCTTTCCCATGTCTCCGCATTTGTCACTAATCACGCAACGCCGCGTGTCTTACGTCATCCGCCGGAACGGCTTCAGAATATGACAGTCAGCGGAAGTGAGAGAAAAGTGTTTATTACGTTTGAAATAAATTCGCTACAGGGGGCCTTTATTCATCCCCCAGGGCCGTCTGCGGCACGTTTTATTATGAATGCGCAAGCTTTATTTGACGACTTGTGGACTGTTCAACTGCAACACCCGCTGACTGCAATGATAGAGCTTGGAATAGCCAGGACAATTTTTAATAATACTCCGACTGGATTCGTCTGAAAGAAGAAAGTCATATACACCTAGGATGCTTGGAGGGTAAGTAAAACACAAGCTAATTTTCATTTTTGGGTGAACTAACCCTTTAAATCTTCTTGTTCATGCAGTGCTTACTTTGTGACTTTCAGAACAGCATCACTCCAATAAAAGGAAACACAAATTTCATATAGGCTGTTATTTCAGTGTGGACAGAAAGAGCACCACTCTGCTCAGAAGGAAAAGTAATGATTTTTATTTCACAAACTGAATTGCCTGCGCTTCACAACATGTACATCATTCTATTAGATTTTCATCATGCCTCTTTCTGGTGTGCAAGGTTGCCTTATTTTGCATAAAGAGTTTGTGCAGATTGATGAAAATCAATTCAGCACTGACATTCCTGTAAAAACCTTTTCATGTCATATTTACCAGAGATTTGCTTTGGCTGTTACATAATTGAATAAAGGAAAATAGTCACTCAAAAGCTGTAAAATAAAAATCTATAATTTGAAAGCGCCACACATTCACAGTGTTTATGCCATTCAGGGGCATCAACCTCCAGTCGACTGCATATTAAACTGGGATAAGAGAAATCATTTTAAAAAAAAAGTACACAACAGAATTTACTCTCATCAGCCATGTGAAATGTGTCTCTTCAGTAAAAAAATCAAAGAAAACAATAACATATAAAGAGGAAAGTCATACTGAATATTGGGAAAGATCATCGACCCCAGAAATGGCTTTAAAAGATCTGTATACTCTATTGAATGTTATGTATCAAGGACATAAAATAAAAAAATCAAATAACAGCCAAAACTGCACTGTAAATAATTTTTTTTTGAGATTTGCCATTTCAATGTATTTATTAATTTTTTTGTAGACATATTTTTTTTTATAAATTGTCCAGACAACAAGAAAATGTAAGTTTAAAATGATCTGATCGCAAGCAGAGAAGCAAAATTGTGTTAAAGGGTTGGAATATAAATTGTGCTTCATTAATTTTGTGTTAATTTTAAATTATTTTAACGCGTTAAAGATTGTAAAATTAATCGCATGTGTAACCGTAATGTGTACAGCCCTAATATACTATATAATATATCAAAACGATCCCCAAAACAGTACAGTAAGCACGCGTGAGTCCGTTATAATAATGCGTGTATAAGTGGCCTTGATGCACTGATCGCACATTGTATGTATGCACAGGCACAGGCATTTCCATACATTCACATTGTTTCCACACACATTCACGATAATGTTTTGATTTGTCATGTTTATGTTGCTGTGTTTAGTAGTACTGAATGGATCCGTGTACTGTAGTACAGGGATCTTTAGCAATCCTCTAGGGGGCAATCTGACTCCCACTGCTAGTCGACAGTTAGAGCAGAGTTGGGTCGAGTATCAGTCACGCTCAGTGTTGCCAAGTCCGCGGTTTTCCCGCGGAATTGGGCTACTTTAACACTTGCCGCGTTTTGTAGTTTTGGGCTAGTTTTGAGTAGCAATTAGGCGGGTTTTGTTGTGAAAACCTGGCAACCCTTATTGACAGTCGTGTAAGATGATTTACAATTAGCCGTGTCGGAAATCCAACCACGGATTGCATGTTGTTATCTCAGAAACAGGCTCAGCCATCACATTGAATCAGGTAAACTGGTTATATATTTAAGCTTCAGTATAATTACGCACACTAAACCCTTTTTAGGTGGGTTTCAGCCCCCCTATCTGTCACCTTAGCCCCCCAAAACTATCTTAACGATCAGGCCAGTGCTGCTTCCTCGAGAAAGTTTTTCATTCTCACGTGTTTTAAGTCTTGTCAGTTTAAACATTAAAGTAATTTTAAGCCATTTAAGCCCAAGAAATCTCAATGCGGTACTCACGCACTGTAATAGAGCTTTTCTATGCGCACCGCTCACACACCTGAAGTGCACAAACAGATAACTTTCTCAGACAGCAGGTGAATACCAATGGCTGTCTTGCCAAGTATCCTTGTAAGCACAGTCGGTTGTTTTAAGTGAATGTAAACAGTAAAGAAAATATCAAATGTACATCAGTATAACGGATCCGTGCATTTCTTATGTAAATGATGTTAATCAAAAAGAGCAAAAGAAAAATTGTTCGCTGCTTTAATAGCTTTAATAGATATTTGCTTTTATGTTAATGTTAATAAAGTAATTCAGTGTGACTACAATATTGGGGGGGGGGTACCATCTCGTTTTTTTGCCATCTCCATGTGGTCCTGTTCGGTATCGCAACTTGACTTCTCTAAAATGTAAAAAACCTAGTTGCTGTTGTCTGTGTTTATCTGGGCTCCTTATATCATTTGGTTCTTTGGTGTCCTTTTGGAGTTCTTTTGGAGTCCTTTTTTGGAAAGACATCTACATTTATCTTGAAAAAAGCTTGCAGAAAATACAGATTTTTGAGAATCACCCTTCAGTCTTTTGGTTTACTTTGCTGAATATAACAAATGATGACAAAATAAACATTTGAAAAAAGATAAATGGTCTATGCTTAATTTCATGAAGTGTGTGATTAATCGCGATTAATCACAGAAAAAAGGTGTGAAAAAAGGAATATTGGATTTAAATGATGACATTTCACAGTTGATGACTAAATGGTGAGAAAGTGATTGAAAGCTGACTCACTCAAAAGCCCTCTGAGCCGGATGTTCATCACAGATAACAGAGCCTGATGAGAAGAAATCAAACCTACAGACATGGAGCTGTATGGGAGGCCATAAAAGAACAAGAAGAAACATGAAATCAGTCAGCAAAACACACCATGTAACACTAATGTCATTTAACTCCTCCACAGCTAAGCTCTTCCCTCAGCATGGGAGTAAATCACAATTTCAGACTACAGGCTTGATAATTTGGTAAAACAACAGTAATGGCAAATCATCTAAAGAAGTCTTAGTTCCTTTTGCCTTAAGTGCTGTGCATTTGACGTTTTAAACCTATTAGTATTATCTTCCAGTATTTCCTTGAAACACGTAGGTTTTAGTTATGGCTGAAAACTTCAAAACATGAAAATAATACGAAAAAGGCTATTATTTTAAACAAGCATGTTTAAAGTCATAATAATCTATTGTAATTTGTAGGTACTGAAACACAATTATCTTTGTAAAAAATATATATTATATATGAATCTCATTTTCTTCATTTGCATAAACAGCCGTTTGGGCGAAGCTTATTGTTATCTCTTATTGTTAAATGATCACAATACATTAATAATGCAATTACGAAACAGCTTGAGCTCCTGAACTCTGGTCAAATCAATCCAAATGTTTTTCGCAAACTGCATTTATTGCTGTACTTACATTTCAAATCATTGATTTACAAAATGTGCTTAATGTTTTACTAACAATAAACATCTCTGAATCACATGGATCATTTGCGCAGACAGTTAGTGTGTAAGAATAAAAGAGTGAGCGAGAGAAAAATCTGTAAAAATGATTCACAGATGGGGGGAAGGCCACAAGATGGTGCTCCATAAGGAAAAGACATAGATACCCAGACAGCTAATGGAGGGGAAAACTGTATACAGAGGAAGACCAGTGGGAAAGACACTGCCATGTTATTTTAAGTCTTCAATTTCCAGCTCTGGAGGATGGTCTTTTTGCCCTGGGGTGCTTCCATAACCTAGAAAACTAGCAATGGGAAAGTGAGCCCAATAGTTTCTCGCCAAGTCCAGCAGCGTGTAATATCCGCTCTGAGATCGCAACTCATCCACCCAGCCGTAGAAATCAGAGGACCAGAGGTTCCAGTACGGGAGACTTCTCTTCGCCCTGATCTCCTTGTGAGCTGGAACACCTTATAGACAAAGAAACCCTTACTATAAAAGCTGGAATACGTTTCATGAGTTTTAAAACACTAAAGGCATCAAACACTTGCAGACTTTGTGAATGGTTACAGAGATAAACTGGGAATCGTAACTGAGGATCAGTTACTCAAGTTGTTCCGAACACAAACTCATGCATGTGCCTTTTTCTAGGAGACGTGACAATTGAAAACAAAAAGTATTTTAAAATCGGCTCAGAATATCAAATATATTTGATCCCTGACGACTACATGGAGCTGTCTGAAGCTTAAAACAAGTTAATTCGGCAACTAGCATTGACTCAAATGAATTATAAATTGGGGCAAACATCTGGGCAAAAATTAAGTAGTGTTTTCAAGCTTTAAGATGATGAAACGACTTCAGGGAATAAGGGTATTTCTTCAACGATGGGCACTATTTTTTTATGTTTTTACTTTTCAAAATGTCTCAGTCCCAGATAGTCCATCGTAAAAATTTGTTTAAATTTGTTTTAAACCCATGCTGATTTAAACACAGAGTGAAATAAACCATTTCATTATTTATTGTGTAAAAATTATTCATTTTAATTTTACACAAATATTGTTGTGCCATCATTTCCACCACAACAAACGCTTTTGGTTCCAAAGTAATGATTTATTTATTATTTACGTCAAGTCCAAAGGGCCAAAATTTCCCATAACTGAAGAAACTTAAATATAAACCCTTAAATATTTAACTCAAATATTTTTTTTTCTTTTTAGATCTCAAAACACAGATCATTTCTCATCACTGAGAGAATCTCAAATATTTAAGACCCTTGGCAAGCAAATCAAGTAATTCCACAGGAATATCATTCATCTGACAGAAGATATCTCCCTCTTTCTCATCTACAGTGGGACAGAGAAGAAAACTTTTTCAATGCAATGAAGAATGTGCTGTTATGACTCTCCTACATAACATTCAATACGTTCCACAGTTAGTTTTTAAAGTCTTTACTGGCGAAAAGCCTGTGTAATTAGCGACTATAATGCTACTGAGCCAGACTTGCTGGACAAATGTTTGGACTGTTTAGTCCGGTGGTGTTAATGGATCTGGCTAAAGCTGAAACAGACCAACACACAGGCTAAATAAGCAGCAATAAAACAAATACTTAAGAACAGTTAATCACAATAACAGATGGGAGAACTGGGATCTTACCTGCTTCACAGAAACAAATCAGCAGGAAGGTGCAGAGAAGCACAAACACAGGAATATGACTATGAGGCATTACGTCACCCTGTGCGCTGAACAGATCATGGGACAGAATTATTGCAAAAACTATATTCAATTAAGTTTATGATAATAGCATCACACAACAAAACGAATAAGCTCCTATTAGCTAAATAGGCTCTGCAAGCAAAACCTAAGTGTCATTTTTACAGTTCTAAAGTCCAATTTTGGCTTCCAATACTACTTTTTCTAAGGTCTCTAGTCTATTATTCTTTTGACAGGTGAAGGCTATTTGTTCCTTTTTTGAAAGAAGAAAGCAAAGTGCATCTAATAAAAAAAAAAACCTGTGGACAAAAACAGGGAGACTCATCTCTAGCTTAAGAGACTCAACTGGGAGCTTTATTGAACTGTTCAAGTGTAGAATGGGCAAATAAGCAATTAAAGACTGAACTGTAAACTATTTGAAAATAATTTAATGACTGGCTGAATCAGTTTGAGGTGTTGAGATACAACACCTAAAGGACCTTCAGCAGAAACCATGAAAAACACCTGATTCCTATCTTAATGCGACTGCTTAATGTGAAAGCACAACATATTCACATTTAAAGACTATAGCATTTATTAGAAACAGAAATGGCTATAAACATCTTTACTGTAATTGTAATCAATCTTGCTGAATAAAAATATCAGTTTTCGAAATGATGCTGTCAGATCCATGAGTGGAAACTTACCTAGAAGTTAGAAGCAGAGAAAAGCCTGTAAGAGTGAGTCTAAACTCTAAAAACTGAGCTTGTCTGTCCTTCTCAAATAAGTGCTACTGACCAGCAAAATAACATGGAGTGCTTTGCTTTTTGCCAGAAAAGATGCCATCACATTCTTCTTCTAAGCCAGACTCAATATGTCCATGTTACTTCAGCGGTGAGGGACCGTTTGTGATTTGCACCGACAGAAGAAACAGCTAGGGACAATCAGAAGTAGAAGAAAAACAGCTCAGTGGTACAATTACCGGTCACAATGTCATTCATGTTTCTACAAGATTTTATTGACATGACAGATTTCAGGAGTGGGAGTGAAAACCATATGTCGTCAGCAGACAGAGAGAAAAAGACAAAACTTCCTTCACATCCTCATTGCATTCATCAGCACAAGAAAAACGTGTGTCTGAGAAAACACTCCGCCAATCACACATCTATACAAACAGTGCATGTGAATGAGGATTGCAGATGGTGAAAAGAATCCATTTGTCCTGAAAGAAAGTAGCAAAGTTTGGACTACAGTTTGTACAAAGTACAGATCCTGTGAAACCTGGTTAAAAATAAAACTCTAGACATTTATTAAAAAAATAGAAGAGAGAAAAGCTATATGAGTAGCATAATATTTTTGTATAGTGACACTAAACTGTAAATATCACAGTTCCATCATGACAAGCTATACTACTTTGATGCTTTTCTTATTAAGGCTATAACAATAACTATCTATCTAACTAGCTAAACTATAATAATAACTATAGGCCTATTAGCATCTACGCCAAAGAGACGATAACATTGTCTAAACATTGTTTAATTGGCTGTCTGTGTTTTATTGTTCATCAGCTGGGAAAATTAGTTGTGAAAGTGATTCCAATATTTTTCCACTTTGATGATTGAGTTGTGGTGATTGTTTTAGATCTTCGGTCTGTCATTTGTTGGAAATAGAGGAAAGGTGTACATGGCTTTAGACCTTATGGTTAGTTAATGTAATAGTTATCGTTCTTGGTCAGAATGTGCATTTACTCTTCTGTCGCTCTTGTCTATTCACAATAGCTAGGCTTAATGCCATCATCTTGCTTTCCAAAACGTTTACTGAATGTAGTAAAATGACTAAGGCATTAATAAATATCTCATAAAAGTTGTGATAGATGATGATGACCAATTATAAAGGTATTAAACTTTTTAAAGCTTTTTTTTTTACATTTAAGCTTGACACTTTAGTATTATGTTGTTGTAAAGAAGCACACGGTTAAAATGAAAATACAATAGACCTTAGGGTAGATAGCGTATTGAATTTTATGTTGATGAATAGCCTATACAAAGCTGAGAAGGATGAAATGCACTGCGTCCTAGATCACGTGTAACTAACAGCTTGCTTTAAAACTGATTTATGGGTTTTTTTTGTCTACTGAAAAGTTTTTTTCATAAGCTGAAGGGTTTTGTTACAGTACAAACAGTGCAACCATTGAACACAGTGTCTCTTACAGCATAATTTTATATCTTTATTGGTTTAATTTGTGGAATTTAATATGTATATAATCCTTAAAAAATAATACAATTATAATAATATCCGCATTTTAAAGCCAGGGTGTAGACTCTGAACCCTCGGGGAGGTCGAATCTGTTAATATTTGTGATTATGAAATAAAACACGTAGGAGTTTCGTTTTCAAAAAAAATTTAAGAAATAAACAAATCCGGAGCAGTACAGTCATTCTTGAGAAGTGGGACAAAACAGGGTGCAAAATTGAAAAAATAAAACCTTGTACTCAGACAAATGAAACTACATTTATGTATCTTATATGTACTAAGCTACTGAGCTATGCTTTGACACAACCTCCCAACTTTTCTCTTTTTTAACAAAATGTGCTTTTTTTTTTACCTTGGACTGTGTAATATAATTTCAGCTTTATCTTTAACAGCATTCAAGATGTTTTTAACATTTCAAAACACATTCTCGTGTTAGCAGACAGATTACACTTTCACATGTGACCGACAATTCCACAACAAATATAAAATATCATAATGAAATATTATCAAAATATTCAACTGACGGAGGCGACAGAACTGACGGAGTTGACACATCTGACGGAGGTGACGAAAACCTGAATCTGTAGTCATTTTAACTATCAAATACATTGAATCAGCCAATTACTGTATTAAAACAAACAGTGAGTATGTTATTGTTTCTAAAGCTTTTATTCAAGAGCCACATTTAAGTATTTTGATATATCACTGGAACACAAGATCTTATGGTGGTGACATCTGACGGTGTTGACAAATTTGGCATTTCTTTCACAAAACCAATGGAGTTCATGTGGTAGCCATTTTCTTTTTTTCTGTTGATGCTAGATGCTAATGCTGATATTCCCTGATTTTATTACATTTTATTGAATGTCTGACGGTGTTAACAAAAAGTGGGGACGCAACTTTAAAATCTTATGAAACATGCATGTGTCATTAAAAAACAACCTTGCTTTGATAGGAGATATTATTAAGTGTTGCTTTTGATAAAACAAGCTCTTTTCATCATTAAAAAAACATTTTTATTCATTTTATTGCATTTGAATGATTGAACCCTTCTCTGTGGACCCACTGTTTTAGACGTAGTGAGAGGACAATAAGAGTCATAAATTTGGTATAATAATGAGAAAATTAAAATGAAGGTGATAATTGTGTTAAATACATTCTATTATTAATCCCCATGACATGGTTATTGAAAATATTTTTATTTTTAAACCTAATAGCAGTTACCCTTGCTGGACCTCTTTTGTCCCACGTCTCAAGAATGACTTGGCAGCATTCTTAGCAACTTAGCAGTGACGTCTGACATCAATAGCTCTGATTATTTTCACAGTTGGCGTCAAATGACTATCGATGCTGAGATGGCCACTCGCAGAAAATGAAAACTTAGTTGCAGACGGTGATCGCAAAGAGAAGATTTTATTGCATTTGCATCGTTAAAGACCACATATCATCAAAGACTGCATACTGCGAACAGTTCAAAGGTAAAAATGTTCCACCATCACAATCAGTTAGGCCTACAACAAACATCACAGAACCACATGCAGTATATCACTAGATACGATAAACAGCAGTCCATACGACAATAATTTAAACCTCTCAACATTTCTGACATAAAAAGTGAATAAATAATGCAAAAGTTAATGTACTTATCACAGTTAGGTAATATAATAATGGATTTTGCTATGTTTAGATTAGATAAAAAGATGGCGCCTGACATTATTGTCAAAGATGAAATGGGAACAACACGGGCTTATGGTATGAAAAGCCTGGAAAGGTTATTTTCTGTTTTTGAGCTGTCTGATAGTGACATCCACTGGTGAACTGCACACATGGCATGCACATTTTGTAAAAATATGACTAGTTTCAACAGGGGTGTCAAGCTCAGTTCCTGGAGGCCCACAGCCTTGCAGTTTAGATTCAACCCTAATTAAACACACCTGATCCAGCTAATCAAGTCATTTAGGCTTATTTGAAAACTACATGGTATGTGTGTTGGGGCAGGGTTGGAACTAAACTCTGAAGGGCTGCGGCCTTCCAGGTGTGGAGTTTGACACCCCCGAGTTTTAAAATGTTAATCTGCAGGTGAGGGTGATGTGATGAACTGATACATTCTTTCTCTTCACAATAGAAATCAATAGCAATGAAAAATGAGAAAAGAAAGCACAGGCAGCACCAAAGGCCATTTTAAGTTATTTTGCAAAACTTTTATTGAACAAAAGTATTTCAATTCTCACCACACTGTCCTAATCAGTAACCATAATGCGGACGAAACGATTCATATATGCCCCCATATCCTTATATATATCTATATAATATAATATTCTATATATGTGTGTGTGTGTGTGTACATAACAGTGGAAAGAGACTTAATAACAATTGCTCAATAACATTCAGACAAATAGATTAAAAAAATAATAATAATCTGAAAACCCCTTGGCCAACACGCTTATTGGTAAACAAACTTAGAGTAATTGACAAAAGTAAAGAAATAAAATCATATTTTGTTTTATTACTCTTGAATTAGTGTTCACAATCAACTATGTGTTACTGAGAGCAGAGAAGACGTGTTGGTGAGGTGCAATAAGACATCAATAGTAGCAGAACTGGGAGTGGGTGGCACATTTGGTTGAAAGGACACACATTCAAACTTTCTCCTTGTCTACAGAAACTACTCTCTCTTAACAGCTAAAATCTCTCTCGCTTTACCTCAATCTCTTTTAACGCCTGTCATAACTGCGGCATTTATCTCCCTTTATGAAGTACCCTGATTCTGAAGAAACCCTGAAGTGACTCGGATCCAAGAAAAATACCTGGAAAGCTGTGTATGTTCGCATTATAGGAGCAGAGAAGTCCAAACACTGCCTTCATGTATGCGGGATGGGACTGTAGATGCAAAAACAGTGTTTGTAAAGGCTCAGAAGATGGGACAGCACCACTTTATTTCAGGGTGAAATCTGACTGTCATCTCAATTATCAGTTTGGATTCAGATTCTGACAGTGTAATGCGATAGGCAGCTGCAGTGTGAACATACAAGTTGCATGACCTTTGGATGAGCTCTATGAATGGAGACACACCATCAGTTGGAAACCAAATCACACTCCTCATTCTTCATATGCTCACCTGCTTTGAAGGATCAAGGTTAAGACATGCACATGAATCTATTCTCCTCTGCTAATTCAGTACAAGAGCTAAAAATGCACATACTGGAATGCTCTTTTGAGCAGAGAAATGTAAACCAATGTAATGTGGGTTGAGATTGTGGATTAACCAGCAACAGGAAGAGCAGAAGAATAGCTGTCCAAAGTCTGGGAGAGAGTTCTACAGATGTTGCTCAGTGAAATGCCATTCTGTTTTTCTTTACCAAAACCTCCAAAGTGACTGTAAATCATTAAAAAAAACAAAAAAAAAACAGGGCACGTATATCAAGGACGGACATCTCTGTTTAAAAGAATAAGTTGCTACTGCTCCCTACAGAAGTGGAGGCAATGTTGGGCTTTGAAATGTCAAATAGTCCTTGAAGTTGCTTCTGAAAGGAGCAAGAGCAAAAAGAAGGTAAGAAGGGAACGGATGTGCACAGGGGGAGAGGTAACGTCAGTGACAAATTCAGGCAAGGGGCTTGACAAGATAGAGTTTGTCTCCTTGCTCACTGGTGAAGATGGGTGCTTTCTTGTAGTGCTCTACAAGCTCATCCATACTGCTAAAACGCCGCTGACCGATGCAGTATACTCCGTCCTGCAGCTGCACCTTGAAGTGCTTGTTCTTCCCCACAGCCTTCAGAGAAATTGAGAAATCACTGGGCTGGAAAAAAAAACAGACATGGAGAGATAAATGAATGGGACGTTGTTGCTGCTGCTTTTCCATATCTAAACACCAGATGGGAGCATTGATTCAAATAAAATAAAGCCTGACACCAAGTCACACAGCAGCAAGAGAGGACAGCCTTTTGGGGCAGTAAAACTTCATCCAAAATTTCCGTATTGAACTAAAGAAAAAAAATCAAGAACTGTTCTTTGCCATTTCCAGGTTTTATTCTTCTAAGAACTCCGATCGATTTCTTGTTATGATCCTTCATAGGGTTCTGCAAGCTTTTTCATGTATCATATCTATCTTTCTTTTAACTGTAAAGCCATATTACAAATGACCAAAAATATACCCTGATATGAGGGTATATTGCGTGATGTCAACCGGAGGAGTTCTACTTTATCACATACCACGGCATGATTTAAAAAAATCCCACACTATTTAGAAAAACATGTCAAATATTGAAAACTGTGTAACAGAAAACCAGAGTTTACTGTCTGGTTAATTATAATTGAAATATGTACCTACTTGGTACATATTCATTTGTATCTTATCTTCCAATTAAACCTTCCACAAAAAGTTACAAAGAAAATAATATCATGAAATGAAGTACCTTTAATTCTTAAAGTATTTGACCACATTAATAAAATTATGTAATATTAAATATTTTTGGAATTAATTTCCAGACAAATTTTGTAATACATAGCATACATATATTGCATTACCATATATATGTAATATCTGATAAAACATTACCAATGTAAGATTTTGGTCATACCGCCCCATTCTAAACAGCACTACGGGAAGTCATATTCTCATTGCAATTCAAATAAGTTTAGCAAGTGTCATGGTTTATTCAACACTGTCCAAATTGGTCTCTGTCACACAGTACACTCTGTGGGTTGTGTAAGTAAACTGAGCCACCTCCATGGTTGCACAATAAGTGGTTCAACTGGGCAGATTTCAGTTTGGCTAGTGCAGTTCTACCCACTTTGGGTTCCAATACAGTACATTACATAACTCGATAAGCAGGTTGCTGCAATAGGTTGCATGCAGATGTGAGGAAAGTCAGTCCAACTTACCGATGACTCACTGTCCCGTATCAGAAAGTCCCCTTCCACTCCTCTCTCATTAAGTGCACACTCAGCTTGGTGCCGTGTCACATTACCATAGTACCAATCCTTTCCAGCAAATTTGCCTGTACGTGAGGGAACTGTGTGACTGATGTGAGGGGAGCCGTGACTTGATCCTAAACCCTTCGCTATTGGCCCATCACTGAGCACTACCACATAGTTCTTGGGCACAAGACCGACCATGCCGCGACTGTTTTTACACCTCCACCACTCTGGGTCATTCTCTGGCTTTTCCAAAACTTCCATTGTCTCCCCCTTCTCAAAGTTCAGTTCCTCCTCTGTGACAGAGCTGAAGGGGTACAGAGTCTGGACCACATGCAGAACGGAGCTCCCAGAGCCTCCCGGCTGGCCGTTAGCCATCGCCGCACCTTGCCCCACCTTTAAGGACCGGAAGCCCCCCAACGAGTCCCCAAAGACGTTATCATGGTCTGTGTATCCCACCTCCTCTTGGACGTAGTTGGACGGGAACCAACCGACTCGGCCGGCATGGCTACCCCTCCACCAGCCGTCACTGCACTTTTCCATCACGACCACCCTCTCCCCTTTTATTAGGTCGAGTTCATCTTCACGCTCAGCACCATAAGAAAACTTCACCAGTGTGGGAATGTTCAGGTCATAGATCCGCTCGGCCCCGCCCACTCCACCTCCTCCTGCACTGCCATTGGATGGATACTCTGCCTCTGTGCTGGGTGTGGGAGATGGATCACGAGCACTAGTCTTCCTTTTCGTTTTTCCAAGGCCTAAGTGGAAAAGAGAGACGCAAAACAGTAAGGAAGTAGAAATCTGGAAGAAAGCTGTCAAAACAGAAATAACGACTGATTGATTGAGTCATCACAGATCATTAAACCAATGAATCACTAAAACAATTAGTCTAACATTTCCAAGGAAGAGCTTTTACCAGTGCTTAAGAGTTGCATAAATTAAATCTGCTTTTTATTAAATGACCCCAGGTTTCATGGATTAGAAGATTTTTGGGGGTTGGTAACCTTGGGAATAATTTTTCTATGACACTGTTCATTTAATATGGCTGTGACGATAAATCGATGCAGAATCGATATCGTGGATCGATTCTGAGTAGAGATGTCAACGATTAATCTACGATCGATATTGTCGATAAGAGATGCTATGGATGGCCGATTTTTAATTTTGGGGTGTGTGCGGCTCATGCGCAAAACGCGTGCAAGCAGCTGTGAGTGACGGTGACAAGGCTGGATCTTTAGTGAAAATAATTCCCTAACATACAAATTATGCTTTTAATGTGATCCAAACTTTAAAGGTACATTAAAACAGAAACAATACAAAGTTATTTTGTATTGAAATGTAATAAGTCATGTTTAATTATAATTTCCCCAAATAAATGTTTCATTTCAGGCTCTGCTCTTTGACAGGGCTGAGGGACACGAGCAGGACAAATAGCTTATATATATACCTATAATTCATACCTACAACTTGTTAATTCATTCCTACGACTTACTAATTTGTAGCCACTGTACATGTTTCCTTAATTTGTTCCCTAGAAAACCCATGAATTAACTAAAATGAGGGAACAAATTAAGTCATAAGAACGAATTCTTAATTCATGGCCATGAAATCTTTCATTTCCCCCCACATCACGGCACAGAAACATGGGCCGCAGTTACGTTTGGGATCATTTTATTTTAAATGCCAATATGTCAGTTGCAAACATTGCGATTGTGTTTTAAAATACAACAACGAGCACCATGATACCATTTAAAGAGGTGTATTCAGTGGTCTCCGAGACGGGATATGAAACAGACAACAAAGTAAAATGATCCCAAACGTAACTACGGCGCGCTCACTTCCTTTTATCAAATTATCATAATCACATCTATTCATTTTACAATCCTGCTACTAGCCTTTTATTTATACCAAAACCCCCTTTAATTCGGTTGAGGAAGCCTGCGTTTTGAGTGGCATTTGCACATCCTGTCATGCCGGTGACTATATGCCACTGCAATAGATGCATTTTGCAGTATTAAGTTAACGATTAATTGATCGTTAATTTAAACGACAATTGATCATGGAAGTAATCGAAAATTGACATCCCTAATTCTGAGATCTTCTGAATGCATCGCGATTCTCTCTGGAATCGATTTTGAGCTTAGATTTTAACAGCAGATGGCACTGTAATCTAGTTTTTATCTGCACACTCAAATGCTCATTTAAAAAAAGAGTGCTGAAGAGTGCTGGTGCGCTTGGCTGAGTCATGTAATTTCACCTTGGTTCAGAATGCTTTTATGACGTAAGATTAATGTAAACACAGCCCATTGTGAACACCCTTGTAATTCGCTTCAACCTTTTCAAATTTTATGAATGATTATTTTAGGTTCAAGTGCATGTAAAGAGTATGGCTGTTTCTAAAGCATGCAGTGCCATCTGCTGTTCAAAACTAAGCTCAGAATCGACTCGAGAAAGAATCGTGATGCATTCGGAAAATCTCAGAATCGATGCTGAATAATTTCTCGATGCATCGATTTATTTTCCCGGCCCTATCGTTTAACGGTGTTCATTTGTTCTTGAACATCTGCATTCTTCTGCCAATGCATAGGCATAACAATAACACTATACTCACACTAAATCTAAAATCATAAAACACTTCATGATAATTGTGACGAGTGGCGCAGGCGTCCCTCACGTTCATTCACTCCACCGGCCTCGCTCCGTTCCACGGCCCTCGGCCCCGCCCCACTTGTCACAATAACATTTTCAATACTAAATCTAAAATGCCACGGCACAACAGTTGTGAGTTTGCAGTCTTAACTGAATGTAGGGAGAAACAAAAACAAGAAATAGATGACATGGCTTTCTATTGCAATGTACTCACTGATTGCACATGCAACAGCAAACATACAGTGTGACCACAATGACACTTTAAGGATTTTTTTTTTAATGAATCGGTTAATTCAAAGACAAAAACAACATTTGTTGCTTTAATGCCAAAGAGGACACATTTGGTGATGTAAGTGGCAGGGAAATGGCACGCTTCTGCTTTAAATTCCCATTCCTATTGTACTCTTTAATGAAACAGACTGCAAAGTACCCTTAAGTTCACTGATGCCTTAAAGCATAACATTTTCTCCTACTATAGAAAATTGCTCCCACTTCTGGGCAAATAGAAGCTGATCTACTCAAGACTAGTGATGTGACTGAGCAGACTCTGTTAGAGGGCAAAGTAGTAAACACTTGAGTCCTAGGGGTGCATTGGGAACCGTGGAAGAAAAGAGAGATTAAGGATTGAAGACTTTAATATTCAGCTTTAAAGAGAGGTGGGATTACTCTGATATGGTTATCTAACAAAGGAACAAGTAACCTAAGAAACAGACAATGGTTTGAGCACATACATTTCCATCTCAAAAATACACAGACATATACATACACCACTAGTAGGAAAATGATTCTTTATGAGTGTCAAAAACCTGGTTTTCTTATACAGGGGACATGTCAAAAACTTACTTTCAGTAAGCCAGATCAGTACACATATGCCATTGTCCACAACTCCAATTTTGCTCTGCTCTGCCAGCATTCTGGTGGCTTATTCAATGTGTGCACGTCTTCTGCACGTTTTAACGACAAAACCAGAAAAAAACCTTATGGTTTCAAAATCTTGTTTTTATAATGAGCAGATTTTTGACAGTTACCAGCATTTAGATGTACATGTAAACACATTCATTGTCTAAATGCCAGTGAAACAGACA
Source organism: Sinocyclocheilus anophthalmus (assembly GCA_018155175.1). NCBI lineage: Eukaryota > Metazoa > Chordata > Actinopteri > Cypriniformes > Cyprinidae > Sinocyclocheilus > Sinocyclocheilus anophthalmus. Next base: position 345,436 of record JADLZN010009472.1, on the reverse strand, counting down.
GGTACCCCCTCGTATCCTGAGTAGGACCCCAGTTTGCATTTCAGTGTCTTGACAGGCAGCCAAAAATAAGCCCTCTCACTTGTTCCCAGGTAACAGAGGAGATCTACCACTGGCAATGTTTCTGCCTCCTCTACTGATACCATGTGGCCACATACAGCACACAATCAGACACTTTGTGTGTGCATATGCACGCTCGGTGTGCTGTCACTGCTAACAGAGTACACAGAAAGCGTAGTGAGGTGTGGAAATTGAGCTGAGGCCTGGTAACTCCTTGCAGACTCCAAACCCCAGCTCTCGGTGAGCAATTCAAATGCAAATGGGCCTCCCAGGCAACAGGGGCAGTATGCTTCATATTGATATGACTGGAAAAGGTGCAAGGGGAGGACGAGAAGGTTTCAAAAGAAACTCAATCTGACGTGAGCTGACAGGAGAAAGAGAAGTCAATTTGGAAAGTAATGACGCACAGAATAACAGAGCCGTGGGAATGCAAGAGAACATTTGATGTCTGTCACAAATCTCTAGGAGCCTACCAAATGATCTGCAAAGCTTTCTCACATTTTCTCACACACAAGCATCTCTTACAACATATGAGCAGCATTCTTAGGCTTTAATAGATATGTGTGAAGACAAAAAAGAAGGCCAATTTCCATCAGTTTTCAACTCCTGGGTCCTTGACCACTGAAGTACACTTAACAGGTACTTCTCCTAGGGATTGTCAGTCTCACACCACACTGCACATTAACCTGGAAATATCTCTACCAAAGGCTTTCTGAGGTGCGAATTCATCTGAAACCATTCCTGACTTCTGACTAAGATATCGACCCTTTGCATTCCAGAAGGTAGGGATGGGCTCGTGTACCTGAAGATGTACTCAAAGTGACTCCAATGATCAATCATGATATAAAGCAAATGTAGGTGATTATATATATATATATATATATATACAGTGGGTACGGAAAGTATTCAGACCCCCTTAAATTTTTCACTCTTTGTGATATTGCAGCCATTTGTAAAATCATTAAGGTAATTTTTTTTCCTCATTAATGTACACACAGTACCCCATATTGACAGAAAAAACACAGAATTGTTGACATTTTTGCAGATTTATTAAAAAAGAAAACCTAAAATATCACATGGTCCTAAGTATTAAAGACCCTTTGCTGTGACACTCATATATTTAACTCAGGTGCTGTACATTTCTTCTAATCATCCTTGAGATGGTCCTACACCTTCATTTTAGTTCAGCTGTGTTTGATTATACTGATTGAACTTGATCAGGAAAGCCACACACCTGTCTATAAAAGACCTTACAGCTCACAGTGCATGTCAGAACAAATGAGAATCATGAGGTCAAGGAATTGCCTGAAGAGCTCAGAGACAGAATTGTGTTAAGGCACAGATCTGGCCAAGGTTACATAAAAAATTTCTGCTGCACTTAAGGTTTTTAAGAGCACAGTGGCCTCCATAATCCTGAAATGGAAGACTTGGAAGTTTGGGACGACCAGAACCCTTCCTAGAGCTGGCCGTCCGGGCCAAACTGAGCTATCGGGGGAGAAAAACCTTGGTGAGAGAGGTAAAGAAGAACACAAAGATCACTGTGGCTGAGCTCCAGAGATGCAGTCGGGAGATGGAGAAAGTTGTAGAAAGTCAACCATCACTGCAGCCCTCCACAGTCGGGGCTTTATGGCAGAGCGGCCCGACGGAAGCCTCTCCTCAGTGAAACACATGAAAGCCCGCATGGAGTTGTGCGATGGTGAGAAATAAGATTCTCTGGTAAGATAGAACTTTTTGGCCTTAATTCAAAGCCGTATGTGTGGAGAAAACCAGGCACTAATCATCACCTGTCCAATACAGTCCCAAAAGTGAAGCATGGTGGGGGCAGCATCATGCTGTGGGGGTGTTTTCAGCTGCAGGGACAGAACGACTAGTTGCAATCGAGGGAAAGATGAATCCGGCCAAGTACAGGGATATCCTGGACGAAAACCTACTCCAGAGTGCTCAGGACCTCAGACTGGCCGAAGGTTTACCTTCCAACAAGACACTGACCCTAAGCACACAGCTAAAATAACGAAGGAGTGGCTCCACAACAACTCTGTGACTGTTCTTGAATGGCCCAGCCAGAGCCCTGACGTAAACCCAATGGAGCATCTCTGGAGAGACCAAAAAATGGCTGTCCACCAACGTTTACAATCCAAACTGACAGAACTGGAGAGGATCTGCAAAAAGGAATGGCAGAGGATCCCCAAATCCAGGTGTGAAAAATTGTTGCATCTTTCCCAAAAAGACTAATGGCTGTATTAAATCAAAAGGGTGCTTCTACTAAATAATGAGCAAAGGGTCTGAATACTTAGGACCATGTGATATTTCAGTTTGTTTTTTTTAATAAATCTGCAAAAATGTCAACTATTCTGTTTTTTTCTGTCAATATGGGGGGCTGTGTGTAATTAATGAGAAAAAAAAAATAACTGAAATGATTTTATCAAATGGCTGCAATATCACAAAGAGTGAAAAATTTAAGGGGGTCTGAATTCTTTCCGTACCCACTGTATATATAGATATATAATATATATATATATGGTTAGAATTAGTCTCTTACACCTTGACTTGCTGTCTGGAGTAGTAACAGCACTCAAAACTCTATGATGTGGAAGTGACCTGGACCTCAAACAAGAACAGTCAACAGTCAATTTTCTAGTTCAAAGGGAGCAGAAACTTTTCCCTATGCTGGAACTTTGAGACTGTGTTGGCTGAGAGTGGTGTGTACTTCTGAGGCTCGGGCTGACAGGGAATGAACACTGCAACACAAACAGAACAAAGACCTTCTGGGAAATCTAGAAATAGAAGCAAGTCCCACAACCAGTGACAAATACGTGAGAGGAACGCCTGAGAAGGCTTAAAAAAAGGAGAATGAAGATAGAAAAATCTATGAAAACCACGTACAAGAAGTCTTTGAGATGACACAATGTGAAGCCTCTTTTCAGAAGTCCCAGAGAGGGATGAAGCTGTTGACTTGAGCAGAGGAGATTTGAAGAGCTGCCCTGGCCCATCTCAAGTGACCAAAACATGGCACACCAAACTACTACAAGCAACACAATAACGGAAACTCCCTAATGGCCGTTCTGGCACATTCATTCCAATGCAGCCAGACACTCATTTTCATACACAGTTCCACAAAGGCACTCACACAACTGCACCCCCCCTCCTTCATTTACAAGCTGGCAATATAACCGTTCATTAACTTGCATTTCCGGAAAGCAATCACCCCTTTCTCCTTAACCTCTACACTTACAGTTTACCGGACTTCTTATGTCAAATATAAAACTGACTTGTTAACAGGCAAATTCATCCAACCATCAAAGCGGCAATAATGATGCTCCCCCACCATTATGCTGTCCATTAAGCTCCATACCACAATAATACCCAAATATCCCTTCATTCAATTAACTCCCTATCTATATGATTAGCTTGGAACTTAACCCACAGTAAAGTTGAAGGCTCCATTTGTCTTTCATTGAGCCCTGCCTCTATTAGGGAAATACGATGTTGCACATTCAGAACGTTTTCAGACAGGGAGACAGTTTCTATCCTACACCTCGTGGTCCACATATTGAGGTGCTTATATTTTAGAAGCTGACAGAACCCCCAACAGTATCGTTCAAAGGAACAAGCTAAAATAAATATAGGAAAATAAAAAAGGCAAGACTTATAAAATCAATACTAGGATTTTTTTTGCTTTTGAACTATCACATGTATGTGTGTGCATACTGTGAAGAGCGATCAAACTGTGTCATAATGCGAGTGTAAACGCGAGTGTAAAAATCGAATGTATTTCTTGGTCAAAATGACCTTTTTTTAATGTGGTTTTAATGTAAACACAGTTGGCTGCTCAAATGCTGAACTTTACTCTATTTGAAATCTATGAGACCATAGGGTGTCCCATTTGTCATAAAGCCTGTGATGAAGAGCCTATTTGAGGCCACTTTGCACCCTTGATACATCCTTTTGTGGACTCCACAGCAGACAAAGCAAAAGTCGATAATGAGAAACACTTTAACCAACTAAAGTTGTTACAAAATATCTGCCACTGGTTGGACAAACAGTAGACCTGCAAGAAATTCATGTTATTGTTGAACCCAAGGGGTAGATTGTACCTACACCATAGGTACTTCGTTCAAAAGCATCTTTCTCCATTGACAGCCATTCAAATACTGAGTAACTGCTTTTGAAGGATAGACTTTCTCAGTGAGGCTGATTTTGCCAAGTTGGGCTGGTCAGGATACCCAAATAAGCAGCTACTAGCACCACAGAATCACATTCTTTGCACTTTTTTTGTTCTCTTGATGGAACGGCTTATAAGGAAATGCCAATTCACAGAACAACTCGCGTGAGATGCAAGTGGAATGATAGTAAGTGTGTGTGAGTACTGGAGCTCAGAGGTGCCAAGATGTGTGTAAGTGTGTGTGTATGCTGACAGTTCTTTAGCGAGATCCTCTGATCTTCAAAGAGTGATTTAGGCAATAACTAGAGTAGGGAATAACTAGAACTCCAAGTAATTTCACAAATTAAAAATCAACACAAAAAAAAAAGTCAACCACACTGTTTATTATCTCAAAATCTGAAGGCTTTGCTACGAATGGCCAGATTAAATTTGAATGAGGAGTCTCATTTCAACACTTGTCTAACCTGCTTTAACAATGCTCCACTTAACCTGCTTGGAATTCACACACATTCACTCACACACACAATGGAACACAATGGAAAGGAAGCAGGTAAAATGTAACACTGTTTTCATGAAAGCCTACTCTAATTTCATTGGCTGTCTCAGAGACCTGCATGGGGAAAATACTTTGCATTTAACAACTTCAGTAGTTATTAAACCTCTCCACGTCTCTACCCCCCGCAGCAGAGGAGGCATTATCGATTCACTGCTTCCTGTTGTTCAGAGCTCATTAAAAAAAATAACAAAATGGTATTTAGAGCTCATTAACTCATGGTAATCACATATGGGACAAACAAACACATAGACAGGGATAAGCATGCTCTCATCTAGGGATACTAATGATATAGACAGATTTAAAAATACATTGGTCAGTGTGATGTGGTTAGTATCTTAGATAAAATAGAATCCAATGACATTTTGGTCTGACAATGAAAGAGCTTTTTAAGTTTTCTTGGAGAAATAACTGTTTAGCAAGAGACCACAGATAACATAAAAATCATCTCTATAATTCCAAAAAAGTACAACATATCAATGTTTATTTTGAGGGCTAAACAGTATAGTGAGGATTATTGGTGGATTTGCTAATGGACAGCAGGGGGCACCTGACTTCCTGTGTCAGCCCCTAGAGCAGGGGTGGCGAACTCCCGCAGCCCTGCAGAGTTCAGCTCCAACCCTAATAAAAACTCACCTGCCTGTAGCTTTCTAGTAACCCTTCAGACCTTGATTAGCTTGTTCAGGTGTGTTTGATTAGGGTTGAAGCAAAACTCTGCAGGCCTGCGGCTCTCCAGGGCCGACGTTCGCCACCCCTGCCCTAGGGCCACACCAAACTTGAACATGAGATCAATTTTTAAATAGTGTCCATTTTCAATTAAAAAATTCCCATGAAACCTCTCCTAACAAAACAGTGCCCTCAAAAACGTATGTGTTCAGATGATTCACCTGCTTTTGGTGTTGTGATAGATACTGTAACATTAAGATGTTTTATTGGAATGAATGAAGAAGGGCCCCTCAAGGTGACTTAAGATCAAAGTATCTCAACAATAAATGTAATAATTTTTTATGAAGCATAACACATGCAGTCAAAGGATCCCAGTGTTTGTTTTGTGTTGTTGGCTTGTACACAACTCGCTGCAAAAAACGACAGTCCCAAGAGTCTTCCTTAGTGCCTTGAGATGACAGATTGAGAGTTAAAGGCATGAAGCTTCGGAGGCGTATGGGGGAAGTAGGGCATGGCAACTGCAAGGGCGTTTCATACACGTCATCTCCTACTGAAGGAGTATGAGGTCTAGACCTGCACAGACTCTTCAGTATGACATTTAGATAAAAACAGCATAATTTATCTAATAACCAAACTATTCTTAACCTTAAATCTGAATGGTCTACTTTCCAAAGGCTTAGGCCATGAAAAGGCCTAAAAAAAGGAAAACATAGGAGAGCAAGCATTCCAATCATTGTCAGATTTTGGTGATTTGTCATATTATGAGAACTTAGCAGTGCTAGAGATTTCGTTTTTCGAAATTCTATTTGCCTACATATAAACTAGCTTCCTGATGGTGTTGCCAAGATGCCTGCTAAATAAACCGACTTGCCTTAAAATGATTTTTCTAGTTTGGCAGGACTGTGAATTGGTGGAATGCTTTACTGAGCTGTGAGACTTCTTACCGAGAGTGTCTTTCAGGTTCTTCACTAGTGAGGTTTTCTTCAGACTGTTTTTGCGCTCAACATAATTAGAGGGGACGTAGCCGGTGCGGTTGGATGCGTTGCGGACTCTCCACCAGGTCTTGGAATCATCCAGCAACCACAGGCGCTCGTTCTTCCGGATGTCCAGTTCCTGGTCTTGCTGAGCTGTGTAGTCCCACTTGGCTATAACAATCACCTCCTCTGTCATCTTTCATCGAGTCCCACTGCCAGAAGAGAGAAAGAAAATAATTATTTGAAATATTATTGAAAATCAGAATCTCCTTTAAAAAATGTACGAGAACCTAAATAGTTTAATAAATGACAAACCGCCCAACTATAACATTCATTAAGTGCCAATTGAAAATTGTCTTCAAATTTGTCCTTAAAGGTCTGGATTTTCTCCTATAATAAGACATTAAGTCAAGCCTCTATGACAAATGCATGACTCAGACGAGAGACAGACATGATTACATATGCTCTATTTAACATCTTGATCGGCAGGTGAGCTCACACTCCCTCCATCTAACCCATTTACCAGAGGGAGGAAGAGAATAGCAGGAGAATGTGTGACAGACTGGAGGAGACAAGAAACAAAAATAAGTTTGGAGGATACAGTAATATTTCATTCAAGAGCTTAAAGGTGATAAATAGTAAGCCATTCACAGGTTCATTTCCCTAAAAAATGTAAACACTTGGCTCTGTAGTGCTATCAAAACATTACTGTTTGAAGAGGTGCATTCCCTGTACATTAAAGGGCTGCACAATTAATCAAATATCTAATCGCAATTACAATTATGGATGCCACAATTACGTAATCATTCAAAGCGGCAATTAATCGTTCAAAGTCCACTTATGTTATTCTGCACGCTTAAGATGTGTTTTTTTCTTTCTACATGTTATCTTAAGGGTTTTTCCCATTATTTTAATTTTAGTTTTACTATAACATTATAATACCATTCATATTTTTACTTTTTTATAATTTAAAGAAAAAACCAATCCAATGTATATTTGACATTTGAGGCTTAATACTATAGAAAAGCACTAAAGGTTTTTCAGTTAGAGTGTTTATTTTCATATAAAAATATGGCGTGCAGTTGCTTCAAACAATGGTATAAACATCATTCAATGTAAATTGTGATAATCGTAATTAATAATCACAATTACAATTTCAAGGGAATAATCGACTATTATGATTTTTGTCATAATCGTGCAAGCCCTAGGTCACTATTGTCAAAAATTGAAATTTCCTGGCTTTTTTCGGATTACGAGGTCTAGTGCGATGTAATAACATATAAGTTTCAAAACAGCCAAAGCCACCAAACAAAATGCCCAGCCTGCATAAGTCGCTGTGATTTTTCACGAAACGTGTGGACTCCGTAAAACGGTGAACGTCAGAACTACCACAGTCCCGCCCTTAAGTCACAACCGAGCACTGCCCAAGTCCCACTCTCTTGTGCCCAAAACCCAGACAACATCGCGGCCCTGCCATGCTGAGTAAATAACAATATAACAAAACAATAACCTAACAAAATAATGCTCATACACGGTTTGATCCTTTAGATTGGCAGCTGAGTGCAGGAATACAGTATAGAATCCAAGAAGCAAAAATTACATCGCAATTGAATAATTTCCATTCATGTCCACCCAGCGATTTGTACAAGTGTCTTCAAGTTTAAGTGCTAAACACTCGGTGGTCAGGTTATATTACTGCATGGTGTTGAAAAAAAACAGGGAATTACATTCTGAAAACTCAGGTTGTAAGGCGTTTGAGGAGGTGTTGGTTGTTCCTGTCATCGCCGATCGGGGTTGAGTTCAGCTCAAACAGGTACGGCCGGAAAACATTTCCTCAACAGAGACCATCTTACCGGTGATTTCATGAACTTATTGTGAGTATCACCAATCCCCATAGTAGGCTACAGCATACATGACCCTAGTTACCTGTGGATGGCATGGTCATGCGTCACTCAGAAAACAACAGGCCAATCAGGAGAGGCTCATGAATATTAATTAGACAAGCCAAAATCGACCTGTTCTTTGCAGAGCTTCTGAGAGAGTAGCTGTAAAAATATATTGAGATGGTTTTTGGTACTTATACCACAAACATATATTCTTAAGGACATCAAAACCTAAAATAAAACTCCAGAAAAGTGTAAAATATGTGACCTTTAATGTAACTCACTTCTTAAATGTATCATTGGTGAAATTAACTAGCTAGCCACAACTGTTTCCTGAAACCACAGTAACTTTGAACCAGCCATTTAAACCAGGTTCTCTTCTCAAATGTAAAATTTAATTTGTATATATATTGAATCGAAGATGTTGCATTCCAAATGATGCACTATGCATTTAAAGTATTATGTCAGGGGTTCTCAACTCTTGTCTTCGAGGTTCACTTTCCTGCAGAGTTTAGCTACAACCCTAAATCAAACACACCTGAACAAGCTATTCAGAGTCTTGGGGATTACTAGAAAGTCACAGGCAGGTGAGTTTGATCAAGGTTGGTGCTAAACTCTGCAGGAAAGTGGACCTCAACAGCTAGAGTTGAGAACCCCTGCATTATGTACTCTACCATCAAGTGTATGAAAATTATAAGGTTATTTTGTCATCCAATATAACAGTTTGATAGCCCTTTTCTTCTGCTATGTAAAGAAAGCCATGCCCATGACAGTTCAGTGCATGAGATGTCCAACATTCCAAATTTCATTTTTGTCAATTGATAATGTATTTTTTCCCTGGGTATTTGAAGTATGTTTCTTTTTGGTATTTTTAGTGCGAACACACTGCTCACACTATTTATACTATAAATTGGAATAGAATAGAACAGAACACAAGTATGTGAATTGGGACACACCTATAGATTGTACTGAATGTTATCTTGCTTATTTTACTCAGGAGCATGATCTATTTAAGCCTACATGTCATACTAACAAGAAACTAACCACAGCTTAACCACAGATTAAGAGCTGCAGTTCCGACCACACAACACTGAGATGTAGTTTGCGAAAGTTCATTGGAACTATGATTTCAGGAAATGACAAATAGTTGAACTATGTTGCTACTAATGGAGCCTGCAACCATAGTTGGCTAACAATGAAGCAAATTACATGATGATGTTGATAAACTGAGATAGACTGATATGTTACTTAGGACTATATTTGATCATATTTAGATCAGTGGACAAAAATCTGCTTGGATATTTGGCTTCGCTTGACAAATTTTTTGTGTAATTTTTGAGTAAATTTAGATTTGGTTCCAACAATTTAATGTGTGCATTATAGCACATTATGACATTATATCGACCTGTTCTGTAGATATCAGTCCTGGCCATTAAAAATCCATATTGGTTGACCACTAAAATTGATATAAACATCCTCATTCCATTAAACAGTGAGACCGGATGTATCTAAATATAGCTGACAACAGCACTAATAAGCCTAAGAAACAAAGCAAAGAGTGAATCTGAGGATTTAGTAAGAGAATATGAGCAATAAAAAGCAAGTGAGGCAGAAAAGCATTTTCGCAATGGATAAGCCACTTAAATCCATGCCATTGGTCTCATTAAATAAACAGCCAAACCTTCGGACAGAGCCATTAAAAATGACTGAGACTGTCAAAGGCTGAGCAGAAGTTTTCAAAATACATGGAGCGCTCTTGTTCCTCCGAGCAAAATGACAGAAATGATAGTAGGCAATTGCTAAACCCATAAATGAGTAAGTAGGCGGGTTTATTGGCATGGCCGATTTTAAACGCCTAGCCTGAGATGTGAGAGCGAGCTGCTGAAGGATTAAATATGCACTGAATAATGGACTGATTAAGTATTGATGGTGTTTCAGGCAAGCACACTTAAAGCTCTGTGCTCCTGCTGAGAGAGGCTTTAAGCATGGCTACTAAGTCAAATGCACAGCCATTAGAAGAGAAGGGCAGACCTAGTGAGTCTGAGAGGGTATTGTGCATGTGGGTGTGTATGCGCGAGCAACAGTTTTCATTTCACGCTTTGCCTACAACGCACATGTGATGCAGATCCCATATGCATAGCTTTCTGGTTTCTGAATGTTGTAGCGAGTCTGTTCTTTACTACACTTTAGGGGTGACCCCGAATAGTCTACGATTCGATGCTTCGATAGGAGGAGCCCGATTCGACTACCAATCTCTCAGTCGAATATTTGCAGAGGTGTTATATGATCATGCCATTTCGGCTATATGGGGGTCTGATTTCACAAAGAACTACCGGTTTTCTCCCAAAGTTAATATACAGCCTAGATAATGCTGTAAATAAGAATCTGAAAAGAAAGATCAACAAAAAATAAACATTTTAACGTGCGTGAATAAATCCAACCACCCCTATAGATTTAAGTTTCACTTTCCATAATCCGTGGAAGCCCAGAAAAGATAGTCGAAAGCAGGGACTTTAAACTTTAACAAAAAAAGACCCAACTCAAATTGACACAGGCAGAGTGAAAGACTGGATTTTTTTGATCAGGTAGGGTACAAGTGATTTCAAAACATTTCAGCCGGTTTATATATATCTATTGTGTATATATTATTTATCTCGTATGAGATGCATTTGGTTGAGTTGCGCTGCAGTAAAACGCTTCATTGTAGTACTACGGTGATTATCTCGGCACGTGAGCCCTCCACGGGACCAAACAACAATGCCTCATATTCATAACGAGACTGGGCTTTCATATACAGTGGGGAAAAAAAGTATTTAGTCAGCCAATTGTGCAAGTTCTCCCACTTAAAAGATGAGAGAGGCCTGTAATTTTCATCATTAGGTATACCTCAACTATGAGAGACAAAATGAGAAAAAAATCAAAAAAATCACATTGTATGATTTTTAAATAATTTATTTGCAAATTATGGTGGAAAATAAGTATTTGGGTAATAACAAAATTTCATCTCAATACTTTGTTATATACCCTTTGTGGGCAATGACAGAGGTCAAACGTTTTCTGTAAGTCCTCACAAGGTTTTCACACACTGTTGCTATTATTTTGGCCCATTCCTCCATGCAGAACTCCTCTAGAGCAGTAATGTTTTGGGACTGTAGCTGGGCAACACGGATTTTCAACTCCAAAAGATTTTCTATGGGGTTGAGATCTAGAGACTGGCTAGGCCACTCCAGGACCTTGAAATGCTTCTTACGACGCCACTCCTTCGTTGCCCAGGCGGTGCGTTTGGGATCATTGTCATGCTGAAAGAAACAGCCACGTTTCATCTTCAATGCCTTGCTGATGGAAGGAGGTTTTCACACAAAATCTCACAATACATGGCCTTCATTCTTTGTTTCACGGATCAGTCTCCTGGTCCCTTTGCGAAAAAAAAAAACAGCCAAAGATTGATGTTTCCACCCCCCATAGATTCACAGTAGGTATGGATGCTCTTTGGATGACAACTCCTATTCTATCTTCCTCCAACACTGACCATATAACATTCTCCCAATCCTCTTCTGGATCTTCCAAATGCTCTCTAGCAAACTTCAGGCGGGCATGGACATGTACTGGCTTAAGCAGGGGGACACATCTGGCACTGCAGGATTTGAGTCCCTGGCGGCGCAGTGTGTTACTGATGGTAGCCTTTGTTACTTTGGTCCCAGCTCTCTGCAGGTCATTCACTAGGTCCCCCCATGTGGTTCTGGGATTTTAGCTCACAGTTCTTGTGATCATTTTGAACACACAGGGTGAGATCTTGCGTAGAGCCCCAGATCAAGGGAGATTATCAATGGTCTTGTATGTCTTCCATTTTCTAAAAATTCCTCCCACAGTTGATTTCTTCACACCAAACTGCTAACCTATTGCAGATTCAGTCTTCCCAGACTGGTGCAGGTCTACAATTTTGTTTCTGGTGTCCTTTGGCAGCTCTTTGGTCTTGGCCATGGTGGAGTTTGGAGTGTGACTGTTTGAGGTTGTGGACAGGTGTTTTATACTGATAACGAGTTCAAACAGATGCCATTAATACAGGTAACGAGTGGAGGACAGAGGAAGCCTCTTAAAGAAGAAGTTACAGGTCTGTGAGAGCCAGAATCTTGCTTGTTTGTAGGTGACCAAATACTTATTTTACTGAGGAATTTACAAATTAATTCTTTAAAAATCCTACAATAAGATTTTCTGGATTTTTTTCCCTCATAGTTGAGGTATACCTATGATGAAAAAACAGGCCTCTCTCATCTTTTTAAGTGAGATAACTTGCACAATTGGTGGCTGACTAATACTTTTTTTCCCCACTGTATATAAATTAAAGAGAACCTACTATAATAAAACGCCGTGAATTTTTAGAGTTTAGTTGCCGTGTTTCTGCACGTTGTTGCGTGAAGAACGCGTCTACAAAAGGAGTTAATTCAGAGCCGCGCAGACACGTTCATGTGTATTCGGGGCATTTTGTGCAGATAGCCTATAAGTCGAAATATAACATCATTTTGTATAATTAACGAAGCGTATTCTATATGAGATAAATAATGAGTTAAATCCCATGGATTAAATCTGCTGCTTCATTCTACTGGGAATCTCAGCCGTGCGCGCTCAACGAAATGCGCACATTAATAACTAGGTCGTCCTATACATACGTCTATATGACAGCAATATTGTAAAAAATTTTGTGAATTCTTAGGCTTTCGCTGACATTTAAAGTTAACTATCTTTTGAGATAAAAAATGAAAAACTATTACCTGTTTGTATCTGCGAGGCATCCGTTACACATTTTCCCTGTGTGTTAACGTTATTATGACTGTCGAATGTCTGACTTGACTCTTGGTAATGTATTTTGCCCCGCCCCCAAAACATATGATTTGACTATCAGTCGAATATCGGCAAGATTCGAAAATTGCGATTTGACTATGAAAATCCATAGTCGGGGACACCCCTACTACACTTTTAGTAGTATTCTTTACCACTCCTTATGTTTATGTGTCTATAGCTATGTTTCCATCACCCTGTTTAATGCACATTTTGAAGTATTGAGTAAGAAACGAGTAATGGAAACGCCAAATTTTGGGGGAAAAAAATCCCTTAATTCGCAAAAACGTTTTTACGCTCACTTGAGGTGGTTTTTGTCTTGTGCGAAAAAGGGTTAATGCGAATAATGGGAGTTGGAAACGAATTTGCCGAATAAATTCCTCCATGCACATCAAAAAAGTTTACTTGCACCTCAGAGTGAGAAGACAAAGCTCGATAAATGGTCATTGCTTTCGGAGGTGGATGCCTGCTGTTTGGGAACACATTCGTGTAAGTTAAGAATTTAATTACATTTAAGAATGACCATAACAACATTTCAGATGCTGTGCAATGAGATAGGTCTGCTGGTTAGTCAAGTTATGCCATCCCATTGTGCAAATCACATGACTTTTCTTATGCACATGGGGGAATTTATTCGGCAAATGCATTTCCATCTCCCATTATTCGCATTAACCCTTCTTTGCACATGACAAAAACCACCTCAAGCAAGCGTAAAAGCTTTTTTGCAAATTAAGGGATTTCTGGAATTTTGTCTGCTTACTTGGAGATGTAAGTCATTTATTATATATGAAAATTATTATATTCAGTGGCTTCTCCCACTTTTCTTAGTGATATTTAGTGGCAGTTTATCAGGAAGTGACAATTTTATTCTCTTTGACTCATTGGATGGAAACAATGGTTATTTGCAAATGTTTATGCGACATTCCAATCTTGCGCACAAATTAAATGGATGGAAACCCGGCTAATGTTATTCTCGTGGTACAACTTACTGGGCCTTCATGAAGGCAATATTACCCTAGACTCAGCCTCAGGCAGTACACCAGCGGACCGCCCACTGTACGTCCACTGACCGTCTGATGCAAATTGCACATAAAACTGGCAAACACTATCAAAACACATATAAAAACAAAAAACTATGGTTCAGATGGTCACTTTCTATTTAAATAAGTGCTTCTTGGCCAGAATGAGCTGCAGTGTGGACCAGATCTTATGTCTAAATCAAACGTCTGGCTACACAAGACTAATCTGACCTGTGAATTATGGGCTTTAAACTCAAATGCAGATAAACACACCATAAATTGATCTACAGAGGACAGAGCAGACACATTTCAGCTTCTTTTGCCTGTTTTATGTCTTTAAAGAGGTGACAATTCCAATATTAACATCCATCACACCGGAGCACACAACTCAAGAGATGCCTCCCACACACAATTACACCACATAAAGGATTTCATTACCTCTGGTGAGATGAGTATCCATGCTGGGCTGTATTTCATAAATGCAAATATTGCAGCTCAAAGGCAGAGCTCGTTTTCTTTAAAAGTGGTCGTTAAATGACAGTTCAATTAGGAAAGAGGATGGCCAAGACAGCGCAGCAGCTGGATAGAAATGTCCCTGTGCTTTATACAGTCATTCCACTCTGCTGGCTGTGAGCTTCGGGTTCATTCATTACCTGAAGCGCGTGACCCCACTTGCTGTGTTTCGGTACAGGGCGGGAAAGAGAGCCATGGAGAACAAGGAGCTGCTAAATGAGATTCTCTAAGGGAGAAAAAGGTCAAAAGCTTGTCTGGGAACACTTTGTTGAAGAATGCAGATAGGCAAGAAAGGAAAAGATGGAAGACATGACGATAAGGATGATCAATACTCAAATGTGTTATCTGTTATTTGGCATAGATACTAAATCGGCACCACATTCTATAAATAAACAGTGTCGGTTAGTTGATAAAAACAAACTAAGCTTGTCAATGGATTCAATAATTAGCCATTAAAATCATAATTAGTGGCCGACCAGTATTGTTTTGTGATGGCCGATGGCAATATCTTAAGAGAGCAAGGTGGCCGATAACCGATACAAAGCTGATATACATGATGCCATACCATTTAATTTAAAGTTGGTAAATAACGCATGCATAACAATTGCTGCAATTATATGTATATTTTACATAGCATTTGCTAAATTAATTGGAAATAAATCAATTGAAAATTAATGCATTTGGAAAAAATGGAAACTGATAAAACATAAAATTAACATTTATATTTAGATAACATCTTAATTCTATAATCATATTGCAGTTTTCAAAATTTTTTTTTAAATAAATCAAAACATCAATAAAAAGGAAGTAAACACTGTAACCTACAGTGCACTCAATATTCTAGTAAGTCTGTGTTCAATGGGAATCACATGTTCTTAAAAAAAAGATGCTGATAACGCCAAATATCAGCCGATATATTGCATTGGCCTCAGCAAACTTACAAGAGGGGGTCATCAATGTTTCAATAAGGTTTCGTGATCTGAGGCGATGTAAGCAACAGCAATCGTTGGCAATGTAACAAATTTAAATTTGAAGGTATTTGTTTCAATTTACTCATTCTTGTCATTTTAAACAGAGCCAGTATTTTTTGTTTGTATTATTTATATAATACAAACTTATAGAATTAAGCATCTAAAAAACTTTTTTAAATACTAAAAACATTTTTTAAAAATCACGACGTAAACCGCATGTTTCATTTTTCCCCTCAAAAACTATTATTTTTATTGAAAAACATACAGAATCTTAAATCCAACATAATCACATAAATTAATAGTTTAACTAATTTATCAACACTTCCAGTTTTTGTTAATAATAAATACAGCAGAAATACCAGAAAAAAATGTGAATACTGTCTTGGAAAATGTGGTCTTTGAGCAAAAATGTTGAGAATCACTGATTAAAGGGAGACACACGTTTGAAATTAAGAAATGTAACTTCTCAGAGTATACGGTTATCGTTCAGTCTTATTAAATAATCTAAAAAACTGCTGCTAGTCAGCGCCGATAGCCTCGTTGTTAGTGCGTCGACATAGCGCAGCTGTGCTCACAGCGACCCAAGTTCGATTCCCGTCTCGAGGCCCTTTGCCAAACCCTCTCCCCTCTCTCCTCCTAGTAATTTCCTGTCATCTCTCTACTGTCCTATCTGAATAAAAAGGCATAAAAAAAATGCTGCTAGAGTCATAAAAATACTGTCTGTGTGTAAATTAATCTCAGACCTAGTGAACAGCCTAATTACACAGGTCTGTCGTTAGACTGACTAGTCCACTGATTTTGTTAAACACCCAATCTGGATTTGATTTATAGATAAATTATAGTGAGTTATTTACCAAATTATCATTCAATATATAATGATTCTCAAACCGTTTTTCCAAGACTTTATGCCTGAAACTAGACGTCTAGAAAAAACTAAATGTACAAGACTAAATGACATTGCATGCAATATTCTACTGCAGTAAGAACAGATATCAGAACTACTGCCACATTCATCTTCAAAACGGCACTGAAATGGAAAAATTAAGCACAGAGAATGATAACGTGATGATGTTTGCAATACCATCTTGCTGAGAAAAAAATCAACAACTTTAAAAGAAGCTTGTTTGTAGAAAAAAAATGGATGACAGAATGGATATCAGCTTCTGATATTATCGTTCATCTACTAATTAGGCACTACATTGAGATCATTACTCATTGATTCAGTGGATCAGGACAGAATCGTGGTCGTTGTGTCAGAGGACGCTGTTAAAGGTCGCCGTCTATCTCCTTCCTATCTGTCCTCTTCAGACAACCAAGGAGGTCTCTCCCAGCAGCGCGGTGATAGATGACACTCATTTCGCTAATCGGAGCCCCGCCCCCTGTAATAGCCACACAGCTTAGCCCACCTCCTTAATAATCAAGGCTGTTAAGAAGACCGATGGCTCTGCCGCCGGAAAGCAGATCAATCCTCAAGGCTCAGCATTCGCTCAGACGCCGGAAAGCTGCTTGGTAATGATCAATCTTACCCAGCTCACTGTCAGCTTACGCTCACTTGACAATTAGCCGGGTAATAACCATTTCTCACCATGGGCCGAAAACCTGTCGTACTCCACTTCGTATAAATGGTTCAGACTTGCAAACAGAGTCTGTCTTAAATCTGGCGGCCATGATGACTGGTGTTGCAATGTTTGTGAAGACAAGAACAGAAGGAAGCCACTCTCTGACCTTGAATTGATCTATCCTCGGCCAAGATGTGTTCCCATAGTCCAGATGCACTTAGCACTCTGAGCCCTGCTCTCGAGGGACTTAAAACATTTAATTTAACTAATACATCCGCTAGGCAAATGTCCAGCTCACATTCGCTTAAAGGGGTCATATGATGCTGCTAAAAAGAACATTATTTGGTGTATTTGGTGTAATGAAATGTGTTTATGCGGTTTAAATTTCAAAATTTTCCACATACTGTACATTATTGTTTCTCCTCTATTTTGGGGCGGGGGGCCCCGCCTTTTTGAAACGCGTCGATTTTTACAAAGCTCATCGGTCTGAAAAAGTGAGGTGTGCTGTGATTGGCCAGCTATCCAATGCGTTGTGATTGGCCGAATACCTCAAGCGTGAAACGGAAATGTTACGCCCCTCACATACTGTTGATGCTGTCTCCGGCCGGAGCGACGAGACAAAAACATTAAAACCCATTACAAACGAGGCAT
Organism: Sinocyclocheilus anophthalmus; assembly: GCA_018155175.1. Lineage (NCBI taxonomy): Eukaryota > Metazoa > Chordata > Actinopteri > Cypriniformes > Cyprinidae > Sinocyclocheilus > Sinocyclocheilus anophthalmus. The sequence continues at coordinate 327,592 of JADLZN010009472.1, read as the reverse complement.
TTTTTGCATCCAGTGGGGACATAATTACTGATTATAATGACTTATACTGTCTTTTTAAGCGTTGCGTATCGCGCTGCGTATCGCGCTGTGTAAACATAAAACCCTGTCTGCATTTGTGATTAGAGAAATGACAAACAACAAGAGCAGCTCTACACTGCCCAAAACTCGCGTTTGAATCATCAGTGGCAAATCCTTTAAATGAAAACGTACTTACGTGAGTCAGAACTGCCGGCATTGTAGTCAATCGTTACTCTCCCAGGATCAGTAAAAAGTCCTTCATAAAATGTGCTGCACACATCTGGATATTTGGGTTAAACTGTTCTGGAACAGTGTTGTAAACGCAACTTAACCACTGATTTGTAGTCGTGTCCTCTTTTGGAAGACCCAAACTAAGTAGTTTCGCTTCACAACGAAAAACCACAGAGCGGCCTAGCGTGAGGGGAAGCCCCGGCTTAGCGTGCGCTGAGGCCGGGCGAGAGTGAGCTGAGGCCGGGATAGAGAGAGCTGAGGCCAGGCTAGAGTGAGCTGAGGCCAGGCTACAGTGAGCTGAGGCAGGGATATAGAGTGAGCTGAGAGGGCTTAGCTGTGAGCCAAAGCCCCGCTTTAGAGTGTGCTGAGGCCGGGGTAGAGTGAGCTGAGGCCGGGCTAGCGTGAGCTGAAGCCCCGGCTTAGCATGCGTTGAGGCCGGGCTAGACTGAGCTGAAGCCTCGGCTTAGCATGCGCTGAGGCCGGGACAGAGTGAGCTGAGGCGGCGGGGTCTGAGAACCCGGGCTGGACTCCGCTTCGTTCCACAGCGCGAAGTTGATGTATTTCGTCAGCGGCCAGCACAGATCAGCTCTAGGCATGACGAAGCGGATACCGTCCTCTTTTGGAAGACCAAACAAGTAGTTTCGCTTTCACAACAAAGAACACAGCGTCTTCACGACATGGCGGAAAGCGGCAACAAAACTAAAGCAAGAATAAAAGTTACACTTGCTTTCTTTGCGTGAACATTTGCGCGGCATTATGCAAATATTCCCACATAATGACCTAGATATGTGGGGCGTGTTAGAACGAGCCGTTTTAGGTAGGTGTGGCTGACTCTGAACTTTTATAAAGAATATCTCTTTGGATTTGAGACTTTAGTCTTTGCAACTTTACAGATCTTCTTTATGCACCAAGAGCTTGTAACACTCCAAAGAAAGGAAAAATTGAAATCGCATAATATGACCCATTTAAGGCCAGAAAACAATTTGCACGCAAAGCAGTACCAAATACCTACTTAAATGTGCAGGAATTACATTACAATTGTTTATTCAATGTAAAAAAAAAAAAAACAAAAACTCCATTAAATACACTCTCAATGTGTTTCCAAAATAAATAAAAAATGAATCCAAGATTTACATTCTTTTATAGTGATGGTGGGCTGGTGGGCTGGTTTAAAAGAAACCAGAATTGTCTTAATTTTTAGCAATTTACCAATTAGACCTGCACTTATGATTTTAATTAATGCTTTATATAATATTGGTCAAACGTTTGGAAGATTGAGATTTTTTTTTATGTTTTCAAATCAAATTCTGCAAACCAACGCTGCATTTATTTGATCTAAAAATGTACTATTTAGCTAACTGTTCTCTATTTGAATATATTTTGTATTAAAATGTGATTTATTTATTCTTGTGATGCAAAGTTAAATTTTTCAGCATCCATTACTTCAGTCTTTAGTGTTGCATAATCCTTCAGAAATCATTCTAATATGCTGATTTGCTGCTCAACAAACATTTCTATCAATGTTGATAAAACATAGTGGCTGTTCATATTTTTGTGGAAGCTGGTGATATATACCATTAAAAAAACCACCTATTCAGCAAGGTCACAATTTTTACAAAAAAAAAAAAAAAATTGCACACATTAACATTCTAAGGTACAAAAGATTTCTTTCACAAACTCATTAACTCATTAGAACTCCCAGCAACACGGGATGTTAAGGTAGTGTCCACAGCTCGTCAGTTCACCAGAGAATTTAGTCTAGAGAAGAGCATTTCGTGAAATAGGACTAGTGAATCATCATATTTACTACTGTTAGGGATATCTTAAGTATTTGAATGTGTATGTGCTTAAAATAAATCTGGTTATGAAACCAATGATATGACAGCCACTGTGTAATGATGATATTTTCAACAACCAAATAGAAATGGTTAATTTAGAAGTTAATTAAAAAATTGCATTGAGTGCCATTTACATGTTTGCATACAATTTTTTAATTGTTGAGTATTAAATATTATAGTTAAACATAATTAGTAGCCTAATTGAATTTAAGTTTGGGCTCTGTTGTTAAGTGTAACCTTCTTAAAAGGGCTCCATATAGTTCAGAGCAGAAGCTGAGGTAGATTTTTATAGATTTTTTTTATTATTTTATGAGGCAGATTTAAATAAATCTTTAATTATAATTTAATGTATGTAAAGAGAGTGCAATTTGTTCAGTAAACCATTGTTTAATAAAAAAAATCAGCAATTTTTTTCTCCTGCTGTACCGAAACCATACCGAACCTTGACGTGGCAAAACCGAGGTACGTACCGAACCGACATGTTTGTGTACTGTTACAGCCCTAGTATATCAGAGTGATTTCTGCAGGATAATGTGACACTGAAAACTGAATTGATGGCAAATGAATTTACTAGTAATAATGTGAATTAGCCTGTGCTATAATCTCTATGTAAAATCCATCATTTTTATTTTGGTGGAAAGTTTACAATTAAATAAAAGTCATAGTCAAGTCATTCTTTTTAAGGTGCCATAGGATGGAAAACTGTATTAACCTTGGCATAGTTGAATAATAAGAGTTCTGTCCATGGAAATGACATACCGTGAGCCTCAAACACCATTGTTTCCTCCTCCTTATGTAAATCTTGTGCATGCAAAAGACCACTGAAAAAGAGGTGAATCCCAACATAACACCAACTGTGACGTTACAGTTGGGATCATTAATGTTAACGCCCCCAACATTTGCATAATGTATACCAGCCCATGTTCTAGACCAGCCTGACTTGCACAACCAATGCAGTGTTTCCAGATATTGCTATTAAAACAAACAAAAACCGATAAATAAATAAAAATAAACCAAAATTATTTCAGATCTTTTGCAATTAAGATAAGATAAAGATATCGCTGACCCAACTGCAACGTCCTATTTTATTAACTTTCTAAAGTGTCAAAAAAAGTGGAAAAGACAAGTCCATCTGGCAACACAGAGGCTGCGTCCGCACCCTCACTCACAATCGTTCACGCCGGACAGTAGAGTAGCAGTAGTATATATTTATTTAATGCCATGCCAGCATCTTAGGCTATTTTCATGGCAAAAACAATTAAAAAAATACAAGTATAACAAATACAATAAAAACCAACAAACACAAGTTATATTACCCGGACAATACAGATCTGTTTGCTGTGTGAGCTACTTAAATGAGTGGTGCTGTGAAACAGCCAATCAGAGCAGAGCTCAACATTATTATTCATGACCCTTCAAAATAAGGTAATAACAGACCATTTCATTCTAGGGACAAATCCTAGGATTGTAAATGGACGTGTAAAACCATTTCTGGAGAATTTGTGCCCTTACCTAAGCCACATACCTTATATATCAGAGAACAATTTAAAATATTTAAATTTAACAATTTAAAGTATCAATGCATTCTATGGCACCTTTAAAAGTCATTTATTTTCAATCTCTTTAATTTAATTTGCTACAGTTTCCTGAGAAGAAAAGAAGGAAGGAACAAGAGCAAAGAGAAGATGGCCAGCACAAAGGAAATCAAGAAAGAGTGGTTTAAAGATGTACCCTTGCTTTCCCAAAATGCATCTGGCCTGGCCTTCCCCGCTCAAGTGGGAATTTTGAGTGGGACTTTAAGAAAGGCTTCTGTCCGGCTGCATCAGCACTATATAGAGCCTCTCTGGAGCTCTTTACCCAGCACAAAAACACTGGGACGAGGGGAAAAGAGGGAGCACAAAGAAAGAGAGAAAGGAATACAGAGGTCCCACCAGATTCTTCAGTACAGAGGTTAAGAACGAATCTACCAGTCATCTCTTTTATGCTTTCCTGGCCTCTTTTGGATTTCTGTCGTGTCTGTAGCAACAGTGGACTGCCACATTCATTTCCATTCAGCAAACATCTCCTGGCACTAATACAGACGCATTCAGAACCATTCAAACGGGCTTGAGAATTAAGCTAATGTGGTGAGTATGGGAGTATGTGGAGCAGGGGGACGGAGTAAATTTGGCCCAATGTGAAAGCGTTAGAGAAATCAGGTCAAGACCTTTAAAAGGCAGGGACATGTGCTTTCCCATTGCTGGTGTTAATGATTAGTCTGAACCAGCATTCCACCCATCGCACACCTCCTCTGTGCTTCTCTCCCGCGAATGAACTCTCACACATGCAGATCCAAGCTGCTCTGATCTCAAAAACACAAGACATTACATCATCCAACAGTGAGAAATGGACGAGCAGCTTAAAATAGAAAGTGGCGAGAAGGAATCAAGTTGGACAGTGACATGGTGAGACCGGTTTCAAACCGGTTATTTGTGAAAATGAGAGACTAGGAAGATGATGATGACAGTCAACACCGGTAATGCTAAAGGATGACTTTACTCATTTTACATATGGACAAAGCAACTGCATGAGTCTGTATTCAAATAGTCTAAGAATAAAGGTGAAAATGTATATTTGTGAGATTTACAGTAAATGCCACCAAGAACACATCCACATGGTGCGCTACAGAAATTGTGCTTTTCATAAATAGATTATAAAACTCGAATATAATCATCGATGCTGATTGATCAATGCAGTCCTGTTAAAATACACAATCTAAGATGCTAAATATCAGCTTTACTGTGAACGCTAACTAGGGTTGGGCGATGTCTACCAAATTGGCATCGGACGATGTCTACAGTGAAACATCATGATGGACGATGAGATCGGGGGGCGGGGCGGGGTTAGGGGTGTGCCCCACGCGTGAAACAAATAACGCCTTATACGGAGCCACTAAAAGGTTAGCCGCTTGCTAGCGGTAGCCTGTTGCATTACAGTACATGAAAGCTCACTTACCACATACACAGAGTAAGGAGACATGTCTGACAGGACGATGGCGAATGATTTGATCCTGAGCACCAATGACAAACATCTAATGTTGTCAAATGTGTGGTAAGTACTGCCGCTCCATAGTAGAGTCCTTGTGATCGCGAATCTCAAAAGTGAAAGTAAAATGATAGCGTGCAAATGAAAGCGGTTTCAATAGTGGCTCCCTGATGCCTGCAATTTATATAATGTCGCCTATACTTACCCAACGATATAATTGCGAGAAAAAGTATTGAAATATAATCTCGTAGGCTATTTATTCCATTTGGGGTTTCCGTAGTACACTTAATTTCCTTTCCAAACACGGAACTGGGATGCGGCGGATTGCAGGAGAGGGGGGTGGGGGTTTTGGGGGAGGAATCACGATGTCGGCTTAACATCAGTCTGTCAGCCATCCGCGATGGACGATGGCATCGTCTATCGGCCCAACTCTAACGCTAACAATCTAAAAACTAGTTTCAATAAATAAAAATTTATAAAAAAAAATAATAAAAGTAAATAAAATATAAAAAATATAAATATATAAAAAAAATATATAAAAATATATATACGTAGGTTACTAGCCCAAAATAAAATAAGGCAACATTTCTAATTTTCATTAAGCTCAAGTTGAAGTATTACAATAAATAAATAAATAATTGCTAAAACTAAATGAAAGCCATATAGACATTTACAAAATAATAATAATATAAATGACAAAAACAAAATCACTAAAGCATTTAAATGAAAATGAAAACAAAGCATAAAATAAAATCTAATTAAAATAATTGTACAGTAAATCAATGATATTAAAATGATGCTGGTCCCGGCACACCACATATAAATTACTACATCTTTTAGCAAAATAATTATGGTCAATAAATTTGCTTAATAACATACCAATGTATGCTCACCAAAACTAGTCTGTGACAAACAACATTTATGAGAGTTATTCATCATGACATGAGTATGTAACAGCAAATAACAGTTTGACTATGACACCAACACAACCTTCTCACAATGCTTAATTATAACTTATTTGATATGACAATAAAACACTAAAGGCGGCAAATAAATCATTGCAATGATCCGTCACAGATTTCTAGAGCTATTTATCCTGTTTTTGAGTGAAGCTAAACCCTCATACTGGTGACAAGTTTCCATTGGAGCACGATGATTATTGTCGTAACAAAGTTCTAAAGTTTTACCAAATATAATTTTTTTCTGTAATTTTAGGGTGTGCTGCATTTTGCTGTAACTTATCAATAAAGATATGCAAGGGGCTCAGAACTCATGAGAAAACAAAACATATTAATTTATATGCTGCAATTTGTACAAAATATACATCTTTTAGAAAAAAGTAAGCATGAAGGTCTAGCCCTAACCCTAACTCTCAGTGGGGCGTAAGCAGATTGTACAAAAATGTATGTATTCACATGATCCAATTTGCCAAAATGTAAAAGCATAAAACATTGCCATGTTGATGTGATCAATATAAGGTCTCAAATTTATTGGTGCCACACTAATATCTATGACTCACCAGTTCTGTTACAAATATGTCACATTTATTGTATCAACTGATAGCCAAAGCAAACAACAGCTTCCTAAAGTCCAAACTGCAGTACAGTGGGCTGGGCTTACGGTGACACATCCTGTAATGTCTCTGATGAGGTTAGCGGTTGCTCCTCTTCAGTAAGCAATAAAAGAAAATTAATGACTGTTTGACGGCTTGGTGACATCATCCAAGAAGCCTTCATGCGACTGGCATTAAAGCATATGGCTAATGGTGAACAGATTTCCACTGAGGTCCTGCTTTCCTCACAAACATTTGATCACAATGGAAAAAAAGAACAAAAAAAAGTAGTGACTGATTGAACCACATTACAGAGTAAACCTTTAAAAAGCTACAGAGCATGACTTTCAGCAAATCCCGAGGTGATGTGATTGCATGCAACATTTTTCTTACAAAAAACAACCTTGTCTGTGTCAACCAAATCATGACTGTTTCTGTCATCACTTTGCATAATGAGAACGATCTGAATTAAGACTTTGAGTCCAGTGAAAAAACACGGAAAGCTAGTTCGTCTTTGATGTCAATGCTCAACGTTGTTCCAGCAGTGCTTTTCCACAAATCAATTCAGCATTGTTCAGCAAACAATATTTCCATTGTTCAACATGCATCTCAGACCTCTGAGTAATAATCTAAAGAACCCCTGAACCCTGACATATAAAGAAAAAAACCCACACAAATATGCACCAGTCAAAAGAAAATCTTCATTTTCATTTGAATACTACTGAAATAAAAAAAAAAAAAACATCAAAGACCATCTCATTTACTCAACATCTATGAATAAATGCCAAGTTCTGTCATGAAACTCTTAAGCCTCGTGCACACCGGGACGATTATTGCTCGCGATTATCTCCTGCGTTTTTCGACGCGTCTTGTGTGTTCATACCCAAGCGATTTTCACTGGCGATGAGCCGAACATGCAAATTCACTCCCTGACATTAGATGGAGCTTAATGAAAAATACCCTGGCCCGGTACACATCGAATCCTATTTGATCTGCAATTCCTCTCCATAACAACTCCCTCTTATCAAGATTTTTGTAGTCGCTCAGTATGTCTTAAATACTCACAGCACTGTAACACTTATGTATTGGCAGTATTTGCTATGCAGCAGCAGCAATAATAATCTATTCCACCAAGACCAATACATTAACATTATCATATCCATTACCATGCTAAAATCTTCTGAGAGTTGTCATGATAAAAATATTATGCATTGGGTGTGCAAAATGACATATTTTCAATACCTACCAGCAGGTGGGTTTTCTGAATGACCACTTGACTACTACGTCCTAAAGAAACTAAACAAATAGGCTGGTTTTGGGTTCCCCTGACCCAACTGAGAAGACGACCCAGAGTTTTCACAATGCAAGGGTCTAGATTAATTTTTATTCAAAATCAAACAATTTTAACTTGACAAGGCATTTGCAAAATATGCATGAAACAATGCTAATTAAGGCCCCATCTCCAAAAAAATCTAAAACTAATCAACCTCAGAAATCGACTAGTCAGTTTTTGGACAGCTAGTTGACCTTCTTGACCCATTCCCTATGAATTTATTTTTTTTTTTAAATGTTGGCCAGACTAATATAATGATACTGCTTGTATGACCATGTGGCGAATGTAGGATTATGATACAAAAAGATATAAAGGCTCAATGAAACTGCTGAATTGGTGAAATTTCATGGGCAAAAAAGGTCCATTGATCACTGTTAATAAACAATACGTTTGAACCAGATCTCACACAGAAGTCGCTTCCAATACAAGCAGCTTTCTGTTGGTCAGTGTGGTGAGTTCGTATGATCAACGTGAACCCGCTGCAAAATCTGCACACAAATTTCCAGACTGCGTGAATTCCTATTGAAATGACTGGATTTTTCCCGCAAAAAAACATTGAAAACAGTAAAGGCCAGTGACTGCACCTAAACTGGAAAAATTTGTCAAGATTAAGATGACATTTAAACATCCGTCACTTGTTTCATGGGAAACACGTGAACGCTCTGCCTTTTATTACGTCACACAGGAATGTGGGTAACCTCCATCTATGTCATAGGTCTGACAGCTCTCACGCTCATCTCCCCAGAACAGATTACCACGCAACACGGATCTCCTTTCCCGAGCTGAGCATTCTCACTCAGCCTTTTTTTTCCTTTCTTCCCTCCTTCCAAAGAGTAAAGGCCATTGTTTGCTGGTTTCCATGGCTGCAGTGGCCAAACCCTCTCTGAGGCGAGGGACAGATAGGCAGACGGGTGTTTTGAGCTGAACACAGAGAGAAGACTGAGCCTACATAAACTGAAACAAAAGGGTTTGCCATGCCCAGCAGACCAGAGATGCACTGAACAGGTGGTCCAGAATGGCAAATCGCATAGTTTGGAGTCCTTTTCCAAAAAGATTGCTCCATCTGTGAAAATTAGGAATACTGTTACTCATTTATTTTCTTATCTGAGCCTTGAAAAATGAAGCAATTTCATATGATAGTAATGGCAAGCAATATATGACAGTATAAGTGAATTAAATGGAAAATATACTCTAGGGCTGTGCGATTAATCGAAATCGAATCGAAATCGCGATTTGAGACGCTGCGATTTCCTAATCGCAAAGCCTGCGATATGGACGCGATATTACTCTGTTCCAGAGCATATGCATGACTGCCAGCCTTGAGTTGCAGTCTTACTAACCAATAGAGTGAGCGCACCTCCGTTCTCCCCAATCAGCACTGCTCTAGCCAACTGCGTAAACGCCCACCGTTAAAAAAAACCCCGGAAAGCAGGACGGGAGAGAGACAGAAGTGGGATTATGGCGTCTACTGGGTCAGATCGATAGTTAGGCAAATTAAAACTAAAGTAAATTTAAACTTTAAAACTAATGTAAATTCAGTACATGAATTTAAAACTAATGTAACTGCTTGCTAATTTCACTTGGATGAAATGAAACATTCAGCACATTTCCCACTTGCTCTTAAAATCTCAAATACTTAGGGATTTGCACTGTCAGCCTATGTAACATATGTAATACTTTAATAATTGACTTAAGAAATACAGTTCTTTATTTATAAAAAATAAACAAATATTTTCTGTGAAATTCAGTAATTAAGTTAATTATGTAAAAGTAGTTATACCATTATAATCTTGCCTGCTGAAAAAAAAAACAATAGAACCCCTCCCAAAACACAATAACAAATGTAATGGATTTCAGGGTTATAATGGGAATTGTATTGGTTTTAATGTAAATGATAATGGTGTCTATTTGATGGATTCTATTGGGAGGATGTAATCTGGCAGATGGCAACCAATGGAACAACAGTAATTGCTATTGGAATAATGCCCAAAACAAAAAGGAATTTTGTAACGGTTTAATGGAAATTAAGAATTTCTGTGATGGTTTCTATTGTTTTTTTCAGCAGGGTAATGATACCCATACTGTGCTGCACATTATTGAGCTGAAGCTTGACTTTGCAAAAAAAAAAATCGCAAATCAAATCGCATGGCAAAAAAAAAAAAAACCCGCAATTTGATATTTTCCCCCAAATCGCACAGCCCTAAACACTACCTTTCAAAAGTTTAGGGTCAGTGAGATTTTTAAAGAAGTCTCTTATGCTCCCCAAGGCTGCATTTTTTTTATCAACAATACAGAAAAAACAGTAATATTCTGTATATGGTAAAATGTCATTTATTTCTGAAATACAAAGCTGAATTTTCAGCATTATTACTCCAGTCTTCAGTGTCACATGGTCCTTCAGAAATCATTCTAATATGCTGATTTGCTGCTCAAGAAATATTTCTAATTATTACCAATGTTAGAAACAGTTGTACTGCTTTATATTTTTATGGAAACAGTGATAAAAGAACAGCATGTATTTGAAATAGAAATCTTTTGTACCATTATAAATGTCTTTGTCACCCTCTTCAACATTAATGCATCCTTGCTAAATAATTATTCGTTTCTAAAATAACTAAAAAGGTGTATAGGCTACCATGCTTTAAAACAAGATAACAAGATTACACTCACTTCCACTTATTCTGCTTCTTGTCTCAATACGCTCTCTTGGTTTTGCTTCTGAGATTCCTGCACTTCCCTCAAACGACTCATAATTCTTTCTCATGCTGCTTGTTTGCTTGAATGCTCCTGAGAGTGAGGTTATTTCTTTTCTTTTCCTGTTTGCGAGCTCAGCAATATTCCCAATACACTAATAATTCAGAAAGCAGTGATACACGGAGAACAAAAGCTTTGAAGTAATAACCCAATTCTGATGTCTGTGTTCTCCCTAAAGAAACAGTGTTGTGTATCTGTATGTATGGTTTATTCACAGAAAATGTCACAAAGAGGTCAAAGCCCACATTTGTAGGAACACTTGCTCTATGGCACGTTATCTCCTTCAGCTCCACTACTGGGGTCACATATCACACAACAGACCGGATATTGTCTAAGATCTACAAGCCCATCCTGTTCTACACCACGATGACATGCATTTCAACTGAGTATTTATCTATTTTAAAATGTGGGTGAACTACAAAACAGATTAACATCATATAGTTTGGATATTTGCTACTGTCAGCTTTAACTGCTCTAGAAAACCAACTGTGCTCAAGCTACATTAAACATGCTTTCAGTACAGCATTCGGTGTGTATTACAAATTCAGCTCAGAGATTCTTCCCTCCCTGTGGTGTTTATTTCCTCAGTAGTTTAAAGTCGCTAATCAAATCTCATCCCGATGCATCGCCCCAGGGTGTTTTCCATGTGAATCTGAATGGAATCCATCAGTCTGAGAACAATTGTTGCCTTAGACAAAGACAAAGTTGAACACAGACATTTCACAAGGGTGAAAAACAAGTGATGCCTAAAAAAAAAAAATCATAGTTTAACGTACAAAGCTAAGAGTTTTCACTGCATCAAAGAACACTAAGAATCCATTGATTTCAAAGTGGAAGGTACATTACAAGGACAAAGACGAAAAACAAAAGTTTGTGAACACTCAGGCATGCGACTAAATCTTGAAGAAATTCTAACTTGCTGCAATATGTTGAGACAAACAAATTAATTGACCAAGAAGTGGCAGGTCTAACTTTAAGAATGAAATATAGCTTATTGACAATCCATCCATGATAAAGACAACACACAATCTTTCAAAAATCTAGTTTAAAACATGTATGAATGTCTCAGAAAAACATACTCTTTGTCTTTATGTTGGTTTTAGACTAAATTAAATGACACTAAAATGTAATGTGGTGTAACCAAGTAAAAACACATCTTAACCATTTTCAAAAAAGTTTTTTACTATAAATTTGTGCAAGTATTACATTGTCCATTTGTGCAAGTATTACATCAAAGGTCTCATGACATTTTACTATCTAAACTAACCTTGCCTTGTCATAAAAAGATCAAATGATCTGATATTTTAGGAAGCTTAATGACCTTGAGAGGTTCATCATCATTTCCTGTTTTACACTCTTAAAAATTAAGGTTTCAAAAGACATTTTTTGCAGCGATGCCATAGAAGAACCATTTTTGGTTCCCCAAAAAACTTGTCAATGAACAGTTCTTATAAAATAAACATGTTTTTCTTAGTGTGAAGAATATTTAATGATCCATTTAATCTTTTTCCACTTTGAAAAACCTTTTGCGCAATGGAAAGATTCCATGGATTTTAAATGTTCTTCATAGAACCATTAATGCCAACAAAGAATATTTATTTTTTGAAAGTGTATGTTTTTTCCCTACACATTGAACAGAAAAAAAAGAATTTTAACTCAGAAATTTAAAACATGCTCTTATCAGAATATTTGAATTCTAGTCGTTGCATATAAGACTGCATTTTTAGTATATTTTTGAATAAAATCAGAGTAACCCCGCACCCAGATATCACCTTTTATTTGTCAGTAAAAGTCGCCAAAATGTGACGCAAATGTGTCATTGTGCATCACCCAGTTAATTTTTTTTTTACTCCAGGGCTTATGTTACAGATCAAATGTTCGCATTTTTGTTTTTCCACCAATGGACAGTCAGATCGACAGAGGGATGCCACCAAAATCAAAAGTACATTATGAGTGTTGAAGTTTTTATCAAAATGCCACCCCACAGCCCTTTTTCTCAGTTTTCTCTATAGCACACGTTTCTTTTCTATTTTTTTGCACTTCTACTGCACAGACACAGATCTTGCAAGCAATGAACTCCCTCTTTAAGCATACACTGACGAATTGTATGCAGGTTTAGTAGTTCTTTAAAAAAATCCTCCCTTTCTTTCCACAACAAATCAAATCTTATACATTCCTTATCAGTCAAATGCGCCACAGGAGTTGTGTCTAGTGTGTAACTACCACACGCAAGACTTGGGTTGATGGATTCTCTAAGAGAATGATCAAAATCCTTCAGCAGTTACAGTCGGGGAGGTCTTATGTTCATCATAGGCCTGCAGTAAATCGCATCATACCAAACTAAAGTGCTGCAAATATTCAAGAAACAATCTCCAAGTAAACCTGCAGTGATCAAAAGAATATGTGGGGCACCAAGCACGCCAGCAATGACCTACAGCAGAGCATGCATAATAAATGGACATGTTGAACAGCGCATGTACTAATCATACCGTTTACTCACCAATGCTGTCATCACAAAACAGGTACGGACAAAAATACAAAAGGCCCTTCAACAAAGAGAGCCATTTACGGAAAGGGCAGGATGTCACAGGTTTCTCATTACGGGCTCATCTCCCTTGTGCAGGGGTTTGACCTTGCCACTGCTACAGGGGAGGCCTCTGACAAGCTCTCTTCATGACTTCCACAGCCCCAGAGGCAAACCAGCGTTCGCTAGCCCGCATGGCTCTCAGCTACAGTTACACTACACAAATGCAGCGCTACAGAAGGGCTTTAGCACCTGTCAAAACAAACATGCCCGGCACACATGTCCGCTGAGTCAAACCAAAAGAGAACTCAGTCAAGCAGCACAATGAATTCTTTTACAAGACATTCAAGCCTGCCCACCAAATTAGGCTACTTTACTCCTCACAAATGCTCAGTTTGACTCTCCCTCTACCTGCTCATGGTGTTCTGTGTGCAGTGGTGTATATCAAGTCACTTTGAGCTGAATGAGAACTATTAGAAATGTGCGTAAGTGCTAGGGAATTGAATCATAGATTAATAGTATGGCTTTTTCAAATGATTCCGTAATCTGTTCAACAATTTTAAAATGATATATAAAATGAGATTCAATGGTTGCTGCCAAGCTCCAAACTGACAAAAAAAAAAATCACCATAAAAGTATTATAAAAATGTCCATATGACAAATCTAGGCATGGGCCAGTATGAGATTTTGACGGTATGATAACCTTAAGCAAATATATCATGGTTTCACGGTATCACGGTATTGTTGTTACAGCTCTAAAATATGTTATTTTTAAATGTCTGGGTAAAAAACTAAATAAAAAAAAATTTCCACTGAACACAATAGATTTTATTTTTGAGCGACATACAGAATATTTGGAACAGCAGTATGTTTATTTTTTCTTTGATTTGTTTCTGAAATGTCTGCTGAATTGTGGGCTGTCTTGCAGCTTTTGATGTGAAAAAGAAAAAAAGAAGAAAAATAAAGACTGACATCTTTATTTAACCTAAACCTGTAATTACAGCTATTTAAGTTTAGTTATATAATATAGATATCATTTATATAATTTCATATCATTTATTTATATCATTTAATATACATAATTTGATTTAATAATGTGAAATTATACTACATGCCTGAACGAAACAAACAGCAGATGCTCTGAATGAGATGCAGATTCACTCTCTGGCAGCAGGAGGCGCTTCTGGTACAGCACATGCAGCGTTTCATTGGTTACAGCTGTAAACAAAGCAGCGCTGCAAACACTGCTTTAATGTGAATTATACAAGATGAAAAGAAAATAACATCTAAACGTTTCTGAAGACAGTCAGTTCCCCTCAGAAACATTCATATAAATCCCCAAATCAATATTGAGGATTTTCTTCCAATAGTACATCATGAACAGTGAGTGATCTGCCTGCTACAGTATTTTTCTCTTTTGCATCCGTCTTCAGCGTATCTGGCCTCTGTTAACGGGCGTTTACAGACTTCATATTTTCACACAAATGACATTTTGGAAAATGACTGCAATGCAGTTTGTGCAAGTCCAGAACAGAAACGACTTGCAATAACACGAAAAACGGCTGGTTGCCGATCGCGTGAGTTCCAGAGGAAGCTCCTTCGGCCGTCATGCACACACGTGATTGACTGCTGCACCAACAGGAGGAGGGGTCGTGAGGGATTCCTACACTTTCAGTCTTTAAGGAGACATGAAAAACTGCGCATATCGCAGGAACGGTATAACGGGAAATTTTTGTGGTTTTGAAACCGTGAATTTTTCAAATCGTGGTTTTGAAACCGGTAATCGGCCCATGCCTAGACAAGTCATATTCAAAGTATTCTCAAGCTTTGTGTGAGGCTTTGCATTTTAATTATTAAATTAATCATATCATTCAAGTTATATAACTATGATCTATCTATCTATCTGTCAGTCCATTATCGTCTGTCTGTCTGTCTATCTTTGCATGTTTACTTATAAATTATTTCAATATCATTAATATTATTATTAAATATGATCTATCTCTCTGTCTGTCTGTCTGTTGGTCTGTCTGTCATCTACTATTATCTTGCACATCTAATGTGATGGAAATGATCATCAGAAATAGATCGAAGCAATGTTTTTCTCTGAAGATTAGGAAACCACCAATCCCAGAATTCCCTATGACCTTTGGCCCCAGACTGCAATGATTTGGGATTATCCAAAATAAAAAAGTTCCAAACGAAGATTTAGACAGACCGGGGTTACAAAGGGACAGTTCCAAACTAAGACTTAAGACACAAATGGATGCTAATGAATCTAAACTGTATGGCAGCCTAACTAGCCTGGCGGAAAATATACTTCAGGGGCTCTCAGTGGTGGGTGTGGGTGTGTGTGGGTGTTGTGTGGTGTGTGTGTGTGTTTGTGTGTGTGTGTGTTGTGATGTGTGTGTGTGTGTGTGTGTGTCATCCAGCTGCCCAATGGGACAACTAATGACTCACTCTGTTCCCCCGGCAGCAATGTATCCAACTTGCATGCTTACATCCAGCTCTCATAGATACGCAGATAATATATGCTCCCACACACACGCTAAAACAAACATATATCTCTCACAGCTCTAAATCAGAACGCACATGCATCTACCCACACACACACACTAAAAAGCTTGTGGTCTATTATACGTACCCGAGTACACAGAAAATAGGATACCTGCGGTCCAAAGCCGGAGCAGGAACAAACATCCAAAGTGACACATGCCTACAGATCCTGTCTCATTTCTCTGTGTGCGTACGATACGAGCGGGGAGATGGCAGCTAAACAGACAGTCCTGATCAAACATGGGGCTTCAAATCGGGCACAAGATTATGAGCACACGCTCTGGGGATGGAGACGTACGAGAGCCCACAGCTGCGAGAGCCAGAGAAGAATTCATTCACGAAGATTGAAGGCATATCTCTCTCCAGCTGAGGTAATGAAAAAGGGCTTGTGAACATGAGTCTTCTGGCTGGGAGAAAGGGGATTGTCAGAAATAAGAGAGGAGAGAATGTTTTCCAGAGCCTGGCGCGATCATGACAGTGCAGTAATAGGCCTACAGCCATAAATCTCAATCTATATCTAACAGCAGCGCTACACGCACACAGATACATCTACATTACGCTACACTGTGAGTCTTGGGGAAGCACGACATGGGTATACTGCAAAACTGTAAACCACTGAGTAGAGACATTATAAAAAGGAGAAAATGGACCATTTGTATTAAAATAAATGGGAGAAAGCACTACACTTACCATGGCGGCTGTAGGAATGGAAGTACTGTACCATTAGTAGAGCCAAACACCTGTTTTACTCCCTTATGAACACACTAGCTGAACATAGCTGATCAATCAAAAGATTTTTTTGAAAGAAATACGTTTGCTCAGCAAGGAAAGATTAAATTGATCAAAAGTGACATTGAAGAATAATTTTACAAAAGATTTCTATTTCAAATAAATTCTGTTCTTTCGGTTCATCAAAGCATCCTGCTACTAAAGTATTAAGTGCCACAACAATTTTCAACATTGATAAATGTATCTTGAGAAGCACCAGTACTAGTATTAGATTGATTTCTGAAGAATAACATTTAAGACTGGAGTAATGATGCTAAAAATTTTGAATAACGTCAAAGGAATACATTACATTTTAAAATGTATTCAAACAAAAACATTTGAATTGCAATAATATTTCACAATAATGCTGTTTTACTGTTTTTTGATCAAATGAATTTTTTGTTGGTGAGTATGAGACTTAAAAAAAAATCTAACCCCAAAATTTGGAACAGTAGTGCATGTTTTAATTTTGTATTTAATTCATTGGATTTTTTAAAAATAGGCATAAACACATTAGGAAATATATTTTCTAAATTAGGAAATATATACAATTTTTAAAGGGATGGTTCACCCCAAAATGAAAACTGTGTTATTAATTACTCACCCTCATGTCGTTCCAAACCCATAAGACCTTCATTCATCTTTGGAACACAAATTAATATATTTTTGATGAAATCCAAGAGCCAAGACCCTCCATAGACAGCAACGCAACTAACACGTACAAGGCCCAGAAAGGTAGTAAGGATATTGTTAAAATAGTCCATGTGACATCAGTGGTTCAACCTTAATTTCTTGAAGCTACGAGAATACTTTTTGCAAAGAAAACAAAAGTACTTTTTAAAAATATTTATTTAATTCATTAAACTAGTTGCATGGACTATTTTAACAATATCCTTACTACCTTTCTGGGCCTTGAATGTGTCTGTGCGGTCTATGAAGGGTATAAAAGCTCTAGAATTTCATCAAAAATGTCTTAATTTGTGTTCCGAAGATGAATGAATGTCTTACAGGTTTGGAAACAACACGAGGGCGAGTAATTAATCATCATTTATATTCATATCAATTTTGGGTGTACTAACACTTTAATTGAAAATTCAGCAAGAATAACTACTGTAATATACAATGCTGGGACATATGCTGTAAGATTTTCATACCGCCCACCCCTCTGAAGACCTATTAAGCTCAAAGTAAATAAAGCTTAACCAGAATCAGTGTTGAAATTCAAAGGCGTTGAGAAATCCCTTCAGATCTACAATTTCCACGATAAAGCACTAAGGCTTGAGCTTTCTGATGACTTGTATGTGGTGCACCGCAGCTGTTCTGTTTGGCCTCTGCCCAATTAAACCCCTATTTGATATGATCAGTGGTACCATAAACCCCCCTTGAACCACTGGGTTTGGCTCTTCCTTCATCTTCGCTCCATATGCAGGTCTCTTATGGCACACAGTATAGACAGCATACATATCTGCTCAATTTCATTCCATCACAGTCCCTCTGAGACGTTCATATGGAGGGTTTCTCTCCGTCTTCCTCTCTTCCTTATTACTCCATGTACCGAACACCCCAGTTGGAGCGTGTCAGGCATAATCCCAGGCTGTAAGCAGACATGTGGGTAATTTCTTTAATAGGTTAGCCTGGGTTTTACACCTCCCTCCCGCTCATAGGGTAATCCAGAGAGAGCCACCACAATAACCCTCAAACATCATCAGTATGCATAGAGACTGAACCAGAGGATGGCAAGGACGGATGGAATATTCATGTTTTCCTAATAACCGGATGTGAAGAATTAATGAAATCACTCTATAATTTATTAATGCGATCACTTTAAGGCTGGATATTGGCTAGAAAAAATGCAAATGTATGCGATGTACAGTGTGTTCAACCACAGGGGGTTTCAGTACTCTCTGGTGGCTTTCTTGTTCATAAAATTATATTTCTGGTCATAAAACCACTTTTATCTTATATTTTCTGCAAATAAAACTGGCTTTTTGTTTATTAGACAATAAACACTCGACTGCAACAATGTATAGTTTATCAGTGTTCTTAAAACTTCCTCGGGTATTTTAATAATAATTAAGTAGGATTTATAATCCATTGCTAATCGACATAGCCTTTTTACCATATGCTTTTTACAGTGTAGAACGGTATCTACCTGCTGCCATCAGAGCAAGTGTAATTGCTGCATTCACGCACTCCTCGGATGCAGTTGTGCTTTTAAGTCGGAATGTGAAAACAATACGGACACTCGCGATACTACAAAGATGTGTAGGATTTGTATTATTAGAGCTTTCCGACTTGCGTTTGTGAATTTTCTCAGTCGGGAAATTGTTTTTCACATGTGGTGCCGGTGATCCTTATGTCCATTTTGGAGAACCAGAGAACAGATTTTTCATCCCCCCCCCCCCCCCCAATGCTTCAAGATGGTGGCACCGAAATGAGGCACCGAAATCTGCGTTCTGATTCAGTTCTAGTACATACTGGTTACATAGGTACCGGTGCCATATTGGCACCAGGTTTCGGTACCCAACCCTACAAAAAAGAAAACAGTAGATAACCACAGGACAGTTCTTATAGATACAGTAGAATGTCAATAGTGTAAGGATCTCATAACACTACAGATGTGCATATGGAGCAGACCTTAATGAGCCGTCCGATGAGAACTGCTGTTTACTCTCACTGAGTGTGTCCTTCACCTTCCCTTTGTACTAAAGAGCTCCCTCTCTGTTCACTGCTGAATTATTCTCTTTGATGCACCTAAACACACACACACACATACATATACATAGAGTGTGCAGAGTGCAGACCTGCCACAAGCCTCTCTTCCCTTTTCACGATTAGACCTCAGGGTCCTCATCTCTGAATCATGTGCTCACATCAGTGAATGAGCACATCACATCACTTGACCATGATTAATGTTTACCAAGCCTTCAAGGGCATTTACAGTCTCAATGTGTATTTTAGATCACTCTTGAGCACATACTTCCTAAAAATCACAACAGGTGAGCAAATGGCTGTGGAAGTGTGGTGTTTTTGTAATGTTAAAGGTAGGAGTGTGAATATTTAGGCCTCTTGCAAGCCAGTAAGATTCTAGAATGTTTCTTGATCTACACGTTTTTTTCATTTGTGCATTTTTATTAAATTACTTATACAAGTACTTTTTAAAAAAACTAAAAATTAATAATAAATCTAAACTCTAGCACATACAAATGTCATTGTGTATATGCCAATAAAAACTAAGCATTAAATCGATTCAGAATTTTTGAAGAGAGAATTGTGATGCATTGCACAGGATCTTTTTTTTATTCCCAACCCATTAAAGAGACATTTCACCCAAAAAATTAAATTTTGGAAGAATTTTGGAAACCAAACCATTTTGGTGACTACTGACTTTTTCTTATGGAAAAACAAAAACAAAGACATTTCTCAAAATTCCTTCTTTTGGATCCGCAGATTGAACACAGGTGTGTAATGGGACATGACGCGTGAGTAAAATAATTTTTTCCATTTTTGTGTGAACCGGTCCCTTTACAATATTTTCTCCCAGTTTGATGTGCAAAGTCAACTAAATATAAGCTATTCACAAGATTTGAAAAAAGTAAATGTTTTTAATAAAAAATTGTTTTTTTAATGTTTTTTTTTTTTTTTACATGACAGATGAGATGAATGTTCAGGAAAAGCCTTTTTTTTAAATATAGACTACAAAAATATCTAATTAAATAAATCCTAATAATAATAATAATAATAATAAAATTTGAATATTATATAGGATGGCAGTTTCATGGCAAGTTCATTTTCTGATTTTTTTATCAGGAAACTTACCTGTTTTTCAAAAAGCTAGATTTCTTTCCGTGTGTAACAAGGTAGCATCTGACAGTTAGTCACCTTCACTGCATCTTTTATCAGTATAATGAAAGTGAAAGATGACTAATGCTGTCATTGTGCTAAACATCTCCTTTAGTGCAACCAGGAAGAAATAAAGTCATATGGGTTTGGATAACACGAGGGGGAGTAAATGATGACAGAATTTTTGTTTTTGTCTGAACTGTTCCATCCTTTTCACTCGACTCCATCAGGGCTCTACCACACCTTTCAACACAAGCGGCATGCAAATAGTTGCAAATAGTGTGATGAATGGGTGATTTTTTCATGACAAGCTTTTGACGTCGTGCTGTATAATGCTAATGATAATCACATTACGTAAAAACCAAATTGAAATGAGTAGCAAGTATGCAGTAGACACATAAAAGAGTCTTTAGTCTCCTCAAAAGCAGTATAGAGTCATCACACAGAAGGCACACATTCCTCCATTTACAGCTATCAGCTACATGACAGCTCCGCTCTAAACGGAATAGAGTTTTTCCCCTTCATTTTTCCTTGATTGAGCAAATCACATGGGAAGTAGGCAGAGACTCTGAAAACTCACTCACCCAGTGAAAAAAAGACTGGCATTCACAAACCTTTTAAAAGCGAACCCCTTCTCACCTGCCCAGCCTATCTCCTCTCCGCTACCTCCACTACAATACGGCCCTCGTCCAAAAATAGAACAGTTCGTTTTTACAAGAACTAGGATGACAGCAAGCTGCAATGGGAATAAGGCAATTAGATCTAAAACAAGAGAAGGTGCGCTTAAAAACGCATTTAAATACAAACCAAAGAGACACCAGTGAAAGAATGCAGAGGTATATTTAGAAACTGAAGTACTGTGAAGTTATCACAGAGATAAACAGTCTTAAATGAAATCTGTTTTCTAAGCTCCGCTGTGACAATGAAGATAGGCCTTCAAAAAGCACAGCTGAGATATGTGCACTTGTCAGAGCCGAGATGTCGTTACGTGAATATCGCAGCACTTACCCTGTAGCCATCAGTAAGAAGCATTCACAGAGACAGATGCAGCGCGTGTCTGTCCAAAAGTGTATACTGTATATAGACATCATTTAGTAAAGAGCCATAGTTCAGATGATAATGTGTATCTACAAAGAACTACAGTTGTAACTAACAATCATACTATTCTGATAAGAATGTCTTCTAGAGAAATTAATCACGTATTTAATGCAAGGAATAATCAGCAGCTCTTAAAGCATCTTTTTCATCTAAAGCAGCATCACACGTGCTCAGCAGATCACCGAGGAACCATCTCACCCAGTACAAAACTGGTTTCAGCTGCTCTCCTCAGGCAGACACCTGGGAGCAATAACAGCCAAAACTTCCTGGTTAAAGAACAGTTTCTTCCCAACAGCTGTCTTATTACTATATTACTTCTCTGGTGCACTTTAAGGCCCATGTTTACATGCATATCAGTATCACCACAGCCTATTTTGAATATTTTCACTAGTGCAAAAATTTCTGCTGTTTTGCACACTGTATCATTTTAGAATATATATTGTACTTATTTGTGTATTGCACATAAATCAGAATTATTGAGTTATTCTATTTGTTTGCACCTGTATCTAGTAATTTTTTCTCATTTATTTTTTTACAGTGTATCATATTTATTGTATTTTATATCCAAATATTCAGCTTTTGCCTTGAGTTTAAGTAGTATTGGGCATGTGCTAGTTATAAATAAGACTAATTGAATCCAAATAACTTTTAATACCATTAACATAATTACAACCAAAAAGATTTTTATGTAGTTGTTTTTTTTTATTTTTTATACTTAAGCATTTTATAATACTTTTTAAAATGTTTAAAATATATTTGTAAATAAACTAAATCATGAAATTTGTGGTAAAAAAAACAAACAAAAACTGGCACACGTGGTTGCCAGAACTGTACTGTACAAAATACTGTAGCAACATTTTAGGTTTTACAAACTGAATTGAAACTTGCGTTTAAAAAAATTATATTTCATTAACTGAAATAACGTTAATATAGGATTAACCTATGTTTACCTTTAAAATATACTGACAGCCACCTTAAAACACAGGTTGTAAAGAAAAAGGTGAATCAAATTTTTAATCTAAAGAAATCAGAATAAAAAGCTTTTCCACAGAGATGTAACATAAAACCCTAATGTACAGATCTTGTTAAAAAAAATATTTTCATGAAAACCCATCAAATGTGAAGCATCACAGGATTCTTCTGGGATTTTTTTTTCTACTGAAAATTACAAGATGATATCTTTTTCACTTCAAGAAACTCCAATTACATGAAATGTCCCATTAGATCCATTTTGTTGTTTTTTTTGTTTTGTTTAGTTTTTTTTCTCCATATGGAATAAATGAACTTACTGTTAACCATTTAAAGTTTTTGCCCAAAGAATCATTTTTACGGTATAAAATTATATAATACAATAAAAAAATATTTAAATAGTAAGCTATAGCATGACTTCAGAAGAGTTTATTTTTGACACTCCCAACTATTCATTTTGGCCCTACAGAGCACTACGTTTCAGATCACAAGAGCTTGATGTTCCCAAAGTGCCATTTTTAGTAAATTAGTCCACCTTTCCCTCTGCCAGCTGAATATGAGCAGTCAGGAAAGTGAGGGGGTGGAGGGCAAAAGTTAATGGTGTCGCCTAGCTGATGCTTGAAGGTCAACGCATTGGCAATGCATTTAGCGCAGTGGCAGAGAAAAGTCACAGAAGCTGGTGGGGGACTACCGCATCCCACAATGCAACAGTGCATTTGTGTGTCAATCTGGCCTTGCACACTGGCCAACGGGGGACAAGCTTAAAGGGGTGGTGATTCATTACGTAAGCCCTATGCTTTATCGTGACAGAGCAGTCGGTTCTGGAGAGCGAGGTTAGGGTCCAGAGGAAAGACAGGAAGCTTCTCGCTAAGAGCAGATCGTGTTCTGGGCTCCTGAAGGGCAGAGCCTGGCAGCGTGTCCATGCACAGCATATGTCACGGCGAGTCAAAACACAACTTATGGCTGAGACAGCAGAAAACACATCCTGCACCTCCCTCTACCTCCACCTATCCATCTACCTTTCCATCCATCACTCAATAACTCAACCAGAACAGAGCTGCAAACTAAAATAAATGACTAGAAAGCCACCAACTTCTGCAGTACAACATTTAGGAGTTCTAAAAAGATGTTCGGAAGTCCTTATTTAATCCTTTCAATATTAACAGACAATAATCAATTCCAGGACAGATTTTATAAAGTACACAGACTATTTTTGTAGTTATTTGGTTTTCAGAACAATGCGTCAACATAATCAATGACACTGATTATTACGCAATAATACATACTTCTGCCTGGAATGCATCATTGCGCTGCACCATTTACGCTCATCCATGATTTTGGAGGCTCTTGCTCCCGGGCATGCTAAAAAATGAGATTTTATCCCAAAGAAATTTTATTTCAGGACTCACAGCCTCATTCTTATTGAATAAAACATTGAAATGGCAAAAGTTATGGCTATTTATTTGTTAGTTAACCAAAGGATTAATCAACTAACCATAAAATAATTGCTAGATTTATCTGAAGCAGATATAATAATATAATTAATATACGTATAATATATTAATGGTCCAGACAGTTGAGAACTCAGAAACAGCTCTGAACGTTTTCTAAAAGGTATTTGTTTGCAAATTACATGGCTCACACAGTTGTTCCAAAGTTCTGTCATGAAACTTTAGATGGTGCAGTCTGATAGGTCTAACTCAATCTGACATGACTCCAACATGGTCACTGATTGGTTCTTTTCATATCAGCAGCTAATGAGCTTGCTGCTCAACATTTAAATACTTGGCTAGTGCTTGCTGTAACAGTTGCAGTGCACTTCAGAAACCCTCCACCTTCCGCAGCTCCACCTGTATAGATAGGTGACCTGCTACGGGGTGATTCACGTATGCTATAGTCGGTTATTCATATCTAGATATTATGTCACAGCAGTATTTCTTACATGCTCACAGCAGCATGTTGTGCATGTGTTGACAGTACCAAGTCAAAACTTGCTCTTCTGCAGCAGCAGCGTAGCAGATATATTCCACCTAGACTAAACACATTAACATTGTCATCTACATTACCATGCCAATCCCTCCCGAGAGTTGTCATAATAGAAATAAATTAAAAACAAATCAATAAAAAATAACATTGTTTTAAATCTTTTAGATGAATTTAGGCCTCACATGCGAGTGTTAGATGACAGGAGATAATCTAAATGTAAAATGAGAGGAAATGAACATGTACAATTAAAAATTCTATATTATCTGACAAATGAAAAATCTCTAACATCAGTTTATTTGCTATGATATTAATATATCATGCATCGCTAATCAGTGGCAACTAGATTTTAAACTGTTGTCACCATCTTTTGGTGCTTATGCAACCAAATTTGTTGCAGAATGGCCTCGTAAAAATATTCATCCAAATTCATCCATCGCTCATCCCTTGCTATCTCTGTCTATCAATATGTACTACTGAGAGTCTGTCCTTGGCTTATGCTGGCTCTCCTTCTGGGTCTCAATTTCCATCTTTATCTCCCTGCAGATGATGTCATTTGTAAAGCCATGTGCCAGCTAAACAAGGGCTGGCAAGGGACAGGATTGTGGGATTTTGGAGGATGGAGCACCAAGTATTCACCACATCCCTCTGTTCACTGTATGTCCTCTTCTGTTGACATCCACTCGGCACAGCCATGGCTTAGGCAATGAAACAGAACTTCAATTACACACTCATCTGGTTTGGCCCGAGAGGTTCTGGGGTAGCGAGGACACTCGCTCTATGATTGTTCACTGTGCCCCCCCTTCAACATTTCCCGCTCAGCTTGGGGGCGCATTGCAGCTGTCACAGGCCTCTATTCCCATTGCCTAATAAGCCAGTAATGCAAAAATCTCTATATAAAAAACCCTCTGCCAACCAAATGTCTGTGATGGGTGAGGGAGTCTTTTTATTAGAAGCAGCACCCCATAATTACCATTCCACTTCACTGAGTACCGGCCCAAGCAAT
This sequence comes from Sinocyclocheilus anophthalmus, assembly GCA_018155175.1. Classification (NCBI taxonomy): domain Eukaryota; kingdom Metazoa; phylum Chordata; class Actinopteri; order Cypriniformes; family Cyprinidae; genus Sinocyclocheilus; species Sinocyclocheilus anophthalmus. Next base: position 302,098 of record JADLZN010009472.1, on the reverse strand, counting down.
TAATGTGTCATCCAATTAGCCCACCAGGAGATCTGTAAAGAGCCCACCATTGTTAGCATGCAGATGACTCAAACCCAGGTGACGCTCAACATTTGCAAGCTTAGGTTAGCCTTCAACTTAATGTATGCATTACATTTTATTAACTTAACACAAAACTAATTTCAGGGTGCTTTCAATAAAAGTTAAAGAACCACCTCTTCAGTTTTAAAACACTATCATCAGCATCCAAATGTGTTTTGCCTTGGAACAAGGTCAATGAGTTAGCGCAATTTAACAGCCATGAAATTATATTTTGCATTTTTATTTAAATTATACACTACCGTTCAAAGGTTTTGTGTGGTCAGTACATTTTTTTTCCTTAAGAACATTATTCCCTTATTCATTCAGGATCCCCATTAGATTGATCACAATAACCATAAAAACAATTTGTAACTGTTCATAAACACTAGTACACGGAAAAAAGTTGTTTCCAGTCGACGTACCACAGTTTTTTTTTATATAAAGCAATAAAATGTTTAATGAGCACAGAATCAGCATATCAGAATAACTTCTGAATCTGAATAATCATGTGACACTGAAGACTGGAGTAATGACTGCTTTGCATCACAGAAATAAAATTACTTTTTAAAATATTTCAATAGAAAACAAATATTTCACATTTTAATGATATTTCATAATATTACTCTTTTTTTCTTAAGTTTAAGATTTATTTTATTTCTTTTTCAAAAAACTTACACAAAAATTCTTATCCACCCCAAACTTGAATGAAGTATATTATTTTGTATCTTTTGGACAATGTTATATATATTATATATATATATATTATATATACATACATATTAGAGGTCGACTGGTGTGGGTTTTTCACTGGCCGATGCCGATGTTTAGAAATCAGGGCAGCGCCTCATGCGATCTGATGACGATTTTTTGCCGATTTTCTTTTTTTTTTCCATTCATCTCATAAAAGAGTTTGAGCAAATGATTATTGCAGGCTACAAGATAGTAATAGTAGCCCAATTTAGATTAATAATACATGGCTCAAAACTTAAGAACCTTCTCAAAAAAGTTCTGAAGCATGCTTTGTGTTTGTTTGCTGACAGACACCAGTGGTCCCCGACGGCAAATTAATTCTCTGCCCAGCGGAGGCGCTGTTGGATGATATACTCGTTTTCCCCGGGATGGCTTATCTATAATCACATAAGCGCTGCTCACAATTCTTTATCAGGCATTAACGAAAGACGGATGAAATGGCATCGAGCTTTTCTGAAGACAGTCGTTCTTTTCAAGCTACATTCATATAAACTACTGTGTCTGCATTTTATTTTGAAAAGATGAAGCGCTCATTTTATCAACGCATTATAAGCCTTTTGGGAATCTATTTGTGGCGTCATTTTGATATAGTGATGACCGTCACAAATACTCAAGCACTGGACACTGCTATAAGTCAAATAGCCATAGTGATAACAAAAATAAATGATTTCACACATTCACATTTGACACACTGCCTGCTGCTCATAACTGCTTAAAAGTGTGCTGGCCAACTCAGCGATAGACAAGGCCTATTGCTATTGTCTGACCCACCACAGCCACATTTCTGGAAGTGAACTGCACGTATATCAGCCCGGCAGTTTCGTCTGAATTGAACTTTTTTTCTACTTTCAACATGCAAATGGCTTGTTGCACTTCATGAATACAATTTCCGTCTGATTTGGTCTTTGGATTTTACTTGGCTTGTGTCGCTACATCATGAGGATACACACTTTCATTCTTAAGAGTTGCTCGCTAAGTATGATTCTGTCGACACTTCCTTACTTCACGTTATTACGGGCTTGCTACTTTTTTTTTACCTGCCAAACATTCATGTGTGTATATTTAAATTTTGGGAAGTCTGACAACAACATAAGAAGCAAGGCGACAGAGATTTAAAGACCCCTGGTAAATAATTACGCACACACTTGCCAATCAAGCACAGTATGTGACATCACGCAATGGACAACACCTTGTACACCTGAATGGTCGGTTCGAGTGCCATCATGTCTCTGTAAACAGGGGAATGCAATCTTCAGCCATGGCTTTCAGAATATGGATGGAGAGCAATTGGAACAAGTAGTTTGGATTTCCAAAGGGGATTCTTTTGGCAAAACAATTCTATGATGCAGCCCTGAAAATCGCCCGTTTCTTTATCTACATCTGTACTACCATTTTCCCTTGGGAACCCAACTGCTCTCCATCTGCTTTATTGAGCATTTGCTCAAAATTCTTAATTCGTTAATTGCTACATTCTTCATTCTTATGGTAGTTAGGTAAGACCTTGAACTAGCATTTGATATTATGGCAACGGTTGGGGCTTGTGTGGGTGATATTACTGCACAGCCTCGAAAAACCTCATCATGCAGTTATTAATTATGTTTCTGCATGCTGATTTGTACTGGAGATCACATTTTTTTTTGTTCAAATGGCAAGTGTTTGTTTTCTCATGTCCGCGGTACTAATGTGGACCTTTACTTCTGAGGTCACAATCTTCTGGGAGCAACCATGTCCCAGCTATGGTAAAAGAGCATAACTCACTGGTAAAATGAATTATTATTTGGTTCACTTTAACAATGGTGCATATGGTGTGAGCCCTGAAAATGATGTAACCTGCAGTCAGAAAATGCAATGGTATGAATGTATGTTGTAACAATATTTTCTGATGGGGTGAATAACACATTATCAGGGCTACTTGTATTGGTTGGCAGACTGAAAAAAAAAACGAATAGTTCAGAAACAATGTGACATAATTTATATCATATAAGCACAAAGAATCTAATAAAAAAAGTTAAGGCATGTTTGCTATAATCAGGGTTCGTACACATTTTTACCAATACATTTCCATGACTTTTGAGACAATATTCATGACCTAAATGTTCCATTATTTTACAATAAAATAAAAATCTGTTCAAATTATCATAGCATATGTTAACTGAAATGAATGACTATTAATGCTACTCGTTTGCGTTCTTGTTTTAGTAATAAGTACAAGCTGCAACTGTGCCAGACCTTACTCCACATTTCACATCACTGAATGTTATCATTTATTTAACTGTGTGGCCAGGATGGCCATTTTGGTGTCATTTTGTGTGTATTTTTGCTGCTTAAATGCAACAAGCTGCACTTTAGAGCCCTGCATTTCATCCCGAGCCCAACGGCCCCAACTTATGTATGGCTTCGGGACAATTTTCACGTCATAGCTCAGACACGGGCCAGGCATCAGGCTTGCTTCCTCCTTATGTTTATATTTAGAAAATCCTCAATTATTATGGGTGATGAAAAAGATTGCCGTGCTGGTGGAAACAACATGAGACCGTGCTACCGCGACTGTCAAGAGTGGCTCGGATGGTGTTTAGTGTCCAGCAGCAGCGAGTGCTGGAAGAGTTCCATGTTAAAGCGCACGCAAAGCTTGCCGCAAAACGCCAGCAAGTAATTACCATGATGAATGCTCCAGGGGAAATAGAATATCCGCAGGGTTTCGGTTCATTTTTGTGAAGCGCTCCTTGTTCAAGACGAGACGGCAGAAAGCGTATCCTGTTGTTTTCCTAAAAAAGCACAACGTTTTGTTGATATTGTGAGTGTGCACAAATAAAAGTAGACCCTTTATAGTTCCGAATGATGTTTTACTCTTACCTTTATGAGCAAAAATGCCGGTTTTTTCCACTGTTATAAGAAAAAAATGCAAGTGATCGTGCTGGCGACTCCATGTCCTGCAAAGTGCGCTTTAGCTTCTCTGCACAAACGATTGGATACGCTCCTAATAGCACACATTTATCTAGGTTAACCATTTAAACTAACATTGTTTTTTTAAGCATTTTATATAGGCCTATAGATTTTATTTTAGTCAAGTCGTGATGATTTGAGAAGGCTAAATTGATCAAACATAGGTTATGATTAACTCACTGTCTGCCACTGGCCGCTTGGTCGTTACTTTAAAAAAAAAAAAACTTGAATTTAACAAACATAAAATTTTCCAAACATATTTCTAAATTAATGTAATAAAGAAACGAAAATATATATAACCACTTTTGCCATTAAAAACTAAACTGAACTATTTTAATGGCTACAACACCAGCTGTGTAATTGGGGAAGAGAGAAAGAGAAAAAAGACACGGGCTCCAGTCGGACTCGGCCAGTAATTCTGATAATCTGTCAGATAAGGGCCGGACTAGGGCATATGTTTGAGGCCCGTGCAGGGTTCTGCTGAGCTTATTTGGTAGCAAACTCAACACTCATATACGCACAAGCGCACTTTGGATGTGACTGCGCACCGCCTCTGGAGCGCCCGAGTGCCGAATGTCTTAAAAAGACGTGCAAATAAATAATACAATATTCTGATGATGCAACAATGACCCGATAAGGCAAGTGACTATTCTGTCAACTGTCCCGAAACGCGAGTGAAAGTCTTGTATCGCAGCGTGCAGCGGCTCTTGTAGCGCAGACAAGATACGCCGATGTGAAGCCGTTTGAAGAGAAAAGTCAAAGAGAGAAGACGGATACAGCTGAATCACTCACGCTGTTTTCAAATGACAGATTTGATCAGTCTGTGTGGACTGGACTCAAGTCTGTAGGTTTGATTATTTACTCATCAAACCTACATGCTATAGACTATTGAATAAATGTGTGAATATCCATCATTCTAAAGTCAAAAGCTGTGGGAATGAGTAAAACTATGCGATATAGCCTATGCGCAATCCTGCACCGAAATTCAGGACCTGATTAAACATAATTCTATTATACAGAGACTTGTGAAATAGATTTCAATGACTTTTCCAAAACTTTCTGGGTTTATTTATTTTTCCAAAACTTTTCCAGGCCTGGAAATTGGTGTTTTAAAATTTCATGACTTTTCCAGGTTTTTCATGACCGTACGAACCCTGTATAATGCTTAATAATGACAGCATGCCTATGTTTGCCATATAAGCTTTACTGATTAACCTGTGCTTGTCCACACCCTTAACACACAAAGGTAGTCATTTGACTGAGTTCGCTTTGTTTAGTTTTTGTGAAGTTTGTAACTGTGTACGTGTGAGCGCGTGTACAAATAAATAATATGCTAACATACCACACCACTCAGGCTCCAGTCAAACAAAACAACAGGAGATTTGGCAACAGCCCAAGACTCTGGTCTCTGCAGTGCAGGTTCAGGTCAGGCCATTCATACTCACTTTTTTCATTCTCATTTATACGTACAGCACCAAAATTTCACAGAGATTAACCCCTCGGCTTCCAATCTGTTACATCCATCAAAGCTGCGGCCCATACTCACAGTCACAGCTGAACAGTTCCAGGTTTGATGCTGTGCCGTTTAATCTCCAAGGCTAGAACTGCAGAGCGAAGCTGTCTGAAAACACATCTAAAAACACCATAGGAAAACTTCTCATCATAAATCTATAAACAGCACTGATGCATGCCTCTTTCCCCTTGTAGAATATCAAGGAAAATTCCCACCAACAACGACACAAGCTGGATTCTCCATTTGAGGCAGAAGGCCAGGCCAGAGTGTGAGGGAATTACGTTGTGCAAATCTACATGGTTCAGTGACTTACAGTGAAAGTGTGTCCATGATAAAGACTAGGAAAAATCTTTTAAGAATCTCACTTAAAACACATGTCCCATGTTTTTAGAAATGCAATCTTTGTATTCATGTTGGTTTCATATGGTTTTTAAAAAAACAGATAAACGTAATAACATTTCCCTTATATCTTGACTAAACGTGAGTGCACAGATTTAAAAATAAACTACAATATTAAAGTTTGGGGTTGGTAAGGGTTTTTTTTTTTGTAAAATAACTACAATATAAAGTAATTGTTTTTAAAACGTAATTTTAACGTAATTTACTCCTGTGATGGCAAAGCCGAATTTTCAGTAGCCATATCTCCCAGGAATCCACAAATTCGCAAAACTTTCATTTCTTATAATTTTTGAAAACAGTTGTGCTGCTTAATGTTTATGTGGTACATTTCTTTGAGGAGAGATAAAAACACAGCATTTATTTAAAACTGAAATATTTGGGGGAAAAAATGTATGTCTTTACTGTCAGTTTAATTTAATGGGTTCTTGATGTATTCATTTCTTATCTTTTGTTTACTGACCCCAAACTTTTGAACTATAGTGTATATTTGGAATGTATATATGGATATTATATATGGAATTATCAGTTGTTCAGCTTTATGGTGGACACAAGCTGAGGAAATATGTGGTTGATTATTGACTAGTAGACAACACCTAATCAATAACAAACTTTTTTAAATAAACTTTATTCAAATGTTGTACTGTAGTGCATATTTTTCAAGGTAAATTGTATTTATGCACAATTAATAAAATTGAAAATATTACAATTTTGGATAGTCGCACTACATGATTTTAAACAACCTAAACTGATCTTGCTTTGTCATAAAAACACCGTCATGAGGGTCTAGGGATCCTGTCTATATAATTTCTTTCAATCCGTTACAAAAGTGGTCCTTTGATGGCTTTCAGAAAGGGTTTTATACCATGCTAACTGCCTAAAAGCTGAAGTCTCTCGAGTGTCTTTTATCCTCTTAGTCGACTAGTTGATGGACAACTAGTCAACTACCCTGACCTATCCCTAGAGGCAATAGCCCAAGCACATTCGTGGCATCGGCCCAACAAACACAAGCCACAGCTTCATCAGCAAATACCTTCATGTGCTTCCATGAGAGAGTGCCGTGAGAGAGAAAGCGTGTGTGTTCTCTTTCGCTGTAGGACTCTATTCCCTTCATGAATAAAGAAGAAATGTTTTGCACACTCAGCCGACATGCAATTCACACTGCAGCACAAGCAGGGCAAGGCCAGTGAACACACTAGAGAGAGTACAGGGTACTTACACAAAGCGGTGGGCTGAAGGAATCTACCACTGGGACATGGACAAAGGGGAGTCTTAACAGTTTAGCTCAGATCAGACACATCTCCAGACATTCTAAGACGGCACACTTATGGACCACACGCAGTCCGGTAACTGATGCATAGTGCACACAAAATGGCAAGAGCTGGCTGATTTACTACAAACAATCTGGAAACTAAATCACGTTTAGCAGAGCTTCTGAGGGGAAAAACCAAATTAAATCTTTAAAGGCCCAATCAGCCTCTAGTGAAACCAAAGAATGAACTAGTGTCATTTCCAACAAATTAAGCGCCAACAAAGTTTTGTTGATTTGAAATGGCTTTCCGGAAAAGTTCACTCTGGCTGGTAAACACCTTCAAACTGTCATTGGTCCCTGGTGATTATGTCATAGGTGGGTGTGGCTCTGGGGATCCGCCTTCTTTGAGGTGGAAATGTTCGCTAGTTAATTTATCTGTTCAGTCTGTCAAGGTCATACGCATACAAACGGAACCACTGTTTTAAAGGGGTTATATGATGCGATTTTAAATTTTTCCTTTCCCTTTGGAGTGTTACAAGCTGATTGTGCATAAAGAAGATCTGTAAGTTGCAAAGACTAAAGTCTCAAACCAAGAGATATTCTTTATATATTTAAGAGTCCTCCTCACCTACTAAAACGGCTCGTTCTAACACGCCCCCACATACCAACGTCACAATCTGGGAAGATTTGCATAAAGCCTCCCAAATGTTCCCGGCAAAAGAAAGAAGGCGTAACTTTTATTCTAGGTGTAGTTTTGTTGTTTCCGCCGCCATTTCGTAAAGACGCTGTGTGCTTCGTTGTGAAAGTGAAACTACTTTGTTTGGCCTTCCAGATGCGATCTGGGCTTTCGTCATGCATGGAGCGCTCCTGGCTGGTCGCCTGAGGAAATACATCAACTGCGGGCTGTGAACTCGCCAAGTGCGGCTTTCACCATGGAGTCAAAAAAGAAAACAAACAGAAAAAGTGACAGCGGAGTCCTAGCCCGGAGTCGTCCACATTCCTTTATTCTCGAACGCTCCTTCCCTATATGTGTAATTATGATTCTGCATGCTTGATTTGTACTGGAACCCAATTTTTTTCTTCAGATCTTTTGTTTTCTCAAATGGCAGTTTCTGTTTTGCAACTGGTCCCTTGGTACTATTCTATACTGTGACCTACTCCCTGCTGTGCAAGAGCTTCTGGAGGCCCAACACCAATGTCACAGCCTATGAAAAGAGCATACCTAAACACTGCTAATTTGTATTATTAGTTGTTCAACTTTATGGTGCAAAATGGGTGTGAGCCCTGAAAATTATGTAAACCATGCAGTCTTTATCAAATATTGGGTGTGCTCTGGGTATCTCCTGTCTTTGAGGTGGAAATGGTTCTCCAGTTAATTTTTCTGTTCCCTCTGTCATGTCATACGCAAATACAACATGAACACCCTGTTAAATTAAAGGTTCATGATGAACCCCTTCAATTTACGCTAAGCCCCCGCCTCTGCTCCTCTAACCCTCCCCGCCGTTCTCTTGCATTTATTTCCACCGCTCCTCTGCTCACTGTAGGCCGCGATGTGTGACGCTGTTTCGTTCTGAAAGCAAAACTACTGTGTTTGGCCTTCCAAAAATGGACACGACTAGAAATCAGTGGTTAAGTTGTATTTACAACACTGTTCCAGAACACTTCAACACAAATATTCAGATGTGTGCAGAGCATTTTATGGAGGACTGTTTCCTGCGAAGGTAAAAGAAAAAAAAACTACAATGCCGGCTGTTTCTGACTCACAGACTGTAAGTACGTCTTTCATACACTTTAACAGCGTTTTTGTTTTGGGCGACGTGTAGATTACTGTTTGTTGATGTTCCGTCGTTGCTTCCGTGTCACAAATGCATAACGGGTTTTTATGTTTTATGCGGTCGCGCATGCGACCGCAGTGACGCATAGAACAGACAGTATCGTCATTATATCCACATAATTATGTCCCCCCTGGATGCACGGAATCCTCGTTATCACTGGGTTTTTCATGTTTTTGAAACAGCGCTCCGCTGAAATGGCATCATCAATTGGCAGGGGCGTCAAACATTTCCTCTCCGCTGGAGGGATTGTCGCCAATCACCACGTACCTGATCGCTGCCCATCACAGCCACACCTGACCTCTTCTGTTTCGAGATGTCGTGCGTAGAGCTCATGTAAACATCGAACGCGTTTCAGAAGGCCGGGGTAGAGGAGAAACATTAATGTGCAGTCTGTGGAAAATAGTGTGTTTTTTCAAAGTCCCCCCCCTTAAACCACATAACCATTTCATTACACCAACATACTGTTTCTTTTGTAGCGAGCCATTCTTCATATGACCCCTTTAATGGTGCAGTAGATGATCTTGGAAAATGCTAACTTTAGCCTGATAGCACTGAAAGCGAACGTCCCACCCTCCCTGCAATCGCCGTCCAAAGCCACGCCCCCTGAACGCATTTACGCTCACAGACCAGAATAACAGAGACAACATTACTACAATAGGCTAAGTCAGTGGTTCCCAATTCCAGCCCATGTTCCGAAGAGAAGCAAACTTCAACGGATTTCCCTGCTCAGTGAGGAGGGAGCAATGAACACTGTGTAGGGATCATATTATCTGACTCACGTTCATGCCACGTACTCACTTCTAACGGCTGGTTTCTGAATCGCAGGGACTGGAATTGGGAACCGCTGGGCTTCATCATGTGTCATTGAGAAAAATTTAAAAGTACTACAATACCAGGAAGGAAGATCGGGTAGTTGATGTTTGTCTGCCATTCTCGCTCTGTCTGCCCAGCGTGCGTGAACGCGCTGATGACATATCCTGTCTGCGCGAACCGGGTGCGCAGAGGAATGCAAATACATATTTGACAGGCAGGCAGGAAAGTCAATTAAAACACTCGGACCGAGCGTTTTGATTGAACTAACATTTCTTGGTCCTACGCCTTCCACAAAATATATAAATACAGATAAATACATTTAGACAACTTGACTTAATGATAGCTATCAGGATGTGAAGAGACTTTCAACCAGCATAACAAAAAATGTTTCTGAAGACAATCACCTATTGCACCTTTAATGTTATAATTCGCATTGAAAAGGGCACTGAGACTTTTTTTTATATGTTTCATACTGTCAAGCAATCTATCGCATAACATTTCCACATCATTATGATCACATGCTTTCTTAACTGCTGTTTTCTCACCACTGTCATTTTTGTTGTTTAATTATTTTATTGAGAGAAAAGCACTTCCATACACAAGACCCAAAAGACTTTGCCGTGTATATCAGGGCCTTATGAGTTTGTGGAGTTTTTTTCCACTTCTATTATTGTGGTATCATTGATGAGCTGTGAATGTGGTTAAAGTGTAAATGGGTGGTTTGCAGAATAAGTTGCAAAGTGGACCAACCCTTATTCCAATAGTCAAAGTCTAACCACAAAGGTCATGCATGAGGGTTTTTGGATACATGCTGATAAGCTAGAAGCAGTCAACTAAACTTTAGGCTACATAATAAACAGAGGTTCTGAAGCTAAAATCTGGAGCATAAAACAAAGCATATCTAAATTCTACTGCTGGGTCACAATGTTAAGCTTTAAAAAGCACAGTTTCTAAGCATGAGTGACCCTGCAGATTATGGCATGAATGTGGTTTGGTCAGAACATAGAGATTTATGACAGGCTTCCATAAGGTAAAGAGATACAAGGGGAAAGGAGTAAAATAAAAATAAAAACCCTGTGGGGAGAAGAAAGTCAGATAAAAGTAGAGATAATGGGATTGTCTATCAGGACCCATCGCGGTTTATAAGAAACTGGGTAAGAGTGTAAACTGTTTTGTCTTCCGAAACAAAGGTGAAATTTATTAGAGGAGAAATTTCACGGAAACTGGTGGCACTGTTGAAGCGATTACAACCTCACCCATGTTCAAAGTTCATTTACGAGAGGGAACAGGTCCGGAGATGGAGAACATGTAGTATCATGTAACTCTCGATGTAAACACAGCTTAATGATAACTTACGCTGGGTCCTACTCTACATCAGTTCCCTGAACTGAGAGAAAAATGGAGATAAGGAAAGATTCCAGGGTATCAAATTTATTTACTTTGGCTTCCCAAGGGATTCAGGTTAGGGCTGCACGATTATGACCAAAATCATAACTGTCGATTATTACCTTGAAATTGTAATTGCGATTATTAATTACGATTATCACAATTTACATAAAATGATTTTTATACCATTGTTTGATGCAACTGCATGCCATATTTTTATATGAAAATAAACAAGCTGAAAACTCTAACTGAAAAACCTTTAGTGCTTTTCTATAGTATTAAGCCTCAAATGTCAAATATACATCGGATTAGTTTCTTCTTTAAATTATAAAAAAGTAAAAATATGTTTATAATGGTATTATAATGTTATACTAAAACTAAAACAATGGAAAAACCCTTAAGATAACATGTAGAAAGAAAAAAAACATATCTTAAGCATGCAGAATAACATAAGTGGACTTTGAACGATTAATTGCCGTTTTGAACGATTACGTAATTGTGGCATCCATAATTGTAATTGCGATTAGATATTTGATTAATTGTGCAGCCCTTATTCAGGTATCACTTGAGAAAGCTTGCTATGGTTTTCTCAATACGCAAGAGTGTTTTTAGTTATATAGGGACCAGAGCTGAGGAAGATATTAGATAATAATTATATATTCAACATGAACTGATACTGTCAACAAAATAATAATACACTTTTTATTCGCCCATTAGTGTGGATAGGCTAGTTTCATATGAAAGTGCTAAAACAGAAATAATAAACCTCAGCAGTAAAAAATGCCACTAGAGCTGAGAAGCTTGACTCATTTCCACAAATCAGTTTGTTTCAACTGTCCATTTTAGAGTATTAATAGAATAGCATTTTATGTTTTAAGCAAAATTGTTTTGGCAACATTAGTTTTGCTAAAAAAATAAATAAAGTTTTAGCAAAAACTACTCTGCTGTTCAAAGTCTTGTCAGTTTTTTTTTTTTTTAAGATCAATGTTTTGTTCAGTAAGACATAAATTTATCAAAAGTAGCATTAAAGATGTTTATAAACCAAAAGATTTCTCACTGTAGTGTACATGTATTGTTGTTTATTTCTATGTACTGTACAGTGCTGTTAATATTGGTGCATACACAAATTAGTAAATATCATATAAAATGCTTTTTCCATTTTTTTTAAATCTCTTGGGCAACAATGGCGGTTTGGTCCAAATTTCTACAATTTCAAACACCCAACAGAAATATAGAGAGCTTGTTGACTATTGTTAAAAGGTTCTCAGAAACATCCCCCCGAAAACACAACTGTTTATTTAGAGATGCCAAACACTTTTACACAATTGGATTCAAGCAAGCAGAAAACCAAGTTAATTAAATTAACTGGAGCAACAGCCATCAGCACCGCTCCAAACAAACCTTCTGGCAAAACAAAGCAGCAAACACTTACTGCACCAACAGAATCAAACTTCACAGTGACGGCACATAAATCTCAACTTCCTGCCTCTTGCTCTCCGTCCCTCTGGTACATCTTTGTTTGGTGTGTGAATCTCTTAAGGCCGGGACAAACCAAGCCGACTTCAAAGAACTAGCAGCGACGAAAGCCGACGATGTTTTTTGCCTCAAGTCGACAACCAAAGCGCAGCTCGCACACACCACACATACTACAGCCGACTGCAAACTAACACGTTCTGTGCCTGCGTGAGGAATTAACTGTCTATATCAGCAGGTATCAATAGTATATATTCGTCATTCAAAGGAGAAACCGAAACAAAGATATACGAGATAAAAGCAGATATACGAAACGTAAACAAAGCAGCACTTGCTTACCATTTTGAATATCAGTAACATTGATAACTTTAATCATTTTAAGCGGCTCATGTTGTTATGAAAACATTTGTGTATTAGAATGATTGGGAAAGATCACGTAATATTTAAACAGCCTTCTGTCTGTACCGCTTTCATTTACGTGCTTGTTTTCATCCCTTTCGCTTTAATTCTCGGGCACTAACTCATTCGCTAAACTGAACATCCAATCAGAGCTCTCACTCGCGCCAATGGTCCCGACGCCGATTCCGCCGACGTGAGCCCAACAAGTGGAACACACCAAACAAACTAGCCCGTCCGTCGCTCGCCATTGGCCCGACGTTGGCCAATGGCCGACCGTCGGCTTGGTGTGTCCCAGCCTTTATGTGAACTTCTCCGTTCTTCCTCGGTTTCTTCCTCCTTTCCTTCAATTGCTCACCCTCCCTCTAGCTCAATCTCCTGTCTCTTCTTCTCTATATGGTTGACAGCACAAATTTGTGGTCATGACCTTTATCTCAGAGGCTGACTATGAGTGGTCAGGCCTTGGGCTGTGGAGCTCTGAAGCAGTCACAGATATCCACACACAAATACACACAGCCCCTGGGTACCTATTTACAGACAATTAACCTCACCGTCTCCAACATGTGGCTATGGTCAACACAACTATTTCAACACATCTGTCGATGTTCTAGCTCCTAAAACAGTTGATATACAAATATGTCTGTCAGAGTATCATGATTGAATACGTTATTTATTTTTTTAATAAACCAATTTTCTATTTCATCTACCAAGTACTCATATCACTTCTAAGATGTTGAAGTAAACCACTTACTTGTATTGATAATGTACCCTATTTCTGGCGCGTGAATCTTTTGGACCCCCTTGGCTTTCCTGGATGACCAAAAACCAATTTTGCTTTAAAATATTCCACGGAAAGAAAAGTCATACAGGTATGGAATGGCATGAGAGTGAATGATGACAGAATTTTCCTTTTTTGTTCTAAGTATGCAGATCTTATTATGCAACAGCCATCTTCATCAGATGGACAAAGAAACTCAAATTCCCATGACTTCTAGCTACACCTGAGGCTGCTTTCTGTTCTTCAGCATGGGCCTGTGTGAGCGAGGGGGAGGGCAGGAGAAGGCTCTGAATCAGCAGGGGAGAGGGGCCAGCAGGGCCCAAATCTGCTGCTCAACTCCAAGCTGCAATGAAGCACTTAGAGATGGTGTTGAATTTCACACTCCTGTCCTGCACCACCCTGTCCAGTCCAGAATGGCCATTTCGCTGAGGAAATTCAAAACCAGCCATGCAGTTATGAGCAGGCGACCCTTAATTACAGCTCAAGAAGCCCTTCACAGAGTGTTTATGACTGGAAAATGAATTAATGATCAGTTCGGTGTAAATGGCAATAGGGTGCTAAAGAGAAAGGCTAAATATGTTGTGTCTGATTATGTTTTTCACAAGCAGAAGGGATGCATCTGTGTACCTTTAAGAATGCATATGTGTGTGTGCGCAGAAGAAAGAGCATATATATTTCACAGGGAGATGACAGAACCTTTCATAAGGAAGATTAGGTCTGATATCTGCTAGTATGAGAAAACACAATCACCTTGCTAGACCAGCTGATGGAGTGACATGATAGAGGTTATAGACAGAACAAATAGAGAAGAGTTAGTTTCAGTTGACATGGCCACGGATTCGGTTCACAGGCTGCCTGACGCATATTGCTAAGAAAACTGGAAAGCACTTGCAAAGATCGCAGGTTCCAATCAGATTGACTGCGCTAGAACTTCCGCCATAGGGTGCTGATGTTTCTCCGGTCTGCCGGAAACCAAGTGTCAATACTGTCATGCTTATTTTTTATCTATTATTATTTTAATACTATATGATCAAAACATTTTATGTAATTAAAATTTTTTTTTTATTTTTTTTTTTTATAAATTTTTTTAAATGTTGTTCAGGTTTAGCGTCATGACAAAAAAAATCGTAAATTAATAAACGGGGGGGGGGGGGGGGGGGGGGTGGCCTATCCGCCATACATCATTTTTTTTAACTGGATGTCATAGTTCTGGCTAGAGAAGGTCGACAGTAAAAGAGTGATCAGAGGATGTTGGAAGCCGCAGCCAGGGCGCAATCCAGCAAAGACACAACACAGCCAGAAGGAAGATGCTCTATTCAGCTATATAGTCTGTGCTAGTCCGCTGAAAGCTTGTGCAAGAAAGAAGTTCAGCCAGGACCAGTCTTTCAATTCCCGTGATTTTCACCGATGTATAGCTCCCGTAAAGACTTAAAACTGCTATAGTTACATCATTCAGAAACATTTCCCCATGCCAACACCTTGTTCCCTTAATGAAGAACACAATGACCAAACAATGCCTCCGTTTAATTAAATTGCCCTTTCTAAACGATGCCATGCCAACGCACTGAACACCCCCGATCGCCAAGTCTTGCATGGAAACAAACTAAAGGAGGCTTTTGTGCAACATGGAAAAAAGCTGACGATGAGCCTTCAACTTTTTCCTTTGTTGATTTTGTCATATTATAACATCTTGCATAATCATATTGTCCATGTCTACAGCCAAGCAAACCCTTTTTAAGGGTGTTACACACTTGTCCATGTTTGGTTTCATTAAACGCACTCTAGTGTGATTGCCCTGTTTGCAGTTCCTTTGATAACGTATGCACCCGCTGCCATCCGAACCCCTCTTGCGCATCCAACAAGCGACGAGGCACTAAAAAGCCTCTGGCAAAAGGTCCCTCTGTCCCTTCCAAACGTGTGTTTTTGAATTAAATATGATGCTACCCTGGCCAATACTTCTAAATGATACAAGGAAGCTGATTAATACAGGCTGTGACCAATGCGACTGACTTGACAAGCGTACTGGAGCCAAAAGGCGCGTGGCACTTGGGAGGCAACGGAGGTAAGTGAACTTGTAGCGCTCTTCTTCAGTCGTTTAGGGAGTCGTATCTTTGTTCTCTGTCAATGCTAGTGTGAACGCTAAGCGGACCAGGACCAAATGAACCAACAGAACCGAACTATAAATGTGAACCCTTAATGTTCTAAAAATCTAACCCAACCTCATGGCAATTCAAAATAATTTTATGTTTTGAAGAATTGGAGGCTAATTTGTATGAATTTGTTTTCCTAAAATATGCTTACATCCCAGTGACCATTATGTTTAGGGTTTTTTCTCAAATTAGTTCATTTTCATACCATTTACATGGTACAAATTTAAAACGATATCTCCATCTCATAAAATAGTTATCTTTTTCCGTAAGACTGAGCTGAATTTATGCCTATATGAGATCTTCATACACTGTCATCTTTCATGGCTTTGCAGGCACTGAATATTCCATGAGGGGAAAAAAGGGTATTTTTATGCTGATTTAGAGGAACAGTCTCTGGAATAATGGTCCATGATCGCTTTCACAGTCAAATCTCTTTAGTCTCCACATATGACCTATGAAAAACAGTGCTAAAGCGAAAAAAACATACATGGCCTTTCAATCCCATCCAACCAGAGGAATAATACATTTCAGGAGCGCCGCGTGCTGCACAAGATAAATCCTCTTTCTTACCAGAGACACGTCGACCAATTCAGTTCCATCATTGCTAAATCAGCTGCAAGCATAAAAGCCGCTCCAGATTACAAATGATTATGGTAAAAATAACAAAACTCCGGCCTGACCTTTAACCATCATCTGTGCGCTCTATTAGACTGGGACGACTGTCTCAGGGCCCGGCAATCTGGGCCTTCTCTCTCTCTTATTTTGGGGAAAGATTAAAATTTGCTGTAGGACGGCAAGTCACAAAAAAGCAATTTCCAGCTCCAAGCCACAAACTCCACTGTGACGTGATGTTCCAGATGCGAGCCTTTCTCTCCCCACATGATCTAAATTCATGGGACGATGATACGTGGGATTTTTGTTCATACATCCAGATCCATTTTGCAGGTTTACATCAAGAGTTTAAAATGGAGTAATTTCACAAAAATGTGAGCAACATGAACATCAACTATACAAACTGACAACATTTTTAGTGGACATCCACCCAGTGAGGGAAAACGGGTAGCTTTAACCACCAGTATGTGATAAATCAATACATTTACAAAATACTAAACCACAAACTATCTGCGGTTACGCCGAATACTTGCAAGACCATAAACACTATAATTACAGCCTTTTATAGAAAAGTTAAAGTACATTTAGGTCAAAGTTCTGAGGGAGCCAGTTGCGGAGATGTTGGAGTAAACCAGCTGAGAGATGCAGAAAACACTTGCCTTGCAAGATTTCTAAGCCGGACACAATTACCAACCAACGTGAACTATAATTTCAAACAAATCATGTCTGGAACTGCAAAACCAAACATGTCTCTAATGGACTGACTAATCTGTAAATAACCAAGTACAGCATTTCTGAACGAGGGCTGACAGCACTAATAGATTTAAATCTCTTGCCTTTACAGACTGTAACTTAATAACATACAAAAAAAACAGCATAAAAGCGGATTCCATCATTCGGAGACTGTGGACATACCAGTGAGCTTACACTGAAAGTTTTAGCCATGTGCTAGAGATGGCAAAGCTCAAATGGAGAGAAACGCTTTGACTGAACAGTCTTTTGTTTGGGGACTGGTGGCTGGTACTGAGAGAGTACCGTGTGCACAGCACATTCCAGAGTCCTGGTCCAGAAAACGGCACATTTGTAAATGAGATCAGTAACAAGAGCACTCGGGACATTTTTGGACTATTCTGGGACTATTTCAGTACTAAAGGAGAATTCAGATTCCTTTCTTATGCCACGGGGATAAAAGGAGGAGCACACTGTGATGGCAGTGTTGTTTTCAAATTTAACATAATAAGTAATACAGGTGCATCTCAATAAATTAGAATGTCAAGGAAAAGTTCATTTATTTCAGTAATTCAACTCAAATTGTGAAACTCGTGTATTTAAATAAATTAATGCACACAGACTGAAGTAGTTTAAATCTTTGGTTCTTTTAATTGTGATGATTTTGGCTCCCATTTAACAAAAACCCACCAATTCACTATCTCAACAAATTAGAATACTTAATAAGACCAAAAAATTGGTTTTGTGAATTGTTGTTCCTTACTGGCACGTGTGCTCATTATACTGTACATGTCTCAATACTTTGTAGGCTCCTTTGGCTTTAATTACTGCCTCAATTCGGCGTTGCATGGAGGTGATCAGTTTGTGGCACTGCTGAGGTGGTATGGAAGGAGGTTTCTTTGACAGTGGACTTCAGTTCATCTGCATTTTTTGGTCTCTTGTTTTCTCATTTTCCTCTTGACAATACAAAAAGATTCTCTATGGGGTTCAGGTCAGGAGAGTTTGCTGGCCAATCAGGCCACACCAACAGCATGGTCATTTAACCAACTTTTGGTGCTTTAGTGTGGGCAGGTGCCAAATCCTGCTTGAAAATGAAGTCAGCATCTTCAAAAAGCTGGTCAGCAGAAGCAAGTATGAAGTGCTCCAAAATTTCTTGGTAACGGGTGCAGTGACGTTGGTTTTCAAAACCAACACCAGCAGATGACATTGCAAACCAAATCATCACAGACTGTGGAAACTTAACACTGGACTTCGCAACTGGGCTATGAGCTTCTCCACCCTTCCTCCAGACTTTAGGACCTTGGTTTCCAAATGAAATATAAAACGTGCTCTCATCTGAAAAGAGGACTTTGGACCACTAGGCAAAAGTTCAGTTCTTCTTCTCCTTAGCCCAGGTCCTTTGATGTTGTCTGTGGTTCAGGAGTGGTTTAATAAGAGGAATACGACAACTGTATCCAAATTCCTTGGCACGTCTGTGTGTTGTGGCTCTTGATGCCTTGACCCCAGCCTCAGTCCATTCCTTGTGAATTTTTCACTCAAATTCTTGAATCGATTTTGTTTGACGATCCTCATAAGGCTGTGGTTCTCTCGTTGGTTTTTCTTTTTCTTCCACACTTTTTCCTTCGACTCAACTTTCTGTTAACATGCTTGGATACAGCACTCCGTGAACAGCCAGCTTCTTTGTATGAATGTTGTGGCTTACCCTCCTTGTGAAGGGTGTCATTGATTGTCTTCTGGACAGCTGTCAGATCATCAGTCTTCCCCATGATTGTGTAGCCTAGTGACCCAAACTGAGAGACCTTTTGAAGTTCTCAGGAAACCTTTGCAGGTGTTTTTGAGTTGATTAACTGATTGGCATGTCACCATATTCAAATTAGTTGAGATAGTGAATTAGTGGGTTTTTATTAAATGTGAGCCAAAATCATAAATTAAAAGAACCAAAGACTTAAACTAATTCATCTGTTTGCATGAATTTTTAATGCACAATTTTCACATTTGCGTTGAATTACTGAATAATTGACTTTTCCTGACATTCTAATTTTTGAGATTGCACCTGTATTTTTCAAAACCTTTTTACAATTGTTAGTAAACATGAAAAGGAAAAAAGATGCTTAAGGACATTTTTTCACCCCAAAAAGAATTCGGGCGCACTTACGGCTTCTCAAATTGTTGAACACAAAAATATATTTTGAAGAATGTTGGTAACCAAACAGTAGCTGGAGCCATTGACTTCCATAGTATTTTTTTCCATACTATGGAAGTCAATGACTAATACGACTGTTTGGTTCCCAACATTCTTCAAAATATATTTTTTTGTGTTCAACAGAAGAAAGAAATTCGTACAGTTTTGGAACAACATCGAGGGTGAGTAAATACACATTTTGGTAAACTATCGCTTTAAAGAAAAATTTGCACCTGATAAAAAGCTTTTTCTGTCTTTAGAAAAATCTAGAAAATTTCCATAACATCTGCATTCCTAAAAATCACACTTTCAAAATTCCCTAATGTTTCCAGGTTTTCCTTGCCACTGGGATCCTGTTTATGGCAGAATGTGCCTGGTGCATTACGTAAGCTCAGTTATGTTGTCTTTTGTTGCACAATGACCGACACTACGTGACACTTACATGCGAGTTTCATAACAGAAAGTGCAAGTGAGCTGTTACCATGTTCAGTCATCATGCCTACGATTCCACATACCTGTTAAAGCAAGGCAGAAACGCTACAGATCACGACTCATGAAAGAAACGTCAGTAATGGGTGTGATCAGAGTGAAACTTTAAATCAGTCGAAACTGAAATTCGACATATCGCGCATTCTAATCGATACATAACTCAAACAAGAAATCCAAAATATGTTGAAACACATACGGTTTGGGAGTTTTGGAAATGTGATGGGAATACAACACAAGTACCAGCGTTGTGTAGTAAGTATAAGTAGGTTAGCTTTTCCAATCCTCTAAGGATGTTTCATGAGAAACTATAAAAATAGGATTATTGTCTTCAAAGTAGCCCAGTATTTGAGCCACTTACAGCACATAAGCCGAGCAGGCGAAATCCTGACTGGTGTAAAATTCAATTATCATAATACTGAGAAGTACGCAAGTACCAAGAGTCTGTGAAAGGGAGATGGAAAGGAATAATATCAAGAACCTGACCATAAATGTAGAAAAAAACACAACAACTGCAAATCACAAGACGCGCCATGTTTACTTTGGGCATGAAAGAAACCATTTTAAAATAATAACAGCAATCAGACAGTGTATTAAATGCAATAAATCTTTCTCTAGGACCCAACTTTTCAAATTATTATCTTTAACTGTATTTAGCACATTCATTTGGCATCATTTAAAGCAATATGTCTTCATGTTCTGATGAGAGCTCAAGGGTCCTGAAATGTACAGATAGTACTGAAAATGAACCACACATTCTGCAAAGTGTGACTTAGTATAGTAACATTTTATTTCTGTTTAGTGTCAATTCGATTCCAGTACAAACATGTTGTATAAAAATGCATTATAACCAACAAGTCTGCATTGCTATACTGTATACCAATTCACCTGAACAAGGGCTTTCTGTGACCCAAAACAGAAATAATGACATTCTTTTTCCATTGAGGATGTGTAATTAAGTTTACATTTTGATTACAGTTCTCATAAGATAAAAAAAAAGTCATAAAGTAAACGGGAAGTATGTTTGAGCATATAAAACACAACATGAGAGTTGAATACCATTTAAGCTAATCTCACTTTACATCAAAATCCCAGTTTCACTCACTTCCAGTGAAGTAATGTTCACTTCTTGCCATGCTAATTCATTCATAACACTCTCACCTCAGTGAATAACATGTATATATCAACAATAAACAACGCTACACACAATTATCCCTCACGGCACTGGATATATATCTGGGAAAGCGGTTGCTGTACAATGTGGAATGACTCCATTGCGCGGAATGACAATGGATATTCTCAGCAGCCATCATTTCATTCTTTCTCTAATAGGATGCATTAAAACAAAGACTAACCAAAAGCGGAATTTAAACTATATCGATCAACAGATGATCCTCACTGTTACGCGAACATGTGTCAAATCCAGCAACTTAAGGAGGCGGTTGTGATCTCTATTGTGGCAACAGAGCTGTTAAAGACAAAAGACGAAGGCGAGAAAGACGATCACTCAAAGTGCTCCGGTTTCTTTCTCATTTTGCATTGCACCACGTGCACAGATCCTCTCGCTATAGAAGCAAAATTAATACAGACGCGATAGTGATCACAGTTTTTGCTCGGAAAGCACACCAAGGCAACTTTAAGCGAGCCTTTATTACTCTATTTTAGTGTTCTTCTTCTTACCTTGCAGTAACTCCTGACAGATCGGGCTTTAGGAAAGCAGAAAAACACACTCTCTTTGCAGACTTGGATTGGTGGGACGATACGTAGCGAATGTAAATCCTTGTCGGCGAGTTTTGTCCGTGGGCCCAAGCTCGCTCGCTCTCTCTCTACTCTCTCTCTTCTCTCTAATCTATCCTTCTCTCTCTCTCTCTCTCTCTCTTCTTCTCTCTCTCTCTCTCTCTCTCTCTCTCTCTCTCTCTTATCTTTCTTTCTTCTCTCTCCTCTCTCTCTCTTCTTTCTCTATATCTCTCTCTCTCTCTCTCTCTCTCTCTCTCTCTCTCTCTCTCTCTCTCTCTCTCTCTCTCTCTCTCTCTCTCTCTCTCTCTCTCTCTCTCTCTCTCTCTCTCTCTCTCTCTCTCTCTCTCTCACTCACTCTCTCTCTCTTTCTCTCGTCTCTCTCTCTCTCTCTCTGTTCTCTTTATCTTTCTCTCTCTCTCTTCGACTCTCTCTTCACACACAAACACACAACCACCCTCGGGTCTGTTTCAAGTCTCTCTCTATCTCTCGCTATCTCTCTCTCCTCTCACACAACCACACACACACACCCTCAGGTTGTCAAGCCTCCCATACTCTCTCTCTAGCTCCTTCCTCTCTTCTCTTCATATATATCTCTCTCTCGCTCTCTCTTCTCTTCTCTCTCTTCACACACACCACACACCACACCTCAGGTCTGTTCAAGCTCTCTCTATATCTCCTCTCTCTCTCTCCTCTATCTCACACAACACACAACACCACACACACCATCGGTCATGTTAAAGCTCTCTCTCCTCCTCTCTCTCTCTCTCGCACCACACACACACACACCATCCGGTCTGTCAAGCTCTCGCTCTCTCTCATCCTCTCTCTCTCTCTCTTCTCTCAACAACCACACCCCCTCGGGTTTGCTTCAAGATCTCTCTCTCTCTCTCTCTCCTCTCTCTCTTCTCTCTCTCTCTCTCACACACACACACACACCCTCGGTCTGTTCAAAACGCTATCTCTCCTCTCTCTCTCTCTCTCTCTATCTCTCTTCTCAAAACACACACCCACACACAAACCAACATCGGTCCTGTTCACCAGCTCTCTCTCTCTCTCGATATCTCTCTCTCTCTCTATCTCTCTTCTCTCTCTCAAACAAAACACACTCGGACCTGTGCAAAGATCTCTCTCTATAGTTCTCTCTCTCATCTCTCAAACCCACACAAAACACACACACCATCGGTAGCGTTCAAGTTATCTCTCTTCTATCGCGTCACTCTCTCTCTCTCTCTCTCTCTCTCTCGCGCTCTATCTAACACAACACCACCCTCGGTCTGTTCAAGCTCGCTCTCTCTATCTCTCTCTCTCTCTCACACACAAACACAAACACACACACCGGTCTGCCTCCAAGCTCTCCTCTCTATCTCCGCTTTTATATCTCTTCTCTATCTCTCTCTTCACACACACACACACACACACACAAACCCCCCACCCCCCAAACCCCCCCGCAGGTCTTCAAGGATCTCCTCTCTCTCTCTCTCTCTATCTCTTCACACACACACACACACAAACACAAACACAACCTCGGGCTGTCAAGATCTATCTCATTCTCTCTCTTTCTCTCTCTCTCTCTATCTCTCTCTCACACACACACACCCTCGGTCTGTTCAAGCTCTCGCTCTCTCTCTCCTCTCTCTCTCTCTCTCTCTCTCACACCACACACACACACCCACCCTCGGTTGTCAAGCTCTCTCTCTCTCTCTCTCTCCTCTCCTCTCTCTATCAACCACAAAAACACACCATACAGGTCATGTCAAGCCTCTCTCTCTCTCTCTCTCTCCCTCACACTCTCTCTCTCTCTCACACACACACCCTCGGTCTGTTCAAGCTTTCTCTCTCTCTCTCTCTCGTCTCTCTCGCACACACACACAAACAAAAAACACACACAATCGGTTGTTCAAGCTCTCTACGCTCTCTGCGCCTCTCCTCCTCTCTCTCTTCTCACAACACACACCTCGGTCTGTTAACGCTCTCTCTCTCTATCAATCTATCTCTCTCTACTCTTCTCACACACACACACCCTCGGTTGTTCACAGCTCTCTCTCTCTCTCTCTCTATCCTGCTCTACTCTCTCAACACACACACACACACACCCCTCGGTCATCGTTAAAGCCTCTCTATCTCGCTCTCTCTCTCTATCTCTCTCTCACTCACACACACACACAAACACAACCCCTCGGTCTGCATTCAAAGATATCTCTCTCATCTCTCTCTCTCTTCTCCTCTCACAACACCACACCACACACACACACACACACAATTTCGGTCTGTATAAACGACATCTTCTCTCCTCTCGCTCTCTCTATATTATACTCTACGCTCTCCTCTCCTTCACACACACACCATCGGTCGTTAAAGCTCTCTCTATCCTCGTCTCTCTCTTCTCTATCTCTCATCCTCTCTCAAACAAACCCCACAATCGGTTCTGTTCAACAGCTCGCTCTTCTCTTCCTCTCTCTCTCTCTCTCTCCCTCCCACACACACACACACACCCTCGGTTGTTAATTGATCTCATCTCTCTCTCTCTCTCATCTCTCTCTCTTCTTCACCACACACACACACAACCCAAACACCCTCTCGGTCTGTTAAAGCTCTCTATCTCCTCTCTCTCTCTCTCTCTCTCTCTCTCTCTCTCTCTCCTCTCTCTCTCAAAAACACACACACACACACAACACAAACTAGGTCTGTTCAATCTCTCTCTCTCTACATCTCTTCTCTCTATCTCTCACACAACAACACACAAACAAAACACACACTCGGTATGTTTCAAAGCTCTCTCCTATCTGCTTCTCTCTACTCTCTCTCTCTCTCTCTCTCTCTCACACACACAACCGGCGTCTGTGTCAAGATCTCTCTCTCTCTCGCTATCTCTCTTCTCTCTCTCTCGCGCTCTCAATAACAAACAACCTCGGTCTGTTCAAGCTTCTCTCTATCTCTCTCTCTCTCTCTCACACACACACACAACACAACACTCGGTCTGCTTCAAGCTCTCTCTCTCTCTCTCTCTCTCTCTCTCTCTCCCTCTCACACACACACACAAACCCTCGGTCGTTCAACGCTCCCCTCTCTCTTTCTCTCCCTCTCTCTCTCTCTCCCTCTCGCTCTCTCTCACACACACACAAACAAACACACACAAAAACCTCGGTCTGTTCAAGCTCTCGCTCTCAGCCAGCGCGAGTCAATGCACGGGTGACGTCACCCCTGCCATGGCACAGCGCGCGCGAGAGAGCTCTGATGATGGAGGGGCTTCTCAGATATTAAATCACTTTATACTTTTTATAGTGTATGATATACTAATGAAGTATGGTAAAGTTTAGAAACGTGTAAGTTACTTCATGCACGAGAGCAGTGCACTTGTCTTATAAATTGCAGTAGGCTACATTTTAACTGAAAGATGCTTGCTTACTAAAAATGATTAATAATACGGTTGAATGACTTACATTATCCTAATAATGTCCTAATGTTTGGCATAAAGGAAAAATCAATCATTTTGACCCATACAGTATATTGTTGGTTATTGCTACAAATATCCCCATGCTATATGACTGGTTTTCCGGTCCAGGGTCACATATTATAACAATTTGTACTTTAATTTGCAATATAACTTTTGCAGCTTACTCTTCCAAAACAAAGAGTTAGTACACCGATGCTTCACAGGCTTATAAAATCCTTCATGGCACAAAATAGGGTCATGTGGTGACGCTGACAGGCCATATCCTTCTTCTGTTTTCCTTCAAGCTTTTAGTGAAAGCTGTAAATGTTTTCAGCAATGCACATTTTTATTCACTGGAACTATCGTGTCTGCTGCCAAAACCTGACTGGAACTGCAGAGTACTGTAGTAGAATGTCATCCCATCGTTGTCACATGAAAGAATGAGTAAGTCTGATTCACCGCTGAGATTCTTATAGTTTCAGGAGATGGAGGGAAAACCCCCACACGTATTAATTGGATTTTGATGAAGGTTTCTCTCAGGCTGAAGAATGATGTTTTATTGGCTCAATAAATGCCTGCAATGCAATGACCAAGAGTGCTTTCAACTGAATAGTTATCTACAGAGTACTGCGGCAATTTAATCATGCTTCTTCTCTTTCGTGGGATTAAATCATGTATAAAACAAGCGACTGCTGTGAAAATGGGTTAAGAAGGCAAAGTTCATCGCATTTTAAACAGCACTCTTAAAATAAAGGTTCCAAAAAGGGGGTTTTCACAGCAATGCCATTAAAGAACCATTTTGGGTCGTGGGTCGCCCAAAAAAACTGTCAGGGAACAGTTCTTAAAAGAACCATGAAGAACACTGTAATAATCTAAAGAACCTTTTTTTCTGCTATAAAGAAACTTGAACAATGGAAAGACTGCATGGATGTTAAAGGATCTTCATGGAACCACAGATGCCAACACAGTTTAGAGAACTGACTAAAATGATAGCAACGTCCAGGAACTAATACTAGAGTTACACAGTGTCACCTGTAAGGTGGGTCTGGTGGATTAGTCAAAATGGTATGCAAAATGATCTGCCGCTTAGCAGAATCAAACTAGACAGATGCCAATATGGACTACACAACACAATATGGACTATCTAAACCAATGTATTTGCATACAGTATATCGGCGTCTCAGTATCTCCATGAACTGAGCCAGCCTTCTGTGTTCTGCATTCTCACAACCGGGCATCGAGCCTAATCCTGTGTTTGAGGAACAGCATTGTGATCCTCTGCATGTTAGGGACTGAAAACATGGATAATTGCCCGTTCCAATCATGGATTTGTGCCTGGCACATTATGATTTCACATGGTAAAGCTAAACATAGTGTATCACAATATTTCAGATTATCGATTTAGACAGTCTATGGCAAAAATGGACTCAACAAGGCCTATTATTTTCTAATCTGAGCATTATAAATTACAGAAATGATTACAAATCATTTGAGGCCATGTGACAATGCCTGATTGAAACAACTGCTGTTGTTTTATAATACCTATTCTTTCACTTAGTATTTAAAAAAGAAAGAAAGAAAGAAAGAAAGAAAGAAGTAGTAGTATACAGTGCATAGTGTGCAGTATTCAGCAAGCATAAGCTAATATTCCATTCTGAACACAGATTCTATGCATATTACCCTGCTTCATCAGGGCACAGCTGCATCAGAGCTACAACAGCCTTGCACGTCATATTTATTCAACTAGCCTGCATAAACAGGTTACTATATACGCTGTTTCAGCAAATATGGATGAGTCTAAGAAAACTGATGGCAAGAGGAATATAATAACTTCTCAAGACTTTCAGTGAATACGCTAAGAAACAAGAAAATGAAGGCCCTGTCATATCATACAGTCATGGCTTGCATGATTAATTCTGCCTGCATGACCTCAGATCTAAATACAGTAACAATTACTGCCAAGAAATATCCTATTTTCTTATACATATGTACAGTATGTGTGATATATACATATACAGTATGTGTATACAGTATACATAGAGTATGTGTGACCCGAGCGATCACAACTAAGGAGGATCTCATTGTGATGTACACACAAGAGCAATGTTGGCATCCAAAAAGGTGTTTATTTAGAGCAGATGTGCAAAAAAATATGAGCATAAAAACAACAGTTATTAATAAAACAGTCTAAAACTGGAACTGCAAGGTACTAAAAATAATACTAAAACAATATTGCTGGAGTTTACCGCACTTAAGCGGCATTACAATAACCTTGTTCCCCCTTGCTACTAGTGATAACCCATGAACGCACACATTCCTGCGTACAATGTAATGGGAACATACCATTTTTTTTTTAAATATAAAAACTCTTGCCTCACCTTGATTAAGTACATAAGAATTAAGAACAAGAGGTAGAGTTAAATAGGTGAATACAATAAAAACAATGGATAAAACCAAGAAATATTTGCACAAACCTTTCCAAAAATAGCTAAAACGAGCACTTTCCACAAGTTTGGGCAACTATTACGCAATGCCTACTCAGCTAAAACAAGAAATAAACACCAGCAAAGCACACATATATTAAAATAAGAGCACAGGACGAACACAATAAAAACCAGTGATAGAAGAAAACTGTAGGTTACAAACCTATTTGTCTGTCTGTCAATGATCTATCGATCATCTGATGGCCATTTTGAAAATACTGTGACAGTTTCAAAAAGAATGACAATGACTCGACCTCAAATTGAAAATCAATTTCAATAATAGAAGTGGTTGGATGTTGTCGTTCTCTAATGGGAAGACAACACAAGTAATTGAGGTCAATTATCCGTGTTTTCTCTGCTGTGATGACTTCTTGGGCTGTGCACGAAGCCAGTAAATCAAGTGCAAAGTTAAACTGATATGGGATCGTTGACGATTTTGGAGAGAGCAGTTCTCCAATAAGACAATGACAACGCGAGCAGGTTAATAGTTGCAAAAGGCAATTTCAAATGACCGCTTGGCTGTAGTTACTCTTGTCGTTAACATACCTACCCGGCGGGGATAATAGACTGTTTAAGCAGTTCTATGCTGAGGTGGAGGTCTTTTACAAAACGCACACCATTCCTGAAAAGGAAAGGTGATACTATTAGGTACACTTGCTCTGCAACCACACACACGAATTTTCACAATGTCAAAGCAGTGTTCCATTAGGTCACGGGATCGGAGTGCCTGATAATAGGGCTCGCCGCTCAAGCAGGGGATTATGGAAACTGAGAATAATATTAAGGGAGATAGGAGCCCAGTCAACCTTAAAGGGGAAAAGTCAACCAGACAACACACAGACTAAATATATTATTGGTCCGTGCTAGTAGTTTAATTTGGTTATATAAGCATGGAAATTAATATGATAAAACTCGCTGAAAGAGTATTGATGTAATTAATAGCAATATTTCGATTGACAAAAACAGGGGCAATTGTTTAATGGGCGTTAGCCCTCAAGTGCTGATCGTGGCATTACAGCGTGCAAGTGCACCAATAGAGGGCACAGTTCTGACCACAATCTCTGATTTGAAACGTTTCCTCATGTTTCCTCATTTGTGCTTTAGATGTGTGCACAGATATGCTTTCTTTCCTTTTCTTTACTTTTACATAACTGATCTTTCTTGTGTTTTGTTGTGTGGGATTTGGATAAGCCATGCTCTAGTCTAATAAAAAGACTGGACTGACTGAAATAAAACTCCACGGACCGTAACCATTGATAAAGACAGTGTTCCTATCCAGTTTTGACAAAGCCATTTGATCAAATTATGTATTTTAGAACATAATTGTGAAAGACCAGAAATTTAATTCCAAAGTGGCGATGTTTCTAACTCATGAACTCACATTGTTCTTGTTATCCAGGAGTAAGAGCACTGTCTAATAAATGATTGATAAGAAACCATTTAGGTACTTTCCTTGTCCAGCCCATCGGCTTTTAAGAAAAAGAAGAAGAAGAAGCACTTGAACAGTGATGCCATTGACGGTGGCACATTCCGATAATTTTAAGTAAATGATGTTGAGACTCAGTCTTCGTGTCTGGTATTCTGGTCTTCTGAATGCCACAACATAGGTATTCTTCAATTATACCGTCCAAAACCTGTTTTTGCTGTTATTTTGAGTTGATTGTGTGGCCAAAGCGTTGTCCAAAAATCTGATTCATCCCAAAGTTTATTTTCCCTTATGGACCTGGGCCTATTCTTGTGAACTTTAATCTAATTTCAAAATAAGCTACTGAATAACTATACCTCCTCAATTACCCTAATTATACACTTAAAAGACTAAAAGAGAATCACAAGGTTTCATAAAGAGCAGCATATTGTTATCGTTTAATCACCAGCACACCATTCATGATTCATGTACCTGATTTCTCTCCACATTGTCTGTAAGGACAGGCAAGATGGTGTTACATATTTCTTAAGAAGCCACATGCATAACCTACCAGTCAAGTAGCTGCTTTTTTCTCCCGTTGTAATCCACCGGTTCCTTTTTGCTTTGACGTGGAAGTGTGTTGCATTTATGGGGAATGGGGGTATAGAATAGGAGGAGGACTCTTTGCATCCTGGGAGACAGTGAATGCGGTTGTTCAACAAAGCCCAGACACAGAGAAATGAAGTGAACGTCTGTCTCCATGACAGTCACTTTGTGAAGACTGTACATAAAATGAAAAGAGTAAATTATTGCTTCAAGCTAGCTGAGGCATAATTGCTACAGTAAAAGTCTCTGTAAAATATATATGGTATATGCAACCCATTTAAAAACAGCATTTTTTTGTTATTTAAAGGTAAGTAGCCTAATATGAGACTATGGGATTAAAATTAAATAATGCTGAACTAGGAAAGGCTTCCTAAATAGCATGCAACATTCAGTATTATGATGGCTTTATGTTTTGTTTTTCTTTATTAAGGGACATTATCTGAATGGCCTATATAATCTCTCTGCACTGTAAAAATGATTTTTCAAAATAAAAGATTATTTGAGCATGCATTACTACAAAAAATACTAAAATGGCATGTTCCATCGAATGTTTTACTTGTTATTTCTTTGTAATTGTTTGTAAAATTTGCTAGAAATTACTGAGTGAAAACGGTTTCTTCATCACTTTTTGGTGTGTGCCTAGTTAAAACTGAAAAAGGTGTTTATATTCGGTATCCATTGAATAAAGTAATTAAAATAATGAGAGCAGATGTTGAAAAATATGGCAATCCCCATCTGTTATCATCCGACTTCTGTGAGACTGAAATATGAGATCAGTTACTCACGAGTCAATCTATACATTAGTGCATAGCGTCTGGTCAAAACACATTTACTATGAAGCCTCCTATCCAAATAAGCACACATAATGCATTATTTGTATATTTGCTATTGTTGAAAGTTGGTCATATAATTAATAATGAAAATAAAAAAATACCATTACTCCCTTGAGGTTTGTCTAAGTATGCATGGACTCTGCAGTTAGATACTTCCTCAGGGTCATGTGTAAAGGCAGTGGTTTCATATTGTGTAACAGTAATAATGATCTTTTCACGACATCGAGGCTATTGATAGGTTATCTTTTTTTTTTATGATGAGGACGCTTGGGATGATGATGATATCGCCCCCCACCAGCCCTATGATGGATGATGCATTTCCAAAACCTACAAGTCAAGATGATTGCAAAGGGTAATTATGTCTGCAAAAATACATCTCCAGAATTAGAGCTTATTCCAAAGATGCAAACTGGTATGCTGAGTCTCTAATGGAGATTTAAATAAATAAACAATTGCCAATACTAAAATCAATGTTTTATTAGCACTGTAAACAAAGTATTTTATGAAAGACAGCTTTTTACATTTATTTTCACAGTCATTCTAAACAGTTTTTTAATTAAATTAATAATAATAAGAATATGAAAAGTGACAATAAAGACCACTAAATTCAGTGTTGTTTTTTGTTAAAGACTTGCAGAAGGCGTTGTTGCATTTATATTCAGTTGTCTCTTAGAGTTTTTAAAATAAAGTGATGAATTCCATTTTTATTAATCATAATAATAATAAGAATGCAATGAAGTCCAAAAAAAATCGAGTTTTTATCATCATCATTTACAAACACCGTATTGGCAAAAGCAGCTTCTTAATTCTATTCAGTAAGCTCTAAAAGCTTTTTAAATAAACATTTTTATTAATCATTACATTTTTATAATAATAATCATAATATTTATAATGTAATTATACATATTTAAGGGCCAAAAAAGTCCTAAACAAATCTGTTTTATCAGCATTATAAGCAAAGTATTTAGCAAAAGACGGCTTTTTTAAATTTATATTCACAGTCATAAGAGTAAATAATTTGAAAAATCATTGCATCAGCAAACACTAAGAGCAATTATATACATTCTTATTCAACAAAGTAAGCATTTTTGAATGCCGTCTAGCAGCCGCTAGTTTTAATGACAGAGTTGGTGGGTGAGTTTGACAGGAACGGCAGAGCAATGAATGCGTTTGATATCTGTGGCAGTTGGGCTTTACCTCCTGCCATTCTAGGTTACTAATCATACTGCAGGATTTTAAGGGGATCTGTGTCCATGGTCCGAGCGCCTTTGTGTTTAAATGCTCAGTCCCAGCTGTCTCCACCTCAGCAGTGCTAGATTTGCTAGATAAACACTAGAGAGACAGACTAACCCCCTGCACTATTAATAAAGAAGATCAAATCGCTCCTGTGAGACTGGTGGAAAGACAGCTCGGTTCCAAAACTTAGTGAGCTGCATTGCTGTCTACTGCATGAAGATGTGGCCTTCTAAGACAGCATCCTAACTGGCCATTCATTGCTAATTTATGTCTTATATTTATGTCTTACTCTGGCTAAATTTTAAAATAAACTCAGGGTCATTGGTCACATGACACAAACACATCCTGGATGTTTCCATGGGTGATGTGAACTACGAAGAGCCTGGAGGTAAAGCAGTTTCTCCTATAGCCCACTCCCTAAAATAACCACGTCTGCTAGGATACCAGGCAGCACAACCATGCAACAACTATCCACAGGGCTTTAGAGGCCTGGGCACAATGCATGGCCAAGAGACTTGAGATTTTACTGTTTTGGATCCATGTCCAACTGAAGAAACATGAGCTTCTGCATGCATGGTCAAGCAAAGGGAACTGCATTTGACAAACTTAGGAATCAAGCACCCTGTTGAAACCCACTAAGATCAGAGCTACATTGTCTGCAGCATTTGATTTTATAACATTAGGCTGATAAAAGACAGCACCTCTCTAGAAAACATATCGACCAAATTTAATTTCGAACAACACATGGACTGAAAAAATTATGAATTGGTCAGCAGCAGACTGTATTGTTAATTGCAAACTATAATACAAATATATGGATATGGATGTTCCTACATTTCTTCACGTGTACACATATTGCACATACATGTTTCCATTTAGGCCTACATGTGTGTGGATATGATATACGTATATCTATATATATATAATATATATATATATATATAGTATATACGTGGTCAAATATTTACACACAACAGTGCCAGTACCTTATTGTTATGTGACATGTTACATTTATCGCATAAAGTGTAATATAAAAATTACAGACAGCTTGCAATATATGAAAAAGCGCAATTCCTTTCAGACCTATATTTAAATAACACAATATTTAATCTGTTATTTTCAATATCCATTAATAATTTAATAATTGAATGTTAAATATTAACGAAAATGTATTTCTTTGCAATTCTTGCCAATTAATGGATCATTTCGTTTCCGATAATATATCTAGAGGTAACATTACCACCCGCCAACCCGCCAAATGCGGGTGGATTCCAGTAGTGGCGGGTAACACAGTCACTCCCACTAGCCACTTTGGCAGCCTGAATTTTAATATACATTAACAGAGCTCGACATTAAAGGGGTCATATGATGTTGCTCAAAAAGAACATTATTTCGTTGTATTTGGTGTAATAATGTGTTTATGCGGTTTAAGGTTCAGAAAACACATTCTTTTCCACATACTGTTTATTATTTTTTCTCCTCTATGCCCCGTTTTTCTGAAACGTGTCGATTTTTACAAAGTCATCGGTCTGAAAAACAGGTGTGCTGTGATTGGCCAGCTATCCAGTGGGTTGTGATTGGCCGAATACCTCAAGTGTGTGACGGAAATGTTACGCCCCTGGCCATATTGTGTCAGGCCGGAGCGATGATTCAAAAACATGAAAACCCATTATAAACGAGGCATTCGTTGCATCCAGTGGGGACATAAGTATGGATTATAATGACTTATACTGTCACTTTACACGTTGCATTGCATCGCGCCGCGTAAACATAAAGCCATGTCTGCATTTGTGATCGGAGAAAGAACAAACAACAAGCCCTACTCTACACTAACCAAAAAACTTGCTTTAAATATAAAAAAAAAATATAAAAACTCTTTAAATATAAAAAAACGTACTTACAGCCTGTGAGTCAGAACAGACGGCATTGTAGCCTACTCTCCCAGGATCGGGAAACAGTCCTCCATAAAATGTGTTGCACATATCTGAATATTTGGGTTGTAGTGTTCTGGAACAGTGTTGTAAATACTTAATTTAACTTAACCACTGATTTCTAGTTGTCCATTTTTGGAAAGCCAAACAAAGTTTTCGCTTTCACAATGAAACACACAGCATCACACACAGCGGCCTAGAGTGAGCGTTGGCAGCCAGAGTGAGCAAAGGGCGGCGGGCTTGAGAACGGCGCGGCCGGGGCGGATTCGACGAAGGAGCGTCCGGAAGGCTTGCAGCAACCACATGTGACGACCAGGCTGGACTCCGGGCTTCGTCCACGGTGAAAGCTGATCCTGTGATCCACAGCGTGAAGTTGATGTAATTCCTCAGCAACCAGCATGGATCAGCCCCAGGCATGACGAAGCAGATATCATCCTCATTTGGAAGGCCAAACAAAGTAGTTTCGCTTCCACAACGAAACACACAGTGCCTTCACAACATAGCAGCGGCAACAACAATACTACAGCAAGAATAAAAGCTACGCCTTCTTTCTTTGTGTGAACATTTGGGCGGTGTTATGCAAATCTTCCCACATTGTGATGTAGACGTGTGGGGGCGTGTTAGAATGAGCTGTTCTAGGTAGGCGTGGCTGACTCTTAACTTTCATAAAGACTATCTCTTTGGATTGAGACTTTAGTCTTTGCAACTGTAAGGATCTCTTTATGCACCAAGAGCGTACACTCCAAAGAGAAAGGAAATGTTAAATCGCATACTATGACCCCTTAATGCTGTCCGGGACACAGTAGATTTTTGAAGGGCAGGTGAAAGAGAATTTATTGCCCGACCGGACAACAACGTATAAAACGTATAATTAGGGGAATCACAAAATTCAGCCAGAAGATCTGATTGTCTTAATTTGGGCAAGCGGTTAGTGGATTAATGTATGACAGTGACGACAAACAAAACAGGTCGTGGCAGTTGAGGTCCTGCATCTTGCGTGTGAAAACAAAAAATCTTGTGAAGTAATAAAACAAATGGAAGCAATGCAAAAGAAAGGAAACATACTGCGTAAAAAATTTAGTTTTTAGATTGATAAATGATATAGCTTACGGCCAATTGGACACGCCCAAAAGAGTGCAGTTTACCCTGAAAAGCAGTATGACTGCAAATTTAACATTGATTTTATGCAAGAGTTCAAACAAGTAGGCTAGTTATTAAGTGACTTACATTGTAGACTCAGTCAATGCTGACTGTTTATGCCCATTAACGAAAAAAATAGTTCCAAAACAAAGATCACAGCATTAGTCGAGATGCTGGAGCAACTAACACGCTGTGATTCGTTACTAAATGATTCAGTGTATCGAACGAGTCAATGATTCAGTAACCCAATTATAAAGACAGGCACTTGGTTCATTCTTGAATGAATCAGCCGTCTGAACGAATCGTTTGAATGAATGACTCAATGACTCACTCAATAAGACAGTCACTGGCTGCCACCTGCTGGCGGTTTCCTTTCATATTTAAAAGTATTTTGTGTTTGTATATTTAAAAAAAATTTTTATTGTAATTTAAAACATAACATTATTTATGCAGTTGTAATTTTGCAGCGTACATACATTCATGGCATTCGTGGCATGCTACATTTGAGCGTCATTAAATTGTCTGGTTGTAACAGGCGTCTAAAAGCACTCAGCGCCTACTTTATTATGCAGGGAAAGACTGTTTGTTGATTTGATTCATTTGATTGGTAACGTCATAGTGTCTCGTTATATTAACTGTAATTATTAGTAAAATTTATTTAACTGTTTGATATGAAAAATTATGCATACATTAAATAAGGTTAGTAAAAAAGGCCTTTTATATTGCCAAAAATTACCTGGAAATCAATTTAATGAAATTTTAGTATGCAGTCATGAAATTTAATTATATATAATGTAATTTCCCAGTAACAAAATTATGGCCGGTGAAAATGCTGAGTGGCTAGAAATCTTAGAAAACCACTAGCCACAGTGGCTGGTGAGCAAAAAAGTTAATGTCAAGCCCACTGTAGATCTTTGATATCACATAAATACATAAATAAATAAAAGCTGCAACCTAAAGAAGGTAGAATGTTTAACACCCCTAGCTCTACTAGGGTCCTGCTCAGCGTTAAACACTAGAATATGATGGCAACGTCATAACGTCATGTTTTCATCTGCGGTCACGAAACGAAAATACTATTAAATACTACTACAATTACAATTTGTAGAATATACTTTATATTAACAGACTTTCTATTAACACAATACATGTGATGACAACCGTTTGTTGTTGCTTCAAGTCATTAAAGTAGCCCTGTCAGCAGCCTTGCTTAATTTATATTTACATATTGTATTTGCATATTGATTGACAAAGAATATGCTTCAATACAAGCCTGCTGGGTTTGAAGTTCCAATGGGCAACAGCTTCAAGATAAACTCTGAGTATGTGTAGCTGTCTAACTTTTGCTCGCTTAAGTCTGTTTGTGCTGGCATACTGAGGAGAGGAGCAGTCTTTTGTAATGTTACCTCCAGGCTGGTAAGCCTCTCTTAACCCTGTCATGAAATGAGATGCTATAAATAGACTCATCAGTGCTGGAGGCAAGATTGGGAGATGAGTGAGGCCCGGTCTGGAGGAGACTCATTGGAAAGAGTTGTTGATCTCTTGTTATGCGGAGGAGGTTTATATGAAAATGTGTTTGTTAGGACTGAAATGTATAAGGGGTTTGCCTAATGGAAAGAGACGTCATTACAGCATGGCCTGTTTATCCAGTGGCTCAGGAACGCTAGATTTATGGATTTGGTCGGAAAGTCTTTGGATGAGATGATTAGGAATAGAAACAACAACCCAGTATGATTTTCCTATAAGCCTACTATCTGCACTTGGTACAATCTCAAAGACAATACATTCTTTGTGAACTGAACTGAAGAACATGCAACTTAAAGTGCTACTTCTACTTGATTTAACCAATAAAAATATGCTTTGTTGGTTTAAATGAATATATTTAGGTTAATTTTGTTAATACCATTTACTACTTATTTTTTTGGGTTACCTAATTAGCAGTGCTATACCAATCACTTTTGCATTCTGTTCTTAGAAATTTCTTGAACTACCATAGAAGATTACAGGATCTTTTTAGCCATTTAACAGGTGATATCCAGGACAAAATACTTTTGACATGCACCCTGCAAAGTCTCAGCTCTGCACAACTACAAGAACAAGGTGCTAGTGTTTTTGTACCATTGTTTCTTCAGAATAAAACTTGATTTGTGGGTTAAATACTCCTTCTTTCTTTGAAGGAGGTTTTAGCATGGGAAGAATAAGGAAGGGTAAAGGGAAAATAAATTAAATCAGACGAACACAGGACTCACTCTCCCACTGAGTCTATGAAACAACTCAGTGAAGGGCCATATTAAGGACAAACATCTGACTTAAATTTCCTGCTTTTCCAAACAGTACAGTGTGATCTGGTTACCTTACACAGTCTCTCCTCAGATGACATCCTTACTTAAAATTATTTATCTAATTTTGACTCATTTGCTAAGCTCCACTCCAAAATACTTAATGTGAATACTGACATTTTCTATGTAAAGTGATATAAATAAATAAATAAATAAACTTTAAATTTAGCATTGGATAACAAAAGTTAAAATTATAAAATTAATTTGACATTAGTACTAACTACACTTTTTAAAGTTGTACTTAAGTGTGGTAAGAAACAATAATGAAAGTGTACTCTCTTGAAGTACACTTAAATGGCTTTTTATTTCACTAATAATATATTATCAGCAAGCACAGTTTTGTAAAAATATACTCTTAAGATCTGAAGTACACTGCAAGTGCACGTTCAGTACAAACACACTTCTTTTTCACAAGGGATATGGATTTGTAATGACATTAGGGGTAATAGTGATAACATTTTCAAAGTATTTCTTTAACAACTAGACCATCCAACCCTGTTTAAGTCATCATCTGAACATATCTGTTGTACTTTTGAGTCTCAATGATGCCAGTATGGTAGCAACACACATCTAGTTATCTGAAAAGGCAAATGTTAAAGATTGATGGCAGTGAGTATATCCACGCTGCATATGAAACACAAGCTGGATGGCTGGTAATAGCGTAAGCTCTGAGATGACAGATGTGTTGGGCGTTTGCCGTCATTAGTCCATCTGTTGCTGTGATGATGAGATGACTTCCCAAACTCCACACTTGCATCCTATTGAATATCATCCATATTCACTTTCTTTCTACAACAGAGGGAATCCCCAACTGATTTATCAGTGTTAAGTATCACAGCTACCAATAAAACAACACAACAGGGCTTGTTTGATTAAACAGACGTATAGATTAATAACATTGCATACAGTAGCAGATCTAGTAAGTTCCATGGATCAGGATCACTCCATAACTGAGAGAGAAAGATAAAGGGGATGATGGGGAAGGACTTGGGGGGGGGGCTGCTGTGATTAGAAAGGAGAGAGTGGAAGAGGGAGAGATTACCCTTGGAAAGGTGCAGAAAATAGCTCCACAATATTCTCAGAAACCAAACAGAGTGTCTGTTATCAGGACGTATGGAAAACATCTTTTAACACAATCCCCTAGAGTGACAGAGAGGTGGAGAGGGACTGAGGGCAAGATTTAGGGGCAAAGTGTATGGTATTAAGTGGAGAGAGCGGGGGATATTTCTTGAAAACCTTACAATCCTTCTTCCCATTTGGACCCCCCCCCCAAAAAAAAAACACTTAAAAGGTAATGTCCAGTGGAGTTGGGAAACAAATAATTGTTGATTTCTCCACTTTTTGCTATGCCTGCAGTGGCGCAAGGAGGTATGAAGTTCTCCTGAAGTTCAGGTCCACAGGTGTAGTATATCACATCACTATGAACATGATCCATTAACTTCTAAAAGCCAGAAAGTGTCCAAACACGATTTATTTAAACAATATTTATTGTTTTGTGAAATGTTTAATTGGAATGTGTGCTTGTGCTGACAATAAATTTTTAAAGGAATAGTGCACTCTAAAAATGAAAATTTTGTTCCAAACCTGTTTGACTTTCTTCTGTGGAACATAAAAATCATATAATATATGTTTGAAAAATGTCTCATTGTTTTTTGTACATGCAGTTAAAGTCAGTGGTGAACACAACTGTATTATTACTAACGTTACTCAAAATATCTTATTTTGTGTAGAGGAAAAAATTCATACAGGTTTGGAACGACATAAGAATGAGTAAATGATGAATAGGATTTTCAGTTCTTGGGGTAAACTATGCCTTTAAGATTGACTTTTGTGTCCATATGCTTTTTGGGGCCACTGTGCAGCTGTATCCTAAACGCTGAGACCACTATTAAAGTGCATCTTGCATTGTTTTCTAATTAAGTAAATAAGTTTTTCATTGTAAATTTCACTATCAGCTTACAATTTAAGTGAAAAAATGAATTAACAATTTACATGGATTTCAGCATTTCTTAGCATATCCCTTTTCTGAATGTCATGTGCACTCAAGCCACATGATCCATTATGTCCTAATATGATTTTAGAATGTCCCAAAGATCATCTTGTGCTTCATTGTAAGCAAAAACGATAGTGTACAAATTAGTTTAAAGGGTCAGTGTCACAAATTGCTTACATAAGAGACCGTTTGTTAGGACAATGTATTTAAAATAACTTATGTGAGTACTTACTTTTAGATGGACTTTGAACATGTGAATAAACTTTTCTTCTGACTTCTTTAAATCTGAATTAAAGAATCATAACTAAAGGCAACTAAAGTCAAATAAAAATGTGTTTTGTCACATTAAAATGTTTCAATAAAAAAACGTCCATTGCAAGAGAGGAGGTCTGTAAACATTCTCCAAGTTGTTTGTTTGCTCTGGCTCGCTTCTCTCTCACAAACGCTTGAGGGGCAGAAATGAAGCGAGGGAATGAGACGCAGATGATGAAGACAAGAGTTATTACTACGAAACAGAAAATCTTACATAATACACGTTTGGGTCCAAGCACTTTTCTGTCCATGCTTGTATTTTACTTTCATCAATAGCAATGTGATAATGGCACAGCCCTTTAAAATGAAGACCGAATACTCTGATACATAAAAATGAAAAATTGCCAGATTTACACCTGTTGATGAATCCTAAATCATAAACCGCATCCACTTGTTTTAAGCTAAACAAAATTGTTATGCTTGGACTAATGGATTAAGAATAATACATTTAATTCACGATATATTCTCTGAAAATAAGTCTTAATATCATAACACAATTGAGCTTTTCAAGCATGTTTCAGGAATAGATACTTTTAGATATTTTCTACTAGAAAACACGACAAAAATATCATAAAATCATTGTTTTTTCAAATTGTTGTAATAGATTAAAATCTTTTTATATTTATTTCAGAATGAATGTAATTCTCACAAAACTAAACGAGGCCTTATAAGGACACAGGACTGAAGAGGTAAGAGGGAATGTATGTGTTTGTGTTTGTGTGTGTGTGTGTGTCTATACGCAGATGGGCTTTATCTAGTGTGCTGGTACTTTTAGTGTTGCTGTGTTGTATTTATAGCTCATCTTGATAGAAAAAGCCTGCCCAAACCCTACCACTCCAATTAGTCACTCCATAGGTGGAGTAATTTAATCAGGAGAACACACAACCCCAGCCGAGAGCCTCTACGCTCAGTCTGGCCAGACTCTTCACACAGACAGACAGCTCTTCTCCTGAGGTAAGAACCACAGGCACTCGTGTCTATACAGGTAGATTATACTAACGCCAGATCACACTCGTGAGCAATGATACAACTACCATCCATCACTAAACCTCTGTTCTCTGTCAGAATCACTCCAGTTTGTGCTAGTATCTGTCATGTCAATGCCTCTGTCATCACATCTGCTGCTTTATGGTTGTTCTTCTGTCATTCTGCACAGTCGCTATTAGGTGAATATATCACTCATTTAGACCAAAAAAAAGCATAACAAATAAAAATCCAGTAAAAATTGTAATATTGTGAAATATTATTAAAACTTAAACATTTATTTGAGTCTACTAACAAATGTCTGCAGTAAAGAATTTGTCTCACAGTGGCTTGGTATTGTGTTAACGGGTTTGTATATGACACACTAAGGTCTATGACAGCTTTAAGTCTCTCTTAAAACATTTATGGAGAAGATAAAAGGCACGGTGGGCGTTTATAGAGTCCTGATGGGTGGTCAGACTCTTGTCTCACTCTCTCCATGGAAATGGATTGTGCTGGAGCAGGAATGGGGGTGTGAAGGTTGTGTGTGGGGCGCGAAAACAAGGTCTTAATCTCAGGAGGGTTAGTCTTCCATCCACCTGTCTGGCTTCTCTTTTTAGTGTCGTCTAAAAGCTTTCTGTTTATCTTTCCGACCTCTGCTATACTTTTAATTAGCATTGTGTGATATGTTTGTGTGATGACACTCGCAGATGTCTCCGAACACAGATGAGGATTATAAAAAGAGAGATTAGAGAAATACCAAGTCATGCCCAAGAGAGATCTTGTTAGAGGAGATCAGTTTAGATCAAGTGTGCCGGTGACAAAATTTCATAAACAAAAGTGAATTAGCTTAAAAGAGGGCTTTACAAACTGCCAAGAATGCTTCAGCTGACAAACAGGATAATTTTGATATTTAAGCTTTAACAAACATGCTTATCCATCTTAAATCTTCAACTGAATTATTGCAGCCACCACCAAACTTGCTTGAATGAATGTAGTCTTGTCAAATTTTACAGGGTAGTTGCAGGCAATCATAGCGAGGATTCTATGTATTTACTGGACTGAAGATTAGAAACAAACAATAAAAGACAATAAAGACAAATAAGATTAGAATGACAACATAAGAGGAATCAAAAGAATGAACCCAAGTATAATTATTTAGATCTATTGCATGATATTTTATAAATGTTATCATTTGCTTGCTTTAGCACATCTGTATCACTGCACATTAGTTTATGTCATTCCCAATTTAAGACTAACCCCATCAGGTTGTCAGGAACCTTTTTTGCTTCCTACATTTAGATACGTCTAAGGCAAAGTTGTAAGTACTGTACATTTCCAAAAACAGCCCTAGATACAGGCCTCAAGATGACTTAAAACGATAAAATACGATGAAACAAACTTTTTATTAAAATAAGGCAAAACAACTATAAACTGAAGAACCAGTTTCCTTTGAAAAAACAGGTTCTCACAGTTTTGGAAAACCACTGGTTTACAGCAATCACAGATAAGAGTGATTGATTGATAAATCATTTCAAACTTCATTTAAACAAATTAGTTAAAGTTAATTTAGTCATTTTATTTAAACAATTCACTTTATCCGTACTGTGTCAAACCAAGGCAAGATTTTGTCAAGTTCAGTACGATGGAAGGAAAGGTGCTTGAAAAAATGGTCACACTATATTTTAAGGTCCAATTTTCACTATTAACAAACCATTAACTAATACTTTTGCCTCAATAAACTCCTAATTAACTGCTTATTAATAATTAGTAAGGTAGATGTTAAGTTTAGGTATTGGGTCGGATTAGGGATGTAGAATATGGTCATGCAGAAAATGTGCTTTATACGTACTAACAAACAGCCAATATGTTGGTATAAGAGGGATGCTAATAAGCAAGTTAATAGTGAGAATTGGTCCCTATACTAAAGTGTTACCAAAAAAACATTAGTATTTAGTGGCACAGTATGGTCATGGTCATCCTGTGTACATAGTACATAGTAAGTCATGGTCAGACCCATGGACAACCTATTTCCACAAGAAAATATGGTCAGAATAACCTGCAGTATGCTATTTTGATAGTGTGAAAAGACGTAGAAGGAAACTAATGGAAAGAATTGAGATGGCTTGCCAGTTGGATGGAGAAAGGGAGAAAGCCTGAAGAAGTGAGACAGCAGAAAAGGGCAAGACAAACAGGAAGCAGAGGAGGGGGGAGTGAAGGACTGACTGTGCAAGTCAAAGAATTTTCTTAGAAGGATTTTAAGCAAGAGAGCCGCTTCTCCTGGTTTCCATCTGCTGCCTTTTATGGTAAAACAGTAGAGGGGGATTTGGTGTAGTAGTAAAGCCCGGGCCGGACGAGGGCTCAGTTAGACAAACTCACAACGGGATAGCAGGGGGCTGAGGAACAGGGAGAGAGCGTGTGCGGGACACTGGGGACCCCTGAGGCGGTGGCACGGAGTGAGGCGGCGCTCAGCATCACAGGGCTCATGGGAACAATACGCAGAGAGGCTTGACAGGTCCAGGACTCAGACAGCCGCGTGAGTAGATGTCATTCTGTTATTAAGAATAATTTAGAAGAAATCACAATTTCTCTCTCAATTAATTTCACATAAGATACACATTGAACACCAATGTTTCTTTGAATGATTTGCCTTCAGATCAGTTTTAGAATCAGATCAGTGTTGTAACAATAGAATTATGTGGCCTATTACAGGAAAGATAGATTATTCTCAGAAAAAGTCCATTCATGTTTCTAGGTAATCGCATGCTTGCCAGCAGAGGCACATTTACGTACGCACACGAACACATGCTGATACATAACATAATGGCTGACAGCTGGAGGTGAGATAACAGGCTGGTTATGATGCTATGATGTACTACACTTTGGAATTCCAGTGTGCTCCATCCAGTGTGCACTAGGACTGAGAATGACTGATCACTGTTAGCCATACAGAGAGTGAATTGCTGATGCTTCTGATGTTATGAGCTTCTGATGTTATGGTTAGCAACATCTGATATCTCCTTAAACACTAAAACGTTTATAAACCCTCATCTCTTAATATATTTCTTTCTTTCTTTCTTTCCTTCTTAATTTCTCGATTTTTTTGTAAAACCATTATCATATAAATGTAACCAGTAAAAGCTGATGAGGAGTTTAATGTTAAAATGTTGCAAAATGTATGAAATGGGCTCCAAAAGTCTGAGACCCCTAGTGAAATTGCCTATAATTCTGTAAATTGTATTATTATCATAAAAAAAATTGAGTTAGATGTTGAATGGGAAATGTATTTATTATAATTAACCAAAACTAAAACCATATAAATTAAAATAAACATTAATTGAAATGTTTAAGTACTAAAATAACTAAAAAACTAAAACTAAAAGTACAATTTAATTTAAATATATTGTCTATATATAGACAAAAATGCTAAAACTTTAAAATGAAAATATTAAAAAATCTAATTCGAAATATTAATAAAAAACTATAACTGCATATCAATAACAATAAAATAACACTGCTTTATTGATGCATGAGTTTCTCCAGCAAAATCTGATGATCATGTTCTCCAGCATGATTTGAGACGATCCAAAGAGCATCTTGAGCTTCAGTGGAAGCAAGCACATCTGGAAATAATTTCACAATCATTGTATAAGTGACCTAAAAAATACAAATCTGAATATCTCACAACTCAATAGTTAATGACAGTTTGAGCAAAATAAATATAAACAAAGATTGCATCATTTTGACATTTTCACACATCTCCTTATACTCTTCATCACAGGACTGAAAGGCAGAAGAGAAGATGACA
The DNA here is from genome assembly GCA_018155175.1 of Sinocyclocheilus anophthalmus. Classification (NCBI taxonomy): domain Eukaryota; kingdom Metazoa; phylum Chordata; class Actinopteri; order Cypriniformes; family Cyprinidae; genus Sinocyclocheilus; species Sinocyclocheilus anophthalmus. Next base: position 258,125 of record JADLZN010009472.1, on the reverse strand, counting down.
GAGCGTTATGACTGCCACTACTGCAAGGAGTCTCTGTTTGGGAAGAAGTATGTTCTTCGTGAGGAAAACCCTTACTGTGTGAAGTGCTATGAGAGCCTGTACTCCAACACCTGTGAGGAGTGCAAGAAACCCATCGGCTGCAACAGCAGGGTAACATCGCTTAAAATAACATTCTGTATGAAGTTGCAAAAAACCGACCAATCAGATTAGAGCTTACAGATCTGAAAAGTGCATCAGCTGGTCATCAAACAGACTGTGGATGGGTCCATATGTGTGTTACTATCTCTAATTCAACCATTGTCATGAAAGCGCATCTTTTGTGGCTTTAGGATCTGTCCTACAAGGACCGTCACTGGCACGAGGACTGTTTCCACTGCTTCCAGTGCAAGCGCTCACTGGTGGACAAGCCTTTCTCTACCAAAGATGAGCAGCTGCTGTGCACCGAGTGCTATTCTAATGAGTACTCCTCCAAATGCCATGAGTGCAAGAAGACCATCATGCCTGGTTAGAGATTCTTCATTGTGGGAGGAACTATTACCTCATATTAGTAGATGTGTTTTTTTATACTCATGCACTGCCATAAAAACATAACTATTCCTTCAGCGACACATTCTTTCCATTAAAGCAAAAGAAAACGGCTTCCTTTCACACAGAGTCTATCTTTGCCCAGATCTTGTGAAGAAAGGATAACTGTCATTATATATCGCTGACAGATATATTAGAGGCCCGTCATGACGTCAAAGCAATAGATTAAGTGATCTGCTCAACTGGTAATAGATATTCATTCATAAATCTTCAAAGACAGGTCCTCATGACCATGTAAACATGCCACACTCTTATTAACCCATTATGTTTTATGATCAACCACTCTTTTTATGATATTGATCAATCAAAATGAATAGATGGAACCAAGTTTAGATTTATTATATGTGTAGTAGCTGTTTAATGAATGTGATTCAGTTTGTGCTCACAGTCCTGTGGAATGCTCCAGCTCTTACTGAGTGAAACTTAATATTTCAAATCTGGAGCACATGGATTTAAAAGATATGAGCCAGACTTTTTAAAAACAATGAAACTCTGTGCTGTCTCTGTTTACACCACTGCTGGCAGTTGCTCCATGTCTGGTGTTTATTGGACTTTCGTCTGGATGTGTTAAAAAAGAATTATGCTTTGTTTTCTTAACAGCTAAACTTTCCTGCCGCATTACAGATAAAATGGGGAGGGTAACACTTTATTTCGATAGTCCACTTTAGACATTCTATTAACAGTAAGTAACTTTGCAACTACATGTCAACTAGCAGTTAGTAGAGTATTAGTAGACTGTCTGCTTAATATCTTCTAACATTTCTTTGTCAACATTCTACTAATTCTAAACCTAACCTAACAGTCTACTCTAAGAGTTAGTAGACATGTAGTTGCAAAAATAATGATAATTAGTTGACATGTAGTTACAAAGTTACTTATAGTTAATAGAATGTCTAAAGTGGACTATCGAAATAAAGTGTAACCATGGGGAGTACTGTAAACCTGATAACCTGTGACTGATAAGACTATATACAACCAATATTTTGTCCTGTAATGATTATTTATATAGAATTGGTTCTCATAGAATTTGGCGTAAACTTTGTGAATTGTAAATATGTGTAATTTTACTATATTAAAAAAATACAATAGGCCACTTAGCCATTTAAATATGACCAAATGCCTATTTGAGTAAACAAGCAAAACAGTTAAAGACAAATGAAATACATAATCAAATAAATAAAAAGATATTAAGTCCTCATGTTTGTATGCATAGCGCCTGATGAAGACCTAGTTTGGGTCAAAGCATTGCAGCTTATTAAAGTTTTTATGGGAGCATTTTTAACATGAAGTCATAAATTAATTAACATTCAAACATACAAATATCTCAAAATTGTATTTGTCTATACACATACACTACCATTCAAAAATGCTGAATTTTGAAAACTTTTTAAAATAATTAATAATTTTAATGAAGAATGATTTATAATGGAATTATACTGATTGACATCTGTGTTTGACTACATTTTTAATCAAATAAATGCAGCCTTTGTGAGCATAAGTGACTTTTTTCAAAAACATTAAACATAGTACAGACCCCCAAACTTTTGAACGGTAACGTACTTTACTAAATACATGGACTAAATATTATAATTGGATATAATTATGAGGGCATAGAAAGTATCTGATATTCTAGTGTAACATGACCTGATATTTTGGACAAGGACATATATCTACCAACTTCCTCCATCTTTCATTATAATTTCATAATATGTACCTTGAGTGTTATGGATCACAGTCTCGTTTTAACATGCTTCACTTCATAAGCAGAATGTTGTTGCATTTGGGTTAAGATGGCTCTCTTCGCTCCCTCAGGCTCCAGGAAGATGGAGCATAAAGGAAACAGCTGGCATGAGACCTGCTTTACCTGCCAGCGCTGCCAGCAGCCAATTGGCACCAAGAGCTTCATCCCCAAAGACGACCATAACTACTGCGTGCCCTGCTACGAAAAGCAGTTTGCCATGCAGTGTGTTCACTGCAAGAAGGTAGTTACAGTTGAAGTAACCTACAAACTACAACACAGGAGTTAAATATACAAGCTACAAGTACATTAAACATTAAGACATCAGTCAACTATGAGTGAAATACAGTCCATGCAGCCACAAAATCAAGCTATTCTATGCATACAGATAGCAGTAGTAGGAATACATAACAGGGAAGTATGTTATTTTGATCATAGTCAATGTCTTCATCTACTTTCTTGTCTGTGTAGCCCATCACCACTGGAGGTGTGACGTACCATGACCAGCCGTGGCACAAGGACTGTTTCCTGTGCACTGGCTGTAAGCAGCAACTGTCTGGCCAGCGCTTCACCTCTCGTGATGACTTTGCCTACTGCCTTAACTGCTTCTGCAACTTGTATGCTAAGAAATGTGCCTCCTGCACCACCCCCATCAGTGGTACGCACAATCCAACAAATTAAACTACAAATAGAAATAGCTTCTATATGGAATTACCTTAATTCCGATCGAACCGATCATGTATGATTGTTTGAAATCAGGGTTGTGTGCCATTCAGAATTCAATTGAGAATGTATTTCAATTCCAAGTCCATTCTTGAATGTAATTCAGTGTAACACAGTGTTGTTTTTGATAGCTAAAACTTAAACTACTATGAATATGTTTTTGTTAATTGCAATAAAGCTGAAATAAAAAAAAAATACAAAATATTAGATTAAAAGATGTACCTTAAAACTTAAAATTTAGAAATTGCTACCTTTGCAACTAATGAAGAACGTTGAGGTGAAAGTATTAAAACTAAACTGAAATAAAAGTAAATGAAAGCTAAACAGAGCTATTAATAAACATACTGTAAAAATGACAACAGCACATAAGAAAAATTCTAAAACTAAAATTCTAAAACGGATAGTTCCAGTCCTTGATTTCGATTGGTTGAGCCGCGTTCTAAAGCTGTTGTAAATTACACTACAAAGGTACACCTTTGTTTATTTCTGTGTGCTGCTCGGCAACTACTTTGTTGGAACCACAACTGTTTCTGAGGAACTACATTGTTTGGTGGAAGAATACTGTTTTTATTAACATCATTACACTTTATTTGCTCCGTTTTATTCTGTGAAACCTTACTACATATGGAATTAACGTTACAAAATTGGATTTTATGTTTATGTTCAGTTTCTTTTTAATTAAAGCAATAAGCCCCGTGGGAAGAGGAAACAGCCCAAAGCCCCTGTGGTTTACAGTGAATTTATAACAGCTAAGATTTGATTTTAGTGGGGGTAAACAATTAAAACAATGACTCTTAGCTGTTATAAATTCACTGTAAACCACGGCTTCTTGGGGATTATTGCTTTATTAAAAAGAAAACTGAGCATAAACATAAAAGCCCATTCATAATATTAACAAATGCTATGATAGTATAAGTGATATTAAAATAACACTGGTGTAGCAAACAGGATAAAAATGGTCATTTAGCTCAAATCTACCAGCATCCATGAACTGTTAAGCAATACAGCTACATCTCTTTGTTGCCAGTGCTCATAACTTGTTTGCAATCACATGTAGGACTTGGAGGAAGCAAGTACATCTCCTTTGAGGAGCGCCAGTGGCACAACGACTGTTTCAACTGCAAGAAGTGCTCAGTGTCTCTGGTGGGCAGAGGTTTCCTCACCGAGAGAGATGACATCCTGTGTCCTGAGTGTGGCAAAGACATGTGAAAGCGTGCAAGAAACTGTCCAAGCATGCATGACATGCTTGAAATGTTCAAACCAAAGCATTGGCAAAGCATGAAACAGTGTGAACAATGAATACATTTAGGTACTCCATGGAAACATAGTAAACATTGTTGTAGCAAAGATTATAATAGTGTATGTATAGCAAGAGGCAGATTTTCTTTATTTCAGGAGAGTTATTTCAGCTTGTGTTAACATGAAGACTGAGGAAAAATTCTAAAGATTAAACTGTAAAAGTGAGGATACCATTAATATCTCTTTCAAATGTCTAACCAGCTCTCTGATGTGTTGCATAACCCATGTCTTAACTTGCAAAAAAGTATTTTGGTCTTTGTGTGTATCTAAAAGTTAAGGATGAATTCTAAATAAAGTACATATGCAATATCAGTAAAGCTTATTAAAACAAATAGACTACATGTTTTTTGTTTCTCTAATTGAATGGCATGAACTGAACTATTGCACTAGCAAGCACTCAGTACAGCTCAAACAATAAAACAGGACAATAGAGCCACCTAGTGTTGACAATGTCCCTGCAAAACAATGTGCATCCTCTTATAAAATATATTCTGTCAAAAACTTTAATTATTATGCTTTTATGCTTGAAATGAGTTCTGCAGACTAATGTAAACTGTGCCTAGGTTTGAATTTCTTGCGGATGGAGCACATAGTGAAGGGAAAGCATTCAACAAGTGTTTCACATCCATTTGCATCGTTTTATAGTTTTGATGACTTAGTTTCTTATTACTATGTTTAACATTTTAGAATAAGCTGTGTTTGGTTCATATTGTAATAGGATTTGGTAATAGGAATTCAGGAAAACATGCAAACTTCACTTTTCCCCTGGGGAAGGAGAAATGTTTCATTCTGTGATTTCAATGTCTTCTCTGGGACAAAAGCCTGAGAAGCAACTGCATGGAAAACAGGCATCTCTATTCTTTAATAAGAGACAGTGGAGTGTTTGAAAGCAGAACAGAGAGAGACAAGACTGAGAGATGAGTGACAGAATGAGAGAGCTGATAGAGAGAGTGTGAGCTGACAAGAGCGAAAGAGAACAAAGTGGAAGTTTGGTGAGCTCTGACTGGAGTTACAAGACCTACAAAGAAATGAAACAATGCTGAAAAGATGAAACGGACAAATCTAGCAGCACAATAGAAGCCATTATTGTGGAAATACAGGTAATTGGCCAACACTCAAAAAGGCTTCGTGCACTTTGCTCATTATGACCATTTCTTCACCGATTGACTGGAAATCTCTGCCTAACTGAGCAAGAACAAAAAATAAAAAAAAAAAAAACCCCAAAGGCTTGTGCACCTTCAGAACTAAATGTGACCCGGGACCCACAAAACCGAGGGGTTATATTTGTAGCAATAGCCAAAAAAAATTGTGTGGGTCAAAATTATCGATTTTTTTTTTTTATGCCAAAAATCATTAGGATATTTTGTAAAGATCATGTTCCATGAAGATATATCTACTGTAAATATATCAAAACTTAGTTTGATTAGTAATATGCATTGCTAAGGACTTATTTGGACCAACTTTAAAGGCGATTTTCTCAATAATTAGATTTATTTTTGCACCGTCAGATTCCAGATTTCCAAATAGTTGAATCTCAGTCAAATATTGTCCTATCTTAACAAACCATACCTCAATGGCACGCGTATTTATTAAGCTTTCAGATGATGTATACATGTCAGTTTCGAAAAATTGACCCTTATGACTTTTTTTGTGGTCCAGGGTCACAAATATCATTTAAATTAATTACAAAACTGCAAAAATGTTTGGTTCAGTAATTTTGTAGGGCGCATTAACTGTTTAAAAAGTGAAAAGCATATTAGAATGATTTATGAAAGATCACATGACACTGAAGACTAGAGTAATGATACTGAAAACTCTTTGCATCACAGGAATAAAGACATTTTAAAATGTCAAAACAGAAAACAGATATTTTAAATTATAATAATATACAGGATTTGCTCTATGTATTAACATGCAGCCTTGGTGAAATGAGAGACCTAGTTCAAAACCACACATATCTGTATATATACTGTATATATAGGTGCATCTCATAAATTAGAATGTCGTGGAAAAGTCATTTATTTCAGTAATTCAACTCCAAATTGTGAAACTCGTGTATTAAATAAAAATGCACTCAGACTGAAGTAGTTTAAGTCTTTGGTTCTTTTAATTGTGATGATTTTGGCTCACATTTAACAAAAACCCACCAATTCACTATCTCAACAAATTAGAATATGGTGACATGCCAATCAGCGAATCAACTCAAAACACCTGCAAAGGTTTCCTGAGCCTTCAAAATGGTCTCTCAGTTTGGTTCACTAGGCTACACAATCATGGGGAAGACTGCTGATCTGACAGTTGTCCAGAAGACAATCATTGACACCCTTCACAAGGAGGGTAAGCCACAAACATTCATCGCCAAAGAAGCTGGCTGTTCACAGAGTGCCGTATCCAAGCATGTTAACAGAAACTTGAGTGGAAGAAAAAAGTGTGGAAGAAAAACATGCACAACCAACCAAGAGAACCGTAGCCTTATGAGGATTGTCAAGCAAAATCGATTCAAGAATTTGAGTGAACTTCACAAGGAATGGACTGAGGCTGGGGTCAAGGCATCAGGAGCCACCACAAACAGAAGTGTCAAGGAATTTGGCTACAGTTGTCGTATTCCTCTTGTTAAGCCACTCCTGAACCACAGACAAAGTCAGAGGCGTCTTACCTGGGCTAAGGAGAAGAAGAACTGGACTGTTGCCCAGTGGTCCAAAGTCCTCTTTCAGATGAGAGCAAGTTTTGTATTTCATTGGGAAACCAAGGTCCTAGAGTGTGTAGGAAGGGTGGAGAAGCTCATAGCACAAATTGCTTGAAGTCCAGTGTTAAGTTTCACAGTCTGTGATGATTTGGGGTGCAATGTCATCTGCTGTTGTTGGTCCATTGTGTTTTTTTGAAAAACAACATCACTGCACCCATTTACCAAGAAATTTTGGAGCACCTCATGCTTCCTTCTGCTGACCAGCTATTTGAATATGCTGATTTCATTTTCCAGCAGGATTTGGAACCTGCTCACACTGCCAAAAGCACCAAAAGTTGGTTAAATGACCATGGTGTTGGTGTGACTGGCCAGCAAACTCACCAAACCTGAACACCACAGAGAATCTATGGGGTATTGTCAAAAGAAAAATGAGAAACAAGAGACCAAAAAAATTGCAGATGAGCTGAAGGCCACTGTCAAAGAAACCTGGGCTAACACATACCACCTCAGCAGTGCCACAAACTAATCACCTCCATGCCACGCCAAATTGAGGCAGTAATTAAAGCAAAAGAGCCCCTAAAAAGTATTGAGTACATGTACAGTAAATTAACATACTTTCCAGAAGGGCAACAATTCACTAAAAATTTTTTTTTAATTGGTCTTATGAAGTATTCTAATTTGTTGAGATAGTGAATTGGTGGGTTTTTGTTAAATGTGAGCCAAAATCATCACACTTAAAAGAACCAAAGACTTAAACTACACAGTCTGTGTGCATTGAATTTATTTAATACACAAGTTTCACAATTTGAGTTGATTACTGAAATAAATGAACTTTTCCAAGACATTCTTATTTATTGAGATGCATCTGGGGTGTGTGTGTGTGTGTGTATTATTATATTATTATAAGATATATACTGTATATACACACACACACACACAAAGGCATGCAAAAGTTTGGGAACCCCTTGCAGAATCTGTTCAAATGTGAATAATTTTAACAAAATAAAAGAAAACATGCAAAATGCCTGTTATTTTTTATTTAGTACTGTCCTGAGTAATATATTTTACATAAAAGATGATTACATTTAGTCCACAAGACAAAAAAATAGCTGAAATAATAAAAATAACCTGTTGAAGATTTTGGAATTGAAGATAAAGGTAAATTGTACTTAATTTGTCTTACGGGAAACATGCAAGTATCTTCTGTTGTTCTGAAGGGCAGTACTAAATGGAAAAAAACATATTTCAGCAAAATAAGAAAAAATTGGGATATCATCATTCGGCTCTTAATGCATCATGTTTCCTTCCGGAGCATCAGTGAATGTTTAAACCTTTTTTTAATAGTTGTGTATGAGTCCCTCAATTGCCCTCAGTGTAAAAAGATGGATATCAAAATCATACAGTCACTGCTGGAAAGGGTTCAAATATGCAAAAGAAGCTGGAAAACTGAAGAATCTTCAGCACATGGAGGATTTTTCTGAGGAAAAAAAACAGTGCTCAGTTTAACTGTTCAGAACAAACAAGGGACTCTTGAACAACCATCACAAAACAAAAAACAGGCGTGGATCATCCAGGGGGTAACCACACTAAAAAAAGTATTTAGTCAGCCACCAATTGTGCAAGTTCTCCCACTTACAAAGATGAGAGAGGCCTGTAATTTTCAAAATAGGTATACCTCAACTATGAGAGAAAAAAAAAATCCAGAAAATCACATTTAGGATTTTTAAAGAATTTATTTGCAAATTATGGTGGAAAAAAGTATTGGTCAATAACAAATTTAATCTCAATACTTTGTTATATAACCTTTGTTGGCAATGACAGAGGTCAAACGTTTTCTGTAGTCTTCACAAGGTTTTCACACACTGATGCTGGTATTTTGGCCCATTCCTCCAATCAGATCTCCGCTTAGAGCAGTAATGTTTTGGGGCTGTCGCTGGGCAACTTGGATTTTCAACTCCCTCCAAAGATTTCTATGGGGTTGAGATCTGGAGACTGGATAGGCCACTCCAGCACCTTGAAATGCTTCTTACAAAGCCACACCTTCGTTGCCCGGGCGGTGTGTTTGAGATTATTGTCATGCTGAAAGACCCAGCCAACGTTTCATCTTCAATGCCCTTGCTGATGGAAGTAGGTTTTCACTCAAAATCTCACGATATATGGTCCCATTCATTATTTTGTTTACACGGATCAGTCGTCCTGGTCCCTTGCAGAACACAGCCCCAAAGCATGATGTTGCCACCCCCATGCTTCACAGTAGGTATGGTGGTCTTTGGATGCAACTCAGCATTCTTTCTCCTCCAAAACCGACAAGTTGAGTTTGTCACAAAAGTTTATTTGGTTAGCATCTGACCATATGACATTCTCCCAATCCTCTTCTGGTCATCCAAATGCTCTCTAGCAAACTTTAGATGGGCCTGGACATGTACTGGCTTTAGCAGGGGGACACGTCTGGTACTGCAGGATTTGAGTCCCTGGCGGCGCAGTGTGTTAATGATGGTAGCCTTTGTTACTTTGGTCCCAACTCTCTGCAGGTCATTCACTAGGTCCCCCCGTGTGGTTCTGGATTTTTGCTCACAGTTCTTGTGATAATTTTGACCCCACGTTGTGAGATCTTGCGTGGAGCCCCAGATCGAGGGAGAATATCAGTGGTCTTGTATGTCTTCCATATTCTAATAATTGCTCCCACAGTTGATATCTTCACACCAAGCTGCTTACCTATTGAAGATTCAGTCTTCCCAGCCTGGTGCAGGTCTACAATTTTGTTTCTGGTGTCCTTGACAGCTCTTTGGTCTTGGCCATGGTGGGGTTTGGAGAGTGACTGTTTGAGGTTGTGGACAGATATCTTTTATACTGATAACGAGTTCAAAAAGATGCCATTAATACAGGTAACCAGTAGAGGACAGAGGAGCCTCTTAAAGAAGTTGTTACAGGTCTGTGAGAGCCAGAAATCATGCTTGTTTGTAGGTGACCAAATACTATTTTACCGAGGAATTTACCAATTAATCTTTAAAAATCCTACAATGTGATTTTCTGGTTTTTTTTTCTCATTTTGTCTCTCATAATTGAGGTAAACCTATGATGAAAATTACAGGCTTCTGTCATCTTTTTAAGTGGGAGAACTTGCACAATTGGTGGCTGACTAAATACTTTTTTGCCCCACTGTATATATACATATGACATTTTTGCAGATTTATTAAAAAAAAAAACTGAAATATCACATGGTCCAAGTATTCAGACACTTTGCTGTGACACTCATATATTTAAACTCAGGTGCTGTCCATTTCTTCTGATCATCCTTGAGATGGTTCTACACTTTAATTTGAGTCCAGCTGTGTTTGATTAGACTGATTGGACTTGATTAGGAAAGCCACACACCTGTCTATATAAGACCTTACAGCTCACTGTGCATGTCAGAGCAAATGAGAATCAAGAGGTCAAAGGAACTGCCTGAAGAGCTCAGAGACAGAATTGTGGCAAGGCACAGATCTGGCCAAGGTTACAAAAAAATTCCTGCTGCACTTAAGGTTCCTAACACAGTGGCTCCATAATCCTTAAATGGAAGACGTTTGGGACGACCAGAACCCGTCCTAGAGCTGGCCGTCTGGCCAAACAGAGCTATCGGGGGAGAAGAGCCTTGGAGAGAGATAAAGAAGAACCCAAAGATCACTCTGGCTGAGCTCCAGAGATGCAGTCGGGAGAAGGGAGAAAGTTGTAGAAAGTCAACCATCACTGAAGCCTTCCACCAGTCGGGGCTTTATGGCAGATTGGCCCGACGGAAGCCTCTCCTCAGTTTAAGACACATGAAAGCCCGCATGGAGGTTGCTAAAAAAACACCTGAAGGACTCCCAAGATGGTGAGAAATAAGATTCTCTGGTCTGATGAGACCAAGATAGAACTTTTTGGCCTTAATTCTAAGCGGTATGTGTGGAGAAAACAGGCACTGCTCATCACCTGTCCAATACAGTTCCCAACAGTGAAGCATGGTGGTGGCAGATAAGGCTGTGGGGGTGTTTTTTCAGCTGCAGGGACAGGACGAATGGTTGCAATCGAGGGAAAGATGAATGCGGACAAGTACAGGGATATCCTGGACGAAAACCTGCTCCAAAGTGCTCAGGACCTCAGACTGGAACAAAGGTTTACCTTCCAACAAGACAACAAGCCTAAGCACACAGCTAAAATAACAAAAGAGTGGCTTCACAACAACTCTGTGACAACAACTTCTTGAATGGCCCAGCCAGAGCCCTAACTTAAACCCAACTGAGCATCTCTGGAGAGACATAAAAATTGCTGTCCACCAACGTTTACAATCCAAACTGACAGAACTGGAGAGGATCTGCAAAAAGGAATGGCAGAGGATCCCCAAATCCAGCTGTGAAAACTTGTTGCATCTTTCCCAAAAAGGACTCATGGCTGTATTAGATCAAAAGGGTGCTTCTACTAAATAGTGAGCAAAGGGTCTGAATACTTAGGGACCATGTGATATTTCAGTTTTTATATTTTAATAAATCTGCAAAAAATGTCAACAATTCTGTGTTTTTTCTGTAATAGGGGTGCTGTGGTGTAATGAGAAAAAAAAAAAAACTCGAAAGGATTTAGCAAATGGCTGCAATATAACAAAGAGTGAAAAATTTAAGGGGGTCTGAATACTTTCCGTACCCACTGTATATAAAACAACCTACCAACACCAAACTGTTCAACAGTAGCGAACAAAGCACGACAGCTATGGAATTCATATATTTAATAAACTAACTTTTATTTTACGGATATTGACTGTACATTTCACTGATCCATTATTAAATTAAGGGACTATACTGTTCTAATATTATAAAGTTCAGGGTAATTCTTGATTTAATAAAAAAAAAGAAAAAAAAAAAAGAATCGCAAACACCGTGATCAATGCTCTCAGCCATTAATTTGATCAGGATTGTTGTCACTGAGAAACATTCCATGCAGTTCAATAAAAACTCAATTCATAATGTCTAGAAAAGACCACCACTAAAACACGTACATGTGAAACACCCTTCATATCGCTTTCTCACTTCAACGCATGATGCAACACGCATCACAATTGTATTTTGGCCCTTTGGGGGCTAGAAACACAAAAACTGTCAAGGGATTTAATAGATAATGACCAAAGCACTTGGACAGGCCTATCCCGATCTAAAACAATGATCAATGCAAACATTTTATTGGAGAAATAAAAGATTTCTTCAAAATGCCACTCAGTACAAGCACATCCAGTTACTGGGAATACTCCTATACCAGTAAAACACTGCAGACCAATGGAAAGCATGTCCATTTTTCATCTTAGTGGGTTTGATTCGCCAACATGATTCACTCACAACGGAAAGTTTGTTCATTGCAAGAAAGATATTTCTATAAACATATTGCTAAAAAAAGTGAAAAACTGATCAGTCTAACATAAAACTGCTAGGAATGTTTCAGTTCCTTCACCACACATCAAGTCAAAAGCAGAAGTGCTTCCTAGTGTGAAATAAACCAGAGGGTCACATTTCACAAGTCACCTTTCCTGAGGCTGGTAAGTAAAGATGAAAGTGACAACTTGAGATGTGTGACAAGAACCCGTCTTTCAAATTCTTGTGTCTCATCACGAGTCAGTCTTTGCCTCAGAGACCCAGCAGACGACATCAGTGGCGTTAACTGTCCATCCCAGATGACTTCACAGATTATGGCCATGTGATATGTTGAATCTTTTTCTTCGTATCAGGTGACTTAATGTCCTTCTGCTGCAAAAAATAAAAGAATTACCATCAGAAAACCTAAAAGATTCACTCTTATCAACACCACACAACACCAGTCAAGCTAAATAAGCACTTTTACCCTGGTGTTAGTTTGATACTCACACTAGTGTTGGGTTCTCCATCGCTGGGGGACGTGCGCTTTAGTTTAGACATGGTGTTGTTTGAATGTACCGAGGAGTTGGTAGTTTTGGAGTGATTACAGGGGCTCTTGGGACCGGCCGCTGGCGATGATACTGGGGTCCTGTTAGAGGAATTTGAGGAAGAGTTTGTAGAGGTTCCAGAGAGCTTGCGTATGGGGTTTGTGAGATTGATGCTGGAAACTGGGGGCTTTAGTCGGTCTGTAGTGACAGGTGCTGGTGAAGGATCAGGTTTCCTCAGCTTAACACTGCCAGTGTTAGTAGAGCTGCTGTCAAACACAATCAACGGCCTCTTCCTGCCACTATCACTTCTTGAACTGAAACCAAAGAAAGTTAGAATATTAGAGAAACTACTTCGGACATTTTCATTCAGGTACATAACACAGCCATAAAAAAATAAAATATTATATTATTTCTCACAATTACCTCTCAAATCATTTTTTTTTCATTCTGTATACTTGTGCATCAAGTTCAGTTAAGGAACATGAAATCAGGTTTTGTCATCAAACAAGCAACGGCAATGAGATTTCAAAGCTTCAGCAAAAAGAGAGTATCAGTGATACTACAAAACAGTAATGTAGTGAAATATTCTTAAAATGTAAAATAACTGCTTTCTGTTTTATATATTTTAAAATATGTGACCCTGGAATACAAAACACGAGGGTATTTGTAGCAATAGCCATCAATACATTGTATGGGTCAAAATGATCGATTTTTCTTTTATGACAAAAATCATTCGAATATTAAGTAAAGATCATGTTCCTACTTAATTTCCTACTGTAAATATACCAAAACTTAAGTTTTTGAATAGAATGAATGGCAAGAACTTAATTTGGACAACTTTGAAGGTGATTTTCTCAATATTTAGATTTTTTTGCACCCTCAGATTCAAGGTTTTTAAATAGTTGTATCTCGGCCAAATATTGTCCGTAATCAGCGTTGTTTACGCTTAGCATGCACACACTTTCTACTGAACGTAAACAATGCTGATTACGTTTATTATGTTCTGGGGTACTCTCCAAAATGGCGGAAGACTGTAACTCGGGGAGAAGAATTGTTGAATAAATTGTTATTATTGTTTTCTTTGCACACAAAAAGTATTCTTGAAGCTTCATAAAATACGGTTGAACCCCTGAGTCACGGACTATTTTACGATCTGTCTTGCTACGTTTTCTGTGTGTTGATCGTGACAGTTCCTTGCTGTCTATGGGAGGGGTTCAGAGCGCTCTCGATTTCATCAAAAATATCTAACTCGGGTTCGAGGAGAACGAAGGTCTTACGGGTTTAGGACGACACGAGGGTGAGTAATTAATGACAGAATTTTCATTTTTGGGTAAATAACCCTTTAAGGGGTCATAGTGATGCAGACGATCCCTGAAGTTGCAAAGACTAAAGTCTCAAAACCAAAGAGATATCTTTATCAAAGTTAAGACTCTGCCACGCCACCCTAAAACGGCTCGTTCTAACACCCCACATATCTACGTCACTATCTGGAAATATTAACATAATGCCGCCCAAATGTTCAAGCAAAGAAAAAAGGCGTGGTTTCAGTAACCACAGTTAGTGCTGAAGCAGCATGTCAGGGAGACGCTGTGTGTTCCAGTATGAAAGCAAAAGCACTTTATTTGGCCATCCGAAAGTAGACGCATTTAGGAATCTTTAAGATTACTTACAACAGAACAGCAATGCATTTTATGGACGACCGTTTTGTGAACCTAGGAGAGGAGGTCATTCTGACTTTGCTATGACAATCTGGCGCTTCTGAAATAGGTACTGTTTTGTTATTAGTTTAAGTATATTTGCTATTGACTGTTCAAATGCAGAGTTTTGGCATCGTGTGTGAGAGAGAGAGAGAGAGAGAGAGCCACAGAGAGAGAGAACGGATGATGTGTGAGAGAGAGAGAAGAGAGCGAAGGGGTCACATAACAGTGGAGTCAGCTGTCTTAACAGTGGCTTGTGTACTGCAAACACATAACCAGCTTCATCACTGTGTCTGTCACAAAACTCTGTTACCCTTTCGGGCTCTGTCTTTACATTAATTTTGAAAGACGAAACTCGCGATTATGGTAAGGGGCATTACACTTCCGACGAGTGCTTGCGGTGTTCAGCCAAACACAATGCACTGGGTCAGCTGGCCAAACAGAGCAGACTGCGCTTGTCAAAGGAGGGACTTTGTAGAAAACTAAGCGTTTGAGAGGGGCGGGGCATAGAGGACTTACAATAATGTACAGTATTTGAAAAAAATGTGTTTTTTGAACATTAAAACATGTCAAAACCCCCCCAAAATTTATTCTGTACACCAATCACAACATAACGAGATCTTTAAAAAAGCATCATATGGGAGGTTCAAGATGGCGGCTTGAAGGGAGGCTGTGTAGTTAAGCGGTAGTGTCCCTTTGTTGAGTTTCCTACTACTACAAACCGCATATTATAATTTTAGCACGCTCATGTCTGGCGTTTTCCATTATGAGTATAAATGACTACTTTTTGAGGCAATCAGAAAGCATGCCACGCAAGAAAACGCAGATTGCCAACAGCTCCGATGAGGCCGACGAGCGAGCTGACGTTGCTAGCACTAACACGAGTTTATCTGCATCTCCACTGTCTGACGCGGTTGCGGAGATTACATCCAATATCAAGCTCATCAATGAAAAGATGGACCCGATAATCGCAGTTGTTACAACTGTATCGTTCTGAGCTAGATGAGCATGATAAGCGGATCACTGAAGCGGAAGCCAGGATATCTGCTATGGAAGACGTGGTAACCCCGATCAAGGCTAAGCTACAATCCCTTGAGAAAATCGTGCTTGATATGGGTGAACGGGCTGAAGACCTTGAAAACAGAGGAAGGAGGAAGAATATCCGCATCGTTGGATTACCTGAGTGCGTCGAAGGTGACAACCCTACGCGGTTTTTCGAGTCATGGCTCCCTAAGACTCTCTGCATTGCTTCGAAAGCGGGCCGTATAAAGCTAGAGAGAGCGCACCGATCACTCGCCCCCAAACCTTCCTCTACGCAGCGACCGAGACCCATCTTGGTGAGGTTCCACAACTTTCAAGACAGGCAGCGAGTGTTAAATGCCGCGCGGGAGCTGGGGATCAGTGGCTCCCCTCTGAAATTTGGAGATAGCACGGTGATGTTTTTTCAGGACTTTTCGGCGTCGGTTCTTCACAAGCGTAGGATGTTTGACGAAGTTAAGAAACGTCTAAAATCCCTAGGCGCGGAATACAGGCAAATTTACCCTGCCCTCCTCAAGGTAAACTTCCGCGGCTCGGTGAAGGTGTTTCATGAGCCGGCTGCTGTCGAGGCGTTTCTGGATTCACTGGATGCGGAGCCCGTTGGTAATACTTGATCGCCCAACATGCATCACAGGCTTTCCAGACAATTATACATTGGCGTGAGTTCAAATATTGAGAATTCTACTGAGATTGAGACATGTTAGCTTATTGTGTTTATTGTATTGTTTATTAAGTTATGCGGTCACTACCGCTTGACATTCTGGTTGGACATTTCCTCGTTTCCTTTTGTCGTTAGGGGACCTCCTTTTCACTGGTGCTCTCGTTGTGCAACGGGAGGTAAAGTGTATAACTTCGTTGATGTTTAATCATTCCTGTTCAAGTTCTTTGTATTTGTTAATTTGTTATTTTCTGTTCCTTTTCTTGGCTCACCGCTTGTTTGTTTGGCTGACATCTACATCATTCAAATTATACATTTGGATTGCATTATGTTTAATATATACTGATAATGTTAAATCTTAAAGTTTGTACATGGAACGTTAATGGTATTCATTCACCTATTAAGAGAAGAAAGGTTTTAACTTATTTAAAAAAGGAGGGGGTACATATCGCTTTACTTCAGGAGACCCATTTAAATGATCAGGAACATTCTAAGCTATCACAGGGGGGGTTTGGTCAGGTCTTTTTCTCATCTTTTACTTCTAGGAGCAGAGGCGTAGTTATTTTAATTAAGAAAGGCATGCCATTCCAATTAGGCGCTATTTAATTGTGAAGGGGTTATTATATGGGGAAGAAATTGCTTTTATGAACATTTATTGGCCTCCTGGCCATCAGAGTGATTTTTTAACTACAGCTTTTGCCAAATTAGCAAGACTGGGGAGTTAAAACATTGTTTATTGGAGGAGACTTTAACTGTCATTTATCTCCCATTATAGATAAATTCCCAACAGGTAAACCATTATTATCAACTCAGGCTAAAACTGTTAAGGCTCTTTGTGAAGACTTTGACTATGTAGATATTTGGAGGGCCTGCCATCCTGCAGAACAAGAGTATACTTTTTTTTCTAGGGTCCACAGTTGCTATACTAGGATAGATTATTTTTTTTCTCCGAAAAGTATGTTGGAACATATAATGTCTTGCCATATAGGGAATATATCTATATCTGACCATGCAGCAGTTTTTGCCGAATACTCCTTTGGGAAACAAAATACTAAGTCTAGTAGCTGGAGATTTCACCCATTCATTTTGGCAGACCATAATTTTATATCATATTTTACAGAGGAATTTAACTCTTTCATGTCCATTAATTCTGCCTCAACTGAAGACCCATCTTTATTATGGGAAACAGCCAAAGCCTTTTCTAGAGGCCTTATTATAGCATATACACTAAGTAAAAGGCGCAGACAAGCCAAACAAAAAGAGATCTTAGAATCTAAGCTGAAGGATGCCGAGAGATTATACATTAAAAAACCATCCCCTGGTAAAATGAAGGAAATCTCTGCGCTTAGATCTGCTTTAGATTCTCTCTTAACAAAACAAGCAGAAGTGAAAATTCGTTTTGCTAAACAGAAAATATATGAGCATGGGATAAAGTGGGGAAATATTTAGCATACCTAACAAAGAAAAAATCAGACTCCCAATCTATTCTGTCTATTGTGGATAGTAGTGGTAAACGCTTTTTAGACAGTTTATCTATTAATAATACATTTAAAGAATGGTTTGAGAATTTATATAAATCAGAATTAGAAGGGGATACAACACAGTCCACAGAGCTTTTCTTTTCCACCCTCAATCTTCCCACCTTATCAGAGGATCAGACCTCCTTCCTCAATGCCCCTATATCTAAAAAGGAAGTTCTAGAAGCCATAAAGAGTTTGCAATCTGGAAAAGCACCTGGCCCAGATGGGCTTAGTAGTGAATTTTAAAAAGAATTTAAAAATGTATTAGTTGACCCATTACTAAATATGCTCAATGACTCATTCTTAAAAGGCCATTTACCACAGTCCCTGAGAGAGGCAAATATATCCTTAATTTTAAAAAAAGGTAAGCAAGCAGAGGACTGTTCATCATATCGACCTATTTCTCTGCTGAATGTAGATCTGAAGATTCTTTCTAAAATCCTAGCAACACGGTTAGAAGGCCTTCTCCCTGCTCTAGTAAAGGATGACCAGACAGGCTTTATTGTAGGACGCAACTCTGTCAATAATATGCGTCGCCTGTTGAATGTGATACAGTTTGCTAAACAGCAGTCAATAGATGGTCTTGTGATCTCTCTAGATGCAGAGAAGGCGTTCGATCGCATCGAATGGCCCTATTTATTTCATACGTTACATAAATTTGGTCTTGGTGAGCACTTTATTAAGTGGGTCAAGTTATTGTATAATGAAACTCTTAGTGCCGTGCTCACTAATGGATGTCGCTCCTCTACATTTAAGGTCGGGAGAGGGACGAGACAAGGCTGCCCTCTTTCACCTCTTTTATTTGCTTTGATAATTGAACCGTTGACAGAAGCTATAAGAACAAATACTAAAATTTGTGGGCTACCAGTAGCGAACAATGAACATAAGATTGCCCTATATGCCGACGATATTTTGATATTCATGGTGAATCCTGATACCTCTACCTCAGCTCTTTTAGACACTATTGACAAATTCGGCACTTTTTCAGGATATAGAATTAATTATCATAAGTCAATGGCAATGCCTATAGGTGACTTAAAACAAATACCCCAAACATTACCACCCTTCCAATTTAGATGGGCCCCTGAGGGTTTAATATACTTAGGCATTAATGTTACCCCCTCCTTTGAGCAGATGTATAAAGTAAACTTCCTTCCACTTTTTGAACGTATTCGGATGGATTTAGAAAGGTGGAATGTCCTTCCTATTTCTTGGCTGGGGCGGATCTCCCTTCTGAAGATGAATATTCTTCCAAGATTACTTTACCCCATTCAAATGATTCCAATAAATTTCACTCATAAAACCATTAGGAAATTGAATGGTTGGTTTAGTTCCTTTATATGGGCTAAAAAAAAAGCACGTATTAAAATTTCAACTTTAATGCTCCCATCTTCAGTCGGAGGTCTCGACCTTCCAGATATTCGGAGATATCAGTTAAGTGTTCACCTACGTTACATCTCTGATTGGGTACATAGAGGGTCCAGAACAGTGTGCTTTGATATTGAAAGTTCACTCAGTAAACTTCCTTTAGTAAATTAGCTTTTTCTTAAAAAGTTTAAATCCTTAAAAGTCGCTTGTAGTAACCCCATCACAATTTGTGCTATCAAGGCATGGCAGACGTTTGGAGGGTCGACCCCGACTCACCTCAACTTTTACTCCTATTTGTGATAACTACGACTTCCTGCCAGGGACTATAGACCCACATTTTCAAGTTTGGGCAATAAAGGTCTCACCACTCTGCATGATTTATTTGATGCGGACGTTTTAATGTCATTTGACCAATTAGTCAACAAGTATAATATTCCACGACAGGATTTTTTTTGTTATTTACAATTAAGGGACTTTGTGAAAAAGGACACTACTTTGCTCACAAACCAGGACATTTCGGCTGTGGAGAGACAGCTTTTTTCACAAATTAACAGTTCTACAAGTTCTTTTTATTAGGTCCTCAAGGATTGTGGCTCTTCAAATACGGACTCCCTGAAAAGGACATGGGAAAGGACACTTGATATACAAATCACAGACGATCAATGGGAGGAAGCATGGAAGAATGCAGGGACCCTAAGCATATGTAATAAAGTAAAAGCAATGCAGTTGAAAATTTTGCACAGAGCACATATCTCTCCTTCACGGAGGCACAAGTTTAAGGATGACTGCTCGCCAATGTGCCTGAAATGTAAAACAGAGGAAGGAGATATTCACTGTTTCTGGTTTTGTAGGGAGATTCAGAAGTTTTGGGCTATGGTTGAAAAATAACAATGTTATTTTATCTATTAATATTGGCTGTGGTCCAAAACATACATGTTGCTTGGAATATATGATGACATTATTGTAGACAAACATAAAAAGACACTTTGCAAGTTCCTAACATTCTGTGCAAGAAAATTTATTCTTTTGAACTGGTTAATGGATAAAGCCCCTTCTAGGGCACTATGGCACAGGGTTATACTGGAATACGTATCACTAGATTACTTAACCTGTGCTTCTTATAGTAAGAATGCTATATTTCATAGAAGGTGGGACCCATTTTTAATATATATGGGCTTAGATATATCATCCATTCTTATTAGAGGGTTTGTTTAATGAGGTTTAAATATGCGGGACATGTTGGAGTACAAATGTGTAAGGCATATTGTTGGTACGATTGTCAATATTTCATTTCATTCTCAAATTGATTTAATGGAGTGGTGAGCCATAAATTATTTTTAGTTTTTTTTTTTTTTGTGTTCCTATCTTGTTCGATTTGGTTATGTTTGTAATGTGTGAAAATTAATAAATATATATATAAACAAAAAAAAAAAAGCATAATATGACCCTTTTAAAAACAGTTGTGTTTTTAACATTTTTGTGGAAACATGATGCAATTTTTCAGGATTCTTTAATGAATATAAAGTTCAAAAGAACAGATTTGTTGTAAATAGAATTTTTTATAAATAATTACTGTCACTTTTGATCAATTTAATACATCTGTTCTAAATAAAAGTATTTATTTCTTAAAAACACACACGGAGTAGATTATATTACATATTATATTAGATGTAATAAGTGATAGAATTTTCGTTTGTGGGTGAACTCTTCCTTCAAGCACTACAGCATCATTTCATGTGTGTGAGAGAGTGTGCAGTAAGTTACCTGTGCGCTCTGCGTCGCTCCATCCGCCTCCCCCAGCGGCCGCCGGGCAGATCCCTCTGCGGGAGAGGAATGACATGCCGCAGGTACAGATCTGTGAGCCGCTCGCGGTCCTCTTCATCACCCACCGCTATCTTCCTCTACAACACAACACAGGCACGAGTCACTCGTTTGCTACTGTTCTGACTCATTCCTAGGACATCAGGCATTTTTACTAACGTTAGATCTTATTAAAATATACTTTACAGAAAAGCCTGAGCTCACCAGAAACAACTGAAATATTATTATTATGTTCATATAAGAAACAAGCACGTTTATGCGATGAAGCCTACAGTAACCTGACAGATTTCATGTGGCTCTCAATCTTACCTCGCGTAACATAAGCTGAATGAACTCCTGAGAAAGAAGCTCTGGGTGAAGCAGAAGGTCGATTTTGGAAACATCTCCAGCATTTGATGTGGCGTTTGTCGCTCTGTCTGTCCTGTGCGACGCCATGTTTCTCGTCGATTTCCGGAGAGCGCAGGAACAAGCGCTTTTGTTCTGCGCTTAAGTGACAGGCGTTTAACAGCGTATGACCAGTACTGCCACCTACAGTAACTTATGACAGTTATTTCATATTTACACCCGCTTTTTTTACATGGATGTAGAGCCCCAAAAGAACTTCAATCCATGTTACTGATGAACAGACAATTAATGGGCAAATATTTGGCCGTTTACAGCTATTAGCACTGGCTGATAACCATATCAACTAAACATTTTATTCATTTGTTGTGAATATTGTGTATTTCACTTCATCCGTTTTGTGTAGGCTACTTATTTGCTACCAGGATATGTTATTACATCTATCGGCATTACATCTGCCATCCTCCAATCTGCTTTTTTGACACTGGTATCAGCCTTTGGAAAACACATATCCGTCCCTTTGTTGTTCTTCAGTAGGCCTACTGACAGATTTCTATATTGACAGTATTTATATAGGCCTTTAGTCCCAGAGTTACTGATTAAAAAAAGAAATAAAATAAAAAAACTAAGATAGACTTTACAGAAAATACCACATTTATGAAGATGATGCATTCCAAATATTTCAGGAATGGTGAAAGTGTCTATGATGATAGTTTTATGAATGTGCATAAGCAAAATTCTTCAGTCAAAGTGGTAAAATGACTGAAAACAGCAAGCAGAAATCATAATTATATTGTAAAAATTAAGAAACAAGAACAATAATTTAGGTTCGACATTTATTATTATTACTATTTTTTTTTTATTTTAACGGAAAACAAATTGTGGACAAACAGCATTCAGTTAAAACCTACCAGTCGTGTAGTATCACTTTGGGACTGGTGTTCAAGGCAAACTCAAGATGGTTAACATTACTGACAAGCACAGCTTGAATGTATACCATATATTTGAAATTGATATGAAAAAGGTCAAGGGTTTGTTACCCAGTGGGTTGCACAGACAGATAAAATATACAGCTTGAATGCACTGTAAGTTACTTTGGTTAAAAATGTCAGTCAAATGCATAAAATAAGAATACAATAATAATAAAAAAACTCGCTTAACCATGAACAAACTCTATCAAAAATGTCTAGTAAATCACCAGTTTAGTTACTTTATTTACATTTTTTTCATGTCTTACAAAACTGCAGAACATGTAAAATCTTTCCAACAGAAAAATAAAGAAATTACCGCGTTCAGGAACATATATGAATATTGCTCTGGTGAATTTCAGACAGCAGATGGTGTTTCCTTCATCACTGCAGATTATGGTCGGAGGAGTTATTTGTCAAGTTTTCAATTCATAAGTGTTCTTTGAAAACATGACTTTAAATGTTTCATATCTTAACATTATCTTCATTATACTTTGGTGCAAATCCTAGACAGAAGACTGGGTCTCACTGCTGCACACATAGATGTTGCTGGGTCTTATACGCCTGCGACTTCGCCCGGGAATCTTGGGACAGAGATGACAGGTCTTGGGCATGAACTCCAGGCAGGCTTCACGAAACTTGCGGATTCTCCAACAGTATATCACCGGGTTGAAGACTGCCTTGAGGTAACTCAACCACAGTGCCCCGATGCTGATGGGGTAAAAGGCCGGGCTGAGGTAGAAGCGTCTACTGAACACCGCCAGCAGACTCACCACCGTATGTGGCAGCCAACACACGGAGAAGCCAATGAACAGGATGAGGATGGTGGTGAAGGCCCTGGTTTTAAAACTCATGTCCACGTTGACTTGGGGTCGCTGCAGACCGGTTAAACCCAACTTGCTGACATGGTTAATAGCGACGCTGCCTTCGCTGGTGTGATTATGGATGCGCAGCGCATTGCGTCGAACCGTGTTGAGAATACACAGATAGGAATACAACATCACACCGAATGGAACAAAAAACACAGCGACAGCAAGCAGAACCGCATAACCCCGTTCCGCCAGCGATTCACTGTATCCCAGAATGCACTGCGGTACTTGTGCCCCAATCGCTGCCGTCCTCCAGCCGACCACAGATGGTAGGGACACACAAAGTGACAGAGCCCATGACGCGGCAATAAGAATTTTCGCCCGATGGGGTGTCAGCTTGTCCTGCCGCTGAACTATAATGAGGAACCGATCCACGCTGATGATCAGAAGTATAGACACACCTTCTAGAACAAACAGCCAGTAAAGCATGACGGATATGCGGCAGAATCCTACTCCGAAGCTCCAGTCCGTAGTTGCGAGAGTGACGGCAGTGAATGGCATGCATAGCAGCGACAGCATGATGTCTGAAAAAGCCAGTGTGGCCAGGAGCAGATTAATCGCTGAACGCATGGCTGGTTTCTGATACACTATCAGACACACAATGGCATTGCCAAGAAAACCAATGGTGATCATGAAGATCATGATGGCAGCCAGTGCCACCCTGAGAGTGGTGGGCATAAGGGCAGTATCAGATTCTTGCATCTCAGTTTCTATTGGTTCAAGAAGGCCACAACCCTCCAATGAGCTGCCATTACATGTAAACATGGCAGCTGTTACCAGGTATTATCCATCCAAGGCTGGAAAGTCATAGCTAAATCTTTGCCATGGTCCTGTGAGCTCCCATTAAGTGAAAAACTCTTCTGTAAAACATTACCTGCAACAGAAGAAGATAAGTGTGAGGTATATTAATAACAATGCATATATTCATTTAGGCTGCTGTCAAAAGTTTGGGGTCAGTACCATTTTTTTTTAAATACTATTATTCAGCAAGGATGATCACATGATAAGTGATCAGTAAGAAAATTTAAATTGTTACAAATGTTGAAAATTCAGCTTTGCCATCACAGAAATAAATAAAATAATTACCACTTTAAATAATGACATTTTAAAACATAATTAAATAGGAAGCAATTATTTTAAATTGTAATAATATTTTACAATATTACTGTTTTTACTGAATTGCTGATCAAATAAATGCAGATGCAAAGTGCAACTATATTCTAATTACAGCTAAGTATAAAAAAAAATATAGTTGGGATAGTAGTATATACAGTATGTAGCAATATATACTATATGGCACATTTCAGTGGCTTGACTGCTTCTGTCATCACAAAATGTCCACTATATTATTGCCCATCTGCTTAATGCAAGACTAGTAAGGCATGGATGTATTGAAGAATTATAACATCAATATAAACAAATGAGAAAAGTGCATCACAAATAAATTTGACTTGACTTGAGGTGTGACTTGCTTTGATTTGACAGGTTTTTCTAAACATCTTTTGTGTTCTGCTGAAGAATGAAAATTATAGAGGTTTAAAATTATAAGATAAGACTTGTTATAGCACTTGCATATCATTGCTCTTTTGTTGATTTGATTGTTCCCGTTGTCTCATTTGTAAAAAAACAAAGGCCGCTTTAAATAAAAGCGTCTGTTAAATGTAATGTAAATGTAAAATGACATGAAGGTGAGTAAATAATGACAGATTTTTCTTTTTTGGGTGAACTATCCCTTTAAGAGCACAGAGGCGCAGTCTGTGATAGGATTTTAGTGAGTGACATTTTTATGACAGCACATGAGAATCGCATAAACAGTAAAGACATATGGTGAAAACATTCTTGTAATAATTACATTTTTTGCTTAAACATCTGTAGAGCAATCTGTGCAGAGCACAATATGAGCAATATGGTGAGCATATACAAACCACAATCATCATGTTTACAGATGAAAGAGGGAATGATGCTCACTCAGAGGATGCTGCTGTTGCCATGGTTACACTGGGCTGTTCTTTGCTAAGGATAGTGCAGATATAAAGGGGAATGCAACTTCAATGAATTCATCACACATCTCTGCATGTCATCCTCTGACACCTCCATTAGCCTAGAAAAGACCAGAATACCTGCAAAACACACAGCAGGACAGTTACACATACTAATTTGAGGGCATATTTCTAGCCATATTTCAAGTAGCGATCATGGGTTGGCCAATCAGATTTTCATGGTTAATGAAATATTGTTCCTTCTCTATGTTTCGTTTACCAAATTGAGAGGGACAGTGGACATTATGGTGCATATATTGAATTTTTTCTCATTGAGCTTTAGAAATATGGCTGTCAATCTATTTAAAAACTCACATGTAATTCCCAGTATATGAAGTCTACAATAAAATACAATCCATTGGGGATTCATAGGTAATTATCAGCATACATTATTTAAGATTTTTGGGCATACGGTGTGGATCAGACACTGGGGTACAGGTGATGGCAAAAGGAGATATGACAAACAGAAGCAATCGGAATCAAGTAATAAATTAAAATATCCTATGAAATTTGAAGAATGCTGTTATGTACAATGAAATACACTTTAAAAAATGCTGGGTTGTTTCAACCCAATGTTGGGTCAAATATGGACTAACCCAACTGTTGGGTTAAATTTTGGTTACATTTTTAAATTAGCTTTTTAACCAACAGTGGGTTGCCTATTAACCCAAATTGGGTTGTTTTTAACCCAGCATTTTTTAGAGTGTATAGGATATAAAATGTGTGAAACATATAATAATGGAATAACAACAAAATAAGAATAAATATACAATGAAATATGTTATGAACAATTAAATATTTATTTTGTAGCGTAGAACACAATGCAGTGTATATATATTCATGTAAATTCTGTACAGTCAGTGAGTATGGCAATAAGTGTACAATAAGTTTAGCAACTAAAACAACATCCACAAATCAGTCTCACTAAGTCTTGGTCATGGCTGTCTCTAAGAGTTTGATGTATTAATCAACCCATTCAGCATCCATCTAGCGCCCATGCCAGTTTTTAGACAGCCATTGGCTTAAGTGTAATTAAAAACAAGAGATTGACCAATATAGCTTTTTGAACAAAACCGATAACAATTATTTGTACGTTTAAGTGTCCAATTGCCAATATGGAAAACAGATTTTTTTAACACAAGGATAAATAAAATAATAAATAATAATAATATCAGCAATAAAATCATGTATAAGACTACTGTATATTATTATTAGCCGATTATAATTATTATTTTGTTTAACCTGTTTAGTTGCAAATATGCCTGATGGCCCTGCAATTGTAGTTTACTTTCATTGCACACTATTGCCATTTCAATTCTTATTCAATCTTGTCATAAAATATAACGTTACATGCTATATGTCTAGCATTGTTATAACACATTTAATTTAGGCGCTGATGCTTATATGTGAATTAAAAATAAACCAAGAGTGGCATTAATGTTTATATTGGGTGCTATTTTTAGACACCCACCAAAAATTCATCTTTGCAGCTTATAGGCTACTACAGAACCCATAACCTAAGTGTGAACATCAATCTAAACTAATCTTAAATAGAAAGACTAAAAATGAAGACACTCATATAAAAAGAAAGCAACAATTCAGTCTTTAGCAGCATGTTTTTCAGGAAGATATTCATAGGTTATTCAAATACATAAGCAGAGCACAGTCTTTGCAGTGAGATCTTAATAATGGTTTACAAATGCACGAAAACATATTGAATTAAATGTGTATAGCTGCAATTTATATATCACACGATAGCAAACAGATATATTCGAATTTAATGTTTTGAAAATGTCTAAGAGTGATATGCATAATAATTGGTTTCAGTATGGCACCCTTGTAATGCATGCATTGATCACACGATACATGTCAACTGATGCAACATTTCAGTTCTCACGTGCGCTCGCGCACTTGCCAGATGTGTCGTGATAAACACAGCCAGATTGTGCGGTGATTTTACCTCTTAAGCTCTGAAGTCCGTGTATTTGTTGGGCGGTGAGCCGTGAAAATCCAAAACAGGTGAAGGACAAAATGTTATAGCGGCTGCCGTTGTAGTTTGATTTCAGAAATGTGCCATTGTTGCCACCGATGCGATTTCTTGCTGCATGAAACACAACCGTCGGGGTGTGGAGCTCTGGAGGTGTGACAACGGCAATCAATCACGCCTGTAGTATGAGCTTCATCCTTGAGGATTTCAGAGGCACATGGATGACAAACTGCATCAGGAGGTCACTGACGTATACATACTTAAATATAAAGCTCAACGGTTCAGCCAAAGACGCTCTTGCTAAGAATGTTTTGGCTGCGTAGGGTTTTTGAGTTTGGTTATTCTGTAGGACGAATTGGAGATGTATCAACTTCATTGTAGGTTCAGTGTATTGACTTCTGTGTTCTTGAAAGAAGTACTAGAAATGAGCTGCAGAAATGCTCACCTGAGGCATAAAACCCTTTGTTTGGTTCTAACTGGAACCTTTATGTTGTCTTTAGAAAATATCGAGGTAGAAACATGAGATCAAAGCTGGGGTGCACGCTTTTGTTGTAGGCTAGTCATCTTTTTGCTGTAGATGTAGGACCTGTCCTTGAAATGGTTGTCATCATCTGCCTATTGTGGTCAGGTGCTCTCTCTCTCCTCTCTCTCTCACACGACACACACACACACACCACACACACACACACTCCACGCACACACACACACACACAACGTTTTTTTTGGTTTATGGGGACTCTCCATAGGCGTAATGGTTTTTATATTGTACAAACCGTATTTTCTATTGCCCTACACCAACCCACACCTAAACCTACCCCTCACAGAAAACATTCTGCATTTTTACAATTTCAAAAAAACCTTTCTGAAAGATTTATAAGCCTTTTGAATTATGGGGACACTTAAAATGTCCTCATAAATCATCTTCTTGTTGTAATACCTATGTCATACCATGTTATTATACAAACATACAACTGACACCACACACACACACACACCGCATGTCTGGTAAGCTATCCTTGTGGGGACTCTCCATAGGCGTAATGGTTTCTATACTGTCCAGACCGTACTACCCCTTAACCTACCCCTCACAGGAAACTTTCTGCAGTTTTAGATTTTCAAAAAACTTAATTCTGTATGATTTATAAGCTTTCGTACCCGTGGGGACCACAATTTAGGTCCCCACCGTGACACGAGTCACCATGAGTCTGTGTGTATTCAGGTTTAAGTACCCACCAGGATATATAAATCAGACATCACACACACACACACACACATGCAATTAGCTGTCTAAATGGTACATAGACTTATTTTTATATATTGCTACTTATATAAAATAATGTAAATCTGTTATTTATATTTATTTAAAAACACACCTACACCACTCAAAAATAAAAGGTCAGTAAGTTTTGAAATAAAATAATACTTGTATCCAGCAAGAATATTTTAATGTATTTACAAAATATATATATATTAAAAAAATGATACTTAAAATGCTGTTTTTTAGCTGTGATTTTGGAAAAAGATTATGGTTTGCACAGAATTTGTTGAATGTTGATAATAATAAGAAAGCAGCATGTTAGAATAATTTAATAATGAAGGATCATGTGACACTGAAGATGGAGTAAAAAGCTGAAAATTCAAACATTGCCAATGCAGGAATAAATAGATTGTTTTTAGATATTAAAATTATAAACAGTTACTTAAAATTATAAAAATATTTCACAGCATTACTGTTTTACTGTATTTTTTATCATGTAAAATACTTCTTTTAAAAAAAGTCTATTCGTACAGCTACCAAATGAGAGATGAGAGAGGAAGATAAGAGTGGTGTGTGGTTCTGGTCTACAGCGGGTAAATAAGTAGTGAAATGTCAACAATTTTCCCAGGAAATATAAATATATTGTTTAAAGGCCTTCTTCACAGATGTCGGTAACAACCAGGGTAATCCATACTACAAAAAACAATAGAAATAATTTCCGAAATGAGTTATGGGGAATAACATGGAATGGCAAAGGGAAAAAGTCATGAACTACTTCAAAATATTAATACTTCTACAAAAGCCTTGGTTGGTAATGACAGCATCAGACGCCTCCTGTATGGAGCAATATTCCTATGCATTGCTCAGGTGGGATTTTGGCCCATTCTTCCACACAAACAGTTGTTCAAATCTTGAAGTTTCTGTGGGCCTCTTCTATGAACTCTAATCTTTAGTTCTTTCCATAGACTTTCTATTGGATTCAAGTCAGGTGATCGGCTGGCCGTTCTAGCAGCTTTATTTTCTTTCTCTGAAACCAAATGAGAGTTTCCTTGGCTGTGTGTTTGGGATCATTGTCTCGCTGGAATATCCACCCTTGTTTCATCTTCATCATCCTGGTACTATAGGTGCTGGGACTGAACCAGATAATATTAATTTCCACTGAATAGAGGCAGGATTGCTTTCTAATTACTGATAGATTTCTGCTGGGGTCTTGGCTTCCATGCTTTTTGCAGCTCCCTTCGCATGTGTTCAATACTTTTCCCCTGTGGTCATTGACTTATTACACAGAACTTATTCTGAACTTTTGTTTTGTTTTGTTTTCTTTGTATGTACTACTTGGGTTGTTATCGACATCTGGTGAAAACTTCATGTCAACAGAACCATAAAAATATATTTACTGGGAAAAATGGTGACGTGTTCAATACTTATTTTACCCGCTGTATATGGTTTATGAGGACACAAATGTATATAATGAGATGGGTACTACAAAGTAAACATGGTTTAAGAGGAAACTTCCTGTGTCCCTGTAAACCAAAAGGGTTCAAAAACATACTAAATGGTGTTTTATGAAATAAAAAATTGCCAGCATTTTCCTGTGAGGGGTAGGTTTAGGTGTAGGGCGATAGAATATATGGTTTGTACAGTATAAAACCATTACGCTTATGGAGAGTCCCCATAAACCACAAATGCAGGTATGTGTGTGTGCATGTGTATAGTTTGCAAATGAGACTCTATTTGCCCCAAGAACTGTTTTATCTATACACAATGATTTCACAATGATATAATATAAGATAAGGATATTTCATGCAATTCACACACAAATCTGTTAATGTTAGATTTGCGAAAAAACAAACAAAAAAAAACATGCTGATTTATGAGAATTTCAAACGAGCACAAATTATCTCTTAATTTTAATTTTTTTAATTTAATAGTAATAGTTTTAAATTATTATATTTTTATATATATTTCACGATATTCACAAGGATGATTTAAAATATTTGTTCTTCACAAGTGCAGTCAAACCTGTACACATGCAAACGAGCAGAGTGTTAGATGACACAAAAACACAAATCCAAATGTTTCATCCTGCTGTATTGGATGATGCAGGATTGAGAGTGACACTGCTATTGGCCTCTGAGATCTCAAGATGATTGTTTTGTGACTGTCACCAGGTCAACCTCTCCATTTCTGGTCTGTCAATAATGGAACACTGTGTGCTCTATAGACCCTCGCTCTTACTCTTTGATGCTGCTCACTGAGACGTCACATCACAAAATCACAACAAGCCCACATGAGGATGACTCACATGCTCTCGCTCTCTCTCTCTCAAAAAAAAAAAGATTTCAAATACCTGCAGCTAAATGAAATTACTCATAGGAACTAATTTTCATTGATTTGAAGTATTCAGATATAAACTGAGAAATGACATTAACATGACCTTCATACATTATTGCATCCATATGAGTGCTGGTGTTGCCTGTGTTCACTTTAAATCAAAACAGTTTAGTCACGCTGAGTTAAGTTGTTGCTTTGTGAATCTGAAAATACCATTGTCTGTACAACATGAGTAAAATGCTCAACAACAATGCGTGTGAAATGAAATAGCAGATTATTAGTGAATAATGCACCAACCACTTCCACTAATTGATTCTAATAAAAGATGACAATGTGTTATGTACTGTCAATATTGATTAGTGGTGTGTTGGTTTGTTTTTTGACATCATTAATTTAAAATAATGGAAACATATGACATGGAATATGCTGTTGGAATCATAATGCATGCAGTTCTGTGTCAGAACCGAAGATGGCAACATTGTCCAGCTGATAAGTGCACAGTTCAACAGCAGCTTCTCTTCCATCTGTATGATGAACAATGCAGTATATAACACATATTATAAGCAAAACTTTGACTAATAATCATTACTGAATTATGAGCATGTATCTTTAAATATAATTAAACACAAGCACATGTGTACATATGCTTTTTTAATTAAAGTTAGACTCGCAAGAGTGTTTTGTCGAATATTAATAATAATACTGAAACTTGAAAATTTAATAAAGCTTTAATAAAGATTTATGACAGCATTTTAAACAGTCTCATTATCCAGACTGGCCAAGATGATTTCTGTGTCAATACTAAGGGACTGGGACTCAAGGGATTAGTTCTTCCAAAAATGAAATTTCTGTCATCATTTACTCACTTTCGTCAGTGGAACAAACAAGGATTTATTTATACCAGAATGTCTGCGGTGTTTTCAGTGAATAACACCAAAAAGTTTTATTTGTTTCTCACACAAAGCTGTTTTCAGAAGACTTGGAATATACTGCATGCATCATACTGACTACTTTTATGATGCTTTAATGATGTTTGTGTCTTTTATAGAGCTTAGCAGTCTGTGGTCCCCATCCACTTTCATTGTGGAAAAGAGCAGCTCAGACATTCTGATAAATATCTTCTTTTGTGTTCCACAGAAGATGATTCAATGAAATTAGATAATGATTTATTTTAATTTTAGGTGAGATATCTTTTAACATAAATAAAACAGTTTAAATTAATTATTATCAAGTCATTACTTGAATGGTAAATTCAAAAGGTGTTTTTTTTTTCATTTAGTGTGTTGAGTGTAAATAACACTTCTAATATACACCTTTGCCTGTGTATGAGGTGACTACAAAGGCACACTTGTCTAAATTGGCATCAAACCAGCAGCCTGATATGCCCATCAAGCGTTACAGAGCGCACACTCTATATCCGGCGCTGGTGTACAGGTATGCTGATCACGCAGACTGACACTGGCGCTACGAGAGCTCATCTCCCTGTCAATTACCTCTCAGATGTTTGCTCTAATGCAATCTCAAAAGAGCTGCTCTAATCCGCCAACCCACACTCAAAAAAGCACATTTGAGGAGCACAAGAATTTTCCTCAGTATAAATGGATACAGGTGAAGAGATGCAGACACTGAAGGATTGCTTTATGAATAACCAAATGACATTTCGTTTTTAATGGCAGTCCATGAATAGGGATACAATTAATTATGCTGGGCTATTATTCAGGGTTCTGTATATAATATTTTCTGGCCTTTCACAAGATTTTGTTCTTATAAAGCAGTTTTGCATCTGTAATATACACAAAATAGCCTTAGAACAAGGATAAAGGAATAATTTTGCACTTTGAGTAAATAAAGATGCCACAATAAAATCACAGCGTGAGGACTGTGCATTATTTATGTACTGATTGACTGATTGATTGTCTTAAAGAAATACAGTGAGGTACAAAAGTCTGAAAATCATGTAATCTGGGAATGGAGGTTTACTAATGAGCCTATATATATATATTATAATATATAATATATATTAATACACACACAGTATGTATATATATTTAGCAGATGCTTTTATCCAAAAGCTTTCACAATTGAGGAATACAACAATTTAATTCAACAATTCACCATAAAGATCCAAATAAACTTAATAAGTGCTTGAGAAGTGCACTTAGACATTTCTTTCTTTCTTTCTTTCTTACTTTCTTGCTTGCTTTCTGTCTTTCTTTCTTGCTTGCCAAATAAATACAGTGGAGTACAAAAGTCTGAAACTTCATTGTAAAAAGATTTAAAGTTTACTTAGACATGGAAATAAACAAAGTTTTAGGCTTTTGAGAATTTTTCATCCTAGAAGGAAAAAAGACTGATTTCTCATTTTAATAAATGAAGAAAAATGCTAAATCATAGTTTTTTTTAGTTATTTTTATCTATCTATCTATCTATCTATCTATCTATCTATCTATCTATCTATCTATCTATCTATCTATCTATCTATCTATCTATCTATCTATCTATCAGAAGGAAATATTGTGGGGTCCGAAGGTATTAAATTAGAAAATGGTAAAGTAGTCTAAGACTTTTAGACTCCACTGCACCTGCCCACGCATTTGTATTTATATGATGATATGAAGATATACGGGTAGCACTACACTGTAGAGAAATAGGTTGACAAATTGAGATGAGGCTAGATATCTAAGATTAACAGTAAGAGGATCCAAACTCCTACACTTACATCTGTCCCTCATCTGGTGCTCATTTATCAGCTCTCTTCACAGCCCTCGTCAGAAGACAAACGTCTCTCTCAGGTGTGGATGAAAATGAGGAGAGGTGCAGGTATTAGTCAGTGTTTTGCACCATCTAATCTGCATTCGTCATCAGCACAGCCACAGTTTTCAAAGTCAGTCGCTGGCTGACAGCTGCGTCTCTATGACAACTGTCCCTCTAGAGTTTGACCGCAACCCAGCCACTTAACACTTCCACCCTCAGGGGGGCCTAATGGACAGGTGCCCACTCCCTCTCCGTCTCTCCAGCTCTGAGGTGCCATTACACCTCCTGCTGTTTTAACACTGTCCCTTTTCCTTGCCATCATACATCTGGCAGAGCTGTGCTTAGAGTCACTTTCACTTAGATACGCCCCCTCCTAACGAGTCCATTCATTAGCAGCCAGCGGGTAAAGGGAGAAAACGACTTGAGGCGACGAGAAATCGAAACAAATCGGCGGGCCGTATCAATTAGGGGCAATATTTCTGCTCTGTAATTGCAGATGTGATTAGAGGCAGAGTGCTGGCCGAGGAAGTGTAATTCACCATTTAACAAACCACTGAAGGGACACCTGCCTGTTGTGGCTGCGTAGGTTAATCATTCCTGCACTCTTGTAGCTTGTTTGCACGGTTAAAGGACATATATGCAGACATCTTTGCTCTCAGTTGGAAACTCATTAATGACTTAACCCAGTGGTTCCCAAACCTGTCCTGGAGGCCCCCCTGCCCTGCACCTTTTGTATGTCTCCCTTATTTAACAAACCTGATTCCACTCATCAGCTCTTTAGTAGAGACTGCAAGAACTAAATTGGGTGTGTCTGATTAGGGAGACATACAAAATGTACCTCCAGGACAGGTTTGGGAACCACTGTATTTAACCTGTAGCATAATCTCAAACAGAAGAACCATGACTGCATACATCCATGTGAAAACTTGACTTTCACAGCTCAAAGCTTAAACACATTTAAAGGGCTAGTTCACCTAGACATGAAAATTCTGTCATCATTCACTCACCCTCGTGTCCTTCAAAACCTTTATGTCTTTCTTTCTCTTTTTGCAATATAATGCCATTGGAAAAAGTGCCTCTGTATCTATATTAACTCCAAAAACATATCTATTCACAGCACAGAATGAACGCTGGTGTCAGTAGAATACCAACGACTTTTATTTTGATGAATTAAGGCAGAATTATCGCATTAATAAAGACTTATTTTCATGTGAGGCTTTTACCGTCTTGCACGATTCAGCATAATCAGCTCTATATGTAGGCCTATGGCTTTTCTGACATGGTAAACTTGCTTAGTAGCTCACCTGGTATGGCACTGCACCTGTGCCGCGGAGTTCTTTGAAACACTAGGCAAGATAAATTAACTTAAAGACTCGTAGAAGCAAGCTAAAATATCATGTTTTCTTTTGCACATGGGGGTTTATTCGTTTGCCTTTCTTTGTTAATTCTATCAGTTAGGTTTGGTAGGTTATTTTCAAACAGCAGTAGAGCATTAATCTTTAACGCTATTCATCGGACATTTAATTACCCACTGGACATTTCACTTTGACAGTGTCGTGAAACATGCAAGAAGCAATTCCAAGCTTGGTTGGTAATTGGGGATGTCAAGACAAGCACCAAAAATGGTCGTCCATATAATTTGTGCTATATTTTAATTTTTTTAAAAAGCTATATGATATAGCTTGAAGGTGAGTAACTGACGCCAGTCTCTTTCAAAACGTGCAAATGTGCGAATACTGCTTTCTTTGTAATTAAATTAAGTGACACTTATCCAAGTTGTTGTTGTCTTAATGTAGCCTAAATCTATTAAATCTATATTCTAAATATCTACAGTGGACTACAACACTTCCATGCTAGAAAAAACAGCTGAATGAGGCACATTTGGATTCACAATCTTTTAGTTTCCCCCCTCCTCTGTGGCCTGGTGGCTTAATATGAGTATGTATTCTCTTCACTGGGCATTGCCCTCATATTCTCTAACAGCTTCGGTGGCTTGAGTCGTGGATTAGGCCTACAGATCGCTCTGAATATTCCTAAATCATGTAATTTATTTAGCATAGCCTCTCATACAAATCCCTGTACAGATATTCTTACAGTTTGTGGCCTGTAAGATCATGATTGAACCGTTATGCTTTGTCGGGTTGCTACAAATCCAGTTTTGGACTCATACAGATGTTGAGATGGCTTTGATCAGATATTTGATCTTCAAAAGATTGTTGAAAGGATAATTGAATTATAAGTAGGCCTACTCTATGCAACGTCGATTCCACGTATTGGTGAATAGCTCATGTTAGATGTTCTCACTGAGGGAGGACATTAAATTGCTTTCGCTGTAATTGAACTAGAGAGGTGCACGTTAAGGAAGTGTTAATCTTGATAAATCATCTCAATGATTTAGTAATATTCGACTCAATTTCAAAGCCAGTAGGGGGCAGTGAAGATCAGTGTGTGGAATTATCACTGTAGGCCTATATCACAGTGACATAAAAACAATACAAACCAGGGACCTGTTTTGCACATCATCTGTCAATATGATGAACTTGTTAATTCAAGCACTTCCGCTTCATTCGAAACGTCCGGCCCTATCAATAACACCACCTCTGCTCCATCTGGTCGTGTTCAGTCAAAAGCTATTTTGTTAAACGGAAGGAATTCATTGCTCAGAAAAACACACAAAGATAAATACTCTCATATACACACATGTGGCAGACTTCAGATGCAGCAGGTGAAACATGAGCCCGTGAGACTCAGGAATGAGACAGGAAAGAGCCACATAGACTTCCTCTCCCCCTTCCCATGCAGCCAAAGTGCTGGGTCTGAATATAAAACAGTAGCACTGTCAGTCTGCTCCACAGCAATCTGCATTAAGATGAACTGGAATTAGAAAGCAGGTTAAACCAATAATAAAGGAAAAAGAGTGTTGTGCTCTTTATTGTTCTTTCTTGTTTAATTGTCATATAATTAGCATTTTAGCTCAATCAACAGTATCAATCATAATCATTTCCACTAAATGACTTAATAAATAAATGAATAGTAATAATAATAATACAAAAATGAGGGGAATTTTTTTTTTGTTGACATATTGTTTATATCATATGGCTGAACTGTTGAAAAGTATTTTAGCATTTATGAATTGGCCCCATTCACTTCCAATGCACGTGCCTCACTGTAACTAAAGAAAAGGGACGTTTAAAATTAAAATGAGTTTTTTTTCCCAACATTCAATTCAACAGTATGTCACAAATGCTGTTGATTGAGTTTATTTCAAGAACACGAACAATTGCGATCACTTCAGATCTTGGATTACTTCAGATTATACGAACCCTAGACATCTTTTGAAGTATCTGCCACTGAACGGCCTCACAAGGCTCAGAGGGCAAGAGGGCAAGGCTGCTGGGGTGAGAGGGTGGGAACAGTTCAGCAATCAACACACTTCAACCGGACTGCAATTCTCAGCAGGCCCAATCACGTTAATCAGTGTTTGTTTCCTGTAGAGTCTGGTGTTGCAATGTGGCAATAATTAACAGCAAACACAGGATAACAGAAACCCCACTGTTATAAATATGACATCTGAGAGAACATTTGTAACGGAGCGTGTGACAGCAGAAATAAGAGGACCATAAAAAGGTGGCAGAAGTTTGTGTTTATTTCTGTTTAGGTGAACGTGTGGCTTGGGTTAGTAAGGAAGAATACAGCACTATAACGCATTATGTCATGATTATGCATGTACATTGTGTGTGTGTGCGTGCGATATTTTCCCCTCTCTGCCACCCTTATTGTGGTGCTTTGATACAGAAGCCCTAATGACTAAGCCAGAATAGCAGGATTAACACACGATGCATAATAACAGTCTTGTGTTCATCACTTCTGAACAAGGTTTGGAGAACAATTACCAGCAATTAAACCACCGCCAGTTATTCAAAGAGATAATTATGTCCTTGGTGTATTGCATCAATTAGCTACTTTTATTTCAGCCCGCAAACTCTCTGCTACGTTGTGTGTGACATGTTTGGAGAGGTTTGAACAACAGGAATTCCTGCACTTATCCTCCATAAGTACAGTGAAATATGAGCTCAGAGAAAGTGAAAAGTATCCTCTCATCTATGAAAGGATTTTGTTGTTCTGCCGTTTTGTTGAACGTAGCCTACTAATAATAATGACGTGGTCCAAGGAGAAATCTCTCTGAAGTGACAATTTGGATTTGACATCCCAACCGAATCGCTCGGAATGCTCGAAAACAGAAGATTAAAACCAAACAATCCTGAATATGTATTGAGGATGATTTTCTTGAGCTGCCAAATGGCTCGTCGTTGTATAGGCCACTTGTGTATATTGAATTCAGTCTCCGCGATGGGCCGAGGTGCATACTGTAATAGCATTTCAGGAGAGGCCTGTTCGATGCCGAGACCTTATTCGATGGATTTAGGTCTACATTTTTTCCATTCTTTCCGAGGGAGATTGAGGCTCTGAGAGCTTAGCTGAAATTCAGATGTGCCCTTGAAGAGATATGGCTTTGTGCTTTTTGATGACCTCAATACAATTCTGACTCAATCCATTCAGATAAAGGACTGACCTTACCAAATTGTGCCGTGACTACAATGAGTTGAATTTAAAAGAGCTTATGCTTGAAAGAGCTCTTGATAATGTGTAAGTGTTCTTTAGAAACAGCAAAAACATGCTAATGCAAATATTCGTAGCTGTGTCGTGCGCGTTTGGAAAACAAGACTATGCTAAACGAATATATTTGCTTTACAAAAACACAAAGGAGTTGGAACGAGAAGCGCTGGCAGATTTGGTTGAATTGTGATGTTTCTTTTACCTTTTTGGGGGCCTCAAGGGTATAATGGCTAACTTCAAATACCTGTGTCCAATTGTAAGTAATCTATTAAACCACAGAGCCCACAGCTTATTTCCCCTCTGCTTCACATCCTCCAGTTAATGTGATAGGTACAACAAAAGCAGGAACACCTTTCACCTCCTGTTCTCTACTTGCGTCTTTCATTCTCTCTCACACACACTCATATCCATATTTAAGATGGCTGCCTATCGAATTAACTGCTTTCATTCAAAGCGCTTCTTAACCGGCGACTTCTGAGCTGGAAAGTGTGTTAGACTCACTTGGTATTACTAATGTGGAGATTTAATGATTTAGGCTCTGGCGCTCTGGCCCTTGCCACGTGTGGAGTCAGTTTGTTGCTAAGCATTTGAATGTGTGCCTTCGGTCCCCCACTTCCTCAAGTTCCAGGGGCCGGTCAGAGGCAGCGATGCGTTGGTCGTCAGCCCCCCGTACTCCTCAATGGGCAGGCTCTGACATGCTGTCACCTTGGCAACTGCTGCCAGGGTAATGTGGCTGGCAGGCTAACTGACCTCGGCTGGCAGTGTGCCATGGGCTTGCAGCAGGTGTGTGACAGTGAAGGTCCCTTGGCCGCTAATCCAGCCGTCTTGTATAGCCTCGGACCACATCTATTGGCCGAAGGTCTGATGGGAATTGTAAGAAAAGAAAACGTTATGCTGTGTAGTGAGACAGGGTTAGATCACTGGCTGGTCTGGGGAGAACAAAAAAAGCAGCTTTTAAGAAATTAGAAATAAGTACATCACTAGGAACATTTGAATTATATCTCTGTATCTCTACACTTGTGTACACTAGGTAAACATATGCAGTTGAATAGCTTTATAAGAGGCATTTAAAGGTTAGTCTTAGGTGTGATTACTTTTTTTGCATTTCTGATTTTATCGTATTTATTTTTA
Source organism: Sinocyclocheilus anophthalmus (assembly GCA_018155175.1). Taxonomy (NCBI): domain Eukaryota; kingdom Metazoa; phylum Chordata; class Actinopteri; order Cypriniformes; family Cyprinidae; genus Sinocyclocheilus; species Sinocyclocheilus anophthalmus. The sequence continues at coordinate 218,791 of JADLZN010009472.1, read as the reverse complement.
TTTTATTAGTATAATTGTGTAATTTTAAATAAATTAAATCTCATATAGGCCTATCCAAAAAAGGATATAAAGATTGTAGCAATATGTTATTTTGAACGTTTTCGGCACGCATTTTTCTTATTATGATTAATGTTGTTTGAAAACTTCATTCAGTATTGTTTTGTCGATAACATGGTTTGATATTGATACTCTATTCATGCAGGAGGGAATTCCAAAAGATGGCGCTAAAGAAATATGGGAGGGTACGATTCCTTTTCTATGGTCCCATGTATTTGGGTAAATTTAACCCTTTAATTTTTATAAATATGATCTAAAAAAAAAAAGATTTAAATTCGACTTCATTTTAATTGTTACAATTTGAGTTACACAAATTTGACTCGTGAAGAAAACTCCGAGTTCAGATATATTTTTCTTATTATGACTGCATATAGGCTAGTTAATACGTAAAAAACCCACACAGAACAAAGCAAATATCAAATAAAAAGTCCTAGATGTGGAAATAAAAATAAAATTAGTTTGCGTATTATGGTGTGCGTGTACTGTTTGAAATGTTTATTTATTTATATGTTTAATTATTTTTGATACTTTTAGCATGTTTTATTTGGTAGGCTACAATAGATCTAAGAGACGATAAATAGACGAACACGTGTATTTTCAAATGTAAAGATAGGAATTCTCACAGTTTTATAGCCTATTGTGCAATTCAGGGTCTAACACATAAGAAAGAAGAAGAACTCATTTTCATTATCACATCACTCAGAATCATTAGTTATATTTGTGAGTTTAACTGAGGAGGTACAGCCGATGTCTTTTCATATTCATTTGAAGGTTGGTTGGTTTACTTTGGAAACTTTTAAAATATACTTTAAAAAAAAAACTTTATTTTCGAGCATATTGTAAAGCTCAAAATTAAAGCGAGTTAACAGTAATATAATCAGCCTAATAAATCTCTTTATTTTCATTCTTTTTATCACTGCTTATCATAAACTTTGTGATAAAAGTGCATTTTAGACAGAAACAGAAAGCTTTACAACTCCATTATTCTGGGTGTGTGAGCGATGCTATTAATATTGAGTATATTGCATGAAGGGTGGGGCGTGTGCTTATAACCACAGGTTGAATTTCGTTGCCACGCCACGGATGTACGGTAAATCATCCGCGAAATTTAAATCTTCAAGAGAAGAACCGTGTGTTTGGCTGAATAGTCACTACCACACAAAAGTTATACGGAGAAAAAAAAAATCAGCTGCACTCCCAAGTCTCAACAGAAGCGTCGTTCGTTCAGCTGGAAGGTTAGTGTTGCGCCTTAGCTGAAAAGAGTGCAAAGCCAGCTATTTCAAACACAGCAGAAGTGAATACAAATGGGGGAAATTGCCAAACTTGTCTTGATGAAAATTAAGGGCCAACAGTTGTGCTATTCCCCAGCAGAAACGGTCGGTTTACAGAAAAAAAGCAATTCAGTCCCACAATCGTTTTTGCACGCTTTTACATTGCAATCTGATGGAAGGATCTAGGCCCTTTTGCACTCAGAGAGCTACGTGGCAAGCATACGAATTTCCATGCATACAAATGCGCTCCTGCTTTAGAGCGCGCGCGGAATGGATTCCAAATTACGTCACTCGCTGAACTGGACGCTCGTGCTTTTTTCCAATTTCAATTCGAAAACAAATAAAAGCATTTTACGAAATGAACGTTCCCGAAATGAAGCCAAATAAATCAATTGTTTGCTGAAGGCACGCTAATTTAATATGATGTATTTGAATTACAACAAATGCAATTTTGCAGTTTGTTCTCTGCTAGGATATTGCAGTAGTTTTATTCAGTTCAGTTTACTGAAATGACCCGGACTGAACAATAAAAGAATGTCCTGAAATTCTACAAAGAATGCGGTAAATAATCACATCGCTGGTAATCATGATTTATGATTCATGAACACTAAGAAACTTTCAAGATATTCTAGTGGTATTACAAAATATGGAAATTATTACTCTGGTTTAATGGGGACAAGAGTTTTGAAAAGGATGAGTAGTAGTGCAACACTGAATAGTGCAACACATTTCCATGTCTCTATGATTTATAATAGGCTATTTATACCTAGAGTCATTTCTTTGTCTTTTTTTTGAGAAGAAAGAAGGCCTCAGAATGTTTTGATAATTTATATTCAGTTGAGAGGAAAATAATCTAAATCAAAATAGTGTATGTCAGCTGGTATAATGCGTAATATGTATAATTGGTACAATACGAAAACAGTATAACTGATCAGGTTTGGGATACCCCGCACTATTTGGAGTCTCAGAAAATCTTTAACTCATGACGGAGAAGTTTTATAATAAAATGAAAAATGTATTACATTATTTGTTTTTGCAACGACGACGTGAAGCTTATCTTTACTTGATAGCTCTTGACAGTATATAGACAATTACATGGTATGATGGATTCTTTTGTTTTTCAAAGAAAAAAACACGAAAGCATATACAGAAAACACACGCTAACAGAAAGAAAAAAAAGAAGACAATAAGGAAATATGACAATGCATGGTGAAAACATTTGGGAAGTTCTCACACTTCCATATTTAGGCCAAGGGTCAGAAGATCGAGGAGAAAAGATACTCTTCTAAATTCCCTTTGTATACATTTCAGAAACTGTCTCTGTATTTGCCTAGACGAAACGTCAGACAAATCTTAATGTGTTTTAATTTAGAAAGAAGTTTCATATTTAAACAAAATTGAAAGAAAGAAAGAAAGTTGCACCGATGCATCTGAAAGCTATCAGATTTATTGTTCTCATTCACTTCTCGCTGAGTCAGTACTGAACTTAAATAACAACCACGGGGGAAACGGTTTCGTCAATGTGTTTGTGTACAATATCTGTATATAATAACAAGTGTAATACTAACAGTATAAAATATAATCAATATTTAAAACGGCAGGGGGAAGGCCTACAAGAGATGCTACTAGGTTGAAAGTCATCACAGCGCGCAACAAATCTGTCATTGCTCCTGAAAATATTTTGAAATTGATTTTAGTGAAAATATAAAGCAAATCATTTAAATCAACACAGAGAATTCATATTGCCAAATTTACACAGACATGTTATCAAAAACCCACCCAAAAAATCTGCCTGGAAAAAGCAGTGAAGACAGGGCAATATCCACGATTATTCAGCCAAACAACAACAAAAAGTGTTTACAAGGGGTCGGCTGAAATTGGAAAATAAGTGCAGCTTGAGAGTAATCAATCTTTTTTTTTTCTTTCTTAAGAGTTTTCTCTGTGTAAAAGCTATTGACAGAAGTGTGGTCCACAAAAATACTATGAAATAGAAAAGGTGTAGTTTGTTGCACATAATGCAATTCCGTTTTGTTAAAATGAGTAATATAATTCCTGTGCGTAAAATTGATACGTGTCCTGGGGTAAATTGTTCCACTGTTTAATATTTAATGTTTGTCTGCATTGATCCATGTCCTTGGGAGTTATTTTATCATTTCAATCCATAAAGTCTATGTTGGCTTTGGGCTGGTTATGATTTCGGTGTCAGTGCACCAGAATCTCCTGGCCATACGAGCTCGCAGTTGTCACGTTGTGGTTGCTGTCCGGTTCATCTTTCAAACTTGCACCTTTTAAGTAATCTATCACAAAACTCCCCTGAAACACAGAGCAAACAGAGTCATTTAAACGTTAGGTACATTGGAGGATAAAACGAAGAGCTTTTAAAGATTTTAGTCTCGGCTTCTCTCGTAATTTACATAGAATATTTGTGATATCTTGCTGACTTGAAGTGTATATAAAATGATTTGTTCTACGTCTCAGTGAACATACGTTTGCAGTCCATGGACGGAGGCGGTGTGTCTGCACTCACGTTGCCGGCATGGGTGTACACGTCCTCGGGCGTCTGAGGGACCCCAGGCGGCGTCATCCTCTTCTCCTTCTGCCTTCGGTTGCAGAACCAGACCCGAACCACCTCCTTTTCCAGCTGGAGGTTGTCCGCCAGAGAGGATATCTCCTGCGCTGCCGGTTTGGGGCATTTCAAGAAATGGCTCTCCAAGGCTCCCTTCACGCTCACCTCGATGGAGGTGCGCTTCTTTCGTTTCCTGCCTTGAGCTGCTATTTTGTCGATGCTGGTGGGATTCCCCGTGGTCGAGTCGGCCTCCTCCAGCCACTTGTTCAGCAGCGGCTTGAGCTTGCACATGTTTTTAAAGCTCAGCTGGAGAGCCTCGAACCTGCAAATGGTGGTCTGCGAGAAAACGTTTCCGTAAAGAGTTCCCAGCGCTAGCCCGACGTCGGCTTGAGTAAAACCCAGTTTGATCCGACGCTGCTTAAACTGTTTGGCAAACTGCTCCAGGTCGTCGGAGGTCGGCGCGTCCTCGTCTGAGTGCGAGTCGTGGCTGTTGACTCCCGCGTGGTGCTGCTGGTGGTGGAGGTGGTGAGTGTGCTGCTGCTGCTGATGATGGTGGTGGTGATGATGGTGATCCATTTCTGGCGAGTCTCCTCGCATCAGCCCCGGGTGGACTAAACTCCCGGGGGGGTTCAGCATCCCGTTGACTGTGAAGCCACCCGGCTGGGAATAAATGAGAGACTGCTGGGACTGCTGCTGGCCTCCGGTGATGGTGGGGATGTGGGAGGCTGTGGTGCCACCCCATGCGCTTTGGTGCGACTGGTGAGCCCCTAAATGTGAGGCTCTGTGGTGCAGCGCGGTGCTAGAGTGTAGGTCTTCTCTGTTTGAACTGTTCTTCACGTCTTGTTGCTGTGGGCTCCCGGCCATGCCAACTGGGCTGGAGGACCAAGGGGAGCCGGCTTCTGCCGCTGCAGCGGCTGCGGCGGCGGCGGCAGCGGCAGCCGCATGTGGCAGTGAGGTAACCCACTGATGGGCATGGCTCAGCATGTGCCCCCCGTTACTGGCCGTCATGGCTCCTTGCATGAAGTCACTCTGCACCATCTTGACTACGGGGTCTCCTCTGTAACCTCCCGACACCGATGTTACGGCACCGCTTCCCGGTTGCATGCCACCACCTCCGGACTCCGAGTGCACGATCGAGGCTGATGAGAGAATGCTGTTGCTGGCCAGGTAAGGATTGGAAGCCGCTGTGGCCATCCCCCCTCACCACTTCGAGCAATTCTACTTATTATTCCCCCTCCCCGTATTGCCGTAACTTTTTTCCAAGCCTCGAAGGCACGCACTATTTCATGAATTATTCAAGCTGGAAAAGTATGCGTGGTATTTTGATTCGGTCCACCGACAGCACGGCAAAAGATGGCCAAAATATATCCGTCAAACCCTCCTTTTATCAGAAGCAAAAGGAGAAAGAAATACCTTCAGCGTAGAAATCCACATTATGCATGGAAGTTGTTTTTACCAAGCATTCCGTTCTTAATGTCATTGTCTTAAAGGCCAATCATGTAACCAAAAAGTCTTGCTAGTTCTTCTTCACATCAACTTCTCGTGACGATTACACAAATCCCACATCGAACTTCATCGCGCGCTCTCTTGACTTGATGTGAAGGCTTATCAGAAGAAGGCGCTCCTTTGTAAACTTCACTCTTATCCCGCAACCCACAAGGCGTTTTCTTACCGAGTCTTGCTTCTCATATTTCTTCTGCTCACAGAGTCCATCAGACGTTAATCTTCAATACGTTCAGCTGCACTCAACCCTATTAAATGCCCGCGCAATGGAGAGCTTTCACTGTCCTCGCTCGCTCCGTTCCTCTCTCTGAGCGCGAGAGCACGCGAATGTTTACGTTCAGCCCCCGCGTGCGCACACCATCCACATCCTTCACCCAATTACCGCGAGGAAGTTTCTGCGAGATTGATGCTCATTGGATATCCTCCGGGAGAGTGACAGATCTTAGGGCACAGCTAAGAAATCACGTCAAGGCGTTGCAATTTGCTATGTCTAATTTGGAGATGTCAACATACGAATAAAAGTGACTAGACCTTCTATCCGAGCAGCAAGCTTTAGTTGATATCACTTTAGTGCGCTGTACTGCATTATTGGCTTAACGACGCAGTAGATGTTTTGTTTTTGTTTCAGAGGAAATAGTTTGGCTTGTTTTCGTCTCAGCGTTTGTTTTATTTTACTTTATGTTGGCCTTTTGTCTTCAACGTGCATTTGAATGTTAAAATGAATTTCTGCTGATTATAAATTATAATTGTGAATGATATTTTACCTATGAGCATGTAACAAACAAACAGGGAAATCGGAATAGATGGGATGCAGATAAAACAAAGCAAACAGACAGATAAAAACATCAAGCATTTCAGCTTTGGCTTAGGGGTACAAGCGAAGTAAGCATAGATTAGATTTATATATGTAATCTACTATCACCACCATGTAAGGACTGATAACTTAACGGAAAGCATGTTTTAAGGTTTATTCAGATTTATTCCAAGAATAAAGCAGAGCCATTTCAAAGAACGAGCCGCGTAAACTTTTAAGATGATTTATTTCATTCATTTTTGAATTGTCTCCACCTGTCTGGCACAACGATGTTTAAAAAAATACATAGCCTATAAAATACAATAACAAAGCACAAAGAAACACAATCGTTGTAGCCTAAAAAAAAAAACACTATTTCAGATTGTTTAATTAGTTTCAGTGGTACCTCTGGTTCATGGAACTTGAACATATCAGGCCTTTCAGAGGAAAAAAAGAACCATCAGATGTTCGTCGTAATAATCCCCGAGTGGTGATTTATTCTTATTGTTGTTTGTTTATTTGATCCACCCCCTGGAATAACCTACATATAACCTATTGTACAGTGTCGAGGACAGGAACACTGGTGCACTGCGAGCGAGGAACAGTTAGTGCTGATTTTCATTTGCATAAATTTTCATATGTTTAAGTGAAAATAATAGCGGAGCGGAGGAGAGAGGGATTCACTCGAGACGGAGCAAGAGAGAGAGGGAGCTGCGTTGGATTCATTCCTGCGGTAAGAGATATACCCCTCTTTCCCTTTCTCACTCCCTCCATCTGCATGTTTTGTTTAAATCGCGAAAAACGGTCTATATTGAATTTAAGAGCCGCGTTGTATCGCACGCTCGTAAAATCCGCTATAAGATGTATTTCTGTGCAGAGCTTGTTCTTCAGCGAGGGCCTTGCGCTTACCGTGATAGCCTACAAATGCAGAAAATCACATTATTTATATAAAATAAATACGGTTTTGCTTGAGGGCCAATAATGGTAGCAAATGCATCATAGAACAAGGATGCAGGGGGTTAAATGGCATCAACTCTGTGCTTGACAATTTCATTAAGCTTCTTATAGCTTCTTAAGCAAAGTCTTCCAGGATTTGATATCATGGACTTATAAGGTAGGCTTCTTATTTATTTATTTTTTGAAGTTCCAGATATAACGAATTAGTCATTAAAAGTGTAGTTAATCGAGTTTTTCTCTATCTGCAATTTGAAAAGAAATAAGTTAGTGTAGTTTTTAAGACCAGCTTGGACACGCAAGTCTGTTTTTCACGAGCAGCCCAGTGACATTTAAAACTCTTCCAAACTACCCGTGTTAAGAACTTACAAGTCGATTCACTGGCTGCCTGCAATTTTTATTGTTTGTTTGAAAATGTGCTATCTGAAATCAGTTTCCTAAAATGTAAAATAACATTGATCAATCAAAAAGCCATGTGAAGTGTCAGTCAGATATTTTCCGTAGCAGCATTCTGAATTAATTTGCACAGACTAACATGACCCTCCCTGTAACAGGTCATGCAATACGTTTATAACGGGAAATATATCAGCGGGCATGGGTACATAGATGATCCATCAATCACTGTCCGACAAAGTCATGTTTAACAATGGCTCAGTGTGTCATTTGTAAATTAAGATACTTTATTTCTTGTTACGCCTTCATTTTGCGCACTAATTGACGCATTATATAGAAAGGTTGTTTTACTTGGTTGTTAAAGTCGAGTTTTGCATAAAAGTAGCCATGAAGTAGCAAGGACCCTTTACAGCGCCATGACTGTGCTTCAAGATAATTCTTTAAAAAAAGCTTTATATATAATTTGCACTATATGCTACTTTATATATGAACTTTGCACTTGCTTTTTAATTCGATTCTTTAAAAGATCTGTCCTTTTTATCCCGTGACTTTGTTATCGACAACTTACAAACTTTTCCCACAAAAGATTGAATAAATTGTCATTTTTAATTTTTAATAAGCAGGACTATATTAAGCTGTCTGTAAATTCTCAATAAATTGTTAATATATGTAGCTAATATAATCACTGCCATTCCCAAGTTAGACAAGCGTAAGGGACCTAATAGAAAATCACGTAAGAAGTTAAAAATCTAAATCTTACTGGCATCATATCTAAAATGATAAGCTAACCTTGTAGACTATATTCCCAAAGTTGATGCAGTATAATACTTGTTTAAAGAAATATATAAATAATGAAATAATGTACCTAAACTATTAATAACCAACTAAATCAACTATATTCTGACTTAGTGAGGTCTAAATAAAAGTTGTTGCATAAATGATGAGAATAAGTTTCCCAAAATGATTAGATTGTCTGCCATCTACACACAGAAACACTCTCACACACACACAGAAACACACACAAACACACACACAAACCCACACACACACAAAACACACACACCACACCACACACACACACACACACACACACCTATTTCCCCCAGTCCCTGTATTACATTAATCAAAGCACAAATTTCCCAAGGGAATCCACACAGGCTCCACCCCCCCGTCAATCCTAGTGAAATTGAATCACACAGAGGCCTAACTCAGCAGCCCGGCCGCTGTTTTCCATACATATATTTGAGTGATTTATTCTAAGAGAAAACATGGGAAATATTTACAACTATTGACATTCTCTACTAAATAAGCTGCTATAAATGTGCTTCCTAGCTAGACAAGACATTGGCAGCCTTATAACAACCTCATGTTTCCCCTTGAAAGCAGCAACAACATTTCTACCTTATGTTGTTCTCTAGACTAAAGTGAATTTGGCGCTTAAATTTTGTTGAGGTACATGATTATAAATGTTAAACTATTTCAGATGCCTCACTGCCTCATTGAAATGACATCACAGAGATGTCGTGGACATTTCCAGCTCTACAGAGCTGAAACTGTTCAGTCTGAGGAAAGTTTCAAACCTGCTATGCTTTCTGCAAGTGACTGCAATTCAAATCTCTTTTCCCCCTGCAGGTAAGAGCAAGTTCCCCTGATAAACACAAGACACACAAGGCCTTCTTTCAGTGAAAGCTCCTTTATAGGGGCGGGATGGCTAGGATTATCTTTCCTTCTGTCCTCGTCTCTCTCTCTCGTGCGCCATCTCAGCTGGCTGAGTATATTCCAGCAACGTATAGAAAGTTGTTTTGGACAGATGTTTACATTATATTCTGGATATGACCACATATTGTGCACCGCTCTAAGTCGTCAAAAGCGACCGGCTGACTCATTGAGAGATTTTAATAATTTCCTTCTAGAAAGAACACTACAGCACCTCTGAAAGGCTTCAGCAAAGGTGTTATTCGGCTATGTTCGAGGTTTTCTGTGGGTAAAGCTCAAACCAGCTGGAGCAAAAATCACAGAATTGTCCTCTCCTCCTTTATTTCTCATGTGCGGCATTTGCATTTTACTCAGCTTAGGAAAAGAAATAGCCTGCAGCGAGAAAACTCTATCCACTGTGCATATAAGAAAAAAAGAGAGGGTGAACGAGACACACAAACTCAACCAGAACTACCCCCATCTGTCAATTGCATACCTGGGGTGACACCGAATCGTTCTGCAGCAAGCCCCATGCACCATCCTCATAACTCCTTGGAGATGTAGCACGAAGTAGAAATTCACCCACACATTCCCGCCTTTCTTTGTTTAACCCTTAACGATTATTTCCGGGATCATATCGTCACAGAGATCCAATTTACCGATCTTCACCCATTAGTTACCCGAGAGCAGACGACATTAGGCTCGCGCCCAAGTCTTTTGGAGAACACAAATAGAGGGCATTTATCGGAGAAGAATCAGTATCGTCCATGATTTACCTCTATGAGCACGCACACAGCCAAGTGTGTTACCGCATCTCAAGACCACTCCGCCAACTGTAGTTGTCCCCATCCAGTTCCGATGCAACCCTAAAGCGGGGCCAGTCCCATCACGGGTTTCAGTCCAGATCACGAGCGATATGACCACCTCAACAGGGCCTTTGACAATGGATGAATGGTAAACCTACTGTTCTGGTTTCATTCTGATGGTAACACTCTGAAGATGCGTATAGCAGTGTGCGAGTTCGGCTAAAAATGGGAATCACGACGCCCCCCTACGTAGCGCGGGGGAAGAAAAGAGCCAATTATGCCTAGTCAAAGCCGATGAGGATTCTCATCTTCCATCTCTCTAACACACACACACACACACACACACACACACACACACTCACACACACACTTGCACACACACAAAAGAGAGGAGAGGAATATGTGTATTTTGTTCTAAAATATCGAACACATATCGCCTGACACACCGAGAGAGACCTACGGATCCACGATTTCACTCTTACTGACTTCATAATGAGTCTCTACATCTGTTTAATATAAATAGCCAGAGGCAGTGATATATAAATTCATATCCATAACAATCATACATTCTTATAGTTTAAAAAGAAAGCAATACTTTCTAAATCAACTGTGTTATTTATTTATTTCATGCATGGTGGATGACTCAAACCCTATCAGATGTTTATTTATGTGGGATAAAAGCAGAACCTGTAAAACCTTCAACAATGCAGTAAGATTTAACTTAATTCAAGTGACTATATCCTGAGGGTAATTTGTGCCAAATCTGAGCTTCGGAGTGCCTGCATGATTAATGTGCATAGAGGAGTTTATCCCTTCAAACACATTCGCTGTTTTGACAATCTAGTACTCTTAGAATAGTAAGGTGCTGTTTGACTCGAGCACAGTCCATTAACTCCTGATACACTCCTGATCTCCCACTGTTACTGCTGGATGTCATGGATGTGAGTTCATGTGCTTCCACAGTGAACTTTTATGAGCTAGAAAGGGATCAGATGCTTTGTGATCACAACATTAGGACACTTGGAAAAAATGACTGAGAGGACAGAAGCTTTTTTTCTTTATTCATCGATAAGAGAGAGGGATGTACTGTGTCTTGTATGAAGATCCATCATTCGGCACGCTGGATAAAAAAAAGAGATATCAAATTGGAAATGTAATGTATATGGTAGCTTCACACAGATAATAAAAGCACATTACCTTACTTGATGTAACCTATGACTTTTGTTAGTGTAATCTAATTTGTCAGGTTGATTAAGTCGGAATGAAATGTTTAGTGTGTGTGTAAAAAGCTTGACTTTTTTAAACTGTTTATATTTTTTTAAATAAAACAAGTAACTCTTCAATAAACTTGGCAGTTACAGCATCTTCAAAAGTTTAAACACTTGTATGTTTGACTGAAAGTATGTTTCCCCTGAACCTAAAGACCATTTAGTCTACATGTATGTGCTTAGATACACTAAGAAATGCTAAATAATAATAAAAAAAGATTTCTGCATAAATATTTACAAAACATCTACAAAATGAAAAACAAAAATTGTAATAGATGGAGACAGAAAAAGCTGCCAACAAGTGTTGGCAAAAGTGTAAAGTAAGAGGTTGGAAAAGCATCTTAACAAGCTGGTTGAGGGAATGCCAAGAGTGAGCATTTTGAAGAGTCTAAATTATTATTTATTTAGTCATGACATCCCTCCATTTGTGTTATTTCATATTTGTGATATAAATAATACTAAACAATGAGGGTTTTAGCACATTTGCACATATTGAAACCCTTTGCACATATATATTTTTTAAAAAGAACATTTGATAATATGAATTCATTCATAGTGTTACTCAATTATTGTATGACATGAATGCTTAAATGGCATTACATACTGTAAGTTCCCTGTGATATCATGTTTTTAGTCTTATATAATCATATTACATTTAGTTTTTTCTTTGAAAATGATGTGGTTTAAAAGAATACCAGATGCAATAGAAGATAAATATTCCAGAGGTACTTGGCACTTCACCACTTTCGTCAACCATGTTGAATATATGCTGTCATAAATAAAAAGCACAATGACATATACTGGTTCAAAATTAATTTTAAAAATATGTCCATTGCGAACAGAATCATAACATAACACAAGAGCAAAAAGGTGGTTCAGAGTTAAATCATCATTATATTTCCGTTTCATTTCTGATATTTTTTTCTTATTGTCAGATGCGTGTACATGAACTAATAAAATGTATGCCTTGAGTAAGTTGCTTTGGATAAAAGGATCTGCCAAAAGCATAAATGTTCACTCCTTCCACCCATAATTCCACAGAATGTCAATTTTGCTAATACGTGGAGGCAGATTCCCAATCAACCCGTCTCAGAGCCACAAAACTTCTCTGAAGATCAACAGCAGTTGTATAGCTGAACTAAAAGAAGCTGAAATAAAGCTTTCCTTCTCTTGCAAATTCCTTCTGTTCTGTGGTTTATTCCCCTCCCCGCACTTTTTTGGTCTTTCTTCACATCCCTTATCTCTTTCTCACAAGAGCTTCCACAGTCTGTAGTGCTCAACAGGCTGTCACTGCTCAAACACTGCTTCATAAAAGCACCAACATCACACAGAAACAAACACACACACACACACACACACACACACACACACACACACACACATTATGTTATCTATTATGTGTCTATTATGTTATCTCTCTGTCTGATGTTATCTATTTGCTATACTCCACAATACAGTAATGGCACAATTTTTAGGGTATTTTATGGGTACATGTCATCCATGAACTTGAAAGATTGGATACAACACCACAGTAAGTTATATATAATATAAACTGTGTCTTTGTTCAAAAGGCGATAAAACCAGAGTATAATCACATCATAATTTGATGTATAAAACTGTCAATATACAGAGCTATACAGTAGTCATATTTAATTAATACATGTAATAATTCACACATAGTTGGTTCACAAGTCTGTATCATGATTTCAATTTATAAAAATGACAACAAAAGAAAACAAAAACACTTTTTTGTTTACACCGTAATGCAAAGTGCAAATGTTTGTTAGTGTGTAAAAAGAAGTGTTTTGCTTCCAATATGTCTTTTTCCTAAATGCAGTATAATACTTTGGAGGCCTATTTTATGAAATAGTGTCAAGATGTTCAATTAAACATGATTTACATAAAACAGCACAGGTTAAAATTTAGTGTCTTACAAAGCTAATGGAAAGATTATGGAGCTGAAGTTTTCCTGACAATGTGATAGTGGTTCAGAGTGTCAGCAGATGGTCTTTGTAGTGGCTGATGATTCTTGTTGTTCTAACACTGATTGTCCTCAAACTGAATGTTCCCGACATTCTAATGCTAAAGGTTCCAGATGATTAATTTCACTGAAGTAGAGTAATGCAGTTTCACAACTGATGGAGTGTCGGGACATCATTGGTAATTTGAATGATCTTTAGTGGAATGCCTTACTGAACACAGGCCACTCTGGACAACAGAAATAACAACAAAACACAAATATATACAGTACATGCCTTCAGGGAGGCAACATGGGAACAACAGGATTAGATTAAAGATTACAGACAAAGAGATTATACAGAGTTTATTAATATGACTTATTAACTACAGATACAACTAATGAAAGTATTTTATGTGGCAACTTATTTAACTCAGTCTCAGAATATGCATTTAAGCCACTGGCTTCTAAACTGTAATTTATGATCATGATCTAGTCATTGTTATAAAGAAATGCTTATGCAGATGCATAGATAGATAGCTAGATAGCTAGATAGATAGATAGCTAGATAGATAGATAGATAGATAGATAGATAGATAGATAGATAGATAGATAGATAGATAGATAGATAGATAGATAGATAGATAGATAGATAGATGTGCACTTGCTCATTAGTGTGTATGTGTGAATTTGTGTTCACACTCCTGCTGCTCTCTCTTCTTTGCTTCCAGTTTGTATTAAAGTTTGATAACCTGTGGACACAGGATCTTCTTTCATCTCCCTCCCTCTCTTCCTGTAGTGCAGACTGTCTGACTAGCAATCTTACCTGCAGTCACTGCATTAAAACGCTTATCCTTAAGTAGCATTTCATCCAAAGCCCATGCAAACTTCCCAGCAGGCATCAGCAGCAGCAGCAGCAGCAAACGCAATCAACACGGTTTAAGACACTAGGATTTTTCAGCACACCAGTTTTCACTGAATGAATCTGCTGATTCGCTGATATTTGGCACACGTCGCTTGCCATTTGGTCAGAAACGATGTACGGTTTTTAAAAGTTCTCGAAAGCAGGACATCTGGTGTGCTAAACATCACCACTGCCTCGTCTTCACACGCTGCAATGGCACAGCATCTCTGCTGAAACAGATTTATGGCTTGCCAAGTGTTTTCCAGTAATCCCTGCTGTGTTCCACTGGATGCTGCAGAACAGGAAGTGCCAACCTCACAGAATATCTGGCATCATGACGCCTGCGAGAAATCCTACGTAGGAATGTTAATCTTTTCTAGTATATGCACAACACGGACATATTCGCAAGCAAACATTAAAATATTTGCACAAGCGAAATTATATAAAGTAACCGAAAATAAGAAAGAGCAACAGAAGACGTCCAAGCGAGCTTAAACACACAAAGCGGGTCTTTGAGCGTCAGTGTTTTCGTGGCGTATTTACAGCATGCATTTAGAGGGCACAGCTCACTCCGTGTGTGTGTTTCGCAGAAATTACCAGTAAAAACCCCTTGCCATGGCACTCAGCAGCCAGCTGGCCCTAGTAGCCCGTGTTGCCCAGGGACTGTGGAAAGCCGGGCTGGCAGAGGGAGGGCAGCTCTAGGGTAGAGAGGACTGGCAGATCCAGGCCTCCAGGGGGTACAGAGATGCTCGGAGTCCAGAGAGCAGTCACCCCGCGCTGGAGGAGGAGGACTCGGCCGGGCAGCCTGGCTCTACGGGGACTTCGCTCTGCCTCTTACCCCCACCCGACCTGTAGTTTTTGACCGATGAATCACCTATGATCGATGGAACAGGTTGCCAAGCTGTAATGGCAGACTGCACAAAGGCACTCTGCCAATGTCCTGCTGTGAGTTTGTGACTGGCAATGAATATAAATCAGCTATGCGTGTGTGCGTACGTGTGTGTGTGTGTCTTTTTAAGCTGTTTGAGTCTTAGTCCTCTAATCCATTGAAACCCAATGTGTGTATCTTTATGAATGTCAGTGTGTATCACTATGTTCAGCAGTTTTAGGGGTTCACGGGTGAGAAGGTCTGAACACGTTTGCACACCCTCAAATAATTTGAGATTCAAGACGCACCTGTGTCCATGAAGATGAAATATGATCAGAACCATCTCTCCAACTGAGAACGGAGAGTGTCTTCATGATCTCATATCTCTCAACCCAGCATCATGCTTCTCAACTTCATCTTCTATGATGTTCGGGGACTGGCACTGAGAAAGT
This sequence comes from Sinocyclocheilus anophthalmus, assembly GCA_018155175.1. Taxonomy (NCBI): domain Eukaryota; kingdom Metazoa; phylum Chordata; class Actinopteri; order Cypriniformes; family Cyprinidae; genus Sinocyclocheilus; species Sinocyclocheilus anophthalmus. The sequence continues at coordinate 203,304 of JADLZN010009472.1, read as the reverse complement.
CAGCAGATCACCTGTTATTTCACCGCTCATAATGATTGATTGTCATGATATGGTCTGTGATGAGAAACATCAATAAAAACACCAACAGTATACTCCAAAACCTAGTGAGCTGCCTTGTTGTCTACTGCCTACATAAGCAGCTGCCCTTTAAAGGCATCCCAATCAAGTTACATTTCATGACTGATAGCAACAACATACAGATAGTTTGCCCTTATGAAAATTAACCATGGTTTTACTACAAAGACAACCAAAAAAACATGGTTTACCTGTAGTAACCATAAAATAGCCATGGTTTTGCTACACTAACCATAGTTTAACCATGGTATTTGTAGTAAAACTGTGGTTATACAAATAGTAATCAATACGCCAGAAAACAAAACATGGTTATTACACATTTACTATAATAAAATAAAACAATGGTTAATTTCCGTAATGGATCTCAGCACAGGAGACTCAATGTTAGCATATTGCTAAGCTAAAGTTTGATCATGTTAACGTTGTGGAAAGTTTGACTTTAGCATGTTGCTAATCTAATGACATGATACCTGAAAACGTAAATAAATCAATAGCGCAAACAAATAAAGGATAAAACAGTATATTTTAAGTTAGATTTTATTGACACTTTTCTGTTTGCTTTTTATGCAAAATTATAACATTTCTCTCATTCTCTCAGATTTATTTTCACTGAGCTCAGAGTAATGAGTTACATTGTTACATTGAGAGGCTGTATTGGAATTAGGGGTGTTGCAATATAATATACCACTAGTATTGATGATGACCACGACACTTAAAACCGAAATACTCATATCATGTTTATCTGTAAATATAATAATATTGTAAACAATCCAGTGCCAGCAGCTACTTTTTAGTTACCACTCCAAGATGGCAGGAATGCACCTTACATTCTTACAGCTGTAGTTACAGCTGCTGCACAAAATCATGTCAGTGAAGATGAAAAATTGAATTTTTTTGGGATTCTGTAAAAAAGGGGGAGTTTTAGACAACCCCCTCTGCCGATCAACAGCACACTTTTATAGAGCTATGGTTTTAAACTTTCTTTCAGCCTCCCTTCAATCAAAATTTGAGTTTGATTCAAAAAAGAAAACACAAAAGAAATTGAAAGATGCATTTGACCTCTGGCTTTGGTTAGTTTTATTATATAATTTAAATATTGTATAGGACTAGATATTGCCATCATATCATTATTGTGAATTATTTTGGCCATATTAATCATGTAGTGGAAATATGATACCATGGCAGTCCTAATTAGAATTTGACCAAAATGCTGTATGTTGTTTTGCCAGTTTCCCTTTAGTATCATGCCTGTGATGCCTTAAAAAGCTGCCTATGTAGAGAACTTTAAAACAAGGCACAAGTATGGGAGGATATCATAGAGTAAATATAATAAAAGAGCTACAAATGTAGCAAAGAGCTCCATGGTACTACAATGGTTTTTTTTTTACTCACGAAATTTTTTTACTTTGGAATATCATGCAAATACCTACAATACCACATTTTTGTACAAGAAGTCAAGATTTTGTCATTTGGGCATGCTTATGCCTTAAAGTGCGCCTGCGAACTAGGTTTTGCGACAAAGAGCAAGTATCAGAAGACCTGTTGCACTTTAGTTTACAGTTTACAGTGTACTTACTTAAAAATATAAGGTAATAAATGGGCGGAGAGGTTTCAGGGTTATTACCTATTTAGTAGGGTTACTATAATAACTAGACAGTATAAACATGCAAAACAGCACTGTAAAATAAAGGGCTACCAGAAGATCAGAGAAAATATGTACCAGAAGTACCATTGTACCATGACAATACTTGCTCTCTTTTGGACTTTTACCATTGCAAAACCATGGTAGTGTTTGAAATACTTCAGAGAACCATGAATTACAGTATGATACCATCATTTTTGTTAATGGTAGCTGGCTTTAAGCCCCTCTTGCCACTAAAGAAGCTGATTCCAGTTCAGGTAACAGTTCAGTAACTCAGATGCACGAGTGTGTGCTCTTGGTGCGGTTTCTGGGAATCGTCTCGATTGAAAACGGAGTATGCGAATTTCAGCGTTCATAGCGCTTGGGTTTGAGTATGCGAGAGACCGTGTGTTTGTGTGTGTTTGCCTGTGTACTCCTGGAGTGCTGGCCTGAGGCCAAATGCTGTGTCTCACTGATAAAGCCTCCAAACTTCTGAAAGCCACGCTGTGAGTGGGCCTTCTCTATCACCGTGGCAACCCCAGAACATTCCCCGAGGTTTTTCTTTGCCACCTCTTTTGGGCTTTCATCATGGCATTGAAGAGATTGCCTACCCCATCCCCCCAACTTCACACACACACACACACCCACAGACTGTCATTTCCTCTCTATTTTCCATCAAAACTCCTCAGTATGAAAATCAAGAAACTGTTTGCCCAATCCTAAGAAGGGAGAAAGAGAGAGAGCTTTTTAAAGTACAGCTTAACAACTCAGCATGACACAGAGCGCATGAGAGCACTCTCTCAGTTCAAATCAAGTGCTTTTAGATTATTTCTACTCCATTTCAACTCCACAGAGACTTCAAGACACTTTCGGCGAATTTCACTTCGAGCAAAGGCGCGTGTGTCTTTGCGATTGTTTATTGTAAATTTCTGCTTCAAATGAGCATGCTAAATGTAATGTGCAGGCGCAGTGAATCTCGACACAACGCATTACAAGTGTGAAATAGTGTCTTCCCACCCAGACACGGTTACTAGTAGCAATGGAAGTAATTGCATTGTGCTTTCCAGAGCTCTTTCTAATGGCTCAGCATTGTTTTCGTGCCTGCGCTCCCTGATCTTTTAACTTGTGGAGCTTTCTCCTCCGAACAAGTGTCCTCTTCTTTTCATGCGTGTGTGACCCCGTGCCCCTTCTCACACCCCCTTCCTCTAAACAATGATGTTCCGTCCCACACTCGCAAAAACTCCAGCTCGGCCATTTGTTTAGCACCGTCATAGCACATTACATTACATTATTAAGGTTTCCCAAACTGGGGTTCGTAAAGGAACTGCAGGGGCTCGTCAGTTTAATGAACAGCTAATAATTAATTAAATCATAAAAATGTCAAATTAAAATGTCATTTTAAAATTACTAAAACATAATCCTACATATTTACTCTATGTTTATCTGCATGTCACGTGACATTTAATGAACAGAGAACCGTGAACATGCAAATGTAATACTTAATGATTAACATTTGTATTTTTAAAATCTCAGGGTACTTCAAATAAATACATTAGGTGAAAAATGCTCAGATGACTACAACAATCTTGCGGACATGCCCCAGTACCATGTAATAGAATCATCGTGAATTTGTGCATTTTAAAATTTTGAAATTTCCACAAAACTGGAAGACTTTTTGAATGTATATAAGCAGAAAGGAACCATTTACAAGCTGACAAATAGAGCGATAGTGGGGAGAATCATAAATTAAGAATTATTGTTGCTCATGTCTCGTGACAGAATAGGTAATAATGAATCAATAAAAAAGTAACTGTAGTCTGATTATGATTATTTTAAAATGTAATTGCTACATCTAAGTTACCAAGATCATTTGCTGGAACAATCTGATTACGTAATCCAGATTACGTGTAATCAGTTACTACCCAGCTCTGTGTACTATAGCATAACCTTCTGCTACGTTCTCTGTCCGTCCCGTTTCACCCCTTTCTTCCCAACCATTCCCACCTCTCTCGACGGGTTTTCACAATTCGTGAAGACTTCAGACAGAGTGACCTATTGTTTGGGGGCTGTGTCTTTGACCCAGTAGCTGAGCCGGGGCATTCTCCTCTTTGTCTGCTTGTTATAGCGAGCCCCTCTTAAAGCAGGGGCACTGCACTCCTGCATTCCCACAGCAACCCATCCAGCCTACCCCTGCACCATGGTGAGAAGGAAGTATGAGGTAATGTTTACAGAGCAAACTATGATGCTTCTGACAGACCTGCCTCACTCACTAATTAAAAGATCCTCTAGTAGCTGCCAGCTGGAGTGACACACTAAGCCCCATCTGATGTTCAAAGAGAAAGAGGGAGAAATACAGTAGAAACAGGCAAGGCTGAGGGATTAAGAGATAGAGAGGAAGAGTTACGTGAGAGAGGGGGAATATTGTAAGGAGAGAGATGAAAGAAAAAAAAACTCTGACATGTTTGGAGTTTTATTAGTGAGGAGACAGGAGTTAAAGAGCCAATGAAATTGCTGTTTTCTGTCCTCTGTCCACATGCTTCCCACTGAAACAGGAAATGTGGGCGGGGCATATTTTATTAAACAGTCAACACTTTTGTTACATCACAGATGTAAACTTGTTGGTATTAGGGGGCGGGACATGTTTATTAGTGGTGCAGGATGAGTCAACGATATTTTTAATTCAGTTTCTTAGAAGATAAAGACTGTAAATTGTAAATGCAAATATATGCTAAAAGTAATTTTTTCAATATTTTAGGGTTGTCAGAATTAACATATTATGGTATGATAGTAATATGTTTAACACAATTTTAGGTAACACTTTATTTTAAGGACCAATTCTAACTATTGACTAGTTGCTTATTAGCATGCATTTTACTTGTGTATTTGGTTGTTTATTAGTACTTATAATGCCCCAAGTAAGGCTCATTCTGCAGCACCAATTTAGATCCCTTTATATTACACCATTCCTAAACTTAACAACTACCTAACTATTAATAAGCAGAAAATTAGGAGTTTGTTCAGGGAAAACTTTTACTCTAGTGAATGTGTTCCGTATTCTAAAGTGTCACCTGATTTTATATCTTTCTTCATTGTATTTATTTATTTTTTAATAATTGTATCTCTTTGAAATGTTAACATTTTAAAATCCTGTTTAATAATCATGAGATTTGTTACTTTTTTTATTGTTTTGACACTTCCATTTTCTATCAGACATAAATCGCATGCAAATGACTGAAACATTCAAATTTGAATTTATTTGAAAACATTCCCTGTATAGTTTATACATCTAAAATACTCTACAGTGAAAAAATGTAGTCAAGTACATATTTTCAAGAATAATATAATTTGCTTTGTACACTCGACAGTAGATAGTATTATTAGTATTTAGGCTGTCAAATGAATAATCGGGCTTTAATTTTTCAACATCCAAAAATAAAAGGTTTTTGTTACATAAATAGGTGCGTAACTGTGTATAATTTATTAGGTAGATATAAACAACAAATATACTTTTAATATTTGGAAAGATATGTACGTGGATTTACAGTATAAATTTACAGTATATTCATATAATTTATATATATATAAATATAGTAGTATATGAAACATAACACCATGTCTTTAACTACTGTATATAACTGCTGTGTGTGTATTTACTAGTACATAATAAATCTTACACAGTACCCACACACAAATATTACGTAAACCAAAAACTTTATTTTGGATGTGAGTACTTGCGATTACTCCTTGTCCAGCCCTATTATTATTATTATTATTAATTAGTGCTGGGCAACGATTTTTTTTTAATCGCAATTAATCGCATGATTTTCTGCGATTAATCACGATTAATCACATTGTTATGCACACAATTCAATAATGAATTCAAAAATAGTGTATTGTGCACTTTTTTTCATTTAAAAGCACTGCTATAAGTACAAAAGTGCAATAACATTTGGTTTGCAAACACTTTAAACAAATAACGTGCTTTTTTTTTACAGCAGTAATCCTTTTACATAGTAGCAGTTCAAATATTTATTCTAAATCTCAACTTATAACTTCAATGTAATCAAATTAAATATAAAACCAAAGCTATTTGCCACTGCCAGGGCATTAACGTTTTTATAGAAAATATTTTATAGTTTGTTATAGAAAAACAAGTTATGCACAGAGTCCAGAGCCTCGATGATATCAGGTGCCTTCCGAGTAGAGACCTGCAGCACTCTCGCAGGACTCAACGCAGCAGAGTGCGGCGCGAGACAACACTTTGGGCGAGTGCGGGCGCGGGCGCGGGCGGGTAGACACTCGCCACGTCTGTGTGCGGGTATGAGGGGAGGCAGAATAGCAATACTTAACGTGAACCCGGAGCGCGTTGAACCCAAAGACGCGGTTCGTTTGACTAGTGTGATCGCTCTGTGCCGCGCTCGGGCGCGGATTGTTTAGCCGTTTAGGTTCAGTTGGGCACGCTAGTGTGAGCGCTAACCGCGCCGGAGCGCGGAATTTCTGATACTGCAGATACTTGCAGCATGATTGCGTAAACATTTCTGAGCGGCAAATGTGATAGATCTGTTAAGCAATATATTGTGAGAGGGCCGTGTGTTACCGCGTCCCAAATTGACTCAAAATAATAAACCACAAAGTTAACAAAACGATGCACTCCACTGTGCTGAGCGAGAGCGCTTCTCTGCTGTTTGCACGTGCTATCGGAAACTTCCTATTTCCCACTTATGAAGTCGTGATTATGAGCACATTGCATTCTTTTATGTTAAAAAATAACAGTGAACAGTGGTTGAATGTTGATGCTTACCCTAAATAATTTTATCGGGTGCGTTCATGTGAACGCTACTGGCTGTAGTCTTGCCCAACCCAAATGCTCTCTATTATCTAATAATAATAAAAACTGCGTTAATGCGTGATAAAAAAATTATTGTCAGCGTTAATTCATTTATGCGTTAGCGCGATAACGCGTTAACTTGCCCAGCCCTATTATTGTTATTTTATAGTCTTTATCACAGTTTTATTTTCTTTTTATTTCCTATTGTTTATGGTTCTAAATCACATCTCATTTTTATAACCCTCTTAGCTTTTTTGTCCACTGAAATGCTTTTGTAAAGATGAATTTTCAGTTTTGTCAGACCTTGCCAAAGTTTTGTTGACTTTTTTGCCACTTGATACAATAGTAAAGATGAGAATAAGCGAGGCAAACTGACCAGGAAATGTCACAAGCCTGATGCCTGTATGAACACCACAGCTTATTTGCTACAGCTCAACATACACTTACAGGTTTATTGTGACATTAAATGAAAGTTACACCTCCACATGCATATCACAGTGGTGTGGCACTTGTCCTATCCATTGTCCACACACACAAACACACTCACTCACCCACCCATGCACACACACAGTGCTCCCTGAGGGAGACTGTGAGGAAGATGCAGTTAGAGTAAAGTGAAGCAGTGAGGCTGCAAGACAGAAAAACGAGTGGAGCGACTGACACCGCTCTTCCCGTCAAGGCCTGCCAGGCCTGCCAGGCCTATTTTTAAAATGTTGATGCCTGGAGCTCAGACACACTTTGTGCAGTTCTTCTGGAGTTTCAGTAGGAAAACACTCTGGAGTCTGAAGCAGCTTAACTGACAACTGAAAGAATACTGAGATGCTCCAAAACAAACACAGTCTATTGCTACACTAAACTTGTGTGGCACACACACATCCGTCTCTGTCTCTTTGAAGAGTAGAAGAAACAGAAATAGGAAACTAAAATCTTTCTGGTGGGTAGTGGTTTTGGTGTTGATCTATAGCTAATCTTTTTGGTGAGACAGGCTGACTAAGTAAATCATGCTGATTAAGGAATATTCTGTTACCAATTATTGACCATCATGTCATTCTGAACACATATGACGCTTCTCCTTTATATATGCTGTATAGAGTATTTTGGGGTGAACTATTTACTTTACTCACCTTCAGATCATCAAATATGTAGAAGAGTTTGTTTCTTCATCAGAACAGGTTTGGAGAAATGTAGCATTACGTCACTTGCTCTCCAATGAATCCTCTCCATGGAATGCTGATAAAAACACCACAAAAATCCACAAGTAATCCATATGAGTCCAGTCAATCGATTAATATCTTGTGAAATAGAAAGCTGCTTATTTAAAATAAACAAATCCATCAATAGGATAATTTTAACTTGAAACTGCTGCTTCCAGCTAAAATATGAGTCCTCTATCCATAATATTGCTTTTTCTAGTGAAACATTCATCTTGTCTGAATCGGGAGAGAAAATGCCCAGATCAATTGTTTACAAGCGAAAACAGTCCAAAACAGTTCTAAACAAATATACTGGTGTATTTTGATGGGAGAGGACAACAGGGGATGAACCTTTTACAGGTGAAAGCGTTATTATAGATTATGGACTCGTTTTGGCAAGAAGCAATGGTTTAAAACATCTTAATGATGGATTTGATCTTTACAAACATATATATTTTCACTTCACAACACATTAACAGATGGACTGGAGTGGTGTGGATTACTTGTGGATTATTGTGATTTTTTTATCAGCTGTTTGGACTCTCATTCTGACGGCACCCATCCACTGCAGAGGATCCATTGGTGAGCAAGCGATGTAATGCACAAATTTATCCACATCTGTTCTGATGAAGAAGGGGAAATAAACATTAAATTTAGGCCCTTCAAATGTTATTTTGTTTTAACTGTAATTCTCCACTTTCTCATGCTTTATTTTTTCTCTTGTCATTCCTGTGAAGAGTACGAATTAGAGGCAAAAATGCACACGTTTGTTGAAAATGGTTAGACACATACGCTATGGTAAGAGATAATGGATTATGACAGTTAGACATTGTGAACATGGAACAGACTAATTAATAGCAGCCTTATTAGTGCGGGAAACTCATTATGCCATTCATTACAGGACAATTAGAGCAGTAGTTAAGTATCTTGTAGTAATATTGCCATCTTGCCTGCATTTATTAAACATCACTATCATGCAAGATACACTACGTGACCCAAACCAAGGGCATTAAAAGGATAGTTCACCCCCAAATAAACACACTAGCATGATTTACTCACCAACATGTCATTCCAAACCTGAGTTTCTTTCTTCTGTGGAACTACAATTATCCCTACAATGGAAGGCAGTGGAGTCCAATATTATTTCAATGAGTAAATAATAAAATAATTTTCATTTTAACATGAACTATCTCTATAGTAAAGAGCTTTGCTGTTATAACAGTTTTCACTCTTCTGACTCGTATATGTTTTTCTAGTTTGTCCCAAAGGTGTGGGAGGTCTGGGTTTTTATGCAGGCCAGTCAAGTTCTTCTAAACAACCTCAGTAAACCATTTCTTTGTGGACTTTGCTTTGTGCACTGGTGCATTATGCACAAAGCAGCTTTGGTACATCCCATTGTACTTTAAAGTTGCAAGCTTGAGAGCAGGGCGGACCTCATACCGCGGGGAGAAAAACTGAAAAACAAAAGACTATTAAAAACAAAAACAAAAACGGGAGAAGGGGCACCGCTTACTGTTTTGGTCCACTGTTATGTCACGATTCACACTGGGAGCACGGGAACGAAGGAGCGAGGAGACGAGGAGTGATGCAAAATCCAAAGTATTTAATGAACACAAAGCTGGGAACACAGGAACACGGGAAACACAGAACACAAAATTACATTTAACAGTGGACACTAGAAACAGGGACACACAGGCCTTAAGTAAAAAGAGGCAAATGAGATAATTAATGAAACACAGCTGGGACTGATAGAACTAAATAGGGACATGAACAGGAAAAACCAAATATGGGCATAATAATCAACATGGAGCACGTGGGGGAGGAAAACACAACACTAGACATGGAACAGAGTCTGACAGGGCCATTGTAGCGTAAATGTTTATGTGTAATACATTTTATGTTGAATCAAATAAAATATTTCTTTCTAAAGCTACTATTTGTAATGTCTACTTAATACTTTCTCAAAAATAGCATTAAATAATCTTTTGGGGGCATTTTCACAGCCAAATGTAATTTGCGATTAATTAATCGACACATCATGTAATTAATTATATTAAAATTTTTAATCGACTGACAGCCCTAATATATATATACTATTTCTATATTAGGCTAACTGAGACTTGTCATAGCACTTATTATATTATTGCTCTTTTGTTGGTTTTTATTGCTTCTATTGTCATCATTTGTAAGTCACTTTGGATAAAAGCATCAGCCAAAATGCATACAGTAAATGATAAAGGTAATAACTCTAATATACATGCTACAGTAGCAGATCCTACAACATGAACCACTGAACAAAACACACAAATTGTAGGAATGAACCCCTAAAAAGTACATGGATTATACTTACAGAACATACAGTACATACATGCATACATACATACAAACATATAATTCTGAAAAGACAAAAGCATGAGAAATGGAGTAGCAGCTAATAAGCATTATTCATGCATCCACGTCAGTAGGTGTCAGTATAAACATCAACATCACTTAGAACTAATGAAAAATCAACAAAAACCTACAGTAACACTTTAGTATAGGGACCAGTTCTCAATTAACTAGTTGTTATTAGCATGCCTATTATTAACATATTGGCTGTTTTAGTACTTAAAGAAAATATTCTGCATGAACATATTTAATCCCTACTCATACCGAACTACCTAAATAACTACATACCTCCTACTAACTATGAAATAAGCTCGAAAATTAGAAGTGACCGGCAAAATACGTAGTTAATATTTTGTTAATAAAGTTTGACCAAACCTACTGAGTGCACCTTAAAGGAACATGCCACTATTTTTGAAAATAGGCTCATTTTCCAACTCCCCTAGAGCTGAACTGTTGAGTTTTTACGAAGTTTTCGAATCCATTCAGCTGATCTTCGGGTCTGGTGGTAGCACTTTTAGCTTAGCTTCGCATAGATCATTGAATCTGATTAGACAATTAGCATCTCGCTCAAAAATGGCCAAGGAGTTTCGATATTTTTCCTATTACCTAGCTGGCGCTGCGTAATATCATTGTGCATGCTGCACCCATGGTATGGCAGCAAAGTTCCTTGATTATTACGCCAGAATGAGAGTATAGTTCCTAGCTATATCGGCCTAGAAAATCGCAACTTTTCATTTTCCTGCGGTCTTAGTACAGGATGTAACTACAGAAGAGTCAAGTTTTAATTAGGAAAAATATCGAAACTCTTTGGTCATTTTTGAGCGAGATGCTAACGGTCTAATCAGATTCAATGATCTATGCTAAGCTAAGCTAAAAGTGCTACCACCAGACCCGGAGATCGGCTGAACGGATTCGAAAACGGTAAAACTCAACTGTTTAACTCTAGGGGAGTTGGAAAATGAGCCTATTTTCAAAAATAGTGGCATGTTCCTTTAAAAGGGAGATTGTATAGCAGCATATAAACATCAAGGATATTTACTGCATGTTAGCTGTGGGTTTAGCTGAAATAGCCAAACTTGTTAGGGGTGTCTACATACTTTTGGTCATGTAGGGTCTTGAATAGTGATACAAAAAATTGCTAATCTTCACTCCAGCATGTGTGAGAGAGAGATAATAGATTGAGCTTTTGTAGCATGAGCCTGCTCCTCTCCATAAACCCCCATAGACTGTTTATAACAACCACCATAGAGGGAGACAACAGCACCAGAGCATCAGAGAAGCAGACAGAGATGGAGATACAGAGAGAGCAGAGAGAAGTAAAAAATTAGGAATCAAAGACTGATCCAAAACAACTTGGAATACAAGAATCTCTGGGAGAAGAGATTGAGGGGGAATTAGCAGATGAGAAAACGGGAAGGATGCCGTCTCTGTCTCCCCCGTCCTCTGTGTACGGGGTGTGTGCGAGCGCATGGTGGGCGTATAAAGGGGGTGGCAGCGCTGCCTCCGGGGGCACATGGTTGTTTACTTCACCAGGAGATTTACCCATCTCACTCTTCAAACAGCTAACTCTTCCTGTTAGCAGAGCTTGTGTAATTATTGAGAGAACAATCACGGTGCTTGGTTTTGATCTCACTCTATAGGGCTTTCTATAAACTCAAAAACGAACAGTTGAAAGTGAGCACGGCCGTAACGCACACAGACCCTGACGTTAGCTTTGCTTTGAAAACCTCAAATCTCAATGAGAGGGAATCCTTTGCGCTAGTGTTCGGTCAGTAGAGCGGTGGGAAGACCCATAAAACAAAAACTGCATAAAACTCATTGTACATATGTCGAATATATTTCTCATTTTTTTACTGTCTCACAGATGAGAGGTGAAAATATAAAAGTATGCGTCAAACAGCTCTGATAGAAAATGATTCAACACATTATATTTCAGGCAAGCAGTAAAGGGCAAGAGAAAAATGTTATTGTGGATTAGCATGACAGCGACCGCTCACTTTGCTGTAGGTAGCAGCCACATAAAAATGTCAGAAATTTTAACAGGCAGTAAACAACTGGGGAGAAAAATTGTCTCCCACTGTCTGCTGACACAGTAGAAAAGGTGTTTGATAGAGCAGCTGCGCTGGCTAATTTCCCTCATTCTTTCTTATCATGTCAGTGTGGCCACTCAGCTAATAGCATGTTTTAATTAGCCCTTAGTCACCATGCTTCCACTGTCAGAGATATGAGCAGAGGCAATCCCTGTGGACATTACTCATATTACAGCACCGCCACACACACACACACACACACATACACACTGACGTAACGAAAAGATACTGTCTCATGTCTCCCTCCCTCAGGTTGGAAACAAGTTGGAAATCCGTCCATTCATGAAGACCACAACTACAGTAAAGAGCATTTTTTAACCCAAACCCCTCACATTGTCATAATACTACAGTTCCTTGAAAAATATTGATATTCAATACCATTTTCAATACTATTGTCAATAGCATAGTAATACATCTTAAAATTAATACTACTTAAATATTAAGCAATTTGGTTACACATTATTGTAAGTGTCCTTGTTACAGTGTAATTATACACTTAAGTACTGAGTAATATTAATTAACTACATTTACTTACTATATGGTAAGGGTTAGGATTAGGGTTTGGCTTAGGGTTACGTGCATGTAATTATGCATAATTAATTGTTATTATATAGTAAGTACATGTAATTTATTTTAAAAATGAACCCCTTTTAATGTATATTTCAACACTGCCGAGATACGCCAATGTACAACAACCAATAAAATATAATAAAATGGTGCCACATTCACATTCACTTATTTCTGAGAAAATTTAGTGCTCTTTTAGCACCACCCAATTTTATTTAAGAGTAGTAAGTTCATAAGTACAGTATTTATTAATTAAACCCTTAAGAGTTAAAACCTCAAACTTTTATTTTCTCTGCGAAACTCAGGGGGACATTTAAGTGTCTGTGATTCATTCAAATCAAATGTATTTGTATAGCGCTTTTCATATACAAAGCGTTGCAAAGCGCTGGATAGAAAATTTAAGGTGACATTATGGGTTAGTGACGTGCCAGTAGGTTAGTATTTATTTCCAGTCCGGTGGCACCCTCTGTTTTTTTATTTTGTTTTTTTGGCAGAAATGTACAGTAAAAATCATGCAGATAGGTACAAATTACATGTAATCAAACAGACGGGGAACACTATTAACTGCAATGATTATATGTTGCGATTAAACTTTGCGATTGCGATTAAGCAAAATTGGTAGTTTTATATGTTGTTTCAGGGCTAGCATTCATCTGAGGTCTTCTGGGGGGTTGGCATCATCTCTTCTCAGGTGTTTGGTCATCTCAGATCTTCGTAAGGGTTGGATCCAGACTGAAGCTTATAAGCTGTGATGACAGGCTTACAAACGCTTGTCGTTATTACATCTGGTGAAATGCAAGAAAGCATGTAATCCTGTAATCATATGTCCACAAAAAATTTAATTATGCGAACCTTGAAAAAGCATAACAAATGCACATTAAACTTTCACTTACTGTGAATTGAGCCGCTATGAGACACTGAAAACACTGGATCGAGCTGTGCGCGTATGAAATAGTGACACGTTTCGCTCTGAAACGCGCAATGGACTATATTCTACTGAGGTGTGTTGGACCAGTGTGCCGATACTGAAAAAATTTATTGAAAAATCAGTAGTTTTGACAACACTATAGACTTTCCTGTTACCTAAATTTTCTTGCAGCAGTAACATGTAATCATCTCAGAACACAAACCACCCAAATTGCACCATTATTCATGTTTGTCCACGAAACTAGCATATCCGGGGCAGCTGACCGCACCTGTCAAGTCCGTATGCCCAGATTCATGTGAAAATCATCCTAAATCTTTCATGTCATGGTTCAAACAAAACAAACAAAGTAGAGAATTAAGGGCTGAATGGATGGGTATAAACGAAAGAGAGGCGGTGGGGTGTGTGTAGGGGGGTGGAGTTCACTGATGTAGCCCATCTTTGTTCTGATGTGTCCAGAAACCAGATAAGATGACTAACCTGTTTATTGCTCTGATTGAAATTACACAAGAAGACACTATCCCCCCTACCGAGCCCTAAATGAACAGGTCTAAAGGACAGGGAGAGCGGTTAAACGGTACTGAGGGGGAGCCCATTATCTGTGAATGGGGGTGATTAATGTGCGAAAATGAGACTTGGCGGGATGCAGCGAGAGGCCAGGGCTGCCTCTGACCCTCATTCACACCCAGGCATTCACCCAAGTGCTCCGCAGGAGAGGAGGATTGCAACAAACACACACACACACACACACACACACACAACGGTATCTTTTCTACATCTGATCTCAGTCCTGTGTGTGTGTGTGTTTGTGTGTGTGTGTTTGATTGGACTACTATTTATGTTTGGTTGTTTGTGTTTATAGTCCTAGTTAAGGGGGTTACATCATTCTAAGAGAAGAGAAGAGAAGAGAAGAGAAGAGAAGAGAAGAGAAGATAAGATAAGATAAGAGAAGAGAAGAGAAGAGAAGAGAAAGAGCCTTCAATGTTTCCTTCAATATTTAACTTGTCTCATGTTTCTCCTAAAATTCTGTAGAAGAAATCAATAAAAAAAAAAAAGAGAAAAAACACCTGTTAATATAGTAATATATTTATGAGTAAAAACAATAAAATTAATAGCACAGCTATATGTATTCATTTTATATGTATCCCTGCTTTTCAGATCCCAGCAACATCACCAATTTCAGAAGAAATCTCAGTAACACTTAGCCTTTATGTATAATGCATTATAAAGGGTTATTAGAGGATAATGCATTATAATTATTCACAATGTGCATTATAATACATTATATCTTGTTGTTAATAATTATAACCGAATTTAAAATGCATGGTGTAACAATGAATTGATAAGTGTTATTATGTATTAACTGTGGTTACAATTATTCGTGAGATTGTAGAATGCATTATTAGGTGCATTACAAGGCATAATTAATGCATTAAAACTACTTTTATAATGCATTATAAATAAAGGCGTTACGTGTTACTGAGATTTCTTCTGAAATTTGTGATGTTGCTGGGGTCTGAAAAGCAGGAATACATATAAAATCTAATGGTTGTTTATTAACATAAATTAATCCATGAAGACCCTTTAAAATCTATGAAAACTTTCCAACTAACAAATGGTTCTTTACAATTGAAAACGGTTATTCAGATTATTAAAATGTTCTTCACTTTAGGTAAAAAAAAAATCTTTCAAGAAATTATCCCTGGAAAGATTATTTGGGGAACCCAAAATGGTTCCTTAATGGCATCAACCTCTTTTTGGAACCTTTTGGAGTTCATATTGGGATTTCAAACTGTTGTTAATTTGATACAGTATATTGGGATAGCTGAACAAAATTTGAGACATTGTTGAGATCTTTTCTGAAACTCTAGAGGAAACATGTGAGATTTCTGTCAGAAGAAACATCTCTGAAGCAGGAAATTAAAATAAATATTATTTTTCTTTCCAGAGAAGAGAAGAGAAGAGAAGAGAAGAGAAGAGAAGAGAAGAGAAGAGAAGAGAAGATCTGTTTAACAGTATGCCTCACTAACTAGCTCTGCTCCAACACACACAAAATAGCATAACGCCACCTATTGGCTGTTCTCCAGAAAACCATTTGAGCAACCAATCCTAGAGGGATACTCTATCTACAAACAAAAACACCTGATTGGTGAACAGCTGTGCATCTTAAAAAGTCAAATCACAACATTTAGCCTGAAAGCAGTTCCTATCATCTGCGAGCTGTTAACCATACATTAGTTAGCATGTTAATGTGAACTGTATAGCGTAGCGCTTGTGGTACATTCGGTACGTGTGGGTTAAGGGCAGTAGTGGGCTGTGCGGTAACTAGCAGTATAAATAGCAAAGAAGAGGTTAATCGGTGGCAGAGAGGAAAAGGAGGAAGCACTCGCAAGGTCAAAGGTCAAATGATGAGCCAACACAAAGCCATTACAAAGACGGCACTCAGTTAGGCTCTGCTTGTGTAGGCAGTGCCAGGGTCAAACACACATAGAGAGAGTGAGTCACTGACACGAACGTACACAAACGCGCACACAAGGATGCGCGACCTCTTCTTTCTTGAGTTATGAAGTGATGACCAATTGTTTTCGGATGTGGGCTGACCAAGAGCTGTTATGAAAACAGTATCAGTGTGCATGAATTTACATAATAGCAGGTTCATGAGCCCTTGGTTTCTGCGGTAACTGAATATTGATTGACAGGGAGCCTGAAAGAGGAGCAAGTGTGGAGGAGGAAGCCCTTGACATACTCAGCAACAACCTCCTTCGATCCGTGTGCAAATTTTCACACAGGAGCAGCAAGACCGACCCTCAAGTCCTGTTGGTTTTGACCACATATGGACATTGTTTGACACGAAGAAAAACACAGCGATCTGGTCCAAAGTAATTATCGCTTCGCCGGGAATTGAACATGCTCATGCCTCTAAGCTACGTGCTACTTTCGGGCGATGTTTAATACGGCTTCAAAAGTGATCGTGTTCTTTAAAAGTGTCAAAGTTAAAGTGCAGCAATAAGGTCTCCCACTCTCAACGTGACCTCTGATTGTTGACTCTGGAGAGATGACTGACTAATCGCTAAATAATCAACAGCATTGTCAGATTGGTTTCCTACTGAGTCTGTGGCAACATGTCAGACACAACAGGCTAGCTGGAGTTCTTGGCACTGCTTCCAAAGGGCCATTTCCCCCATATCCAGAGGGCTTTGAAACAGCAAAACCATGAGTCTTTGGACTCCAGCCCACGTCTGTGCAGGCTAATCCGCTAAATAAGGGACCCCATGCCAGGGACGAGGGACCGAACATGGAGCCACATGACACTGTGGCACAATGCGCACGCACAGCACACACAGCCAGAGACAGAAAGAGAAATAATGTCCGTTTACAAGGAATTAGAAAGCAATGTAGCAAATGGATATTGGGAAATGTTAGCGCAGAGGTAGGATACTTAGTGGTAATTAAAAGTGCATATAAAAACTCTCATGACTTCTCAAAAACACAGAGCTGATTATTTGATTTAGCTACGGCGTACTATTCATATTGCTAGAACCTTTATATAGGCCTACTAAATTGACACGGGAAGAGAATTACAAACAAACTCTTACATATAAGCAGAAATTTCATGAATCATGAATGAATATTGATGATTCAATATTTATATTCAATGTACAGTTACATGCAATGAGATGTCATGGTGGGCAGCTGGGCTAGCCTTAGAAACTGAGTGCAACGTTCACTTAAAGGGGTCCTATTATGCTCTTTTACAAAGTCTTGATTTTGTTTTGGGGTGTACTAGAACATGCTCTCATGCTTGGTTCGAAAAACGCATTATTTTTCACATAATTTACATTATTAAAATACCTTTCTCCCCAGCCTGGCACAAACGGCTCGATTAGTTCCGGCTTTGATGAAGGCCCGCCTTCCGAAAAATTAAATGTGTTGTGATTGGTTAGCTGTCACAGTGTGTTGTGATTGGTGAACAGCTTAGACAGTGTTTCATTACTGCCCCACCCCTTGCTCCGTTTTTCAGCAAAAGCTTTTTGGCGAATCCGGCACTGTACTCCCTCATGTTGTGGAAGCTGTCCTCAGTAAAATGCGCAGCACACAATAGCAAATTGGGGTTATAATGCTCAGGAACAGAGTTAAAAAATAAATTGCAACCACTGTTTCCTGACATCATCCGCCTTCGGAAGCCCAAACAAATACGTTTGGGCACGGAGGTGAAAAAAAACAGCGTTTCAGGCGGTCGCACACCGGACGAGAAGCGCAGCGTCGCGTCGCGCCACGTCTTTAAAATTCAAATACTTTATTTTCTATTAGTGTAGGCACACCGGCGGCGCCGTTCGGTGTCTGTTCGCGGCGCCCAGCTACGTCGTGTTATGTTTGTAAGAATTGTTCTAGACATGCCGACAATTTGACGCTACAGCACAGCAGCTCTTCTTCATTTTCTCTGATGCACTAATTCTGCAGCAGCTCTTCTTCTTCGTCGTGTCGTCTGATGCGCTCACTCAACCAAGCGTTCTAACCACAACCTCGCCCCTCCCCACCCCCCAACCATTCGAATTTCTGTAGGCGGGAATTATTTTTAATGATCTTCTAATGAGCCACTTTGTGATATCACAAAGCCCGGAAAACAAATGCTGTAGTCCAAACGAGCCGTTCGTTTTTAGTTCTTGAAAAGGGATTTTTAAAACGAAATATCTCCCTTTGGAGTGAACTTTGGGATTTGTAACTTTTTAGATCTTTTTTTATGCCCAAACATATTCACTACACACTGACTAAAATTAAAAAGTGAAAAAGCATAATAGAACCCCTTTAAAGGGGTCATATGATGCTGACAAAAATCACAGTAATTTTTGTGTATTTGGTGTATGAATGTGTTTATGCGGTTTAAGGTTAAAACACATTGTTTTCCACATACTGTACATTGTTGTTTCTCCTCTATGCCCCGCATTTTTTGAAACGCGTCGATTTTTACAAAGCTCTTTGTTCTGAAAAGTGAGGTGTGCTCTGGTTGGCCAGCTATCTAGTGCGTTGTGATTAGCTGAATACCTCAAGCGTGGACGGAAATGTTACCCCCTTAACATACTGTGATGCCGTGTCCCGGAGCGACTAGACAAAAACAATAAAACCCATTATAAAACAAGGTATTTGTTGCATCCAGTGGGAACATAATTACAGATTATAATGACATATACTGTCTTTTTATGCATTGCATCACGCCGCGTAAACATAAACCATGTCTGTGCATTTGTGATCGGAGAAACGCAAACATACGCTACTCTAAACTGCTTAAAACTCGCGTTTGAATCATCAGGGCAAATCCTTTAAATGAAAACGTACTACAGACTGTGAGTCCCAACAGCCGGCATTGTAGTCTACTCTCCCAGATCGGAAACATTCCTCCATAAACTGTTCTGGCACACATCTAAATCTTTGTCATTTGAACTGTTCTGAACATTGTTTGTTCATACAACTTAACCACTGATTTGTAGTTGTGTCCTCTTTAGGAGGCAAACCAGTATTTTCCCTTCAGCAACCAACACCGCAGCTCTCACAACATGGCGGCGGCGGTGACAGCAACAATAAAGTTACGCCTTCTTTCTTTGCGTGAACATTTGTGCGGCATTATGCAAATCTTCCCACACAGTGACGTAGACATGTGGGGGCGTGTTTAAACGAGGTGTTTTAGGAGGGCGTGGACCAGTCTTAACTTTTATAAAGAATATCTCTTTGGGTTTGAGACTTTAGTCTTTGCAACTTTAGGGATCTTATCTATTCACGAACAGCTTGTAACACTCCAAAGAGAAAGGAAAACTTGAAATCGCATCATATGACCCCTTTAAAAGCCTTTAAAGACCAACCTACTGTGAGCTACAAGGATGTTAATCAATGGTTTATTCTTTTGACATTATTTCATCATCATGTTTCAGAAAACTGCAAGTGTGATGCTGTACCAGGTGAGCTAACGAGCAAGTTTACAACTTCAGAAAAGCCATATATATCAAGGCAATGATGTGGTGCATCAAAATTTACTAATTTACAAATCATGCCCTTTTGTGTTTTGAGGTCATAACATGGTATTGTGCAAGGAATGCATGATTATCTGCAATGTCTTGTATAATGTGTGTGAAAAAGAATAAAGTTGTTAACATTTTATTGCCTCTAGTGTTCACTTCAGCTGAAAACTGCCGTGGAATATATGTGTAGGCACATTTTTGCAGAAATGTAGCCAGTCACATATTTCAAATGAACCTGAGTTGAAAAACGAACATAGATGAACTCTTTTATTACAGGACACAGTGTTCGCATTTGAGATACTCTGTATTAACAGTTTTAAATGAATGAAAAAATCTCACACTGGCACAAATAAAAATATTTCTCGCTGTCATTACACACAGAAGGAAAAACACACTTTCAACAAAGCCTCCATGGCAGAGATGTGGTAGTGTGTGTGGCTCTAATTGTGTGTGTAATTGCAGAGCACGAACCCATCATAGGGACACATAGAGAGTGACACTCCGTTTTAAGAGCCAGCTAAGTGCCTCATCTGCTAAAAACGTTTTTAATGTTTGTGTTTTGTGTATATGTGCGAGTGCATGTATGCGTGTGTGAGTGTGTGTGTGTGTACAAGTATAAATGATGCACCTGTGCTTTTCCCATTCTGCCATTGGCACTTTTCCACATAGAACACAATGGCTATGTTTCAAAAATCTCAGATCTTCTCAATTGTCAAATCTAATATCCTGGAGAACAACAGCTAAGACCAGGAAGTGTGTTCTGTATGTCAGTGTGCTGTCTGTAACAATGATGCAATCTGGACTTCAGATTCTGCCATACTGGTCTCCAGCCGCTCTCGTTGTGTGTGGTTCCTCACCTCCTCCATAGTCTGTGGTATCTTTTTCTGGATAGCCATTCACAGTTGCTTAGCGTAGTGAAGCTGAATAAATGTAACAGAGACAGGGCAATTAGGAGCTCAATTCAAGCTCCATTAACTTTATCTGGAGCCGCAGCCTTAACTGGCTGCTCGTTATGTTTTACTGGAGAGACACCATCGGGTCATTCTCTGCCGTTATACTTACATCTCAAATCGGAGAGAAATTGCGAGACTTCTTACAGCTCTATTACTTT
The DNA here is from genome assembly GCA_018155175.1 of Sinocyclocheilus anophthalmus. Classification (NCBI taxonomy): domain Eukaryota; kingdom Metazoa; phylum Chordata; class Actinopteri; order Cypriniformes; family Cyprinidae; genus Sinocyclocheilus; species Sinocyclocheilus anophthalmus. The sequence goes on along the minus strand of JADLZN010009472.1, from coordinate 182,495 downwards.
CATAATGACACAGTACAATTACTGTAATATTGGTATGACAGAGAAGACCTGCCAAGAACTGCATGTTGTAGGTGGAGGTAGTGTGCTTTGGGTGTATCCAAAGTAATATCTGACAACAATGCATTTGAAACTGGTTTTCTACTGGTTGTAGAGGTGTCGGTGGTGTATGGCCATTTAGGAGACCAGAGAGGGAGGCAGGTGGATGGACTCTTCATTGTCCATCTTTGGGCAACCATCAAACTGCTCTCACAGATCAGGGGACAACACCCCACTGGAGTGAAATTGGAGCGGCCTACTCATATGATCAGTCCAAGAGTGTTTAGCAGGTAACTGCCCACTTATTGTGCAAGGATAGAGGCGAAAGTAAAACAGAGTGTCAGCAACTCTTGAAAGTCCTTGAAAGTTGGTGAAGCACTCTGGGTGGGAGACAGCTAGACAATGACTGCTCTCATACTGGGCATGAAGCTCTGTCTAGGTCAAGACTTTTGTGGAGGGCAAAATAACAACATTTGTTTGTTTATGTGTGTGTGTGTGTGTGTGTGTGTGTGCTGGTATACACAACAGGGTGTCAAAATTGTTTCACACAACAACTCTTGACAATCTCAGAATGCATCACTAATACCTTCGCTTTAAGTGGACCGTTAATGGAAACTGACAAATGCTCGCCAAATAACCCATTTGTTTTTACTATATGAGTAGGACAGATTGAGTGAAGTTTCTATTGATAAGAAAAATGTTTTAGAAAAGTGATTCTCACTATTAACTAGTTGTTTATTAGCATGCCAATTATTAACATATTGGCTGTTTTTTAGTACATATAAAGCACATATTGTGCATTACCATATTCTACATCCCCTAATCCTACCAAATACCTAAACTTAACAACTACCTTATTAACTATTCATAAGCAGCAAATTAGGAGTTTCTTGAAGCAAAAGTCATAGTTAATGGTTTGTTAATGGCGAGAATTGGACCGTAAAATAAAGAGTGACCAGGAAACCAACAAAATATTACATGACATTCTGCTTTGCCTTGAATGAGAGTTTGCAGAGTCATTCTTCAGTGTCTGTTATAATTGACAGTCCTGATAAATAAATATAAAATAAATACAAATATTTAAAATAAGTTAATTAACTACGACTTTTGCCACAATAAACTACTAATTTGCTGCTTTTTTCGATAACATATAAACATTTTTTCGATAAAATGAAAATTATATAACAACTGCGTTCACAATCATTTATGAGAACAATCCAACACACTCTCATGGCAAATAGTTTGATGTTTTGTTGAAATGGTGGCTAGTTCATAAGAATCCAACTGCGGATGGTTAGGTTTAGAGGTAGACCTTCCTGCTTATGTATTTTTCTTATAAAAACATCCATTTCCATTCAAATCACATCTTACAAAACATATGAAATCGCCACCTCATAAAATAGTTACATTTTGTCACGAGATGGGGTTGTAACAATCAACTGATAGATAAGGTATATTATATTGTGTATATAATGGATGCTGTTACTTTCACAATAAGCATATGACAGTTTGTAAAGTGGAAGGAGGTGGGGGACACTGTTCTGTGATCAGCATTTTGAGGTGACATTCGTTAAATGTCAGCCCCAACTCTATTCAAGCTTCACATCCTAGGCTGCCCTCAGGGTTGCCTGCTGAAAAATGGCATCTGAGAAGAGTGTGACACAGAGAAAGAGAGGACAGAAGAGCATTATGCACGTTTTATGTGCGCTGATAATAGGAAGTTAAAGAGGAAGACTGAGAGTGACAGACAGTGAGAGAGTTTTACAAAAGCGAGGAGAGATAACTCTGCTGATCCACTGCAGCCACGGAGCTTGAGGGGGCAGGCGGTTGCTATGGAAATGCCACTGGCTTTGCCCAAGGGCGATAAGTCTGTATGAATCAGAGGAAGGTTAAGAAGGAAAATAGAGAGGGGGGAGTGAAAGAGTAGGATGCAGATGAATGGCCATCTATTGTAAACCACCACAAAATGAAGCTACGCAAAAGGGCATCACAGATGAACTGAATCAAATATGTGAGGATTCACTGCTAGCGACTAAATATGTGTACGGCTCATGTTAATTGAGGGCATCAGAAAAAAAAACTGTGAATGAGCAACAGAGGAAGAACGTGCAGTGAAGGATGAAGAGGCTTTTGTTTGGATTTTCAATCTGTCTTTCTTAGCCACATCAAATTTCCACCTATTAGTCACATAATCTTTTGTCTGTATTCCAAGTGTGTGTTTGCATAAAACTGACTGGATATAGAAGGAATCACAGGGAAAAAAGCTATCCGTAATACTGTGATGATCACAAAACAATTGGTTGAATAAATGAGACCCAGTGATTTTGCACAGTTTTTGGGTGTTTCTTAATCTGGTGCCACTTTTGGACTTCCAAACTCTTAGAAAACACACTTTTTAAACGGTCACCAATTTATTTTACATGTCCAACGATGTCTGAGTATATACAGTGGGTACGGAAAGTATTCAGACCTCCTTAAATTTTTCACTCTTTGTTATATTGCAGCCATGTGCTAACATCTTTTAAGTTCATTTTTTTTTGCCTCATTAATGTACACACAGCACCCCATATTGACAGAAAAACACAGAATTGTTGACATTTTTGATTTATTAAATTTTATTAAAAAATAATTAGCTTTATTAAAAAAGATAATAACTTGAACCATATCACAAAATAAAAAAAAAAAAAGAGGGCTGACCTAAGTATGCAGACCCTTTGCTCAGTATTTAGTAGAAGCACCCTTTTGAGCTAATACAGCCATGAGTCTTTTTGGAAAGATGCAACACGTTTTTTACACCTGGATTTGGGGATCCTCTGCCATGCCTCCTTGCAGATCCTCTCCAGTTCTGCCAGGTTGGATGGTAAACGTTGGTGGACAGCCATTTTTAGGTCTCTCCAGAGACCTAAATTGGGTTTTAAGTCAGGGCTCTGGCTGGGCCATTCAAGAACCGTCACAGAGTTGTTGTGAAGCCACTCCTTCGTTATTTTTAAGCTGTGTGCTTAGGGTCATTGTCTTGTTGGAAGGTAAACCTTTGGCCCAGTCTGAGGTCCTGAGCACTCTGGAGAAGGTTTTCGTCCAGGATATCCCTGTACTTGGCCGCATTCATCTTTCCCCTCGATTGCAACCAGTCGTCCTGTGCCTGCAGCTGAAAAACACCCCCACATCATGATGCTGCCACCACCATGCTTCAGTGTTGGGACTGTATTGGACATGTGATTAGCAGTGCCTGGTTTTCTCCACACATCCTGCTTAGAATTAAGGCCAAAAAGTTCTCATCAGACCAGAGAATCTTATTTCTCACAATCTTGGAGTCCTTCATGTGTTTTTTTAGCAAACTCCATGCGGGCTTTCATGTGTCTTGCACTGAGGAGAGGCTTCCGTCGGGCCACTCTGCCATAAAGCCCCGACTGGTGGAGGGCTGCAGTGATGGTTGACTTTCTACAACTTTCTCCCATCTCCCGACTGCATCTCTGGAGCTCAGCCACAGTAGATCTTTGGTTCATTCTTTACCCTCTCTCACCAGTCTCTTCTCCCCCGATAGCTCAGTTTGGCCGGCGGCCAGCTCTAGGAAGGGTTCTGGTCGTCTTAAACGTCTTCCATTTAAGGATTATGGGGCCACTGTGCTCTTAGGAACCTTAAGTGCAGCAGAATTTTTTTTTTTAACCTTGGCCAGATCTGTGCCTTGCCTCAATTCTGTCTCTGAGCTCTTCAGGCTTTTCTTTGACCTCATGATTCTCATTTGCACTGTGAGCTGTAAGGTCTTATATTGACAGGTGTGTGGCTTTCCTAATCAATCCAATCAGTATAATCAAACACAGCTGGACTCAACTGAAGGTGTAGAACCATCTCAAGGTGATCAGAAGAAATGGACAGCACCTGAGTTAAATATAATAGTGTCACAGCAAAGGGTCTGAATACATAGGACCATGTGATATGTTATCAGTTTTTTTTTTTAATAAATCTGCAAAAATGTCCACAATTCTGTGTTTTTATGTCAATATAGGGTGCTGTGTGTACATTAATGAGGAAAAAAAAATACTTAAATGATTTTAGCAAATGGGTGAAATATAACAAAGAGTGAAAAATTTAGGGGGTCTGAATACTTTCCGTACCCAATGTATCTAACTATATATATATTTATTATTATACACATATATATATATATATATAATATATTTATATATTACACACACACACATCTACACACTACACCCACACACAAAGAATATGTTGAACCTCCTTTGTCCTGTTTAGGCTAATTTAACTGACAATAAATACCATTTTCATACTTTTTGCATACTGTATCTGATGAGTTTTTTGAACTGTGATTGTTTTTTTTTTTTTTTACTGAATAGCTATATGGTGGTTGTGGCAGAAGGGAGTATTACAGTTTTTCTGATTTGCTAAAACACATTTCTTGAAACCATTACTCATTTTCTCAAAACCTTTAAATTCACGAAACCTCTGACTCTTCCATCAAAATCAAACAATCACTGCAAAACCATTTTACTTGCACTCAAAATCAAATGGTGCTCTTAGATCACACACACACACACACACACACAACACAAGTCAATAAATAACACTACAGAAGAAAATGGAGAACACACTTCCAGAACGACTACAGAAAAAGATATATATGTATTGAGTAAACAATTTTGCAATTCTGTAAAAAAAAAAAAGTATAGTAATTGCAACTGAGTAGGTGACTATATTGTATAGGCCTACTGTATGTACTGCAAGAATAGTATTGTGCTGAATATTGAAGAGTACTGAATATGTATATGCATTCAGCACTTGGATACTGCAAAAATACTGCAGTCCAACTGCAAAGGCCAAAAAGGTCAAATAAAACTAAATGAATAGCATGTTACAGTACACTAAAATACTGTAAGCTGTGCAATTGTCTTGGGAACTCACGGCCTAATGTTATTAGAGTCGGGCTCATAACCCAAAGGTTGCAAGTTCGAGTCTCAAGTGCAGCAGGAATTGTAGGGAGTGAATGGACCGCGCTCTTCCCACCTTCAATACCACGACTGAGGTGCCCTTAAGCAGCAGAATGGCTGCCCAATGCTCCTGGTGTGTGTTCACGGGGTGTGTGTGTTCACTGCTGTGTGTGTTCACTGTGTGTGTGTGGATAAATGCAGAGCACTAATTCCTAGTATGGGTAACCATACTTGGCCACATGTCATGTCACTGTCACTGTCAATTGTAAAATCAGGGTCTGTCTCAGCATCATGTCTTTGTGCTGGAGTCCGGCACATCACAAGTAATGTTGTCTTTTTTGCTGGACAAAGAGAAAAAACCCTCTGGTCTGACAGATCCAGCCTTGATAGCACTCTCTAAACCTTACTCTTTCTCTCCTCATCCACTTCTTACATGTACTCTTCCTTCTCTCCTTCTCAGATTGCTTCCATCTATTGTTCGTATCATCATTCAGTCACCTGTGTTACTTGTGCACTCTGAACTGGCTCATATTTTGTACAGTTGGTTTGATCACATCATTAGAAACAATTGTGAACAATTTTGAATCGTTGTGTGTAAACGATGACAACTGTGCTTTAGTTGTGTTTAACATTTGTCGCTTGTGTTTAGCATTTTGCAGCACAAATGCATCACAGTGTGATAAGTGTTTAAGTGAAAGAGAATGTGTTTAGAGTTTTGCAAAAAGAGTGCATGACATTTGCTATTAGAGCCTAACTGCCTGAACGTGTTTAAGGTTTAGCAGAAAGAGTGCTTTATTCGGCAAACTGGTTTAAGCTAGTGAGAATTTGGTTCAGAGATTGGGGTTTAGTGTTTTAGCAATTCAGAAAAACTGTAACTGAGGAACAGAAGTAATCAATGTAAACCATTTATAAAGTATTGTCATAAATGTTTTTTCCACTGTTTATTTAGATCATCAATAGTATCATAAAAAGGAGAAATCCATATTTATATGATGGATTTTCACTTACGACAAATTGTTTGTGGTGTTTCTCATTTGTAAGTTGCATGGATGTCTGCTAAATGGAAAATAAAAATGATAAATATAAATAAATAGATGGATGGATGGACGAATGAATGAATGACTTTAACGTGACCTTAGTATAACAAGATTTGTATAAAGATTTGTATGTCTGTGTAAAACTCTAGGACATATGTACCTGTAGTTGAAGAAACACTCTTCTCCAACTTCTTCAAGTGATGCAGGTACGGAGGTCACTGAATTCTCAAGTGTGACACTGGACAAAAGTTACAGAGTCTGTGTAGACTACAGCCACACATAGTACACAAGAATCCATGGCCAGGTGCTTCCTGACAGCTAAGTCGGGATGAAGAGCGAGGGGTGCAAGGAGATAAAACAGAAAGATGGATAGAACCTCAAACGATTCGCTCAGTAGATGAAAGTGTAATTTATTACCGGCTACTCAAGGGAGACAGAATATTCCTCTCCTGCACTTTTCCCGTCATCTCGTGTCTGTTGGAGTGAGGGATGGGAATATGTTAGAAAGAAGCATTTTCAGGGTTTTTCTGAAAGCCTGATGAGCTCTGCCATGTGAAAGCATCACCAATTCGCAAGGAGGTCAAAGGATCAAGGTGGCCCCCAAGAGAGCTGCTAAAGCATCTATGAATGCATGCATCTTTCACAACACTGCTGTAGATGGAGGATATTTCATTGAAAAAACCCTGATATCTGAACATACTGTATTGTACACTCTTATAAAGTTTCCAAAAGGGTTTTTTAGTAACAATGCCGTAAAAGAAGCATTTTGGGTTCCCTAAAGAACCTTTCATTAACAGTTCTTAAAAGAACCTTTTTTTTCTTAGTTTGAAGAAAATTTAAAAAAAAATTTGGAATGGAAAAGTTCCATGGATGTTAAAGGTTCTTCATAGATGCCAAAAAATAACCATTATTTTTTAAGAGTGTACCATGGATTTACTGTTTGAAACTAAACTTTAGCCTTCTGAAATGTAACATTTACTGGCAGTTTGTGGTGTTTTTCTTTATTCTACTTTAAAAAATCTGTGCTTCCTCCCATAATGGTGGCATTTGAAAACAAGAACAAAAACTTATACTACCTACAGTGACATATTTCCTATTATACCCATGAAAAATGTCTCTGTTTTAGAACCAGATGGTGGATGGCGCCTAGAAGCTCAAAAGTATCCATCACATCGCTTAAAGACCTTCCCTGTCGCGTCTGCTGATATCCGCAGGTATCTAAGGTGTAACTGGCTTGGCCAACCGCAGTCCCATTAATCTCCGACGTCAGTTTAGTGTTAGCTTCCAGAAACTGGCATAAATGACCTCCACGGTGGGAGAGCTCGTTTAGCCACGGTGTTTCCGTGGTAGCCATCAATAAACAGTGGTGAGTCTCCCACCAGACAAACCAGCGCTGATGAATGAGAGACTGGGCTTAATTGCTGGGTAAATTAAAAGCTCACCATAGTGACAGAGTACTGTTGCACCGATATTTAAAAACTCATTAAGCATGTGGATGTTTCGTTTAGTTTAGAGTCAAGGAGAGCATTTCTGTCAGAACGTGACAAAGGACTGTGGCAAGAAATAGCACTGATAAATGTCACATGAGAGTTTTCTGAGGTGTTGATCAGGGTGCATTTACTCCTGAAGTGCTAATTATCGATCTAAAAATCTAAGAACACATGCAGCCAAAAAGAGATTTTACCAGAATCTCTCCTTCATTCACAATCATCAACTTTTTTCCTCACAATTCCTTCAATGTTTTTTCCTCGCAATTGCGAGTTCAAGTTTATATCTCAAAATTCTGACTTTTTTCTCTGTATGTGTATGCGGTCAGGTCAGGTGTCTAACAAATTAGGAAAAAAATAGAACTGAGAAATGTAAACTCAAAAAGTCAGAATTGCGAGATGTAATGAAGGTGCCCCTTTATATTTTCCCAATGAGACCTTTTATCTTGCATTTTCAATTTTATTCATTGTGATTATGATATCACAAACTGTTACTTTATACTGCACACTGTTACTTTATTTCTAATTTATTTTACATTTACTCTCACACACTGAAGCAAAAACAGACATCCATAGTCACCTAAATCTATGCACTGATCTCCTAAAAATGGATCAGGTTAGATGGGGAGAGCACAGCCGTTTACACCCAAACATTAATTTTAGGTCAAGTTTCAGAAGTTCATTACTCTTCTAATTTGAGTCTAATTGGAGGAGGATCAGTGTCGAGTGGCTGATCAACTCCCTTGTGTGCTAAGAACCTCTCGCATGCAAAATATCTGCACATTAAAATCCTTTCATGCTGATTTTCCTTCCTGCATCTCCTGTGCTGCTGAGCTTCCCTCTTTGTGGCTGTTATTAGAAATTATATAATGGAGCCTTTTGACATTTCGTCATAGACATAAATCATCATAGTTGGGTAAATTAAACTATGTACATGAACTAACTACATGTGCTTCCCATTTGCTCCAATAGCAAAAGAAAAAAAATCCACAATAGCATTTCTGTGACACGCAGCAGCTTTAACTAGTTTTGCTGCAGTAAACTCTTAATTTGCTGCTTAGTAATAGCTAGTAGGTACTTGTTAAGTTGTTAAGGTGTGGGGTAGGATCAGGGATCTAAAATATGGTCATGCAGAAGGCATTAATATGTGCTTTATAAGAAACAGACAATATATTAGTAATATGCATTCTAGTTAATAGTGAGTATTGGTCTTTAAAATAAAGTGTTACCCAAATGATTTTTGCAAGTGAACTATTCCTTTAATATTTCAGTTATTTTGCTCTATTGTCTGAGACCTGGTAAAAAGTCAAGATTACTATTTATCTCCAAACAAACGCATCGTTATATAGTCCACTGTCCCCATTTTAAGTTTGATTATCTCATCTGATTACCAGCGTGATACCTGAAACCCTTAATATCTAAAATATGCCCTCCAACTGAACGAAAACTAGGGCACAAAATAAATCGGCGACCAAGATGAAGAAAAGCACCAACCCTTGCGACCACATCTCAACACAGACTCCCATGAGGTTTCACCAATTAAGATAGCTCCCTGAGCAGGGGAGAGGTCTCCTGACATGCTGTCATGTAGATGGAGAGACTGAGTCATTACGGAGAGACAGTGTTCCTGGCTACAGACAGTGAGGATAGTGGCTTTAATTGGCAGAGCGTTTGTTTGGGAGTCCTGTCTGCTCGGCTTTCTTAAGGTTAGGACTGCAGGGATTTGCTCTTTATGCAAATGCCTCCCCAAATACGCAGTTGCAGCTGAGACTTGAGAACTATGTTGACTCTTCCATGACTCTGACATACCAAAACTGGTTCCACATAGTAGTCTGCGCCAATTCAAGACTCTTAAAATCTCAACACAATGGGATGTTGTCTTATGGAGCAATGACAGATGAGGGTTGATGCTTTGGAATAACCACAAAGCCGGTAAACGTGTTGCATTAAAAAGACAGACCGATGACATGTCTAAATTGACCTGTGTTTCGCCTTAGAGAATTACAGGGTATATTAAAGCAGAGGTGGCCTTGATCGTTTGACCGTTTTTCTCTTTTTTGCCCTCTTTTTCAGAGGCTCGACGTTCTGAACTCAAATAAAGACACAAATATATTGGATCCGCCATCTCCGCAGGATCCCCGGATCAGCGTTATCTGAATTCAACGTCAACATTTGCTTTAGGTCCATATGAAAGACAGAGAGAGGAAATAAAGAGGGGAAATACTGTATTTCCTTTCATTTCAGCACTAGCATGTGCTCTCTAAGCAGCCATAGACTACCTCAGAGAAATATTTGCTTTAGAATTACCCACAAAAAGCAACGGCTGAGCCCTTTGAACAGACTGGTGCAGAATCTCTCTGATCAAACAAGGAAAGCGCCAAGATGTCAGCAGATGCAACACAGGAAACACCGAGAATGGCGAACGTTAGCTCCACTTACAAGCACGGTTTGGATCAATGGATTTTGATACCGTGGTTTCCGTATACCTTACGGCCGGTCACCTACTCTCATAGCCTCAGGGTTTGAGTGATATTCACAGAGAAATCCTAAGGGGAATTACACAATGCAGATACTAGAAAATAGGATGATGCCACAGATGAATAATGTCTGACATGCATGTCTGATATGCACACACCGGGGTGATGCGAGGAACGTTATTTGAATAAACATTTCCAATGAGGACATTGTGTTTTTGTTCGTCAAATCATAGACATTGGCTTAAGGCTAGTGAGATTGGTAAAGGATGTTGAGAAAACTGACATGGATTGGTCAAAGGTTCACTAGTTCCTCATATCAACTCAAAACAGACCAGCACCCCAGGCAGAAAGGACATTTTGCTTCATTGCAGGTTAAAAAAAAGGAAAGAAGAAAAAAACAACAACGAAGACATGTACAAAGGCAACATCTGGTTTCATATTCAAAGGCTGTAAAGGAAATGGTGGGACTTCTGTTTTGATTTATGGAATTATTTGAGAGATCTCTCTCTCTCTCGTCCTACCACTCATCCTGTCCACATTCACATTGTCACTAATATGAGAACAAACCTTGTCACAACGACAGAATCAGGCTTGTCTCATATGATTGATGTTGGGATATGTATGGTAAGAAAGACAAATAGAAAGAAGACAAACAGAACAACATCAATGATATTCTATTTTTACTAGCCTTTTTTCTCTTTGAACCATGCTGTCTCCTTGAAAAAAAAATGTACGTCTGCTAAATGGTCCTAGCATTACCAAAAATCAGACTTGCTAGTGACTATAACTATATAGTCACCATATAGTGACTATAACTATATATAACTATATATATTGAAGGTCTCATATACCTAGTCACCTTTGTAAATACTATCACTCATATCCACCTTACTTTTTAACACAGAAGTAAGCTGTTTGCTGTAAATGTGCGGGACTTATTATTCATAAGCTACTATAGGTACATAGCTAGAAAAATATCAAGGTGAAGTAAATGGTAAAAGTATTTGTGCTAAAACCAGTGCGTTTATGATTATGATAATAAATGCAAATAATAAGATAACAAACACCAGTTTGCAATATCAAGCGGCATAATGAACAGCTAACTGGAAGAGGCACGATGAACCCTTGCTCATTCAAAATGGCTGTCCTAGAACTTATGTTAAAAATAAGTTGGAGAGCACTTTACAAAAGACTTTAGATGTTCACTGAAAAAAAAAAACATTTTTGCTACCTGTAGAATTTACTCAAGAAATCAGATCATGCAATACAATTCTTGAGCATTTAGTCACAACTTACTTTCAATCGACTTAATACTTCACTTGGGAATACTTCAATCATTTTTATAGACAACTGAAACTGGACAGTGGATTTCTAGTTCCCAGCATGCTTTGCATGAAACTGGACTGCAAGCACAATTTTAGTGTTATTTTTTTATTAGCTATGCTAATAGTTAAAATGACTTTTTATTTGCTCATCCTATTCCTTACATTTAGTGAAAAAGTTAGATTTAGCATGCTAACACGGGCCATTGGATTCAGTTAATGTTCCTCTTCATTTATCTTTTCTCAGCTTAAACAGAACAATCATTATTTTAGTCAAAATAATGTTTAATGTCATTTAAAATGTGCTTACACAAAACCCATTAGGGAGATCTTTGGGTAGTGGAAACATGGCTCATTTTATTTAGATGGACTTTTGCATATGAAAGGCTAACAACTCAACCACGATTTTATTACTTGGTGATAGAGCTTAAATGCTCCTTCCAGCTCAGTGAAAATGATTCAATCTGGCTTGCAGCTTGTCATGACAGGTTATATTGAGAGTACATAAATATATGGAGTAGTAATTAAATGAGCAACCGCTGCTAGTATTTACAAGGTCACAAAAACCTAGCACGGACAAATTGCTGGCGGGCAAGAACCCAAGTTTAAAAGTATTTTTGGTAGATTCTGCAGGAAAAGCAAACAATCCGCTAGGAAAATATTTGACCAACCTTTTTAACATGCCACCGCAAGCGATAATTCATTGTGCATTAAAAATGGCCCGAAAAATTCAAACTCGTATATAAAAACAATGAGGGATTTCAATTTGTTGTCCCCGAAGCACCATATCTCTTCCTAATATTTCATACATGCTGCATCAGGATTCAGTCAAATCAGAGAGACGCAGAGGAAAAACTTGGGCAGGAAATACCACAGAAGCAGCACACAGAGTGGGGAACACAACTGTGGCCCTGTACCCCAAAACCCACCAGCGGCCAATGCAAACAGCAGCTCCCCATGAGGAAATGACTGGCCAAACAGAAAACAGTAATGAATCTGTGTGGCATGAATGTAAGGATTTCTCCATGCTGTGTTCAGGACCTGCAGTCTTGTGTGTAGCTTTACCACCTCACTCCAATAGGGTTGAACTAACGAAGAAACACGCACTGGCATCAGCCGTATTTTCACATCTGTGTACTGCAATTATAATGCTGAAGCCAAGCCAGTAATGTACTGCATGATATAACACCTCGATGTGGTAACGTATAAGTACATGTTTTAGTCCATCTGTGTCTTTTGGTTCAGATTTTCTTCCATCTGAAAGTCTAAAGCAATTTTCTGAGACGCACATTAGGCCTAGTCCTTGATTAAATTCTTTTGTTAACAGTGATTCTCCTCTAAGAGCATCAGACTTAATCTGTGTCCAAAAAGCTCATAGTCTCTGCTCTTGATAATGGTGCTGACTTCCAACGGATCTGATAAGATCGCACAACTGTGAAAACAAAAAATCCCTTTCCAGATGGGGGCAAAGGAAATGATCCTAAAATCAATGTGGGCTATCCTCCTGTTGGGGTTTGTCTGAGTGTATTTACTTGTTTTCTGTTGAGCATCTGTGGTGAATTATTCTAACCATATGCCATGTGGATACTTGGAGCACAATGTGCAGCCCAGACCTGTATATTTAATTTAGGTTATTATTAATATGAATGAATTAGCTCGTATCTCATATCTTTAAATAATATGATTTGAAAATATTAAACTAATGTGTTTTCTTTAATGTTATTATTTATTGTTTAACTGCATACATTAGGTTTCAGACAACTGTGTAACAGGACTAAATGTGCCACCAAAAGCAAAACGTCAGTCCCTGATACAAAATGACAGATTATAATAATATTGGATGCTTTGAATACAAATTTGTTTTGTTCAGGTGAATAACTGTACCAAATTAACAAATCAGACATAACTAACAAACTCTATCCATCCTCTCCAACGTCCATTTATCCAAGTTAAAGGGATAGTCACACAACATTTTAATTCTGTCATTAATTACTTACCCTCATGTCGTTCCAAACCCGTAAGACCTTGTAAGGATGGTTTCCCTACGGTGGTTCAGGCTGTAGGATTGCCGAATGACTAAAGAAACGTTATCAGCACGATGGTATAAAACTGTACATTTCTAGTCTATTACCACCGACTGCCACTTATACCAACGACGGAAATAAGCGCAGTTAGAATAGCTACATATGTGGGAGAGCGTTGCTATTGTGTGACTATTGTATTGCAATAGGTAGCACTTTAAGATTAACCTTGAATCAAGACTAGTTAGCACATAATAAATAATTTAAATGGTTTAATAACAATATTTTGTTATGGTTACACTTGAATTGGTTACAAAATAGATGAAGGATGGTAAAGCATAGTTAATTGTACCCAACATGTAAAATATCACCTGAGAGAAAGAGATAGAGAGAGGAAGAAAAAGCGAGGGAGAGGAGCAGAGACAAGAAGAGCTCCACACAAAGAAAAGAGGCAACAAAAAAGAGGCAGCAAAGAAGAGAGCCGAAGAAAAGAGACAGAGCAATTGTTACAATCTTCTTTTATTCCTTCCTTGACCATGTGACTATAAACCAAATGTGAGTCATTCAAACTGACCAATCAGCAGATTATAACTTCAACCACTGGGCAAAAGGTGTGACAATTAGCAAACCCCCAATGTATACACATGTTGGCCTACAGGCCTTGATCACAATCAGCACCTCTGTGCCTTCAGGAATTCCAAATGTCCCTTTTGTTACTGAAGATAGGTTTGGGGCAGGAAAGCAAAAGTCTTGATAATTTTGGACTTACACCTTCATCTTCGGAACACATTTTAAGATATTTTTGATGAAATCTGAGGGTTTTCTGACCCTCCCATAGACAGCAAGGGACGTTCAAGACGTTCAAGGTAGTAAGGACATTGTTAAAATAATCAATGTGACATCAGTTCAACCGTAATTTTACGAAGCTAAGAGAATACTTTTTGTGCACAAAAGAAACAAAAATAACGACTTTATTCAACATTTATTTCTTTATTAAATTATATATTATAGTGAATAAAATTATTGAATGAAGTCACTATTTTTTGTTTTCTTTGCACACAAAAAGTATCCTTGTAGCTTTATAAAATTAAGGTTGAACCACTGGTGTCACATGGACTATTTTATTGATGTCTTTACTACCTTTTTGGGCCTTGAACATGGTAGTTGCATTGCTGTCTATTCAGGGTCAGAAAACTCTCGGATTTCAACAAAAATATCTTAATTTGTGTTCTGAAGATGAACGAAGGTCTTACGGGTTTGGATCGACATGAGGGTGAGTAATTAAAAACAGAATTTTCATTTTTGGGTGAACTATCCCTTTAAAGGAATAGTTAGCCTACATTTTCAAATAAGTTCAGTAATTATTTTTCTCACACTTGAACACGGAAAGAGAAATTTTGCAGACTATGCTGGTTTCTCTTTTGCATGGGGATTTTACATGCACCATAAAAGTATCATTAAAATGCACCATAAGGTCAATAAATAGCTTCATAAACTTTTGCTATTTTTAAATCGTTATTTACTAAAATGTTTCATCCACCTTAGCTCTCCTTAGCACATTAGTGAAATAAGTAATAGCTTCTAATTTGCAAATAATTTCAGATTTGTTGATTCATTTTTATAAAACTGGTTGAGATGTTGTGGCTGTTGAGATACGGCCCAAACTATTTTGAACAAAAACAAAACAAAAACACAAACTAAGTAGACACAAGATCTATTGTTACAGAAACGTCATTTGGCTACTTAAGGGTCCTAGGGTATATTAAGACCTGCATTTATTGTACGCTATCACATACTGTATTTTGGATGAGGATTTTCTCAAAAGCTGCTATTCTTTACACATTACAACAACATTATCACATGGGGTTGAACTATGCAGGGACAGAGAAGAAAACCACATAGCTCTTAAAAATGTCAGCCATGGCTTTTATTCTCTATTGAGTGTTGAGATTTACATGACAACAAAAGGTAACATAATACCAGTTGGCAGAAGCTAGTCCCTCATTAGAGCGTCTCTCTCCCTGACTCACCAGAGCCTGATTCACAGCTCAAATCTCAACACAAAGATGAGCTTTAAACATCCATAAACCCACATGCCCATGAACACCGCAGCATTATGATGCGTATATAAACAATTGAAGATAATCACACTATGCAAATGTGATATGCCCCATGGGGATGAATCAACCCCTCTGTAAAACCACCTGAGACAATAGGGTTCTGGCAATATCTCAGGTAGCCAAGCAATACTGGAAAACATTGCACATTTTCACTAGTATCTCCAAGCAGGATTACAGGAAGGACTGCATAAACCAGGACTGGGGTCACTTTAGGTCAACTCAATCAAATGCCGGATCCAAAATCTGAGAATTTATTTATTGTTATGAATTGAATTCAGCTTACGAACTGCGTTCTTGAGTACGAAAAATAGCACAGCCGATTTATTTCACAACATTTTAGCACTCACTTATGAGTCCTCACTTATGAAAATGAAATACTGATGAAAGCCATATTTAGGCAGGTTTGGAAATAAAGTGTGTAGGCTGCGCTAAACAATGCCGAAGTGTGTGGAAATGTTGCGCTGTGCATTGACATAGATTCTCCCTCTCATCGGAAATATCCAAGGATGAGAAGTAATAAATTTGTATCACCGGCACTCAGCAAATACCTGACCTGAACATCCAAATATTGGTTCAGTTGGTTTTACAATCAGTCACTCATCTATATCTGCCGTGTTTCATTTGGCATTTAATGGCACAAATAATTAAAAAAACCTAATTCAGTCAAATGCTCATGATAGGAATAATATCTTGAGTCCAACGGGATTATACAGTGGAATAATAACTGAATTGCGTCCTTAAATAGTCTCCTTGAATCAGGTAGTCTGAGGTGGAGATGTGCACCCTCTTCACGGGTAGAAAGCAGGAGAGAGGAGAGTAAGTTGGCGACTAATGAGTCCGGACAGGCCGGTAACTCTCAGGAGAATTGTGTTTCTCTGCTGCTATTGGGCTCTCTCAAATCATTCTACATTATCTTCCCACCTGAATAAACGTTTGCAGTGAAAACGTCTTTCCAGCTCACTGTCAGGGAAGGGTTCAGTCAGTCTCCCATCAAACTATTACTGATCACAGATCTCAGCTAAAGTGTGGCAGATTCTGTAGTAATGCAAATCCACAGGAAGCGCCAAACGCAGCACGCACACAGGGTACTTTTAGATGATATACCATTTAAAAACTGATTTGTTTGTATTGTCAACGTTAATGATGTACACAGAAATCAAAGACAAAAAATCAGTGGCTCATGGTACAATCAAAGGGTACTTACTCTGTCAGAAACAAAAAAACAATCTATCTTTAGCGGTACAACAGTTTGGCATTGGGGCAGTATTCTTTCAGGAACAGCTTTGTAGCTTATTAACCCCTAAAAGGTGCGTTGGTACCATAAATTAGTAATACTGTTTGTGCCCTTAATTGTTTTGGGGGTAAATAAGGTAAAGAGTTGGGTAAGGTAAAAGTAAGGTTACTGCCCCAGTGACAAGCTGTTGCACCCCTAAAAGTACGCTGTAAACAATAGCAATTTTCCGACGTTAGTTGGAAATAAAACATGATTCTGCTGTATGTTTACAAGAAAATTACTATTCAGTCTTTCAAAATTATAGTAACGGTGGTACTTGCCATTATTGTAATTATTTGTGAAATTACTAAGGGAAAATAGTTTGAACAATTTTTCCATGTACACTGGAACAAAATATAAAAACAATTTCACTCAGAAATTGCTAGTAAATTCACAAACACAAGTAACGCAATTGATTAAAACATGACATTTGAAGTAGGAAAACGTCTTGGTTACGTATGTAACCCTGGTTCCCTGAAGGAGGGAACGGAGTCACGTCGGAGGACCGACGAAATTGGGATCCCGCTTAGAGGGACCAATCTACTTCGAGTGTAAACAAAACGAGCCAATGCACATTGGCATGCGATTATTGCAGCCAGCTGCTGCTGATCACAGCGTGAGAAAAAAGTAGGCAGCAGATGCAGCGCATATACAGCTTTTCGCTTCGGAGCCGAGCGGTGACCCGGCCGCTCAGCGGTGGTACAGGGGCTGTGGCGACGGGACGTGACGTCTTTGTTCCCTCCTTCAGGGAACGAGGGTGACATACGTAACCGAGACGTTCCCTTTAAGTCGGTCACTCTCGACGTCACGTCAGAGGACAGACGAATTGGGATCCCCCCCCTAACAAAGGGACCACAGATACTGCCCTTCCAGTGTCCTGTGGAAGCCACATGCGCCCCTACTTTTTGGCGTAGGCCAAGGCCTCTTCACAAGAGGACCAGCTACTGCTGCAATGGCACTACCCAATGAATAAGACTGGATAACACTGGGGAAAACTTACCCGTTCTACTTGGAACAGGGGCGTTATGGAAGCTCGAACCTTCCCGAAGGAGGTTGCGGAAGCAATACACATATGAACATCCCATAGGTGCATATGGAAGAATGGAGGTGAATGAACCCTCTTGGAATGGCAGAAGTCTGCGGGGGGAAACACGGGTTAGAGGCTATACCGTGGACTTTACACATGTGAGATCCACTTGGGTCTTACATATGGATCCCAGCCTTCTACCGGTTCTCGAGGAGTCAGCGAGTGAAGGCATGGCGCCGGACGCTCCGCCACGTCTGACTGCCAAGGGGACGGAGGAACTCAACAGGGTCAACTGTATGGACTCTCTGGAGTGGTTTTGCAAGCCGACCCGAAGCCGGGGCCTCTCTGTGCTTCTACCCGTTTGAGGTGAGAATGCAGGAGGATACCGGATCCACACGAAGGCTATAGAATCTAGCAAACATGTTAGGGGTCGCCCAGCCCGCAGCCCCACAGATATCTGTCAGCGAGGCGTCACGAGCCAGCGCCCAGGAGGATGCAACACTTCTAGTAGTGTGAGCTTGCAACCTGAGTGGGCAGGCACACCCTGTGCCTGATAAGCAGGGTGATGGCATCCACAATCCAGTGGGCCATCCTCTGCTTAGAGACGGCATTCCCTTCTGCCGGCCTCCAACAGACAAAGAGCTGGTCTGAGGTTCTAAAGCTTTGCGTCTGGTCAACGTAGCCCATTAAGGCTCGGACGGGACAGAGCAAAACCAGGGCTGGGTCTGCCTCCTCCGAGAGCAGCGCTTGCAGGCTCACCACCTGATCCCTGAAGGGAGAAGCGGGAACTGGGGCATGTAGGCCGGGGGCCGGGGCCTCAGGGTTACCGGGAACCAGGCCGGCGCCGAACTATAGCCGAATCTGTTGAGCCGAAAATGCGCTGAAGGTCCTACCCTCAAATGCCAGTACGGAGCAAATCTTCATTGACAGAAACTTTAGCTCGACTGTCTGCATAGGTTCAAATGGGCCCTGCTGTAGTGTTTTGAGCACCAGAGACAGGTCCCAAGAGGGGGTGGAGAGGGGCCGGGAAGGATTTAACCTCTCGCCCCCCTAAGGAACCTGACGACCAAGTCATGCTTCCCAACGACCTCCCTTCTACGGGGTCGTGGTTCGCAGCGATCGCGCGACATAACTTTAAGGGTGGAGGGAGACAGCCTTCGCTCCATCCCATCCTGCAGGAAAGAAAGCACGAATCCGATCGGGCATCTAAGGGTTTCTTCCCGGCGGGAAGAGCACCAATCAACGAACAGGTTCCACTTCAAAGCGTAGGCGTGTATCGTAGACGGTGCTCTCGCTGGAGTGATGGTGTCAACTACCTCTTGGGGTAGGTCACTTAGAACCTCTGCGTCCTGTCCAGGGACCGGACGTGAAGTTTTCAGAGGTCTGGATGCGGTTGCCAAGGGGTGCCCCGTCTCTGAGTTAGTAAATCCTTCCTCAGAGGAATCGGCCAGGGGGGGGCTGTCGCGAGGAGCATTAGTTCAAGGAACCAAGTCCGGGAAGGCCAATAGGGTGCCACCAGCAGAACCTGCTCCTCGTCCTCCCTGACTTTGCACAGGAACTGTGCCAGAAGGCTCACTGGGGGAATCGCATACTTGCGAAGGCCCCGCGGCCAACTGTGTGCCAGTGCGTCCGTGCCAAGTGTTCCCTCGGTCAGGGCGAAGACCAACTGGCAGTGAGAGGTTTCTGGAGAGGCAACCAGGTCTACCTGAGTGGCTCCTAAACGTCTCCAAACCAGCTGGACCGTGGGGATGGAGTCGCCATTCTCCCGGAAGCACGGCTCGAGACAGCTCGTCGGCTGCCCGGATGAGCAGCCCAGGAATGTGAACAGCACGAAGCGACCACAGATGCTTCTGACTCCAGAGGAGGAAATGGCGGGCGAGTTGCGACATGCGACGGGAGCGCAGAACACCTTGTCGGTTGATGTACGCAACAGCCGCTGTATTGTCCTTGCGGACCAGTACATGCTTGCCTCGTAAGCGCCCTTTGAGACGGCTCAGGGCAAGGTGCAGTGCCAGCAACTCGAGGCAGCCAGTGCAATTGGGGCCCCATCCAAACCCCTGACACTGCAAGCCCGTTGTACGTGGCCCCCCAGCCGGTGGTTGAGGCATCCGTGCAAACCACAGCATGCCTGGAGACCTGCTCCAGGGGCACTCCTGCCCGGAGGAACGCAAGGTCTGACCACGGGGTGAAGGTTTGGCGGCAGGCCGGTGTCACTTGGACCCGGAAGGTGCCGCGTTGCCACGCCCACCTCGGAACTCGGCCATGGAGCCAGTGCTGCAGCGGTCTCTATGGAGTAAGCCAGTGGCTGTGTGACTGACCAGTGGCCGCATATGTCCCAGGAGCCTCTGAAACGGTTTCAGTGGGGACCCATCCTGATCTTGAATGTATTCAAGCAGTTCAACAACGACTGAGCACGTTCGTTTTTTTTTTGCTGTTATTACTGAGTGAGTGTGCTGTCCTGTTCGAATGAGTCCAAATCCATACGAGGAAAAAGAGAATCCGCTGGTCGGGGAGAGGTTTGCTCTTTCGCCAGTGGACCTGGAAGGCCCACAGGCTGAGGTGTGAAAGCACCAAGTCCCTGTGCTTGCACAACTGATCCTGAGACTGAGCTAGTATGAGACAGTCGTTGAGGTAGTTGGGAATGTGAACGCCTTGTTCTCTCAGGGGAACAATGGCTGCCTCCGCAACTTACGTGAAGTCACGGGGCGACAGGGACAGCCCGAAGTGCAGGACCTTGTACTGGTATGCCCGCCCCTCGAACGCAAACCGCAGGATTGGCCTGTGGCGAGGAAGGATCGAAACATGAAAGTACGCGTCCTTCAGGTCGATCGCTGCGAACCAGTCTTGGGGACGGATACACCTGAAGATGCATTTCTGCGTGAGCATCTTGAACGGGAGCCGGTGAAGGGCCCGGTTCACGACGCGCAGGTCCAAGATAGGTCTCAACCCACCGCCTTTCTTGGGTACAATAAAGCAAGGGCTGTAAAACCCCGACCTCATAACGGCTGGAGGGACCGGCTCTATCGCACCTTTCGCCAGTAGGACTGCGATCTCTGCATGCAAGACAGGGGCATCTGCTGCTTTCACTAAAGTAAAGTGCATGCCCCTGAATTTGTGATGGCGCCGGGCGAAGTGAATCACATAGCCGAGCCTAACGGTTCAAAAAAGCCATCGAGACGGGCTGGGTAGCGCTAGCCAGGCTCCCAGACGCCGCGCAAGTGGCATCAACGGAACTACAGGCGTACCCGCAGTAGGGCAGCATGAAAGAACGCAGGGACCCGGCCCGGTCCCTGCCGGTCCGAGGCGGGGTCTGGGTGTGTGCAACACTGACCTGCGTTTGAGCAGAGGGTGCGTGGGTTGTCCGTTGGTTCGTCCTCCCGATCCGCCCACTGCTGCTCACTGGCGAGAGAGGAGAGTGAGTGTGATATGGCTCTGGATCGTCCACAACCCCCTGTCCCCTCTGGGGACCCAGAAATAGAGGAAATTGCTCTTTTGTCGAGTATTTGGGTACCACCGACCGCGAGGCCAGTGGCAGAAAAAAAGGAAACAAAAGATTCTCCACCCGGCCCTCCTCCGGGGGAGGGAGTGGTGCGTTCACCATCTCCCGAAGAGCAACTCCCTCCATCTCTGGGTCGCCCGTCTCAGGGCCTCTTGCACCTTCGCTTACCACCAGGTCTGGCGGGGGCCTGGACGGGCGGGGCGGCTGCCTGCGGCCGGCTCCTCGGCGCGGTCTTGCTGGAGGCTGCTGCGGACGCTGCGCTGGAGCGGGGGCGGCGGCAGGGGGCCGCCCTCGGCGACGAGCATGCTGGGGCGATGCGGCCGGCGGGCGGGTGGAGGCAGCAGCTGCCCGCCGTGGCAGGATGTGACGAATTGCCTCAGTCTGCTTCTGTGCGGGGAGACACTTGATGGCGAATTTTTCTCTACCGTGTCGCTGAAAAGGCCGGTCTGGGACATGGGGGCGTTTAAGAATCTTGTCTTGTCCGTCTCGCGTATGTCGGCCAGACACAGCCAGAAATGGCACTCCTGGACCACCATAGTGGACATTGCACGACCCAGAGAACGCGCCGTAACCTTCGTCATTCGTAGCGTGAAGTCCGTCGCGGTGTGGAGTTCTTTGAGAACTTCCAGGTCGTGACCACCCACGTGCAAGTCCCTCAGTGCCTTGGCCAGGTGCACTTGCAATCACGCCGTAGCGAGTAAGGCGGAGGCAGCTTCTCCACAGGCCGTATAGGCAGTGTCGATCAAGGCCGACGAGTGCCTACAGGCCCGGGAGGGGAGCAACAGTTTGCCCCGCCAAGTGGTAGCGGCATTTGGACACAATTGCATCGCAACCGACCGCTCCACCTGAGGAAATCCCACGTACCCCCGCGCTGGACCCCCATCAAAGGTGGTGAGGGAGGATGAGCCACTGGGCTGGTTTCTGGCAGTGAAAGGTGCAGTCCATGACCCAGCGATCTCATCATGCACCTCCGGGAAGAAAGGCACTGGAGCGGGGCCCTGAGAACCAGCGCGCGTTCACGAAAGCTCTACTGAGAGCTCCGCTGGTTTCGCAGTGCCGGCGGGTTCGGGCATCCCCGTAGGGGAATTCCTCACCGTGACCGTAAAACCAGTCCGCCCACTGCTAGAAAAAGGACACCCCCGGCTGCTGCCAGAGGGAACCCCAGATCTAGGCCGTGGCACGGGCACTCCGCCCCCTTGCAAGTAACGGAGTCCGGTCCGCAACTCCGAAATGGTCATACACCCGCAATGGGAGCATGAGCCATCCACGAAAGACACCTCAGCGTGCTTCATGCCCAGGCAAGAGAGGCAGCGATCGTGACCATCACCGGCGCCAGGTAACGACCGCACCAAAACGCACTGGTGGTAGACATATTAAAAAGACGTTCCACCCGGGAAGCTCTTTTAGTATGGAAATGCCCTTTTAATGTGCTGCAGCGCACAGGGGAGATGACCGCCTGCAACACAAACAGGGGGTAGTGCAGCCTGCTGTGTGCAACCCCCTCGACACGGGAAAACCACCACCGCTGAAGCGCCATCCACCAGCACGAGAGCCCACAGAAGAGCGTGCTTGACTGTAGTTTATCACTACTTCAGAGGTCAGGAGCAGAACGATAGAACCGCTCGGCTCCGAAGCGAAAAAGCTGAATATGCGCTGCACCTGCAGCCTACTTATACTCACGCTGTGATCAGCAGCAGATGGATGCAATAATCGCATGCCAATGTGCATTCGCTCGTTTAGTTTACACTCGAAGTAGATTTGTCCCTCTAAGGCGAGATCCCA
This sequence comes from Sinocyclocheilus anophthalmus, assembly GCA_018155175.1. Lineage (NCBI taxonomy): Eukaryota > Metazoa > Chordata > Actinopteri > Cypriniformes > Cyprinidae > Sinocyclocheilus > Sinocyclocheilus anophthalmus. Next base: position 159,468 of record JADLZN010009472.1, on the reverse strand, counting down.
ATTCGTCGGTCATCACTGACGTGACGTCGAGAGTGAATGACTGAAAGGGAACTAAAATTCGGATTTCTTGTAACACATACTCCGATAATCTCTAACTTGTTAAAATATAATTTTTTCAGTGTACATTTTTATTTTTTTTATGTTCTGGTCGCAAAAACAACTGAATACTGATGAAGCAACCTAATTTTTAAAGCCAAAACATAATCATGTAAAGATATTTTAGCTAAATATTAGCTGCTATAATTTCCAAGATTTTAATTGGTTATATAATTGTAAATATACATTTATCTGGAGGACTTGGAAATATAATGACCATTTTAAACATTATTAAATGTTACATCAAATTACCTCAAGTCCAATAAAAAAACAGGTGTTTAGGAGGGTTTTGTTGTTTAGGTCGTTTTCGTTGGCATTTAATGTTTTAAGAAGAATATCAAATAAATAAAAAACACTTTTATCCGAGAGTGCCTTTAGCTCCATTCTAGTCCTACTAATATTAATACTGTTGTAATGTGATGAAAATTTGATTTTTTTTTTTTAAATAACAATGTCCAAACCTGTTTCCACATGTGCACTTGTCTAAATAGCAAGGAATACGACCTCTTCTTCAGAGGCTTAAACGGGCAAAGAGCTGCGTATTTAAATACCCCAAACAGTACACACACACACCGTAGTTTGTGTGTACTGTGAACCTTCAGCAGTTGCAAGATCTTGCTTGGAACTTCACCAACTAATTGCCCTGGTGTAAAATTTGAGCCGTGAATGTGAGAGAGAGAGCAAGAGAGAGAGGGAATATGCAGTAAGATGGAAAGGAGGGAAGCTCGAGATAGGCTGAGAGAAGGCTAGAGATAGATAGAGTGAGATCTGGAGCTGCTTTGATCAGAAATACAGATTGTAGTAAGAAAGCACCCTCTCCTCCTCCTCTCGAGCTGGCAAGCAGTGCTGCTCACTCACCAACCCCTCTCACACTCTCTCTCTTTCTTTCCCACCCTTTCTCACTCTTTCCGAGTCTCTGGAGAGTACCAGAACTATTCCATATGTCAGGCCTGTCAATCAGAGCAGAGCAGGGGATCCCACACTGCAATCCATCACCTATTCATGCGCCAAAGTCCGCGATTTATTTTGTCACCATGGGTGGTTTTAAACCTCCCCTGGACATTCTGCCACGGTATCCAAATAATCTGAAAAATTAATTATGTTAATTGCTCTATTTAATGATGTTGGATTGGCAGTATGTCAGAGCAATCAAAATCGACCCCAGCAATAGTGCAAGAGCAGCATATGGCTTGTTTCCATGTGTATTTGATTTTTGATGTTGTTGTTCCTGCTAAAAATCTGCCAATCATTTTGTATCATAACAGAAGGAAAATATTGTTATTTATGGGAACGCATTGGCTGACCTTTTGTCGACTGCTTGTTTAACATCCTACACATGTGCATATGTTGTTCATGACATACATATTAATTGTGTGGGGAGGTGCATAGTTATAAATAAATAAAATATTATTTTCCATTGAGCATTTATGCCTATTGCATGCTGGGGGGAAAAAAACTTAAAAAACAAAGCCTAGTCTGATATGATGTCTACTTATGAGGTTTCTAAAAACAACTTCCATTAATATCTCAATATTTCATTGTCAGGTCTTTGTTTGGTATGTTAGAGTATTTTAAAAATACCAACGTAGCCTAAATGTTGTCAGTATTTTTTACAACCATTTTAAAGATGCAAGAAAAACCACTGAGAGTTAAAATCATTCAAGCAGTTCAATGAAGCAAACATATCATAGGAAATGATCTCTTTTAACACTTCAAAGAACAAGAAGGATGTGACAATTAGCAGTCATCTCCTCATCAGCTGTCAGAGGAGAAATTCAGCGCTCCACTCCACACTCAGCCCAGTTGAGAAGTCCAATACTTCAAAGCCTATACTGAGGTGTTCAAATACTGTCTCTCTCTCAGACATGCTATGTTTTTTTCTGTTACATCACAGAATTTCATCTCAAATCATGACAACAAAGATTTGTGGTGTTAATAATATTTATAAAAATCTAGGCAGTGAAACTATTATCAGCGCAACTGCTGCTATTATATGGAAGCATAAAAATGACTAAATTATTCACTAAAGATGTCACATTCTTATTTCTAATTTTGCTTTTCTGTATCACGCACTGTCAGAGTCCATTTAATGTTACACTCCTGCTCTCTTTAAAAGTAGACAGTTTACTCATTAAATAAGTGAGTACAGTTGTAACATTGTTTTAGCTGTGCTGCACAAATACTGACAATAATAGATGCTTTTATCTGTCTAATAAATGTCAAAAACCTAAGTATATGTTTTCTAGAAGTTTGGTACTGCTGTCCCTATGCCAGATAGTAACACATGCTGTAACACTCAATTAAATAAATGTCAGGCCTACTTTAATTACGTGAAATATTCACACACTTTTAATTTTTAACTATTTTTAATCTACACATAAGTATCAGTTCAGTATTTGTGTGACTGAATGCCTTTAATCATTTTCACATTGGTGGCAGATAACCAATACATTCACTATCAGTGCGGTCAAACCTTGTTTTGATGATTTTCTTTGCAACCTAACATGCTAGCAGCTATCATGAGCTATCACTCAGCTGGTTTGGCATACCATACTAAAATATTCTGAAATACTTATTCAACGCCATTGCAAAACCACAGCCATCCCCCCCCCCCCCCCCCCCCCCCCCCCCCCCCCCCCCCCCCCCCCCCCCCCCCACCCTTTTTTCTCACCCCCCCCTCCCATACAGCATAGACTCCACAAGACATCATTATCTGCTCTGACAATAACAACAAGTTCAACATGTTAAATCTGAAGTTGAAGCAAAAGAAAAAAAAGGAAAGAAGAGAAATGCCCACCATAGTCTAGCCTGGTCCAGCCTCCAGCTATGTAATCAATCACAGCAAAAGTGAAGTCACACAGAGGAAGCCGAGGACGGTACAGAGCTGTTTGACACTGCTGTGTTTCATCTGGACAGAACACATGCATGATTCACAAAATTACCAAAAAACATGAAACACTCATACACTAAGACAACAATTCACAATCTGACAGCTGTCAGAGATTTGTTTAGTTCTTGTTAGTGAAAGGACTGTAATTTGTTTAATGCAAATTTAATTTGACAGCTGAATGAAATGAAACGTGCAAGTGTTTTATAATTTACATATAACAATATGTATAACTGTACATATTTATACGTGTCCACACACACACACCTTTTTATGAAATAGAAATACCCATCTCCTTGACTATATAATAATTAATTACAATGTTCCTTTGACATTGACATACAATTAAAAGGCCTTTTCCTTTCTCCTAATTAGACTTTGTTTCTGGTGAAGTGAAGGTCTTTTCGACCCCTAATTAAACACAGACAAAAGTAATAACAGCAAAAAGGTCAGAAAAGCTCTGTTTAAACAATTAACAACTCAATGACTCATTTCAAAGGTAATCTGTACAAACCCAAATGGACTATATATCACAAGAAAAAGAAATATTACTGACAGGCAATACAAAATGTGCAGTCTCGTTATGATCCACTGTAATTAAAATGGCTAGCAATACAATGCAGAGCAGCCATTACATTTGTGTCTGTGTGTGCTTAGATCATAATTCCTTCACAATAGGACATTTTTAATATTTCAATTTGTGAAAGCTTAAATGCAAAGCTTATTCCTTATTGTCAACTAAAGAAGGGGTCATCAGGCCTAAAAGCAATAGCAGTGTGGTGGTCCTATTAAATGTCACTAACATCAGGACATCATCTGCTTTTGTGTTCTGCAGATGAAAGAAAGTCACGCAGGTTTGGAAAGACCAACTAATGGACCTTTTTCACATTTCTGGGGTTCTCCGAAGTGGAAGTCATCATAGTTGGGTAAACTTCTATAGTGGTAAACAGAATATACAACAAATGTATTTCTATGTTTTCGTTTGTGTGCCTCAAAAGCAAAAAAAAAAAAAACAAAAAAAAAAAACACCACAAAACATTTCAGACTGTCCTAAAGAGAGAAAAGTATAAAGGGCCCCCTCCTACGTCGGGCCCTTGGAATCATGCTAACCTTCCCCCCCTTATGGCAACTCTAAGGTAAAGCACCCTAATGTTAGTGTAAACTATTAACTACACATTCTATCTTTTTAGTCAAGTAGCATATGGATGTTCTAAAATATTTTAATATGACTGAATTTGTATTTAACATAATAACAATTTAATAGAAACATTGTAAGTTACTCATTTTAATGCCTACATTTCCTCAGTTATTCAAACAGCAGCTACAGAAAACGAGCAAAGAACATTACATTACCAAATAACATCATCACAAGCTCAGTCTAGCGCGAGTATATGCACTTTATGAATGAATCTCTTATTGTTGCATCACACTACATCTACACTTTGTAGTTTATGACGAGAAAATTCGCAAGAGAGCAGACTTCAGTCAGCGACCGTGCACGCTTAACAACAAAACTCCAGTGTTTCAGCGATGACTAATTTGAACTCCTCTGATTGGGTATGTAGGATATCAGACCGAATCAGACAATCTAAGATTTGGTCAAAACATGGTTGAAACATTAGGAGTCAAAACATTCCACAAGAGGCCCAAGACAACAGGATGTCATAAATCAGACCCGAGCACTAGCCAGTCTGAAGCAAGGCTAACAAACTCTTTCACAGAACAGCTTTCAACATTAACACAAAAGGAACACACTGATCATAACAACTCAGGAAGGAGATTGTCAATTTTGGGGGCAAGTTATCAAGAATAATGGTCAAAAGAGATGCACAGCGTGACCGTCACATGGAAACATGTGATAGTGATCACAAGCTCTTCGGATTGACTTTTCCCCCCACCTAGGAGACAAAGAACAGACTTTCAGAGATTCCTACAGACCTCTTAATCTCTGGTCTTCATACATTCACAGAATGGCACGGAAACTGCCTTTCCATGCACCTAAATGACACTAAAAGGACTCAAGCAACTAATCATTGCTATATATATAACCCCATATCCTGTATGTAACCCACATGTGACTTATCAGGTCTTAATCATTTATTGTGAATGTATTTTGAATAACTATTGAATAGTTTAAGAATTGCTATTCATGTTTAGTATGTGTGTGTTTGAATCTTCATGCTTGAAACGTTTCTTCCAATCAATTCTTGGTCAAATGTATCATATTCTCGTTATAGAAATCATGTCCAAAATCATATTCTGCAAGAGCGGGAAAACCAAAACCATGTGAATGATGAGATAACAGTTGATTTATGAATGGGAAGGAGAAACATTGCAACACCCCGAGCTACAATTGGTCGAGACACCATTTGGGGTGTGTTAAACAGCCTGGTTTAAATACTAGAAACACAATCAAATCATTCTCTTGGTTCTCTTCTTCAACCCCCCTTCTTTGCGCGCTACTTTGTTTTTATATCCTTCTGGTTGTCTTGCTTTGAGCTATGATTTTAATCATGCTTCTTTAGCTTTTGAGCGTGCTCTGGCTTACACGCCAGCTCCTCCAAAACCATGAGGAGAAACGCCACCTGGTCTCATCAAACTTTACTTCTATTTCTATTTCTTTAGTTTGTTTTATTTTCCGTTGAGAGTTTCGTGTGTTCCAAGTTAAGTTTTGTCCAATGCCTTGTCTCCGAAAGAGTGCCGTATAAACTTCAATTGCAGACCACAGCTCCACGTCGCCAGCGAACGCCCAACCACTGGTTTCCCAAGACTGAACCTACAGCCAATCAGGAAAGCGGGAAACCCCTTTCGGCAACCAGACAAGGAAGGGAACCCCGCATCACAGGAAAGCAAGTACCTCCAGATACTAGCTGAACTGGTGCATTTAATATAAATTTTAACCTCATTGAGGAACTCAATGCGAGGGTTAATTAAGTGATTGATGGTTGTTCAGATCTATGCAATTGCACATATTGCTGTAAACTTGGGATTTCACATTTTCATTCTCTTAAACTAATTATTTCCTCACTTTCTCTCTTTCTGCAACTTGTGTGTGAATGCGTGTGTTAGATTAGTTTCTATGTCTTAGATTTATCCAATAAAGCCTTAATTATATGGAAAAGAGAAGTATCTTGTGTTTTGTGCTCAAAAGTTAATGTCTTAAACTGCCGACCTTATTACCGTACTAATTAATAGTGTTTTCACTATATTATGGAAATAAATATCCATTGCAGAGTTGATGTCATACGGCTCGTTCAATGAACCGCTGGCCGACTCAGTGATCATCCGTAAAACGGTGATTCTGTCCAAATTCCCTATATTATGGTGGAGTTCCTTTAATAATCTTAAATGCTCCCTTTGAGCGATTGACTGTTTACCTTACAGGCCATTGCATTCAAAGTTTTTACGGAAATGTGTACTGTGATTGGTTGAACGCACAAAACTGTAGAAAAGCAGGAAAAGAATATGATGGAACAAAAAACCCTAATATTAATACTAGCCTGATAATAATATTAATAATAATAATAGTCTTGCTATCCTCAAAGGCATTAGCCACAAGACGTCTGACTGTCGTCGATACACGAAACTATCATCTATTGACACAACCCTATATCCTAGCGTGAACCAAAGTATACTTTGCGCTTTAGAATTAAGTGTTTTTGTTTGTTTGTTTGTTTTTTTTTTTTTGCTGCTGTGCGTGTAAGACATATCCCCTTCGCATTACAAACATGAGGCAACGGCCAACAAGTCGACGTTTTGCTGGTTAGCTTTGCAGTTAGCCACACTGTTGGCACATTAGCCAGTGTTGGGAGTAACGCATTACAAAAGTAATAATATTACAGTAGTATATTACTTTTTGCTGTAACGCAGTAATATAACGCATTACTAATAAAATGTGGGCAGTATTATTACTCGTTACAATCTCAGTAACACACGTTACAACAACATATTTTAACTCAAAATTAAAATCAAGTGGTGAATTTACCAACACCGCAAAACAGCACCAGAGAAAAAAATTCCGCGGGTAAAATAGTTAATCTATTTCCTGTTGCTGGAATTAAATGGTTGAGACGACTGCAGAGACGGATTCTACATTTGTGAGATGGACACACTCATCGGAGAAAAGGATAAGAATGCATAGTCAGGTGCAATATATGGGACACCAAATTCTCAACATGGAGAAATAGCACGAGTTATCGGAGAGAGCTGCGGGGTCGGAGAAGAGAAAAAAGGTGGCGGACGAGCGCAGACAAGCAACAAAAATAAGTTTAACTAAAAATAACAAAATCTGTTTTTATTAAATCCTAGTCTATAAAGGAATGATATGGAAATATTCGACTTAAATGCCGAGGGAGAGGTAGGCTGCGCGAGAACGCCATTTTCTTTCAGTTTCGCATTGAATTAGCCAGCCTAATTCGTTTTGGCTTGTTTAGCAACTTATATTATTCATTCTTGTTTTCTTCTGAAACCGTCCCCCCACGTTCAAAAGCCTATAGCTAGGTACTCGTGCTTATGTTGTATATTATAACATTTCGCTTTATTTACCGGTGTTATTTATGAATGTAATAATGCGGTTTGTGCTTATCTTTGTTTAACCTAAACTAGGCTACAACGTAACATTAATGTAGACCTATAGGCTACCGGTATCTAAATATGATTTTATAATTTTATGCTATATAGACCTACCACATTACCCTCCACTGGATGTAGAATGAGCAGCAATAAACTACATTTTGGCATTTTGTAATACTTATGTGGATATTTTGGTGAAAGTAACTCAAAAGTAGTGTAACGCATTACAATTCAGAGACAGTAATATTGTAATGTAACTAATTACTTTCAAAAGACAGTAACTAGTAATATATAATGTATTACATTTTGGAAGTAACTTGCCCAACACTGACATTAGCACACGGTTGAGGCAAGCTGTCTGGGTGTACTGTGTCTGATCAGTAAATCCAGACAGAAGCAGTCTGTTTGTGAGCTCTGGGCTCTGCTTGAGAGCTCTACCTCTTTCCTATCAGCATCTCTCTTACTGCTCCGACTTTACATGAAACCCTCTGGGGAACGGTGGGAAAAAAGGCTCTCTCTCTCTCGTTTTGTTTCTCCACGCTCTGGTCATACCACATCACTCCCTCAGGATATAAAATCTCCCCTCTCCTATGTCTCTCCTTCGAAAATGTCCTGCTACCTGTTCCCAAACACGCACAATGGGCAATAAAACCACAAACTGTCTTGTTTCACGATGCCAATTACTGACCAAGCTCCTCAGGTGGAGTTTGACATTTAGAACATGTAGTGTGTCTTGTGCAGAGCATTTATGCAGTCCAAAACTGCCACACGTGACATTAGCAAGAGTTACTTTAGGATTTTTATCAAATAAATTTAATTTGCAACCAATATCCTGAAATACAATAGTTTAAGAACCACCTCCATGTCTTCTTCCTCTATTTTTTCCTCCGGCACTGTAAATGTCTTGACTTTTTTCTGTCTGTCTGACGCAAGCCTCTACGGAGCCTTTCGTTTATCTCTCCCTCCATCCTCTCTGCCTTCACAAAAGCTCTTTTATTTCTCTATTGTGTTCTCTCGCTCGGCACATGGTGCATGATTGCACGGGTAGGTGGCAATCCATCCACCCCAGAGAGGACGCTAAATTCTCTTCGGACCTTCCTTGCTGACAAAATGGCCCAGTACTGCCTCATGCCTCCACAGATTTGGCCTCATTCATAAAAGAGCTCTGTACTAAACAGCTCATGCTTTAGAACTGCAGGTCGCTTGTAATGAGAAACAACACATAAGCAATTAAAATGAAGGCTGCCTTCTCTACCTGTCTCTGTGATGCTGAGGACCACCACCAGAACACATGAGGCTAAACATGAACATTTCCAAACACTATTTGCAGTTGTGGCTCCCTCTGGGTTTGTGCTTCACTCACAGGTTCACTACCAAAATGCTCTTTTCTCTTTCACTCTCTCTCCTCTTTCTCTCAGAGGGATTAGGAGTCCACAGCTGCAAGTGACACATTTTTTCCCCTCCTTTCCTTTTTTTTTTTTTGTACAGCTCCATCGCTATTGAAATGTTCTTCTGTCTGCTGGTGCACTGGCTCTGTGTATTCACATTGTTCCAGTGTGGTGGCTGTTTATGCCAACACTCTCTGAAAGAAACCTCCAATTATTTTGATTAATGTTGCTTTGATGCCCCTTTTAGTTTGTTGCATTAAATTATTACTTTCAACGTTTAAAAATAAATGGCACTGGCTATGAGACGTTTTAGAATGTAAGTAACTCTATACTGTAAATACTGTCACCGATAAAGATTTATGTTACTGTCTGCAACCTGTTCAGATGCATATGATGGATACTAAAAATTATAAAAATATAAAATGATACTATGAAAATATCAATTAGCCACAATTATTTCACTAGAAAGTTGGGTATTATCAGTAAGAGTTTTTATTTATTAGATTATAGTATAGTTTTTATGAAATTATATTAGTTTAAACTTTTGTTTTCTATTTGAATATATTTTATGTAATTTATTCGATACATGTACTATAATATAGTTACTATACTATACTAAAATATTATATCTTTGAGCAGTCAGGAGGGAATCTTCAGTGTCCGGGATCCTTTAGGAAATCTAATATGCTAATTTGGTGTTAAGAGCTTCGCGGTTAGGTAGGTACCTCATTCCCTGAGGAGAGGAACGGAAAGACATCACGTCGGGGGTGACCGACGAATGGGATCCGCTTAGAGAGAAAATCTACTTCGAGTGTAAACTAAACGTGCCAATGCACATTGGCATGCGATTATTGCATCCAGCTGCCGCTGATCGCAGCGTGAGTATAAGTAGGCAGCAAATGCAGCGCATATTCAGGTTTTTGCTGAGGAGCCGAGCTGGTGACCCGGCGGCTCAGTGGTGGTAGAGGAGCTGTGGCGACGGGATGTGACGTCGCCGTTCCCTCCTTCAGGGAACTAGGGTTACACAAGTAACCGAGACGTCCCTTTCAGTATGTCACTCTCGACGTCACGTCGGTCATCATAAATGACCGATGAATTGGGATCCCTACCAAAGGGCCACAGATACTGCCCCTTCCAGTGTCCTGTTGAAGCCACCTCCGCCCTACTTTTTGGCATAGGCCAGGGCAGGAGAGGACCAGCTACTGCTGCTATGGCTCTACCCACTTAGTAAGACTGGATAACACTGGGAAAACGTACCCGTTCCATTTGGGACCGGGACGTTGCGGAAGCGCCATCCTTCCCGAAGGAGGTTTCGGAAGCAAATACACACATGAACATCCCTTAGGTGCATAGGAAGATTGGAGGTGTTTGTAACCCTCTTGGAATGGCAGAAGTCTGCCGGGAAAACACGGGCTCTGAGGCTATACCGTGGACTTTGCACATATGGGATCCACTTAGGTCTTTACATATGGAACCCAGCCCTCTACCGGGTCTCACGGATTCATCGAGTGAGGGCCAGGCGCCGGATGTTCCACCACGTCTGGTTGCCGAGGGGACGCAGGAGCTCAACAGGGTCTACTATACGGACTCTCTGAAGCAGTTTTAGCAAGCCGACCCGAAGCCGGGGCCACTCAGTGCTTCTACCCGTTTGAGGTGAGAACACAGGAGGATACCGGCTCCACACGAAGGCTATAAAACCTGGCGAATGTGTTAGGGTTTCCGGCAGTAAAATGGTGAGTTCCACGACCTGGTAGCTCCTCATTCACTCGGGGAAGAAGGCACCGAGGCGGGGCGCTCTGCTCATGCAAACGGCTGGACGCGCCTTGTAAGGGCCCAGCTTTCCGTGGAAGCTCAACTGGGTGCGGAGTGCAAGAGGAGCGATGGGCCCCGAGGATTGGTTCCCTGGAGGGTTTGCCACCACTGTTACACTAAGACCGCCCGTGCTACTGCCTGAAGTAGCGTCCACCTGACTGCCGCCATGACGAGAACTAGATCAAGGCAGAGGCGATGAAACTCCACCCCTTTGAGGAAACGGAGCTTGGCCTGCGACTCCGAGATAATCATCTTCCCACAATGAGAACATGACTCATCCACAAATGTGAGGTACGTGAGGCCAGCGATGTGACCCATCACAAAGCACCACGGTAACGGACCACATCTCGGAAAAGAAAACGCCCGGGTGATACGGTGTCTAGAACAAAAGAACCACATAGTCTTACAAAGACGTAAGTCAAGTTTGCAGAAACGTCGTCTTAAAAAGACGCACCCGTTTTGCTTTTTAGGGGAAATAGCTATTTTAGGTGCTGGGGCCCAGGGGAGATGGCCGCCTGTAACACAAAAAGGGGGTAGTGCAGCCTGATGTGTGCAACCCACTCGACACGGGAACCACCACCGCTGAAGTGCCGTACCGCCAACACGAAGAACTCTCAAAGAGCGTGCTGAACTCGTTCAGTCTTCTCTCAGTAGAGTAGTCAGGACCAGACCGATGTGATCGCTCGGCTCCTCAGCGAAAACCTGAATATGCGCTGCATCTGCTGCCTACTTTACTTACGCTGTGATCAGCGGCAGCTGGATGCAATAAATCGCATGCCAATGTGCATTGGCTCAATAAGTTTACACTCGAAGTGGATTGGTCTATCTAAGTGAGATCCCAATTAGTCGGTCACCAGACGTGACGTCGAGAGTGACCGACTGAAAGGGAACATGTCTTATTATCAATGTTGAAAAACAAGCGAGGCGTAATATTTTGGGAAACAAAACCCACATTTTTTTCTAATCTTTCTTTGTGCATTAAAAGGGTTTCACTATGTAAGCATTCATATATTGATTTTGTATATCCTTTGTTTACTACAGACCCCCAACATTTGAACAGGTGTATAGTTCCCCCAAAACGTTAACCCCCCCCCCAACCAAAAAAAAAAATCCCTAAAAATATTCTATGAGATATTCTATATGATGAGCAGTTGAGTATGAGGAAAATGTGTTTTACTTCATATATCATGTATTTTTGCATGATTGGATCGTTGTTATGACCAGCCAGCATCTAGAATTATAACTAACCCTTTTATAATATGTAACATTTGATTAATTTTCTCACATGATTGAGACAGAATCTATGTATACAGCAAAAAGGGCCACAATAGCCATACTTTACTTTTTCGTACAGCCTATTTGGGTTAAAAAGTTGTATCCAACACCTTGCACTGTTTTCGCCAGTGATGTACTGGAGGTAGAGAGTCTGACCTTGGGAGGCTTACTATGAGCACACAGGGGGAGCGATTCTTTGATATGCACAATCAAAGACCTCCCACGTCCGCTGCTGTGAGGAAGGTTACTTTTGTAGTTGTTGTTGTTTTCTATAATACTCTGTACAAAGGCAGTTGACCATGACTTTCATACAAGCTTTCTGTTTGTGAATGTCAGCAAGGAGGTTTTAATTACCTGGTAAAGGAACAGCGGAACTCAACAGGGGTTTCGCTCAGAGGAAACGGGTGAAAACATCAAACATGCAACCTGTCCGCAAAGCACGCACAGTCTGTAAATGAACAACGGCTCATTCCACCTTTGTGTGAAAATTTAAATAACCTCACTTTCATGTTCACAGTAACTTTGTTTTCAGTGGTCACTTTAGGTGCATTTTTCGAATGCTGGTTATAACCTCTGCTTTGACCCCAGAACAGCTTAGAATGGAAACATTCCTTAAAGATTCAGGCCTATAGTGTAGATTTACATGATCTACATGATCAAACTTTGAATGTACTGTTCCACCACATTCCAAAGGTCTTCTATGTCAGGGATTTTTTTACTTTTGAGGTGAAAATACCCCAAACATGATCACCTTTGTGAGGGACCACATTATAAAATATAAAGCCAGCTCTTTTTTTTTTATTTTTATAAAAACCCTGCATACTGTGTGAGAAAAAGATTGTGTGATATTAAAAAGAAATAATTGGCTTTTCTTTAGTCAATGTATTGATGCAAATTGTTAAATGACAGCAACTAAGTGGAACTTTGTTAATTTGTATAGTTATTATGTATTAATGTTATTTTTAAAGATAGTTAAGTATATTTTAAATGTAAAAAAGTATATTTGTTTTTTCTTCTTTCAGTAAAAAACTAGTGCTCTCAACAAAATGAAAAACTCTCATTAGACAGTGATCTCATTATTTCTGCGATTAATCTAATTAAAGATTATACTATTCTTTAAAAAAAAGCAGAATTAGAGTCATATTATCATATTTGGTGAATGTAAATAAAAAAGTTTAACATTTTAATATCTTAAGTATACATATTCAAGGAATAGTTCAACCGAAAATTTAAGTTTTTCATATTTGGGTGACCTATCCCTTTGAAAGCATTGCGAGGAAAAACGTACCATTATTTTCTCTTTAAATATTTTTACCACTATATGTGACCCTGGACCACAAAACCAGTCATAAGGGTCAATTTTTTTTAATTGATATTTATACATCATCTGAAAGATGAATAAATTAATTTCCATTGATGTATTGTTTGTTCGGATAGGACAATATTTGGTCGAGATACAACTATTTAAAAATCTGGAATCTGAGCGTGCAAAAAAATCTAAATACTTAGACTTATAGTTCTTAGCAATGCATATTACTAATCAAAAATTACGTTTTGATATATTTACGATAGGAAATTTATAAAATATCTTCATGGAACATGATCTTTACTTAATATCCCAATGATTTTTGGCATAAAAGAAAAATCAATAATTTTGTTTTTTTGGCTATTGCTAAAAATATACCCAAGCGACTTAAGACTTAAGGGTCACATATTATCATGTTGCTATAAGTTGATGCAAAATGGCCAAAAACAATTCTTACGGAGGATTGGCATTCAAATAATGCCTAGTTGGTACTGTACAAAATGGCCTAATTTGTGCTAAGAAATATTCCAGACAGTATTAAAACATCACCACCAACCTAAACAGCTGACACAAGGCAGGATGGACCCATGTCCCAAATTCTGATTCTACCGCCTGCACAGCAGAAATCAAAATTCTTCTGACCAGATGTTTTCCCAATCTTGTGATCTCTAGTATTGGCATAGCTTCAGTTTCTTGCTCTTAGCTGACCTAGAGAAACCCGGTGTAGATTTCTGTTGCTGTGACCCATTCAATTCAAGGTTTGATGCTTCGCACGTTCAGAGATGATCTTCTGCATGGCACAGTAGTAATGTGTGATTATTTCACTTACCACTGCGTTTCTGTCAGCTTAAACAGTCTGCCCATTCTCCTCTGACCCCTCTCATTAACAACCCGCTTTCGCCCACAAAACTGCAGCATTGCATGTTTTTTTGTTTTTCACACTGTAACTCTGGAGACATTTGTGTGTGAAAATCCCAGGAGATCAGCAGTTTCTCAGATACTCAAACCTCCCCGTCTGGCACCTACAGTACAGACATTCTGCGGCCTCCATTCGGATGTTTGCTTTGAATAAACCTGAACCCCTATATGTCCGAAAGATGGCAGAAAACTGAGGCTGGAAGACAATAAAGAACGTCAGAAAGCTATGTTTGTATCACATATTGTCTTTTAAGATGTCTGGCAGATCTTTAAAGGTAACATAAATATATCATAACATGAATCCATTTCCAATTCAAATGTATAAACTGATTCAGGGGGTATGTCTTTTTGAACGCTATGACAACCCAATGACATAATCTGCCAGAAACACAGATTCACTCACAGAAAAGCAAAGGCTGAAGTCACTGTTCATGGGGAACTCGAGCTTGCTGCATGTCAGTGATGCCTACATACAAAAGGAAGTCAGACCTACACACACTCACACAAATGTACTAGATTAGAAACTTGATGAACTCTCGAATTCTGCTGTGTAACAGGGATAAAATTGAGAATTTAATTTACTGATCTTCATGTTTGTCCTTTATGTCTGTGCTGGTTGCTTTTTTCCAAACAATATCAATGAATATGGACTGGAGCTTTTACAAAGCATGCAAAAGCAACATAAAGTATCATAAAAGTGGTCCACATGACTTGTGTGCTATATTATAGCTGTTCTAAAGCCATACGATTTTGTGAGGGACAGTCTAAAATTTTAATTGAAAGTTTATTTACTAATAATCTTTCCTGATAGTGAGCTGGGACTGAATCATTAAGTCATTGAGGTGAACTCAAAAACCAGATTAGTTGATATGTGAACAAATAATTCAGATCAGTTTTGTGAACTGGATCCGCAAGTTAATTTCAGCTAACAACAACTTTAAAAAAAAAACACAGGCTCGTTGGAAAAACATGCCTCTTTTATTTGATAATTTTTTTATATTAATCTTTATTTATTTATTTGCAAACTATCATAAGTGATCAAAAATATATGTTTAAGGAGTTCCTTGCACAATACTATGTTATCACGTGTTAAAACATTTTTTTACCATAGTGCATGATTTGTATACTAATGCATTTTTACATTTGCATCACAAATCCAGCTCCATATGGCTTTTCTGACATGGTAAACTTGCTTGGTAGCTCACCTGATAAGGGATTGTACTTGTGATGCAGAGCATTTGGGCATGAGTTTCGTAAAACATGAGTCACAATGAAAAACCTCAAAGACTTGTAAAACGTCATTGCTGCTTCAGATAATGTGCATTAACCTTACATTTGCTTGTCGATGATATCGGTTAAGTGTAGATGGTTAGTTGTTTTCAAATGCGCTTGAGCATTAATTTTTAGTGCCATTCATTGGACATTTAGTTTCTGAAGTGCTGCAATACTTACAACAACTGACGTGATAAAACATTTGCACAACAGGTTCATCTGTTTCCAATTAAAACGAACCACACTTTTTAGAATCACTAAGGGACAATTTTACATTTGTGAAAATGTTGCAAAGCGTGCAAGAAGAAATGTAATATCTTTTTGCAGGGATGTCGCCACAGGCACGTTTTTCCAATGAGGCTGTGTTGCAAATTTTGGTTTGTTCTTTACACAGCTATCACATGACTTGAGAAGATCTAGAAGTTCTATAATGGTGCGTTTTCCTCATTTTTGAAGCTGGAAAGCCCAACTCCCTATCAATCATCTGCATGGAAAAGAGCGACCACCACAGTCTTCGAAATTTCTCTTTTGGCATTCCAAGAAAGAAAGAAAGTCATATGATTTGGAACAGCTGGAGGTTGAGTAAAAACATTCATCGCTAGCCAGTCCCTGTTTCTCTCAGTGAGCAGATGTGGGTGTTCGTTGTGAATCTTGAGTTTAATTTCGACTTCCAGCCGCTTGTATCAGATAGATCTGTCGACAGGAGAAGGTGCGAGAATATACACTCACACCAAGTCAGAATGATTTGCAAGAGTCTTTGGTGAGCATGAACAACCTTGTCTGTACAAAGAGGGTCTCGACTCGACTTGAGGCAGGAGGGGGAGGGGTTACAATGACAGACAACTGCAAAACTGCTACAACAATAACATGCAAACACAAGCCAAACAGACAGGCCTGTGCAGCAGGAAGATTCTTTAAACGCATAAACATACACACTTGCTCTGCGTGTTCATGAATTCAGAGGCTTACTGGGTTGTGCAAGAACATTCTGTATTCATGAGACAGAGGAAGTGAATGCAGATAAGGGTGCTGGGGGGAGATTTCTCCTCACAGGATTTCTCTTTGTCTCAGCGCCCCCTACTGGCTGCTGCTGTACTTCCCCCTTCAAAGTCCTTAGACACCTCTGATTTAGATAAAACGTTTCCCTATCTTCTCTCTCACAAAAGCGGTGGATTGCAGTACGGCGCACAATGCAAAATGTACAGTGTTTGCAAGGAGGAACAACTTGTCTTTTGGGTTCAAGAGAAGTTCAGAAGAGACGTGCAGCGGTAAATGCTAACCTCACAAATTTTGATCTGAGCTCATCACAGGAGTCGTGCAGATCCCAGTGACTGGTATTTAGATGAATTCATTGTGCTTCTCTGATAGAATTCCAGCAAGAAAGCAGTTCGGGGTTACACTGGGTTGAATAATCTGGAACAGCGCTCCAGCACCTTCAATACAAAAACAAGCAAAATGCTCCAATCCATTTCCCTTTATGCTCCAGTCCTGTTTTTATTTTATTCATTATACGTTTAGCCAATGTACTCATTCAAAAAAAAACTTTAAAGTAACATTAAGCATTATGTTTCCCTTTAGTCTGTGGCAGACCTTGGTAGAGGCAACATATTCAACTAGACCATCACTGTTCTCTACAGCTGCGCGAGGTTCCGGCCCCTCTATCAGACGCATGCTTCATCTCAATCACTGGTCCTCTCTCCGAAAAATCTGAAAATAAAATGCAACCACTTTTCTGAATAACATTCACTTATATGCAGTGCCAATTTTGCATAGTAAAAATGCAGTTCATACATACAGTGACTTACATGCCATATGGTGTTACTCCCCAAAAACATAATGATATTTATGAATTAAATTCTATTATATGCATAAATACAACATATAACAACAGTATTTAAAATCAACAATACTAATTCAGGATAACTTGTTTAAAAAAAAAATAAAAACTTTATATAGATACGTATATATATATTTATAATATATATATATATATATAGATATATATACGATATATTATTATATATATATATATATAATATATATAGAGATGTATAACTCTAAATCTAGATAAGCATTACAAAAATTTTAAAACCTATAAGCACTTAAATGGTGAATAAATAAATAAGGATTAAAAGATATGTACACTTGCATGAGTTATTAGGAAAATATGTTATTACCTTTTACTTCAAGGTTACACCACATGACATTTTTAGAGTATTTTATTTTTCCCTTAAAAATCCTGTAATAATTTTTTTAAACATCATAAAACTAACATGAATACAAAGACAAACATAATAAATGTAACATGAATAAAAAGCCTGCTGTTCTAATAATGTGTGTTTTAAACTAGATTGTTTCGTAACACTAGTACAGGGACCAATTCTCACTAATAACTAATTGCTTATTAGTATGTCTATCAATAACATATTGGTTGTTTATTAGTACTTATAAAGCACACATTCTGCATGATCATATTCTGCATCTCTAATCCTACCCAATACCTAAACTTAACAACTACCTTACTAACTATTAATAAGCAGCAAATTAGGAGTTTACTGAAGCTTAAGTCGTAGTTTATGGTTTGTTAATAGTGAGAACTGGACCTAAAAATAAAGTGTGACAATGTTCCTTTTAAAAAATTGTGTACGCTCTTCTATGTCGTTGATCCAAATGCATTTCTCAGGTTAAAAACCAAAGACCCTTCTTGTCAAATTCCAACCAACAAATACCACATGAGTTTTAGTGATGCTTGTATTTACATGTATATACAAGTGATACTTGTATATGCATTTAATTTTTTATTCATTATTTATTTCATTCAGTTTTTCTTTTCTTAGCAAACAGAATGTCACGGAGGGGTGTCAAAATTGGGGATGGGGCATGTTTTATTCTGCCAAGGGCACCAAAATCACCACCAAAATCCCTATTTAACCCTTTAAAGTGATATCTTTTATAAATAAATAGCCAACCAGCCAAAAAAAGCGATCATATATTGACACCAGATGAGAGCAAAGAAGCTTAAATGCAGAAAAAAATTAGGTTCAACTTGTGAGAAGCACTCCAGAGGGGAATCTGAACATGCTTTGGACACAAGAGAAAAAGCGTAAGCGTCACTGCAAAGCTTTACACAATTACACATGCACACTCATTCTCAAAATACACATATGGAGAACTCGTATCCGTACCCTCGCTATTCCCCCTCCAAAGTTGGTGTGTGAGAGAGGACAGAGGAGGGCTGAATAGAGGCTTGGTTACAGACCTGTGGGCCAGAGTGAGTGCAGAGCATTGATCCAGAGCTGGAGAGGCCCAACACAATAGATGGATTACAAATGCCAGGACTGGGGCCCCTCCCCTACACACCGATGTGCCCAAACAATAGGAAAGACACACACGCACACACACACACAGGCAAATTAGAGTGAGAGAAGCAGACAGAGAAAGCAGCATATTGACAAGGAGAGAGAGGAAAAGAGCGAGCAACAAACTGACTGTTCAGGTCAGATTCAAAAACACACATTCCTGTTTATGTCTCCCCTGGTTCAGAGAGCTATTCATTAGTCCTTTCTGTAAATCAATCTACTGCTTTTTAAAACAGTGTCAATTTAAGCGTGACGCCTGTCAGCTTGACGTCGCTCTGTGGATATTTAACTTGAAGCCCAATTAATCATCATGATTAATTCCTGCACAAACCAGCTGCAACTGTTCAGTAAAGCAACTTCTCCCCCTCACATTGCAGAGAGCACAGGAGGAGAGAGAGACTACACCAAGCCTCTTTTGTAATTACTGCTCCCTGGAGAGGGGGGAAAGAAAGTGTGCAAGAGAGAGAGGGAACATGTGCGATTTAAACTTTGTGTCAAGCGTATGTATATAATATTTTTCAAATTTTTCGCTCTCCTTCTATTGCGAGGGGGAAGATCTACATGTGCCTGAGAGTGACAACTTGGAAAGTGATTAATATAAAACAATAAAAGCAGATGAAAGAAAATGTGCTTTAAAAAAAAAACGATTCATTAAAAAAATTGGACAAGGATCAAACAACATGAGCCATTTAGGAATAAATGTATAATGTCAGTTAATCCATAACAAGGTAGCAGGTTTATTAGCACACTGGTTCTTAGGCTGATACATTTTTCACCTACAGTAGTACGGTTTCTTTGTATTTCATTTAACTCAAAACATTAAACCCTAGTGGTGCGAGACCCAGAACAAGGACGTCAAGTTGGGAAGTCTTAAAATATACATTACCATTCAAAAGTTTTGGGGTCGGTAAGATTTTTTTAATGGTTTTGAAATATGACATCTCTTATGCTAGCAAAGCTGCTTTTTGGAAAACAAATACAGTAAAAACAGTAATATTGTAAAAACTGTAATACTGTAAAATCACATGATCCTTCAGAAATCATTCTAATATGTGATTGGCTGCTGAAGCATTTATCATCAGTGTTGAGAACAGTTGTGCTGCTTAATATTTTTGTGGAAAATGTGAAATATTTTCTTTCAGGATACATAGAAAGTCCAGTCACACTTTAGTTTAGGGACCAATCATCACTAACTATTAATTATGACTTTTGCCTCAATAAACTCCTAATTTGCTGCTTATTAATAGTTAGTAAGGTAGCTGTTAAGTTTAAGTATTGGTAAGATTAAGGATTTAGAATAAGGATGTAGAATATGAGTGCATGCAACATATTACGTGCTTTGTATGTTTTGACAGTAAAACAACACATAAAAATCATAAAAGAAAATCATACAGACTTTTGAGTAGTGATATGGAATAATAGGCTATTATATATTCTCTCTATATAGATATAATATATAATATACTATTATTACACACAATACCATGCAAAAAAAAAGGGGAATCGCATTCCCTGAGGTAACCATAGCAACAGTAGGCTGCTAGAGCAGTTTTCGTTATGATTATCAATGAACAGAATATTAGCAAAACATTAACACTGTCATTATCACTTCATTATAGATTTTCATATTATAAATATATAACAAAACAAAAAAAGTTAGCTGAGTTGCGTGAGATAGACCGTGACAGATTGCATCTCTAAAATGTCCTATAGAAATGAAGTTTTATAAAAAACAACCCGCTGAAATTCATTGCATAATTTTCTCAATTTATACACCATAACTATATGATATTCACATTGCTCAAATATCTAGTATGGATAATGAATATTATACAGTACTCCCATCCTCCCATTTACTATGTAGCAATTAATATTTTTTTATAATTAACTCTGAGTTTTCCATCTCAGCAGTGAGGAATTTAAAAATGATGACCCATTTGATCTATACCGACACCATATGCACTTAGAAATATGTTGTGGATATAAAAATGTCCGTTTTTAAAGCTTCCACCTCTCATAAGATTTCAGCCAACACAGTCTCATCATCCTGTCATCACAGTGCCAGAGAGAGAGAGAGAGAGAGAGACAGTACAGAGTCAGCAGCCATTGTAAACTGAATGAACGAAGAATGTGTTATCTTATTCCATCATTTGATTGATGACGTCTTGTACAGGGTGTGGATAGACTACATGTGTAAAAGATGCAGACAACAATACCCAATCGATCAGGCAGTCACCCGCATCTCAAACCGAAACTGTGCAGCAGGCTGAGCTGCAGCACAGGCATTTTATCAGAAGCACCAGGTCATCATTGTGCCATAACTTATTTCCAGGGTGTTCTCTCTGCCTTAGTGTATCACTGTCAGATTCACTCGAGCTCCATTTCTTCTCCCACTCTTCCTCACTAAGATGTCCATATGACACAGAACCAAGCAGTGCAACGAAATAAAAGCAGAGTTCCCCAACCTTTTAACAATCTGGGACCACTTGATGCTTAAGAATGTCTCTAGGATATGCTATTAAGACGCAAAAGAACTGAACAGTTAGTGAGTATGTTCAGTGTATGCAGTTTTGAGTATCTGCTCTTTTCATAATAAGAGACAACCCAGACTTCAAAGGATGAACAGCAAAATAAACTTGTGCAGAGATCTGACAACAGATCAGACATCTAGGTTGAACAAGACAAAAAAACAAATCAATGTACAATCAAAAAAAATAGTCAGGTCAGTGGGGAGATCTGGAGTGCTGTTGAGAAGGACTGTAAAACAAAATCCATATCAGGGGTCATTAAAAAATTTATATTTTTACTTTCATTAAAATTTTATTTTTTATTTAAAATGATTTAACTCACAAAAGTTGAGAAACCTCAAAACTTTAAGGCAACTAGCAACAGTATTTTTTATTTTTATTTTGCGTGTTTACTCAGCTTATGGAAAATTTGTTGTATCAGCTTAATTAATGGTGATCTGTGCTTTCAGCAAACATAATAAAATAAGTTCCATTAACTCAAAAGTATTCATAATTTACACTTGTGGATTCAAGATCAATAAATATTTCACTGGAGAAAGCAAAATTATGTGGACTTTATGTGGAAGATAAAAAGTCTTAATGAAGACTTAATGATGGGTGTGTTAATTACAAACAAACACTTTTCGTTTCGTAAGACTTTAATTGATGGACTATTTGTGGATTATTTTGATGTTTTTTATCTGCTGTTTGGACTCATTCTGACGGCACCCATATACTGCAAAGGATCCATTGATGAGCAAGTGATGAAATTTCTTCAAATCTGTTCTGATGAAGAAACAAACTCCTCTATATAAGATGGTTCGAGAGTGAATACATTTTTATTTTTGGGTGAACTATGTATTAGTTGCTCATATAAATGGTTTAAAAGTTTACTTTATGTATTATTATTTTAGGCAAAATCAGCTTTTTAGTTCTATCATCCTTTAAAATATAAGTTGTCTGACAAATGGTGCAGGTCGATATTTTCTTTGTAAGAAAGTGTTTTCAACAGATCATTCATTTGATAAGTAGTCACACGGCTGCAATAAGACCATTATTAGGTGGTCCTATAGTCTTATTTCAAATAGTGACAGCTTTAGCATTAGCTGAAAAAACAGCACTTATTATTAAATATATCATGCATAAATTGAATTAAGTAATTATAGTGGGTAATTGTGGCAATTGCTAACACATTCTTTTTTTACACTTAACAATGCACAGCCATTTCCCAGCAGATAACCTCCTAATTTCTCTCTTTACAGCTGCATTATATTATCACGACTCTTTGCACTTTTATCTCTCTGTTTCTTTAACTTTGTGTGTGTTCATTCAGTCTTTTCCATTTTCTTCAAAGCTCTCAGCACTGAACAGAATGGCAATTTTTTTAAATAATATATAAATAACAATGCAATTAAGATAAATTATACAGAGCTGGGGGTGGTGTGGGGGAAAACTCTTATGTCATTGACTTTCTGTTACAGAATGAGCTTCTCCAAGTGTGTACGATGTCCTATGATCCAGAGTTTGTGTTCACTTTGATCAGTGCAGCCTTGTTCCTATACAAGCTTATGTAAGGTCAGATTGTTTCTCTGAAGATGCAAAGGCGGCACTGCCTCCTCCAAGCATGGGATCAGAAGAAAAATTGCAATGACTAACAGCAATATTGTGAAATACATACAGTTCAAAAAGATGAGGTCGGTACTAAGTTTTTTGATGTATGAAACAAAGTCTTTTTGCGCACCAAGATGTATTTTATATTATAATTTATCATGATACATTATATATATTATAATATAAGTATAATTAAATTCTAATAATTTTTAATCATTTCAAAAATTTTCAGCATCACTACTCCAGGCTTCAGTGTCACATGATCCTTCAGAAATCATTCTATGATGATTTGCTGCTTAAGAAAAAATTACCTATTTTTATCACTGCTGAAAAACTGGGGTGCGTTCTAGTCTTTTTGTGGAAGCTGTGATACATTTTTTTTCAGAATTCTTTGATGAATAAAAGGTTTGAAATTTGAAAAATAAATGTTTTTAGTTCCACTTTTGATTATAAATGCATCCTCGCTGAATGAAAGTATTAATTTCGCTCTCAAAAAAAAAACTACTTAATGATCTTTCATACTTTTGAATGGTAGTTTAGGAATTTTTTTGTTTTGTTTGATTTTTTCTTTCTAAATGACACTTTCCAACAGTGAAACCAGTGGAAGTGAAGATAGAAGAGATAAAATGGAACACTATTTTTGACTAATAAAAAATTTCGAGAAGGGACTTCCACATGCCACTGCACAAGTTCAGAGCAAACTATGAGATGTTCAAAGAAAGTATAGACATGAAATGCTTATTAAAACCAAGTACAAAGAGAGAGGCAAAAACTCTCAAATAAAATGTAATGTATAACTACAATAACTTTTTTTCTCCTTTAACAAACAATATTCGCTTGTGAGAGCTCTGTGGTGGAAACACATGACGCTGTCCACACACAAAAGCATTGTACAGGTTCAGTAAATGAGTCTACCTGACCAGCATATCAGTCGCCTGCCTTCTCATCATCCACTCCACGTGAAATGAGACAAGAGCCAAAATGGCACTTTGTGGTTATCAGCGACATAAATGATAGGAGCTCAAGTACAGAGCATCTCATCTTCACAGCAGAAACTTCGATGGAGCTGATAAAGTGGGATCTTAATTAAACCACACCCTATCCTGCAGAGCTAGACAGTGGGCTGGTCCGTCCGCCATTGCAGCTTCCCCGCTCTCAGTGCTGTGCTGTTTGAAGAATGGAACATAAAAGAAACGGTGGCTCTCGACGTGGGCCTGTATCATTACTTGAGCCCAGCGATCTTAATTAAAAAGCATTGCGCGTTATGTGCCATAACAAAGGAAATTTTGAGTTCATTTAAATCCAATTATGCCCGGACAGTATCTCCAAACACGATGGAGTATTTGCTGTTTGAACATGCGGGCCTTTATTCTATTGCCATGAGATTAATAAATGTAATCACAACACCGTCTAAAACAAGGGGAGACGGGAAAGGGCGGTGCATCGCTATACCAGAGGCTTTGATGGGTCTCAAATTCTGCTTAAAAATACCTGAGAACCTGCCTATGAGTTGGACTTGAAGAAACCTAAAATCAAATAGTGATAATACAGTCTGGTGAGCCGCAAACCAAAACTGGGTCGCAGATGTAATCTAACAAACCTCACATAGCAGGAAAAACATAACGCTTCATTCAGTCATAAATTACACACGCACACAAACATAGTGAGGAAAGTATCAAATATAGACAACAAATAAAGTAACAAATAAGAAAATATGAACATTTCTGATCAAACTATATATAACAAAGACTATATTACATGTGTTTTGTGCTATTAATTATTTTAAATTATTTGCTGTTCTTTAACAACATTGATAATACATTTACATTTCTTTACCATTAAATTAGCATATTAGAAAGATTTCTAAAGATTATGTGACACTATAATGATGCTGAAAATTCAGCTTTGTTATCACAGAAATAAATTACATTGTAACATATTTTCAAATATAAAACTGCTATTTATTCCGTATTATCGTTTAACAATATTACTATTTTTAAGCATTTATAATCAAATAAATGCAGCCTCAGTGAGAATAGGAGCCTAATCTTTCAAAAACCTTCCCAACGCATTACATTTTGAACGATTAACAATTTTGGTATTGCGTTTGGTTGTCGCCATTTGATGTCAATTTGAAATCTGGGTCCTAAAGTAAAACCAGTAATACAGATGCTGTTCTCAAAGCCATTTTAAGTGCAGCTGTAATATGGAGAGAAAAAAATTATCCAAACATCCAGACAAACAGATGCTTTTCCCCTAAAGTACCCAATAAGAACGAGACGCAAAATTAAAATCCTCTAAGAGCTGCCGCTTTGCCTGACCCTTCATTCATTTTTCCAGTCTCAGGTGGTCACAGCTACAGCTGAGGGGAAACGTTATCCTGATCAATACTTTCCTTTCCATGCCCTTTAGAAAAGAATAAATCATCTGTTTAAGAGAAAGCCCATCAATGCAGAAAGAGGCTTCTCTTTTCTGCAGGCTCCTGAATCAGCAATCCTCATTTTTTCTTCACATACTTTCCTCCCACAAAAAAGCCTGATCCAACCGTTCCTGATCAGACTAGCATTGACCTCTGACCTCTACCCCCATGTCTGATGACCTATTGATCAAGTCTGGACCTGGCTTTGGGCAACATCCACAGATAAACCAGATGAAAGGCTGAGAAGATGCACGTGAGGGATATTCATTAAAAATGTATGTTTAGAAATGATTTTCATAGATGTAACTTGTGAATGATTCTGATTCTTATGAATGGTAATTAATTGAATGAACAGCTAACTATCAAGACTATCCACATTCACACACACTCATTTCTCAAAGGCCATGTATATTCTACAGATAAATTTGGTTGTCAGTTCACCTTATACTGCTTAATCTTGTTCTGTGCACACACAATTAAGTAATTTATAGGAAGGACAACTAGAACCGAATTAACTCCTGAAAAAATTGGGTAGTGACTTTTATAACAAAAAATTATATGCAGTGTGTACGAAACTGAACTGAACAACTAGTTGTTAATAACATATCAGAGTACAGGAATTGAGGTACACATTGACCTTTTTTTTTTCCAAAATTTTAGTGTTGCCAGATCTTGCTAGAAAAATACAGCAAATAAGAACAAGCCTATAATAAACTTAAACAAAATATTACAACCTGGCACGCAATGTCACTTGATAACTCCATAAACTGGATCGCTTTATGAGCTAAGCCCAAACAACAAGCCCAAAGATGCTTAATAGATGTGTCTCTTATAATACGTGAACATGGCAACACTTTAAGAGCATGCTCAGTGAAGCAGCCTTCCAAACATCAAGCAAAACAGGAGGACACTATTGAAGGTGGTTTAGTTAAAATCGCAGAAAATAATGATTCTTTGGTTGCTGTAATATTACTTTGGTCAAAAATAGTGGATACCAAAAGCACAAGATGCCAGAAGACTGCTATACCCTAGTAAAATAAAATATATTTAAAATACATTTATTTTATACTAAGATTAGTTCAAATCTATTAACATATCGCTCGAGACTTACTGATATAAAAAAAAATGAATCAAACTTTATTTGGGGTACTACTTGTGCACAATGCACATTTCTTAATATTAAGCCTAAAATGTGTTTTAATGTCACTATTGATGAGGATTGTTTGATCTTTGAATAATATCAGTCTTTAAATGCAAGATATTAAAGTGTACCTGAAGTATACTTGCAATAGTTTCACTTTAACAATCAGATATACTTCAGTATATCTTTAGTTGGACTTCAGCACAATTTCCACACAGTTAAAGTGCATTAAGTACAAAATTAGTTGTTCCAATTTAGCTGACTTTAAGCATACCAGTTTAGTATACTAAAAGTACAAGTGCAGGGTATTTTTATTAAGTACATATATATGTAAATGTATTTGTAGTATACTTATTTATACTTGTAGTATAATAAATGTATTTCAAATACATTTCAGTGTATTTATTTTTCACTAGGGTAATTATACTATAGCGTCAGTCATCGCAATTTCGAGAGTTTCTTGACTTCATTTATATTTCCAGGTTTTGCCTAGCTGTTTGGTTGTGGATCAGGCCTCCACGCCATCAAAAAAATCCCTAATATATTGCCCTGGCATGAAAACAAAATCTGAAATCTTTCCAGGCCCACATGAAAGAAATCAAAACTACAGCACAAAATGAAATTTGATATGGATACAGGTAGCTGTCAGATTCAATATCACACAGACACTTTTTGATCTGAAGGGAAGAAAATAAACAGGAAAGGTATCTGTCAAAAACAACAAGATGATAAAATAAAGAGAAAACAAATCTATATCTCCAAGGCTCAAATCTGCCTCCATGTGCACTTTCTGTTCATCCCCTCCCAAACATCTCTGTTTCTCTCCCTTTCCGTTCCTCTCTGCCTCATTGACATGTTGTGTTTTTCTATGATGTGTAAACCTCTGAATCTGACCCGCTGCTCTGTAAGGCCTGCAGCTATCTCCAGCATGCATGTGCAGCCCCAATGGGAGAGGTGCAAGTCAAACCTCTATAAATATTTCACTTCTGTTTTCCCCCGCTCCCAGCTTCTTGCGCTGAAACTCTCTCACCTTTGCTGCCAAAACAACTACATGCTCACCAAGCAACTGGGGGGAAAACGCAAAAAAACAGCTACATAAAATTACTGTTAAAGACGAACTCTTTGAATCATGCAGCGCTGATGATAAACACAGTGCGCTTTAAAATACTCGTAATCAGATGTTTAGCTTTCATATTTTATTCATAGCATGAGGGTAGGACATGCCCCAAGTGCATGTTTGTGTACGTATGGTATCCAAATCGATACGACCGAGCTTGCCACTTCTCCAATCTCTCCTTTTCACCCTGCTCCACTTTCCCTGCCTGTCAGTCCTCTCTTTCCCAGCCATTCGCTCCCTAATCACCTCTCTCTTCTATTTTTTTTTCCAAATAATAAATGTCAAACCACTTCAGACAGAAGACCCCACTCTGGGGAGATATCTTGGCCTTGTGAAACACTATTGACTCACTTTAACCCACATTTCTAACTGCCCAGTGGGCAGGCAGATCGCTCAGGGTGTGGGGGAGGGGTGTGTTGTCAGTTTTCATTTGAACAGCATTTGGCCGGCGCTTGTACTGTCCTGCTGCTTCCCCCCAGCGCTCTCCTAATTCAGCTGAAGAACATCGGCTGGGATCAAAGGTCATGTCACAGGTCAAAATGCAGCATTAGCGCATGGTCAAGGTGAAATTTCAGAGGTCAAATCCAAGGGATTAGCTCAAGGAGAAGGTGACCGGGGGGGGTAGGATAGAGGTAGGCGGCCTCTGGAGGACACAGGTCAGAGGTCAGATGACTGGTGTTGGCTCATGGTCAAGGTGACGGAGTGAATTCTCCTGAGGGTGAAGTTCATGCCTGCTCTGACCTTGAGAAGATCAATACCAGCACAACATCTGCTTCTCGCTCTCCTGCAATGGCTTTTCCTGTTGTCTTCTCTAAGAGAACAGGTCTTCCAGTCTTTCTTAAACCAAGAGTCATTCCTACAACCTGATCTAAGGAGAAAACTTGTGGATGATGCGGTTCGTATGGAAATGTATGATTTAAAAAAAAAATGTAAGCATGAAGGTCCACCCATAAATCCAACCATCCATGGGATGTAAGCAGATTGTACGAAAACAAACAAATGAGATTGTAATACTTCATGTCAATTAGCAACCACTTCACCAGAATTGTTACAAATTGCCAGAGTGTGTTTTCTTCTGTATTGTGTGCAGTGTGTTTCATGTACCCATCATATGTGTCTTAATTTTTGGCATAAAATCATATTAGTTGTTTTCTTTCATCACAATACCACAAATAAGTAAGTTTTAAGTAAGTTTTAAGTTTTAAGTTCACTACTTTTGTTTGGGTGAATGTTGCTATTTTTGCCATTAAAAAAAAACCTAGCCATTGAAAATATAAAAAAAGTAATAATACATTTATAAGCTCATTTGGTTCTAATAAAAATGTTTCAAATAAAACATGGGAAATCAATTTATACATTTTTCTATGTCCTCAATATTTTATCATAATACAAAAAAAAAACATTTATAAATCATTTCATTACTTTTGAAATGTGAATGTTGCCATTTTTGGCATTAAAATAAAAACCACAGATTTACTATGAAATATTCATAATGAACGTATGAATTGATTTTTTTCTAACCAAAATGGGTTTTTTTAATAGTATTGATACATAATGGATAATCAATTTATATGTTTTTCTGTGTCCTTAATGTCCATTTAACTAACAAAAGCCTTTTTGTTCTTAATGACATTGAGGGCAACAGCACAAGTATGAGCAGAGGATCTGATTAATTCTGTCATGTTTTGTAGTATTAATTGATTTGGTTAACCTATATTTTGTCTGAAACTTACAGTATAATATCAGTAATAACAACATTAAAACTTTACAAAAATGGATTAAATATTAAAATGACCTCATACTGTACAGTATAAGCCAACTCTAAATCCCTCATTGAGCAATGATTAACTGTAGCTCTTTATTTCTATCCTGTTCATTTTGTTTCCATTGTGTAAATGTTATCATTAATAAAGCGCCTCAACTGGAAAATAAATAAAGTTTCCTATACCCTATAAACACTTTCATAAATTAGAACACAAACAATTTTTTTAAGTCAGAGCTTACAAGAAATTATCTTATTCTCTTTCATACCTTTCTTCCTTTATCCATTTCTCTCCACCATTTTAGTCGCTTACAAAGAAGAACCAAAACAAAACTTTGATCTTAAATATTATTATTAGACACGTATTTGAAAAAATGAGCTCCTTGACCAAAAACCATCCTCATTGTACATATGGAATCTTTTGGTTTGTATCGTGTGTAATTTCCACTGGCTTCTTCTCAGCATGCATCACTCTGGTGCTTTTTGTGGCCAGAGAATGGTAAAAGGCAATTACACACATGACCAAGCTGATAGCCAGACAAATAGCTGCAGCCTTTATCATCAGGGAGTGAAGGCGCTGCTGTTGCTGTGACCCACTGCTGTAGTTTGCATTTCAATTAAAAATGGATGAAAACTTGTCCTATTTCATTCAAAAAGCAATTGTAGGGCTGAGCACTGGATAAGGGTGGAAGAGAAGCCAGGTTTGCTGTAATGGAAAAAGAGCAGAGCAAACAATAAAAAGATTGCATCAAGAGGCAACACACTTTGTTTTGTGGTTTTTTTTTATTTCCTTTCAAAACACTATAGAGATGAAAGTGTGTGTAAATTGTTTAAAATAGTTTATTTCTATATATATATTCGTAAATCACTAGAAAAAAGCAAGGCTAAACTCAATAAAGGGAATTGAAAACACATATGGTTACTTGTGCAACACCTGCTCAGAATGCACCCCAAAAATATGAAATGTGCCATGATTAAAGATTAAAGTTGCATATTCTGTGCTGTTCTGATAAAAAAAATAAATAAAAAAAACTTTGATTCCTTAATCAGCATGGTGAATATTCATAAGTCATTTGTGAGAAGTTAATTTCATAAACACAAATACAATGCTCCGACGTTATTTATGGAAATTAATAAAAATGCACTCAGATCCTTAGTCGCATTTGTCTAATATGATCATTAATCTCCAGGGAGGTTGTAAAATCATAAAAGCCTAGTTTATTTAATTTAGTTCGCACTCAATCCTTTTCATTTCATCTTATTCAGTTAAAAGACTACTCCTTCAACACTTAGTCCTTTTATTACTCTTATGCAATACCCTGCTATTTCCATAAATGTTAGTATTTTTGGACATCAGCTCCTCCTTGGTGGAAAAAAAGCCTGTAAGCATACAACATTCATCGCTGAAGTCAGCCTGCATCATTATAAATAAAGCACAAGTGAATCTAAAAAAAGGATGCAAACTTCAAGTGAGAAGTCAGCATATTTGGGTACCATTGCTGACCAAGCAGTGATGACTGGAGGTTATCCCACAACTGAATCAAGATGACCCACCCAGACACAGCTGCACCAGAGCATTACAGCTCCAATAATCTGTATGGGTTTGTATTGTTACAGCTGGTTTATTCTCATATAGTCAGTTTATGTGTGTAGAATTGTGAAGTAATTCTATTACAAGTGTGAATCAGTACAACAGTAGAATAATTTTGAATAACAAAGCCGTTTTAGTCATTTCAGCCATTGCAGGCAGGTCTCTGCTCTTGTTTATTCATATGCGTTAATTCTCTCATTGGGAATTCCAATTGACTGGCCTTTGAGTCTAATCAATATTGCCAAGAAACTCTAAAGCTGTGCTAAGTGGAGACTGGAGATTGTTAATTACCACTAGGCTGATTACTAACTGATGGAGATATCACTTCAAACTTAACTCCAACCTTTTCTGTCTATTATTTGTTTTTTGCCTTTAACACTAACTATAAAGGTTCCTTGTAATTTAGCTAAAAATGGTGGAGTCACTACTACATAAACAAATGCTTAATAAAAAATAAATAGTTATTGAGCGTATTTAATACAGAGCCCCTGAAGTGGCATTAAAATCCCTGAAAATTTCCCTTGAGAAAAATGAAAGTTCTTCAAGGTTTTTTTTTAACATGTATTTCGTATGTCGGTATTTTTTTTTCTTCAGGAAATGTCATTTCATAAGCTCTGATATAAAAATATTTATCTGAAATTGATCGGAATGGATAATCTAATTATGCTAAAATATAACTTGATTTATAGTTCAAATGTTTAGGTTGTTGTTGTTTTTTTATTTATTTGAAAGAAGTTTTTCAGGGCTGATCGAGTAAACCTAAAGCAAACATTGTGAAATATTATTACAATTTTTATATTTTAATATATTTTAAGATGTAGTTTATTCTTGTGATGGTAAAGCTGAATTTTCAGCAGCCATTACTGCAGTGTCACATGATCCTTCAAAAATATGGGGGGAAAAAAAATGTTGAAAGCAGTTGTACAGCTTAATATTTTTGTGGAATACAGGATACTTTCATGAATAGAAATTTCAAAAGAGCAGCATTTATTTAAAATAGGAATCTTCATTATGCAATGATTATGCGATGATTTAATGCATCCTTTCTTCAAAAAAGGCCAATGTAAATGCAGAGATCATTCTAAATGTATAATACAAAACCACTTAAACGCACAGTCATGACATCCTTTGCAATCGGCACCATCTGTATCCTCCCTCCTTTTTCATTTAACTTACGCTATTATTTGTAGAACAAGATCTTTCAGGTCAAGACCACACTTTATGGCTTTGTCTGTATATAAACTCTCATATAGAGTTCTGAGCCAACACTGTTTATTGGCAAATGCTATCGCTGCCAAACAGCTCACGGGCCATTGCATCATGACTTAAGCGAGGGAGATGCAGACAATCGAAGAGCCCTGTCCCTTTGCATCGAGACCAAAACAGAAGACGAAAGAGACTATGATGATCAAAGACTCAAATCCAAGGCGACGAGAGGACCTCAGGAGGCAAAAAAAAAATAAAAAAAAAATAAAAAAAAAAAAAAAAAAAAAAAAAAAAAAAAAACAAAAAAAAAAAACAAAAAAAAAAAAAAAAAAAAATAATAAACGGCCTGGCCAAGCAGGGAACAAAGGCAGCAGTATTTTCAACCAGATCACTGTTCACTCATATTGACTGGATGAGGCTGCTCTTCTAAACATTTATGCAGTTAAGTGTTTGAATCGTCTCCTGTGCTGGACTCTCAGAGAGAACCAGAGGATATTCAGGGTGCCTTTGAAGAGTGGCTTTGGCCAGCCCTACCATCACCCTTGAGAAGAGTTCTGTAACTTCAGAGCGAGCCGTTTTCTGAACTTCCTCTCACTCTGACGACTCAGCAGAAAAGTGGCGCATAACTTGAGGACATGTATTATTCCCCCAGTGTTTACCGCTCTGCACACTGCCTGTGGGGCTGCCTTTGTATGGGCATTAATGTATTATTTACAGCCAGGGCTGTCTACGTATTTGATCATGCCTTGATTAAAACACGCACAACCTTGAACAATTAAGCCTCTTTTCTTCAAACTTGTGGAGAGCAGATATTGAACTTCTGACGTTTTGCTTCAAAACACCAGCCTAAAGAAGATTCATATCAAAACAAGGACAAAACTAGAGAGCATTACCATCAAAATAAGATCACACTTAAAAAAACAGAGGATTCCTCTAGAAATTAACACACTCAATGAATTTACATGCATGATCTTACACTCTGATTATGCATGGTGTCTTGACAACATGCAAATAGCCTACCTTTAACAGTGTTGTTTTATCATATAAAAGGTAACAAAAATGTGCCTTTACATACAATTCACTGCAGTTACCATCTGAAATGAACACTAGTGATAGTAAAACACCAAGAACTTTTCTTCGTTTACACATAAATTGTGATTACAGTGGCAGACCCCTTATGAAAATTATCCATGGTTTTACTACAAATAAAACCAAAAAAACATGGTTACTACTATACAGTAGTTAATCCATGGCAACCACAAATTAACCATGCATGGTTTTACTGCACTAACCATAGTTTAACCATGGTATTTTGGCAATCAGTATGCCAATAAAACATGGTTACTACACTTTTACTATAATAAAACGATGGTTAATTTGTAAGGGTACAGACATTTTTCACACGGCTCTTGCACAATACTCTCACCTCAAAACATTTTTACAATAGTGCATGATAAACTAATACATTTTGATGTTTTCATGACTGGCTTTTCTGATGTAGTCCACTTGTAGCTCACCTGATACACTCTTAAAAATAAAGGTGCTTCACAATGTCATAGAAAAAACCTTTTTTTGTCTAAATGCTTCCATAAAGAACCTTTAACATCTGAAGAACCTTTCTGTTTCACAAAAGGTTATTTGTGGTGAAAGAAGGTTCTTCAGATTACAAAAAGGTATGAAAGAGATGGTTCTTTAAAGAACCTTTGACTGAATAGTTCTTTGTGGAACCAAAGATGGTTCTTCTATGGCATCACTTGAAGAACCTTTTGAAGCACCTTTATTTTTAAGAGTGTACACAACGCACTTGCGATGAGGAGGAGTCCCGTGAAAAAACGAGTCACCATAAATTAATTCAAGCAACAAATATCCTGGTTGCTTTAGCAAATGCGGTTTTTGTAAACACTATCGGTTGGGTATTTTCAAACGTGATTTATTTGAAAATACCCTCCCTACCTACCCTTAATTATTTTGCGCCACTCATCCGACATTTTCGAACTTACACGATACTTAGATCAACCACATTCATCCTTTCAAACAAAACTAAACGCACTTTTAGCACCACTTACTGCATGTTTAAATTTGAAAGTACCAAAAAATTGACAATTTTCTTTTGCTATTTGAGCAAATGGGAATGCAAAAAATATATATTTGTGGCACTCTCCCATTCGCTGCCCTCAAAGTTTACCCAACTATGACGATTTCTGTTGCTGAGAAACCCGGAAATATGAAAAAGGTCTATGTAACATAATTTTGTGGAAATGTTGCCACAGGCACGTTTTTCCTGAGCCTGGCTTTTGACGTCAAAACCAAAGGAAAACCCAACAACTGTACATGTAGTAATTACACTCTGTGTTAATTATAGAGTCCGAAAATGTATTTGTAAACCTGCGTAACTGATCCTTACAGACATTTGTATGTAAAAATGACTTCCTACCACAACTTATTGAGGAAGCATTAAGAATTTCATGCCTAGATAAGTGAATTAACTAACACTTCCATTAGCGGTCATGAGGGACACATTGCTGCGTCGTATTCTTAATTAAAGAACACACTCCTGACAGCTTGTTTCCCCACTCTGCTGGTAAATGAACCATATCAGATTCGCCATGTAGGTAATTATGAATGTTAATGCACAGGGTTCTTTTCAAATGACGACCCTCACTGAACACTGGTAACATCCACAGCCATTTGCTCCTTCCTACCATGCAGACATGCTTCAGCTGCGGCATTATTTTTCATACATGGAAAGAAAAGCCACATTAAAGTTGGTGCTTGTCGTCCCATGATCGGGGAGACATTACCTCAGAAGTTCAGATGTGGCATTACGCTGATATTTGCTCTTATGCATGCGCAATGAACCATGGGCAAGAACTAGAAACAAATTCAGTTATAAAAGACACTGAGCAACTGTTCTGTAGACAGTAATACACCTCTATGCTCTGTTAAGGAACAACTAACCTCCTTCTCCGCTCCCTCCAGACACTTTTACTCCTTCAGTCCTCCTCCACCTCATCTTCTATCCTTTTTTCCCTTCATCCTCTCTTTTCTCTCCATCACCCTCGCCCCCACAAGATTTGTACTTGCTAATGAGGTGCCGACTCCTACAAGGGAGATGCAGTACAGGACCTGCTTTTATTCCTTGTTATACTTGTCTTTCTCAAAACTTGTTTTTCTGTTTGGACCCCTGTTTCTTTCATTGTTTTTTTAAAAACAAAATATCTGATTCAAAAGGACTAAACCACTTGGATACACTTATAAGCACCCCCCCCCCCCCCCACCATGTAATGCATGCGTGCACAAAAAAAATCCATGTATAAGGGATCATAACCATTGCATTGAGAATTCACAGTTGCTAATGAGGAATTCATCCGTTTTTCCATCATATGGTATCGACGGCGTATATCCCGAATGCTGAATCCCTGACAAATTTCTAGCGACAACTGAAAACTTTCGACGCTACTTGACTTCATCCTAAAAAAAAAAAACTTTGTTTCTCTTCAATTTATTATCTCCTTTTAAGCTTTTTACTTATTTGAACAATGCCCTGAACACATGGTGTTACGAGCACTTCCTGTATCTGTTGCTCTTAAGAGATCTCTTTATGTATTCCCCAATTGTAAGTCGCTTTGGATAAAAGCGTCGGCAAAAAGACTAAATGTAATTATACAATTATATTGTATATCACTACTGACAGTTCTGAAATATTAACATAAATATTAAAATGCAGTATATTAAAAATATCGATATAGGCCTAGGGTAACACTTTACATCACACTGTAGTGCAATAACGTCTCGGTTACGTATGGTAACCCTTGTTCCCTGAAGGAGGGAACAGAGACGTCACGTCGGATGACTGACGAATTGGGATCTCGCTTAGAGAGACCAATCAAGTTTGAGTGTAAACCAAACGAGCCAATGCACATTGGCATGCATCCAGCTGCCGCTGATCACAGCACGAGTATAAGTAGGCAGCAGATGCAGCGCATATTCAGGTTTTCCGCTGGGAGCCGAGCCGGGACCCCGCACTCAGCGGGTGGGTAAAGGAGCTCTTTGGAGATGGGCCCGCGTCAGGGAACGAGGGTTACCATATGTAACCGAGACATTCCCTTTCAGTCGGTCACTCTCGACGTCACGTCGGATGACCGACGAAATTGGGATCCTACCAAAAGGCCACAGCTACTTTTCCCTTCCAGTGTCCTGTGGAAGCCAACTGCGCCCCTACTTTTTGGCGTAGGCCAGGGCTTACCAGGGAAGACCAGCTACTGCTGCTATGGCACTACCCAATGAGTAAGGCTGGATAACACTGGGAAAACGTACCCATTCTACTTGGAACAGGGACGTTACGGAAGCTCCAACCTTCCCGAAGTAGGTTTCGGAAGCAAATACACATATGAACATTCCTTAGGTGCATATGGAAGAATGAAGGTGATTATAACCCTCTTGGAATGGCAGAAGTCTGCCGGGGGAAACACGGGCTCGAGGCTATACCATGGATTTTACACATATGGGATCCACTTAGGTCTTACATATGGAACCCAGCCCTCTACCGGTTCTCACGGATTCAATGAGTGAAGATCTGGTGCCGGACGCTCTGCCACGTCTGGCTGCAGAGGGGATGGAGGAGCTCAACAGGGTCAACTATATGGACTCTCTGGAGCGGTTTTAGCAAGCAGACCCGAAGCCGGGGCCTCTCAGTGCTTCTACCGTTTGAGGTGAGAACACAGGAGGATACCCGCTCCACACGAAGACTATAGAATCTAGCGAACGTGTTAGGGGTCGCCCAGCCCGCAACCCTAAAAATATCTGTCAGCGAGGCGCCACGAGCCAGCGCCCAGAAGGATGCAACACTTCTAGTTGAGTGAGCTCGCAACCTGAACGGGCAGGGCACACCCTGTGCCTGATAAGCCAGGGTGATGGCATCCACTATCCAGTGGGCCATCCTCAGCTTAGAGACGGCATTATTGCCGGCCTCCGGACAGCCAACGACGCTGGTATGAGGTATGGAACTTTGCGTCACGCGTCTATGTAGCCCTTAAAGGCTCGGGACGGGCCAGAGCAAAGCTAGGGATGGGTTATGCCTCCTCCGGGGCAGCGCTTGGAGTTCACCACCTGATCATGCAAGGGAACAGTAGCGGGAACTTTCGGGCACATAAGGGTGAACGGGGCAACTAAGGGTTACCTGGGAGTCAGACTCGGCCCGAATCTAGGCACGAATCCCCGTTGAACGACAATGCGTGCAGGTCCCCTACCTCTGATGGAGGCCACTGCCAGCAGTGTGAGCAAAAAGTCCTCTTTTTTTCACTTGGGAAGAAATGTCAGCTCGACCGTCTCAAAGGCTCAATGGCCCTGCCTGTAGTGCTGGTGAGCCCTAGAGTAGGTCCTCAAAGGGTAGCGAGGGCGGGCCGGGTGAGGATTTAGCTTTTTGCCCCTTAAGAAACAATGAAAAACAGGTCATGCTCCCACAGGACTTCCCTTACACGGGGCGTGGTTAGACAGTGCAGATGATTGCAAGCACATAAACTTGAGGGTGGAGGGAGACAAGCCTTCACTCCAACCCTGCTGCAAAAATAGGACAAGCAGCTCCTGATCGGGCATTTTCGGGGTCTTCTCCCCGGTGAGAAGCAACACACTCAAGGAAAAGGTCCACTTAAAAGCCGTAGGCGTGTCTCGTAGAGGTGCTCTCGCTGAAATGGATGGTGTCAACTACCTCTGCCGGTAGGTAATAGAACATCCGGTCCCGGTCCAAGCGACCAGACATGAAGTTCACAGAAGGTCTGCGACACTGGTGTCAAGGGGTGCCAAGTCTCTGAGTCAGTAGATAACTGCATAGAGGAATCGGCCAAGGAGGGACGTCGCCGAGGAGCATTAGGTCTGGGATACAGGTCGGGTGGCCAATAGCGGTTGCCACCCAAAGGACCCATTCCTCGGTCCTCCATGACCTTGCCACACCGTATCTGGCGCAAGAAGGCTATCACTGGGGAAGCATATTTGCGAAAGGCACCCGACACCAGAGTGTGCCAGTGCTTCCGTGCCGAGTGTTCCCTTGGTCAGAAAGAAGAACAACTGGCAGTGAGAGGTTTCCGGAGAGGCAAACAGGTCCACCTGAGCAGCTCCGAAACGTCCCCAAACCAGCTGAACCATCTGGGGATGGAGTCTCCATTCTCCAGGGAGCGCAGCTCGAGACAGCTCGTCGGTTGCTCTGGTTGAGCAGCCCAGGAATGTGAACAGCATGAAGCGACCTCAGATGCTTCCGACTCCAAAGGAGGAGGTGGCTGGTGAGTTGCGACATGCGACGGGAGCGAAGACCACCTTGTCGGTTGATGTACGCAAAGGTCGCAGTGTTGTCCATGCGGACTAGTACATGCTTGCCTCATAAGCGCCCTTTGAGACGGCTCAAGGCAAAGTGCACTGCCAGCAACTTGAGGCAGTTAATGTGCCAGTGCAGTTTTGGACGAGCGATAACATCGTTTGCTCTTCCTGGACTACTCTACTGAGAGACGAAAAGAAGAAAGAATGATCAACCCATCACCCAGTGCCAGGTAACGACCACATCCAGAAACGTCTTGGTGATACGTTGTCTATAGCAAGAACCACATTGTCTTTACAAAGATGTAACGTCGAGTTTGCCACGCAACGTTGTCTTTAAAAAGACGCTCCAGAAATTGCTCTTTTAGGGAAAAAGCTATTTTATCGTGCTGAGGCGCACAGGGGAGATGATAATCTGCAACACAAACAGGGGGTAGTGCAGCCTGATGTGTGCAACCCAATCGACACAGGAAACCACCACCGCTGAAGCACCGTACCACCAACACCAAGAGCTCCAAAGAGCACGCTGAACACGTTCAGTCTTCTTCTCTCAGTAGAGTACTCAGGAGCAGAATGATGTGATCGCTCGGCTCCAAAGCGAAAAGCAGAATATGCGCTGCATCTGCTGCCTACTTATACTCACGCTGTGATCAGCGGCAGCTGGATGCAATAATCTCATGCCAATGTGCATTGGCTCGTTTTGTTTACACTCGAAGTGGATTGGTCTCTCTACGCGAGATCCCAATTTCGTCGGTCATCCGACGTGATGTCGGGAGTGACCGACTGAAAGGGAACAGTGTTTAAATTTGCTCAGTAAAACAATTACATATTACAGTAAGTAGCTAATTAATATTTCTCTGTAATTATTGTTGCAATGGCATTGTTACACTGAACACTGTAATGCAAAAGTGTGACCCAGTCTATTTCAAACTTTTAACAACTGAACAATCAAAAATAAATAAATACAAATAAATAAAAATACAAGGTAAGAAAAAAAAACATTTGTACATAAACACATGTATTAACTCGGAAGCATCTAAAATTATAATACATGTTTAAAAAGTAATAAACCAAAACAAAACAAAAAAAAAACATGGACTATAAAATAATTGGCCCATCCGTATAAAATATTAATATATCAACCATAAAAACTCTATTTTTTATCTATGCATATTAATGTTTTGCCTTATGTTTTTTTTTTTTTACAAGCAAACCCAATACATTAATTAGCTAATATTGGTGGCTACTTATGTGCTTTGCTTGTATTTCTTTTGGAAAGTTTAGGAGGAAGAAAGGCATCTCTAAACGAATAAATGAAAATATAAACTGTACTAACCAATTCTTTGCAATCAATATATGTACTCTAAATATGTAAACCATTGTTTACCACAGTATAGTGGAATATTACTAGATGTATTAACAGTATTAAACTACACATTCTTGTTGTCATAAATTGATACTACAGGAGTGTTTCCTTCTGTGGGTGTAATAAGTATGTTGATTGTACTACAATGCACTGTGATTACACTGTACAGTTTCTCCAGTGCAACTGAACGTTCTAAATATAACAAAATAAATAGCTATAATCTGATGGAATTATTACACAGTCCCAGGGATAATGAGGAACCCTGTGGTGAAGTATGACTGACTTCTCAGCTTGTAGCACAACACAGCTCACTCATGAACGGATCCCATCACACCCTGTGTGCAAAACCATCCACTCCCTGAAGACACTTCGGCTAACTTAATCCACCTTTGTGTCAAAACACAAGGAGTCTGCAACGTACAATGTCATCGTGGTGGTCTCATGCAAACTTGCATTCTGTTGCGCCTTTTATACTGATAACTACATTTAGTTGTAATGAGAAAATTATTAACAATCACCCCACACAATATGGTATATTTATGGAAGGCTTTTTGGAAGCAGATAAAGTTTGCTATATTAAAACAAACAAATTTAGTCATAAATCCTGTTCACCTTCAAACAAATTCACATATTGATGCACAGTAAGAAACGCACAACAAGCTCAAATTGTTCAGAAAAACCACAGTATGTAGCAGTCCCATCTTTACTTGTCAGAGTTACAGTTTAAAATCAGACTAATCCATCATTCTGCCATGTAAAACATTAAATTAACGTCACCACAGAGGAATGGATTTTTCAGAGAAATCCGAAGAAAACGCTGATTAAGCATAAGAAGGTTACAACAGGAGAAAGATAAGGTGTATCTGAGTTTACTTTCACTAGATTCCACGAAAGTGCAGCTAATTCACAATGATGATTACACATAATATTGTCATTCCTATTACTGACCTAGCTTTATTTTTTTAACTATAAAACAAACTCATTCATTATTGCTTTTGCAGAATTTGACACAGTACATTTGGTTCGTTTTATTTCTTTTCCTCGACTTTATGCAGATTGTGTGTTTAAGACTTATGGCAATAGCGGCCAACTTATGTATGCAAATAGATTCGCCTCTCTGTTGGGTGAGATTACTGTGAAGTGCTGCTATTTGCATTTGAAAATGATCCGGATTGGAGTGAGCGTGAGGCGAGGTGCAGTTAGGGATGATGGGTAAAAGAGAGCTTGCCACGATAAGCTGAAAATTGTGTTTGCCTAAATGCTTGCAGCAGCACACCTCGCCAACGCTTTGTAATTTCCCTTTTCTTTTTTTGTATCTGTCCTTTTTATGTACGTGGTTTAACAGTAACGCTGTTAACAGAGTTGCGGTTTAATACCAAGCCCTCTTTTAAATCTTCAGGGTGGCGTGATACCTCTGGCTGTGGATTACTAGTCCTCAACAAAGTCAGATGTCAGAGAGACCAGCAGTAAGAGTACCTGCAAATGCGCAAGATCTCAATGAATGAAAAACACAGCACCCCCCCCCCCCCTCTCTGCAAAATCGAGTAGTTCTGAAACACCCACAGAAGAAGAAATTTTGATTTATGCTATTTGGTGTTTGATGTGGATTTTCCTGTGTTGTGTAGCATCAAGTGCAAACCTTTAAAGAGAGTAAATCAAAAGGGGCTTATGAAAAAAAAAACATGTAGGGGACAATTTAACGCTCAATAAATTTAACATTAGCAATTACTTACACCAGAGGGGCCATATCCTAAAATCAAAACATCCCAAAATAAGCATTACATTTTGAGTCAGTTCAGTAAAAGTGTTTTTTTGAGGTTTTAGGTTCATCATTTTATTTACGGTATTATTGAAATTATATTGAGATATAGTATACATTATTACAATTATTTTACGTATATATTGAAATTCTACATTTTTAAGCAGTTCAAAATCTCTTGTTGAAAATGTACATGTTTTTTGTGTGTATTCTGGACTGATTTAAACAGTATTAGAAAAGGGCTGCGCTGATCCTGTAATTATGAATGTGACAGCTTTTTGGTCAGTGGAACTGAGGGTCCAGCACAAATTCACATCCAGCATAAATCTGCCAGAACTGCTAAAGTGTGTAAGTTCTACTCATTCATTCATTTATTCATTCATTCATTTTTTGGTTTACAGTTCAGTATACTGTTCAAAAGTTTGGGGTCAATAAGATTTTTTTAAAGAAACTGATACTTTTATTCAGCAAGGATGCAATAAATTGATCAAAAGTGACAATAAACACATGTATAATGTTACAAAAGATCTCAGATTTTTTTTGTGTGTAACATATGTATGTATCATGGTTTCCACAAATATACTAAGCAGCACAAGTGTTTTCAACATTACTACTAATAATAAATGTTTCTTAAGCAGCAAATCAGTATATTAGAATGATTTCTGAAGGATCATGTGACACTGAAGACTGGAGTAACAATGCTGAAAATTTAGCTTTGACATCACATTAAAAAAATACATTTTAAAATATATTAAAATAGACAACAGATATTTTAAGTGTAATTCGATTTTAAAATTGACTGCTTTTCACTGATTTTGATATTAAATCACCTTAAAAACATTTTTTGTAAAACACGGCGTTACCCCACATTTTTGAAAGTAGTTTATAGTGTCTATCAAATATATAATAATAGTTAATAAATATATATCAAATATATTTCTAAATATGTCCTGCTTCAATAAAGCCGGTCACATTTTAAGGTATTTTTTTGTATTTTCGTGTTTTGCATTTTTGTGTACTTTTAGTTTTATTGTATCTGGTTTAATTGATATGGGTAATGACCACTGAGAAGCAAAAAGTAAAGGAGATGAGCAAAAACTAAAAAGGGTTACAGTTATCCCCCATAGTTCCCTACTTCCTTTTTACTTACAAGAATCCACAAACTCAGCACAAACTCAGGAAAGAAATTAAATGTGAGGCTATACTGACAAACGGCACGGTCTTGTTCAGGCAGCGTTGCAGACAGTAAAGGAGGAGATGCATGTCTACGAATCAAACAGGAAGACAAACAAACTTATTCGAGGTGAAGTTAAAGAACTCCACTGATCTGAGGTAATAAGACAAGATATCAGCTCTGGTAGACCTGAATGTACTGAATGTTTCCGTGAGAGAAATCTAGAAAAAATACAAATGTACCTCTCTCTCCTGCCATTTCAAAATAGACATGGTCAAAACAGTACAGCATTATTTCATTTTTCACCACACTCCTATTGTAAATAGACACCATAATGTCATATTACGGGTAAATAGAGTATGATAGAAAAGTAACATTGATCACCTCCCACATAAACAAATTGAACTGAGAGTTAAATCTACCCAAATGAGGATTTTTCTGACATCAGCCATTTTTATGTGTTCATGTGTATCGCACGCGTATCGTCGCCATCGTTAAAGCCCCGTATGAAATCTCACAGAATAGTGTGTCTTTACAGCACACAGACTCCTGGCTGAATCCCATTAAGCCTGCACAGCGCTGGGTAATGGGATCGGCCACGGGCCTTTATGTTCCTCCTCCCCCCCACTCCCCCTGCTTCACATCACGGCCTGCAAGGATCCCGCGTCTCAGCCAGGATAACGAGCCACAGCCCAAGCCACCGTCACAAATGAATATTCATTACCGCAGCTTTTTGTGAATTTTCTCCTGGATACGGCTGCCCCGCCACCCCTCCTCTTCCCCTCTGCTCCCCTGGCAGAGCCAGCTGAAGG
Organism: Sinocyclocheilus anophthalmus; assembly: GCA_018155175.1. Classification (NCBI taxonomy): domain Eukaryota; kingdom Metazoa; phylum Chordata; class Actinopteri; order Cypriniformes; family Cyprinidae; genus Sinocyclocheilus; species Sinocyclocheilus anophthalmus. Next base: position 115,812 of record JADLZN010009472.1, on the reverse strand, counting down.
AGAGAGAGGAAGTGGGGTGGGTGAAGGGGCGACTGGGTCTCGTAACACCTCGGGGTCTGAGACATGTGTGCACAATTTCGATTTCATTTGTGTGCAGCTTTTTACGTGAGACGTTATGAGGCAGACGGAGAGGAATCGAGCTCGCGGAAGCAGAAAATGTACAATATAGGACAGTGAAATAGAGCTATGACAAGAATGATTGGCAGTGTAAAGGCTGAACAACAATGGGTGCTGTTTTTTTTGTAAGGAAAACATTCATTATGAATGAAATTGAAAAGGAAGATGTGAGGACACAAAGATAAGTTATCCATCTCACTCTGTTCTGAAAAAAATGGCATTAACACATTTCTAGTGGTTAAATGAAAAATGTTTCAGATCATAATTGTCGATCAGGGCAACGTGATCTTATTATCATTCATACTGACACGCTTTCAACTTAACGGCATGTAAAATATAAACACTTTTACTTAACAAATATACAATGGCATACATATGTTTATGAATCCTATAATTCAAGGTTATTGAATTCATAGCTTGATTTCATTTTCCATTGTATTTAGAATAAGTGAGAAGAATTCAATACACTACTAATGAAAAGTTTGGGGTTGGTAAGATTTTTAAATATGTTAAAAAGGCTGCATTTAAATGTTTGAAAAAAAGCTGCATTTATTTGATCAAAAATACAGTAAAACATTAATATTGTAAAACAGTTACAATTAAAAATAACTGCTTTTTTATTTTAATATATGCTAAAATGCCATTTATTTCTGTGATGATGTTGAATTTTCAGCATCCAGTCTTCAGTGTCACATGATTCTTCAGAAATCGTTTTAATTGGTGCACAAGAAACATTTATTATTATTATTAATGTTGAAAACAGTTGTGCCTCTGAATATTTTTCATGATTCGTTGATGAATAGAACATTCAAAAGTTCAAAACAACATTTATGATCATTTTAATGAGATACATTTAACGTCCTTGCTTCATAAAAGTGCTCATTTCTTTTTAAAAAATAAATACATTTTTGACCCCAAACTTTTGACTGGTTATAATTTGACATGTAATGTTATCATTTTATAATTTGACATTATAACAGTTTCATTCTATTACACTAAAATTTTATATCTGATGAACTTCAGTGCTAATTAAATGTAATTCATTTATAAATATATTTTCTATTAAGCAAAGTTCTTCTCTAGCAAAGTTTTTTAATCATTTAATAATAAAGGAGAGTCCCTTTGTGGGGATTGTCTCAGAATAAACACAGTCACCTGATTGGTACCCTTGCAAAACTTTCAGTTCGGACTAGTCTTCAGACTATTTGTATGCTTCAAAATTGTTACGTTATGTAAAGGGTACTGAGTTACGTAAAAGGAACAAACTGTCCATTTCAGAAAAATACATATACACTTTAAGCACAAATACACTGGTCAGGGCAGGCAACACCTTTGACCCTTAAATTACTCTGTACTCATACTACTGACCTGGGCCAGCAGCTGAGGGGGAACACGTCTGCGTAGCAAAAGCGCTCAGACTTTGTATCCAGCGAGAGCCTGAAGCCTTCTTCCCTCAAGCCAAGCTCTGTATCACCATTACTGCTATCTCAGCAGTCGAATTCAGCTTTGAAGTTTCTGCAGATCTCAGAACAAAAGCATGAATTATTCCTATTTTTATAACTACATTAACCGCAGGGTAATAAATTGATTAATCTAGTCTGATAGGGGACGAATACAACAATAGATATAAAAAGTTCCTTTTTTTTCTGGACAAAAGAATGTTTCTTCTTTCACATTAGCCTCTCTATATGTTATTAATTTACCAAAACCTTCACAGGGCAGACTTGAAAAAAGGAGGAGAAGGAGAGAGAGTTTGAAATGAATGAGAATAATACTGACCTTTGCCAAGGGTGATGGATGAGAGAGAAACGCTCACTGGCATCCACTGCACTGGAGACGTCACCATGACAACCCTGACAGCCGCGGCAGCGCGCATGAATATGTACGACCCACATCTGGACAGCTGCTTTAGCCAATGCACTCCTGGTTAGGGCGTGTATGTGTGTGAATGCATGCACATTTGCTTAAGTGTGTGTGTGACAGGTTCCATTCCTTGTGTTTTTGACTTGTTACTAACGATTGATTTATTAAATTCTTACATTTAAAATGATAATGCAATACAATAAATGTGATAATCAAGCTGTACGCAAAAACAATTCCTCAGTTAAGCGGCTGTCCAGCCAAGCCTTGTGGGTAAAGATGTTTTTCCAACATTTCCTGAGGTGAACTTCACTTGTATTGTAATACAACTTGGTCAGAATACATCCGTCAACTCGCGGCAGTTTGTTGTGACACATAATTACTGGCTACCCCTTGGATGTTTGAAACCATATGGTTTCTGACCCGTTTTTCATTTCAAGTCATTTTCAATTAGAGAAATGCAGGAGAACATAGCAGGCGAAAGAGGGCCGTAGCATGTTCTGACTTCATCCATCACACCATTTAATCTGAGGGGGGAAAAAGACATCGAGAAACCAAGAACGAAAGCAAGAAAGTGAGTATTCTATTTATACAGCATCTGGACTCTCTTTTCAGATTATTTGTTCTTGGTGCACCCAGCAGTGTATGCGCGCACATGTGAGAGAAGCAGGGGATGGAGAGAGAGAGAGAGGAAAGGGAGGGAGGGTGGCTTTGTTACTCTTACTCAGTTCACCTCATTGAATTGTAAATAAGGTGTGATATTTTTACAGAGGGGAAAAAACCTGCACAGCCGGTGCACAGCAGACAGGCCGTCTGAATGTCTGAATGTCTGCCCGTGCTCTGCCTTTCCTCCAATGTAACTACAACGCTCAAAAAATCTGCAGCCTCGGCCAACGCATACGGGAAATTTGAGTTTAAACATGTAATTCTTAATCCCAAAACAAACGGAAAAGCAGCCCACCGCATAAATCTAAACATTGCGGTTTGAGCCCTAATTTCATTTACAAAGCACTGGATGGATGAGCTGACTATCAGTGACAACTTAATGAAGTTTAAGTATGCATTTAAAATGTGAAATATTTATGGTACTTTTTCTGTTGATAAATAGTAAATGGATAAAAGACTTCCAGTATACTTTTAAACACGATCATAATACTGTCATCTTGATCAATGTTTTGATACAAAAACGCTTGACAATTAGAATTTAAAAATCAATTTAAAAAGTAACAATACACTGTTGTGTATAGTCTACGAGTAAAAAAATAAATCATGTTATATTTGTGATAAGATTCATTCTGCTGTATCTTTAAAAATGTAATAGAAAACCCTGAACTATTAATGAAGCATAAAATTAACAATAGTCACAATACCACTAGTGAAAAATATTTGAAATACATTTATTTCATGCTAAGTATACTACAAATACTTTTAAATGTGTATGTATATAATAAAAAAATACCCTGCAGTTTGTACGTTTAGTATACTAAACTGGTATCCTTAAGGTCTGCTAAATTGGAACAACTAATTTTGTACTTAATGCAACTATTGCAAGTATATGTCAGGTACGCTTTAAATATCTTGCATTTAAAAACTGATATTATTCAAAGATCATACAATCCTCATCTATAGTGACATTAAAACACATTTTTAGGCTTAATATTAAGAAATGTGCATTGTGCACAAGTAGTACCCCAAATAAAGTTGAATTATAATTGTTATATCAGTAAGTCTTAAGTGATATGTTAATGGATTTGAACTATACTTAGTATGAAATAAATGTATTTTAAATATATTACTTTTTTACTAGAGACACGCAGTATAGACTATATAAACTGTGTAAAAAAAAAATTCTGTTTTGAATTTTCAGGTGTTTACCTGTTTTTTTAATTAGGCATTGCATTGTGTTTTAGAGAAATGTCTGTAAACGTATTGGAAAAGGTACACTATCAGGAAAACAAGATACAAAATTTGTCAATGCAGTACCTTTTCAAAAGGCACTAATATGTACACTTTAGATAATAATATGTAATTTTAAGGTAATAATAAGCACCCTTTAGTGGTAAAGAAAGTACAAAAGTATACCTTCTGAAAAGGAACTGCCCCAGTGACAGCTTTTGTACCTTTTTATTTTTTGTATCTAATTTTCTATCAGAGCATTGCCTGTTTTTAAATAGATGTTTTTTTCTTACAATGTAGTGAATACAAACAGCTCAATAAATGGAAAAACTGTGCTTGCTTCTTACTCATTAAATGATTAATTTACCCCAAATAATAATTCTGCCATCATTTACTCACACTTATGTTGATTTTCTTGCTTTTGTGTTACACAAAAGGTGAATTTTTCCTTTAATTAAAGTTAATGGCTACAGAATCAAGCTGCAAAATGACAAAATAAAAGGATTCTAAAAGTGGTCAAACTTGTGCCCTATGCATTCCATGTCTTCTGAAGTATTTGTGTGAAGAACAGACCAAAATGTAATTAGCTATTCACTGATAATTCTCCCTTTTAATCTGAAATAAATAATAGAAGTCACTACAAAAAATGGCAATCAAAACCAATCATCATGGACCAAACAACATGGCACTTTTAATGGCTCAATAGTTTATTTGAAAGCTAAAATGGAGTAGACGATTTTCAGTGTTCAGGCTATTCTTCACACAAAACTACAACTTCGAATCTGTTGGAAAATAGCATGAGTCATTTTGAAGCTCCTCGTTCACTTTCATTGGATGGAAAAGAGCAGCTATGAGAGTCTTCAAAATTTCGTCATTTGTGCTTCAAAGAAGAAATAACGACTTATTGGATTAAAAAGACATGAAGATGAGTAAATGATGGCAGAACTTTAATGGTTTTGGGAGGATGAACTAACTTTTTCAAGATTTCAAACAAGAGCCAAGCCGCTCATTTAACACAAACTATAACATTTCCACTATTATAGTTTTAGTGTGTTTTGGAGCTATTGTAAACTTCAGCCCCCAAATTTCATTCCTTTTCACTTTTTGCCTCACATATTATATATCTCACTCAATATTTTCCTTGCCGTGTTGCTTTTTTATGCCATTGTCTTCCCCAGTCGCGGGCTATTCTTTAATTTAACAGGAAGGTTTGAAGATCTCAAGTTCATGTAAACAGCACTGACACTGAGCTCTTCTTCTGCTTTTGTCTTCTCTCCTCTTTATTGTAGCCCAAGGTTAAAAGATGCCTGAGATTGTTGAATCACCTCAGAGGAGCCTGGTGTCTGATGTGAACTCAACCTCTCCACTTTGGTAAAGCATGTCCTCCCTCTCATCTCCCTCTTTCTTGTCTTGAGCTGTCGGCTCTGAAAACTCTTCTATCTCTCCCCTGTCCTCCATTCACCTTCTCTTTCAAACATCATCTGTCCTCTCATCTATCTCTCCACTCTTTTTAACTATTCACTCTATTCTTCTCTGTCACTCACCTTTCTTTCCTGCATCCCTATATCTCTGTCTGCGTCTAAGTGGTCTGTGAAAGGCCGGCTCTTTTGAGGGGACCAAAGGGTTGAGGGATGACCTTGCTCTGTAGGTACAACACAACTGAAACTGCTACTCTGTAGAAGAAAGCAGGAGAGAGTTTGGTTTTACTTGTTTGAAGTGACAAAAAAAACAAAAAAGGTGGACCGGCACCACCTTTGACCAAACCACGACTGAGTCATAACCCCCCCCCCGCCAATGTTTCCTCCACCCAGTTACAACACCAGCCCCAGACCTGGTCAAAAGAAGAGCATCTCGCGGGTAATAGTGCTAAGCTTGCAGACTATACAGATATGACTCAGTCTCAGCCCTGTCTTGTTGGTTATGGAAATCAGAACTGATGCATTTGCATTATAGAGAGCAAGGTATAACATTTTGACAAGTCGCTTTAACAAATGCAATTTAAATGTAGCATCATTGCATTATTTTGTACAAAATGTTTCAAACTAATTTCGCGAGAAAACTGTCATGCAGCTTTTTCTGAAATGTGTTGTGTATACTACTTTCACTCCATTTAAGTTCCCCCCCCCCCCCGCAGATGCAAGATTTCAGCGGTTTAGATGGCCATATTGAAGCGAAACACATGTCTTAGCTTGCAGCAATTCCATAGGTCAACCCGCGGGTGTTTATGTATTCATGGTATGCACACATGCGAGAAGGAAAGTAAAGTTGTTGCTATGCAAAAAAACTTGTTCACTGAACCTCTGCACCCAATTTGTGGCTTGCTGAGTTTTGCAGTGGCAGTATTTGAAGTACAATCAGTTTAGAGGCTCGTACAAATGAAAGTGCAAGTGTATTGTTCCCTTTTTTCATATCACTTTCAGAAGAACTTTCCAGGAACCTATATTAAGAAGTTTTATGGTAATATATATATTGAAGTTTTACATATTTTTCCACTTAGTTGCAATATAACAATTAACACGTAAAAAAAATTAGCAGATAAAAACCAATATGGTAAAGTAATTATAAAGAATCGCTCTAAAATACAACCACAAGGAAGATTAAATGATTTATTTATTGATAAATAAATAAGTAAATAGATTTTTGGAATTTGACTCAAAAAGCTAATGCTAGGTATTTATTAACAACTTGATATTTCATTTTATTTGTTTGTTAGTATGTTGTTTTTAATTTATTTATTTGTTTGTTTGTTCGTTTGCTTGTTTTATTTTTATTTTGTCTTACAAATTAAGTGGTGGTAAAAAAGATCAATTTTATGATAGTATCAATAAAATCTCAAAATACACCAAACTTTTTCAATTAAACTGTTTTTACACAAACATTTAACAATGAATAAATGACTTGTTTAAATTGATTATATGAAAATAAAAATCACTAAATTAACTTTCAAAGTTAATCAAATAATATTACATTGGTCGCATTGTCCTTGTCTCAATTATAGTTGTTTTCTGAAAAATTCAATCTTATTTATTAAATCAACCATTGTTAATATTATTTGTTTATCAATATTAGAGTAATAACATTAGAGTATATTAGAGTATAATCCTGTAAAATGATGATTTAATTGACTGATAAAAAGAAAAATGGCAATATTAGAGTAAATTAGAGTAAAATTATGTAAAATTATGATTTAGTTGACTGATAAAATGACAAATCATAATGAAATGCAAAGAGTATTACACAGATGCTGAACTGCGGACTGGATTCCCACACACAGATAAGCCAATTTCCTTATTAACGGTGATATTAGATGCACAATCCCCATTAACAGTGTAAATTTGACTAGGCTTAATCTAAAATCATAAAGTATTTAATGAACTGACCCTTCGGCCCGCTCACCCCAGCTCATCTCCCCTACCACCATCCACCGCCCCCCTTGTACCTGGAACAGTGCCCCGCTCATCCCTTTTATGTGCCCATGAGACAGAGCTGGCCGCTCCAAGCACACCCCCACCCCGTCACAACCTTCCCCCATCTCCCCAAAAGTGTCACCCAGTCCGCCTAACAAGGGTGAAGGCCATATGTGACTCTCTCATTAACGACTACATGAAAGAGACAAGAAGTACAGAGGGACATCTGGGCCTGACTGAGAAACAGAGGGTAGAGAGAGAGAGAAAGAGAGAGAGAGAGAGCATAAGCGAGAGATGAGCAAAGCACCAAGTTGTACAACATGCTATAAGAGTAAAGGCCCTTTCACATGAGTCCCTTAAGTTATCCAACTCTATGGACAATTCACATGAATTATAATGTCCATCTTTGCAAAGACAATTCCAACTTTGCAAGTGATTTTTACAATGTCTTATTTAGAAGTAAAAAGAAATGCTTAAAAATTGTCATGGAATGGCTTGTAATTTGCAGGGCATTGTCAATGAAAAATGAATGAATGAATGAATGAATGAATGCAATTCACAGTAACTATCTGAATGCCTTGTAATTTACTTTTATTCATTTATATTTCATTTATAGTTTTATTTATTTGTAATAATTTCTCAAATTTTGTTTGCTGTCATGCAATGTATGCTTGGCGATCTTTTATTTTCAGTGGCTGCTTTTTTATGTAATATATTCTTTTGGTGTTAACCCTTTTTTGTAGATACAATTCAAGAGTTTGGAGTTGGTACGATTTTTGGAAGTTTTTTAAAGTTCAAGGCTGCATTTAATTAATACAATACAGTAAAAACAGTAATATTTTTAAATATTATTCCTTTTTAACTAATGTTTATATATACAGTGGGTACGAAAGTATTCAGACCCCCTTAAATTTTTCACTCTTTGTTATGTTGCAGCCATTTGCTAAAATCATTTCAGTTAATTTTTTTTCCTCATTAATGTACACACAGCACCCCATATTGACAGAAAAACACAGAATTGTTGACATTTTTGCAGATTTATTAAAAAAGAAAAAATGAAATATCACAGAGTCCTAAGTATTCAGACCCTTTGCTGTGAAACTCATATATTTAACTCAGGTGCTGTCAATTTATTCTGATCCTCCTGGATGGTTCTACACCTCATTTGCGATCCAGCTTGTTGATTATACTTGATTGGACTTGACTTAGGAAAGCCAAACACCTGTCTACATAAGACTTTACAGCTCACAGTGCATGTCAGAGCAATTGAGAATCATGAGGTTAAAGGAACTGTCTGAAGAGCTCAGAGACATAATTGTGGCAAGGCACAGATCTGGCTAAGGTTAAAAAAAAATTTCTGCTGCATTTAAGGTTCCTAAGAGCACAGTTGCCTCCATAATCCTTAAATGGAAGACTTTTGGGATGACCAGAACCCTTCCTAGATCTGGCCTTCCGGCCAAACTGAGCTATTGGGGAGAAGAGCCTTGGTGAGAGAGGTAAGTCAAGTCAAGTCAAGTCAAGTCACCTTGGCTGAGGCTCCAGAGATGCAGTCGGGAGATGGGACAAAGTTGTAGAAAGTCAACCATCACTGAAGCCTTCCACCAGTCGGGGCTTTATGGCAGAGGTGCCCGACGGAAGCCTCTCCTCAGTGCAAAACACACGAAAGCCCGCATGGAGTTTGCTAAAAAAAAAAACACCTGAAGGACTCCAAGAATGGTGAGAAATAAGATTCTCTGGTCAGATGAGACCAAGATAGAACTTTTTGGCCTTAATTCTAAGCGGTATGTGTGGAGGAAACCAGGCACTGCTCATCACCTGCCCAATACAGTCCCAACAGTGAAGCATGCTGGTGCCAGCATCATGCTGTGGGGGTGTTTTTCAGCGCAGGGACAGGACGACTGGTTGCAATCAAAGGAAAGATGAATGCGGCCAAGTACAGGGATATCCTGGACGAAAACCTTCTCCAGACTGCTCAGTACCTCAGACTGGGCCGAAGGTTTACCATCCAACAAGACAATGACCCTAAGCACAAAAAAATAACGAAGGAGTGGCTTCACAAAAACTCTGTGACTTTTCTTGAATGGCCCAGCCAGAGCCCTAACTTAAACCCAACTGAGCATCTCTGGAGAGACATAAAAATTGCTGTCCACCAACGTTTACCATCCAAACTGACAGAACTGGAGAGGATCTGCAAGGTGGAATGGCAGAGGATCCCCAAATCCAGGTGTGGAAAAACTTGTTGCATCTTTCCCAAAAGACTCATGGCTGTATTAGATCAAAAAAGTGCTTCTACTAAATACTGAGCAAAGAATACTTAGGACCATGTGATATTTCAGTTTTCTTTTTTAATAAATCTGCAAAAACTGTCAACAATTCTGTGTTTTTCTGTCAATACGGGGTGCTATGTGTACATTAATGAGGAAAAAAACTAAATTAAATGATTAACTTAAATGATTTTAGCAAATGCTGCAATATACAAAGAGTGAAAAATTTAAGGGGGTCTTCTACCCCCTGTGGATGGTACTCTTCAAGTAGTTTTTCTTAGTATCATGCAAATCATTGTGATATTAATATTTTTGTGAAAACATTTTGAGGGTTCTTTGCTGGGTAGAAAGTTCAAAAGCTCAGCATTTATTTGAAAAATAGTACTTAAAAGACTACTTTACTTTTAGTCTTTACTGTCACTTTTGATCAAATTAATGCTTACTTGCCAAATAAAAATAAAGAATTCTTTCTTTCATAAATAAATAAATGAATAAATAAACAAACACTAATACTATACTGGCATTTTATTTAGTACATGTAAATAGTACTGTATGCGTTTTGTTTTTTGTTTTTTTTGGAATAATATTCTTTTAGAATAATATTCCTCTCTTTTAATTAAATTTTTTATATTCTGAAATGGGATGGATTTGGAGGAAGTGGAGGATTGGATGTCTATGTTTTCTATTACTGTTTTTTGGGTTAGATAGCAAGTATTTGTTGTAGCACTTTGTAATATTCGTTATACTTAACATTAATTTATAAGGATAAGCTGTAGATTTCAAAACAACTTTAATATGTATATTGTATATTGTATTGTATATTGTATAACATGTAAAGATAAATGCCACAAAAAAGCACAGAGTTGTTGTGAGATGGTTTATACCTCCCATTGTCTTTCTTTCTAACACTGAAAAATCATTTCTCTCACTCACTACTTTGTGACAATATCTGCATGCCGCCTGCATTGAAGCTGTCCTGTCAGGTGAAAGTGTTTTAAGTGTTTAAAAATGTGTTGCTGAGAGCAGGAACCACAACAGCAGAGAGGACAGAAGATACAGTAGATCAGAAGAACAACACGACAGAGCTCTACACCTACCAACCAACGTGAAGCAGCATGCTGTGTGCAGTCTGCACTCGCTTTCAAGTGTACTGCGGGCCGACTAATAGGACATCACCGCCCGATCATTTCTGCCGCGGAGTGCTGACAGAGATGTCGTCTGTCTCCCCGACAGCCTCAGCGGTAAATACACACACAAACACGCAGCACATTGCATGCTGTCAGTGGAGCAGGGCTCAGAGCTAAATCAATCCCAGGATGCAATGACACTGCTGTCATTTCCCACACCTCCATCCTCATGAAGACTCACAAGTACTGCACAAAACTCCATCTACCAGCACAGGCCTCACTCACCGAGAGCTGACAGACAGGCCTGTTAATGTGCCGCTCTCTGGGTGTGTAGCAGTAGGGTTTGTACTGACTGCATCTAAAGCCACATATGATAATGCATATGTCTTCAGCAGCTTGTTCAGAACATTCAGTACTAACTGTACACTGGTCCACAGCCTAATATGTTTCTATAGCACAAGCAAAGTATATGTTATAATTACGCGGTAAGGATGAGAGGCCATGCTATATTTTATATATTCACAATCAAAAAGTATTGATAAAAAACAATTGTTGCTTTGATTTGACCAGTGTAATTATTGTTTTAAAAAATCATAAAATAGATTTAATGAAATAAAATATGAATATTACAAGAAAAATTGATATATATATAGATTAAGATATGTGTGTGTGTGTGTGTTGTGTGTGTGTTGTGTGTGTGGGTGTGTGTGTGTGGGTGCGCGTGTGTGTGTGACAAAGGAGGACATACTATTTTGTATAATGACAAAGGTATGACATAGGTATACAAGGAGAAGGTGACTTTTCAGGACACTACCCCATGTCCCCACTTTTCAAAATGATTATAAATCATACAGAATGAAGTTTTTTAAAATCTAAAATAGCAGAAAGTTTTCTGTGAGGGTAGGTTTAGGTGTAGGGTTGGTGAAGGGCAATAGAAAATACCGGTTGTACAGTATAAAAACCATTACGCCTATGGAGAGTACCCACTTTCACAAAAACAAACCTGGTGTGTGGTGTGTGTGTGTGGTGTGTGTGGTGTGTGTGTGTAAAACTAGAATATGTTGCCTGGCACAAAAAGTAACGAAATAAAAATTAAAATAAGTAAAAAAACTAATAAATACAATTGCTAAAACAATTAACATAATCTGAATACATAAAAAAAAAACAGAAAAAAAACACTCACTAAATTTTACTCAAAATAAAACATTTATCTAAAATATAAAAAATATAGTATAAAATCTAAAATACAAAGACATTTTAAAATTATAATAGTATAGAAATAATCACAGCATTTCTTACACATCAAGAATAAATACAATATGTAAATGTGTGTGTATGAATATACATACATATACATATACAGTACATACACACACACAAGTGCAACCTGAACACATATTTAAGTGTATTAATTACATCAAATTTGTAAATGTTCAATTCTTTTTTCGACAAAAAAATTAGCACTACATTTGTAACATATATTTGTTTTATAATTTTATAATTACTACTCACAGTTGTTCTAAAAGTTAGTGGTTTGGGTATCCAAAAAATCTGAATATAACCAAGTTTACAATATATAGAGTATGTATATACTGTATATATAGTACAGTTATTAAATAACTCGTTACACTTCCATTTTCAGTATTATAGACAGTACATTAAACACTGTGCAGTTAAAACTGAAATGGAACTAATTCTTACAGGATCCTACAGATAATGAGTTGCATAACTAAGTCTCTGAGGAGATTGTAAGTGCTGCAGTGAAGGACAGAGGTGAAGGGGAATTTTATTGAACGCAGACAGTCTTGTCCAGACCTCTTTCTGAACTTTTCATTCCTTTTTCTGTGAGCACTACAAATCCCTTTTCCATTAACGCTCTGCAGGAAGAGTGAGGAAGGTTACAGACGCTCCATCACGGTGAGGGCATCCTGGACCCCCTGGTCTGGCTAAGAGCCCTCCCTCCTGGGGTACTGTCAGGGGGAACAGCTGGGTCCCTACACACTTTGAACTCTAGCTTTTAATGGCAGATCACCTTCCTCTCTCTCCAACCTCCACAAATAAACTTCACTTCAGCAGAGCTGGTTTACTTCACCAGACTCATCTGACTCAACAGTCTCTCAACTTTTCATACAGATTTTTCTTAAGACAGCATATATTTCTGATCTTGCTTATTGCAGTGGTTTGATCTTTTAGTCCAATTTTTTTAATCTGTGGTCACATTCCCTAAGGGCGTTTGGATAGACCTGTTCTCCAGAGTCATCGGCCATGGACTGAATAATCAATCTCAAAGTGACCACAATGCTTTTTGTTAGCATGTCTGAACAACCAATTAAAAAAAAACATACAGATATACGGACAATGGAATACATCAGAGGTCAAAACTGACATGATGCATATGTACAGATCTTTTAAGGTATTTGAAAATACATTTAAAAATGTGATTTATAGATAACTTGAATAAACCTCTTCTATGATAAACACATGTTCAATTACAGAAATTATTTTGTAGGGCTTAAAGTCATAACTGTGTTGGTGAGGGTACACGCCCAACGACTGTAGATAAATAAATAAATAAATACATACATACATACATAAAGCAAGCCAAAAAAAACAATAATAAGCAGAGGTGTTTTTCTGAAGTATTAATTGAAGTCCAATTAAAAAAAGGTTGGTGTGTGTCACTATTTGTAAAAAAATAAAAAAAATCATAAGGACCGCAGACAGACAGCCAGACAGACAGATAGATAGATAGATAGATATTGCTACAAAATTTTATTCTTCATAATTTTCTAAATGGACACTGTCTTCCATTTAAAGGGGTCATATGATGCGATTTCATTTTTTCCTTTCTCTTTGAATTGTTACAAGCTCTTGCTGCATAAAGAAGATTTGTGAAGTTGCAAAAGACTAAGGTCTCAAATCCAAAGAGATATTCTTTTATAAAAGTTAAGACTCCTCCACACCCTCCTAAAACGCCTTGTTCAAACACACCCCCACATATCTACATCACTATGTGGCAATATTTGCATAACGCCGCCCAAGTGTTCACGCAAAGAAGGAAGGTGTAACTTTTATTCTCGTTGTAGTATTGTTGTTGCCGCCGCCATGTTGTGAAGGTGCTGTGTTTCATTGTGAAAGCGAAAAGAGGACCGATATCCGCATTCGTCATGGCCTATAACTGATCCGTGCTGGTCGATGAGGAAATACATCAACTTTGCTCTGTGGATCGCCGGATCGGCTTTAACCGTGGACAAAGCGGAGTCCAGCCCAGGGTCGTAACATGTGGTTTTCGCAAGCACGCCGGTCGGTCAATCGGAATACGCCGGCCACGCACATTCTCAAGTCCGCCCGCCGCCGATCATCTAGCACGCAGTGTGGGAAGCGTGTTACACCATTTATGGAGGACTGTTAACTGTATGTTAAGGGGCGTAACATTTCCGTCACACGCTTGAGGTATTCAGCCAATCACAATGCACTGGATAGCTGGCCAATCACAGCACACCTTTCTTTTCAGACTGATGAGCTTTGTAAATATCGATGCGTTTCAGAAAGGCGGGGCCATAGAGGAGAAACAATAATGAACAGTATTTGGAAAATAATGTGTTTTTTTTTTACCTTTAACCGCATAAACACATTGCATTACACCAAATACACAACATAATGTTCTTTTTAGCAACGTCATATGACCCCTTTAATATATAAATGTAAGTAATGTAAGTAATATATAAATATAAGTATATCCCTCCCAGTCCCCACAAACTGAAATCCAAAGCTACAAAATGTCTTGGACAGTAATGCATGATTTACATGTCAATATTTTAAATGTTCCAGCTGATGATACTACACAGAGTGAAATTAATGAATTAATTAGTGTTCAATGCACCCATTCATGCTGTCTGTACACAGGCTGGTGTATCTGATGACATCTCACGACAATGATCACTTATATATGTATTCCTCATGCAAACACCTATAGCATGTCCTTCAGTACCTCAGTGTAATCTTCCTTTTTCTGGCTCTCTCTCTGCTTTTTATTTTTCAAGCAGAGACGGCATGTGAGCTGCTCATCTCAGCTCGGTGTGTGTGTGTATGGCGGTTGGTAGAGAGAGTCCCTTGCACAGGTAAATTATAACTCTCACAGAGACAGAACTCGTTAGCCGGCCTGTCAATCAACATGAGGCACGTTGGGGAGGCAATCACAGCGTCGCCCGCAAAGAGGTCACCTATGAAGACATTCATTTTCAATTCATCCATCAGATCAGCACTGAAATCAATTTACCGCACATCAGCGACATTGGGCTGCCCCCATGGCAACCAACACAGCACAAACCTCAGGGAATTCAAACTATTCAGAGTCACAGCACATCTGATTACCAAAACACCCAAACGCTATTAAAGTGCAGAACGCCACCCTAATCTACCCCTAAATAATAATCCAACATTAAACATATGCTTAGAACTAAGTAAATATATGGCTGATTGTGATTATTATCATTCTCGATAGATAACTGCTTCTGGATTTGGCACTGAGCTGACTGTACGGATAGGCTTTTCTCATTGAGATGCATTGGGTGTCATGCAGGCCACAGGGAGATTCGATCAGCCGTGTGCGTATTAAATTAGTTGTCGGCATTCTGCATATGTCAGCACAGTAGTTCATTAATGGTGTTTGTTTTTGAAAACCTGAAGAAATATGATAAAAAGGCTAGATGAAGGAGAGTATGAACGAGGACTGAGGGAGCGTGGCAAAAGAGAGAGGGAACGGGAATGGCGAGGGGATACAGCTGAGTCATCAGAGCACCAAGGACACCAAAATGGAGATTTGATTTAACAATGCTTAATGATAAATTAATTTTTAGAATTTTTATTTAATTAATGCTTTCAGATGGTATCAATGCCGTTGTTATCAGATGGTATCAAATTATAATAATAGATGAAAACAATAGTATATAGATTTTTTTATATTTTTGAAAGAAGTCTTATATGCTAACCAAGACCGCATTTATTAGATCAAAAATACAGTAAAAGTAGTAATTCTGTACAATTTTACAGCTTAAAATTTGAACATATTTTACAAATGTGATGCTGAATTTTCAGCAGTCTTCAATGTCACATGATCCTTCAGAAAAATCATCAGAAAATACAGAAAACTATTTTTTATTATTAATGTGCAAAAAATTTTGGTGCTAATGTTTTGTGTGTGAGAGAGAGAGAGAGAGAGGAGAGAGATGAGAGAGAGAGAGAGAGAGTAGTGTGTGTGTGTGTGTGTGTGTGTTGGGTGGGGGTGTGTGTGTGTAAACTATCATATATAAAAATTAAAAGTTAAAATATTTTTTTAAAATACAAAAAGATGCATTAAATTAATAAAAAATATAAAAAATTTACATTTGACATTTTTAATGTTACATTAGATTTCTATTCCAAAAAATTGCTTTTCTTTTGAGCTTTCTATTAATCAAGGATGTATCACAGTTTTCACAAAATATTAAGCAGCAAAAACAATTTTCAAAATTTATTAATAATAAGGACTACTATTTTTGAGCAGAATAAAAACAGATAATAAGAAACATAAACTAAAGTAACGACTGCAGAAAGTTCAACTTTTGTATCACAGGAATAAATTACATTCTAAAAAAAATATTTTTCAAATATTCAAATTAAAAACATTATTTTAAATTGTAAAAATATTACACAACATTTTTGATTTTACTGTGTTCAAATAAATGCAGCTTTGGTGAACATATATAAATGTGGATGTATTACGATGTGAAATCCTAAAAATGAATATGCATTAGATATACAGACTTTTCAAAGGACAGTATGATGTGGCAAGTTCTTTAGTTCTTGTCTTTTCTATTTTCATAGCACACAACAGATGCTGTTCATTCCCCACCCCGACATGCAGGTGTGACAGCACCAACAGACTGGATGTGTGAGGATAGGTCTGCAGGCCATGACAGGGTGGAGAGGGGCACAGATGCACATCACATCGCTATAACATAACTCACCCCCCTTTTTTCACCTCTCTTGCTCTCTTTCTCTCCATCCAGCTCTTTTAGAGATAAGCAAGGTGAGCGAGAGGCATCTCAGCGGTCCCGCAGGCTCGTCTTTGAACAATAGAACACCTGAGATTCAATTAGAGCAGGTTAACAGGAGAGGCGAGGGAGCCTCATTAGTGGGCCTCTGTGTTTTGCGTCGACAGGTAACAAGTTACCTAGCATCTGATCGTAAAAAGGGTGACAGCCAGGATAGCTATTCTCGCAGACAGAGACAGGTTGCCATCAAAATGTCGTTTGATCGGCCTATTTTGCATAATTACAGAATTTACAGAATCTTAGATGAGTAAATCTTCCGTCCGTCACACTTCCCAGATATTTCTCCGGGCACAGCTATGCCTTTCAGTGAATAATCCTGCAGCTAAGCGGTAAAGTACAGTCTCAGGAGAGAGAATCTATCACATGAGAAGGTTTGGCACGGTCTCAGAGAGTGACACCGCCAGTGCTCTGGAGGAATGGGGAACCTTTGCATCCTGCCACACTCACAGTGTGTTATTAAAATTCATGTGTGTTTAGCAGAATGCCCCTGCGACACAACTAAACCCCTGCTAGCGTGCTCCAATAACGCTGGCTCAATGTTGATTTAACACTCATCTCCGGGAAGGTTTAGACAAATGCAGTGATGATTTCAGAGTCTAACACCTTACAGTAGGAAGGAGTGATGAGAAGTGGAATAGTGGACGTCTGCCAGCTGAGTGACAGGGCATAAATGAAAGGAACCGAGTGGCGATTTGACTCGATGCCTCTTGTGTATGCGGTTTGTATAGCTGCTGTGTTTATGCTGAGCATTTCAAAGAGAACAGAGGACACATCACTCCACGCTGTGTGCAACAGTGAATGTGTGAGTGTGAGGAGCAGAGGTTCATTTCACAATCAACTGAATAACTCAAAATGAGGTCTACGGCAGAATATAATCGCTCAAGTGTGGACTTGATAGGGTGTGTAGAAGAAATCAAGAAAGAGCATTTACTGGTAGTGTGCTGCCATTAGAAAGCACAACTAATTAAATGCAGGAATAATTGCAACAAAAAATGAAAAACAAATACAGCAAATATAACATTGTAATAAACAAATAAATACCACAGATCTAAAAATGGTATATAATGAACTGCTTATTCATCTAAACATATAGAATGTGTAATAATCTGTAAAAATTTTAAAGTGTTGCACATTGCCTCTATAACAAATTAAATAAATAAATAGAGAAAAATAGAAAAATTGTAGCCTGTACTCAAGTGACTGCAGAGGCAAAGGTGTTTCTTTCATCTAGAAAAGCAAATGTAAATAAAATATAAACAAATAATTGTGTGCTCACACCTAGATGCATTTTCAGCAACAGTCAAATATAAATAAAATCAATGATTAAATAAATCAAAGATGATTGGCTTTTGGCGATAATAAGCAACAAGTGAAACCATCATGTAGTAGGCTAATTAAAAAAAACGTATATTTCTGAACTTCAGGCATATTAAAAGTAACGTTTAAACAGAATGTAAATGTAAAGAAACCAATGGAGATGCATTATAACAAGTTTACATAAACAATAACTATAAATTAATATTCATTTTAATTATGTACAAAGACGTCTATCTTCTATCTATGAACTCCAGACATATTGAATACCTCACTTAACTTAAATCTTAATTAAAATACTTCACTTTTAAACAGAATGTAAAATTATAGGAATCTTTGGAGATACAATATACGTAACATGTTTATATAAAAATAGAATAAAAATATATGTACAAAGAAATTGTAATAATAATTTGTGTGCATGGGATAGAAAAAGCAATGCACTTTATGCTTCGTAAATAAATCAAATATTAAATCATCAAATATTTGAAATACTTTTTATCTAATAAATCACAGCATACCAAACACACTCTCCTTGAACATCACTGATGTCTACACTATAAACTACTACCTTTTTTTTTTAAGTGCCATAAAATCAAAAGTATGCACTTTAACATCAAAATCACTGTGTTTGTGGAAAAACTGTTACAGCAAATGTTGTGAAAAAAGACAAATATAATCCAGCATCAGAAGACCAGCCACTGCTCCAAGTGTAAGGACCTGCCAAACCATAACGCCATCTAGTGGTTCAGATGTCAGCTCAACAAACAACATAACTCAAAAGTCTTCATACTGTTAAAGAAAAAAAATGTAATGTAACTTTAAGGTCTTTATTATTCACAGACTTGCTAAATATATGACAAACATCAAAATGGATGCATGGAAATATCTCACATAATTTTGAGATTACATCACCACTGCAAACCACTTGTATACTTCATTATTGCAAATACGAACAACCTCTTAGTACAACACAGGCCTATATGAACCAGCAATCTTTCCAAGACCAGCCGCCATGGGTTACTGGATAATGAACCTCTTTTGACGCGCCTTGCATAATCAGATCAATAAAGATCAGTAAAGTGCTATAGGACATGATGAACCATCAGCCTCCTTGTTCTTCCTATGTAAGGAGGACCATCTCATTAGCTTTAAAGGACAACTTTAACTCAAGCAAGGAGGAGGAATCCTTATGCACTTTGTTTTGCACTGCTTCAAGGCATATGGGGTGTTGTACGATGGGGTGGGGTGTGAGACAGATTTTGCATGCAGATATTTTAAATGCAATTGTCTTCTTCGCACGGGCAAGCGAGAGGCTCTTTGGAAATTGACTTTTTGATTATTCATTTAGTGCGATAATTAAATAGTCCTTGCCCTGGGAGCGAAGAACAAGTGAACCATGGCGAGGATATCTAACAGGGCTTGACGGATCCTTTAAATAATGTTTATTTATCTCCACTAATATTTTGCTGCCTAAACAAGACTCAGTGCTGCTCTGTGACCCGTGGCTTTCATATCAAAACTTCTGGATTCATCTCATTTTAAAGTGCTTTAAACAAAAAAAGGGGTGTAAAGTTTGGCTGAAGTCTCTTGGATCTTCATTAACTTTCACATTCATTTATTTCTTTTTTTTCTCTCTTTAAATGAAGCTGAATACAAAATAAAGTACAAACATCTGCAATAATTTTTTTGGATGCTGAATCGATAAATCACATTTAAAATTGATACATAAATCTCGTCTCTCTTGAATTAAACCATGTCTGCGGTCTAACTCAGAATCCATCCAATTGTATAAATTAATAAATGAATACATGAACATATTCATAGTGAATCTGCTTTGTGACACATTATGCACTGACCTCAGTATATTTCAGCTAGAGATGTTATTATACTTTAATTATAGCTGGTTTTTACCATGGCCCACAATTCCTGCGTGAGGAAATTCATGTGTTTGAATGCATTTACTCCTTTCTAATGTCAATCCTTTTAGAGCTCAGCACAGGTCTGAAATTTGCAATTCCAGTGATATGTTAAAAACATAACCAGCCAGAAGATAGAAAAGTGAATGGGAACGGTTTTCCAAGCTGCTTCAAAGTTTCAAGTAAGAGAAAGAAAGCAGTCGGCAAAGGAGTCCTCAGCACATTCACTGCAGCTGTGGAAACAAAATTCAGCTCCGTATCTGAAGCATCGCTGAAAGCTGGAGAAGCAGCGAAGATCTTTGAAAACATGGAGACAAAGGAACATTCCAAAAATGAGTAAGTTGTATAATTATATTCGGTTTTCTTTCATTGTAAAACATGTGCAGCACAGATCTTACCTGAACCACCAACATCAATAGCATTTAAAAAGCAGAACTTGTGAAACAGCACTAGAACTACTTTAGTTTAATAGTTGTTTTTTTCTCTAAAATCAAATTTTTGTACCATTCTTAGTAATTTATGAAGTTCTCTAAAATACACAGCAGAACTGCCTAATGCAAATACACTGTGAAAGTGGAATCTGTTGCTGTGAAAGTCAACATTATAAAATGAACATGAAGTTTTTACTTTAGTAAACTCGAGTAAACTTTTGACTGGTGTTCGTATAATGCCTTTCAGCATTCAGAAATCACACAAATACAGCCTCAGCAAATTTCTCTGCCGGCAAGAGCTATTATTGCCTGGTTGATTTTGTTTAGCAGGACTCACATGCTTAGACAGTCATCCGGCCATCTTCAGTCGAAGATGAACGGTGCTCGCACACTTTACTGACTTGAGGTGGAGACGTCAACAAAACCGCGCTTGTGGAAATAGAAGAGTCCTCGTTATGCAAATTCAAGGCACACTGATAGGCACGTTTTCTGTTCATGAATTACCGGCCTTGTCACAAGTCAAATTACATTTGAATAACCTTTTAAATGTTTTGTTTTTTTTGTTATTACAGAGACGTGACTTCCGCGCCAGTTTTGATTTGGCCACTGGTCTCAAAACAGGCCCTGTTGTCCTGTTTGTATAAATTAAGTGGCATCATTTTCATAAATCTTATTCAAATGAAGTTGTGTTACATATTCAATTGTACTGTGAATTCACGTGAATAATTGCAACAATGAAATGTAACAAATTTAAATAAAAGCCATTTGAATTATACATTTGCTCATAATATATGGAAAGCAGTGTTATTTAGCGTATATTTTAGAATGATTTTCCACATTCTACAATCATCAGCGCAGAGATATGACAGATCATTACTGCAAGGTAACATTAATAAACATGTTTATGTAAGTCTGTATATATTTACTTGGAATACATAAAAACTTGGTAAGGTGGACGAGAGACAAACTGAGAGAACTAAACTTGTAGAACTAAGAACCGAGGATTTTGGGGGGTAAAAAACGAAGGAAAGATAAGAATAAAATATTATAAAGGACAAAACATTGGAGATAAAAGAATGAAAGCCAACATGTAAATAAACCAAATTAATGAAAGGTTATCTGGCATGCGCGCGTTCTTTGTACTGGAATGTGCCTACAAACGCATAACTTCAGTCTTATATTTGTTTATCAAACAGAGAACATGTGGAGATAAATAACATTTCTGTTGAAATATTTACCTTGAACTTAATAGCTATGATAAAATGTAGAGTTAAAACCAACAAAGTGATTTGTTTGGAGCAGTCTAAATGTCAATGACTGTACCAATGTTATTCCTTAATATTCCAGAAGATTTTTTAAATCAGTAAAAGACATTAGTAATAAAAAAAAAACTTTAAAATTTTTAAAAAATTATATATATATAATATATATATATAGATAGATAGATATATATATATATATATATATAGATATAATTAGTTTCTCTCCTTTTTTCAGTCTTTGAAATTGTACAGAAATGCAGAACTATTGAATTAATATTTTTCTTCATGTGTTCCAGTATTGTTTGGCCAAACGTGTAGAAAAATGTATTGCAAATATGGTATTATAAATAAAACACTATACAATTAAACTCCTTTTATCCTGCTTTCTAAGTGTGTACTGTATGAATTTGTAACACACATTTATACTGTATTTATGTAAACATGTATACATGCACTGAAAAACTGGTGTAGAGACAATTTTCAGTTAGAAATTGCTAGTAAATTTTACAATTAATTGCCAAGAAACAACAAGTAACACACTGAATTTAAAGTGAGATTTTGAAGTAGAAAGACTGACATCGTATTTTCTTGTAAAACATACTCCAGTAATCTTTGTTTTATTTACAACTTCAAAAAATCCTGTTTTGCGGCATGGAAATGTCTGTTATATTGCATGAAGTTGTGTTTTTCTGTGTACAAGTCCACATTGCTCACTACCGATATGTCACAGGCTTATATATCCCACAAAAGTAATGAGTACCTCAGTGAGCAGTTCTTACCTCTATCCCCTGCAACCCTTTTTAAAATTGTTGAGGCTAATTTCAATATTCATGAGTTCTCCACAGGCTCAGTTCAGCAGTTTCCATTAAGCATTAATTAGGTGCCGGAGGGGGAAGCAAACACAAATAAGGAGCTGAATAACTAATTAAGGTGCTTGAAATGCTGGAGGCCTGCAATCCCACTAATGGCTGGTTAGGCAAGGTATAGGAGGAACCGCCGATCCCACAGACAAGATCCCCACAAGCACATACACAACCAGCAGAAATACACAAAACACACAGATGATGACACAGACACACAAACAAACACACACACATTCACAAAAGTTGGTTGCGATTTGATGGTGAACAACTGATTTTGGTGCTCTGCAGATTTTCGTTGTTCATTTTGGTGCTGACATTTTCAGGCTGTGTGCAGATGTTGCCCAGATGTGGCTCGGCTTGAGAGAGAGAGAGAATCAAGACTGCTTATTTTCTCCTATTGTGGTTAAGGATATAAAATATATGAGTGTGAAAAGATCTGTTGTCACCGTTTTATGCGATTATGACTTTATTTGAACGGATACTTCAGAGTGATACCACTTGGATTTAATATCATATATCCAATTTCTTGTCATAGCTTGCACACTATATACAGTATAATACTATAAAAGAATCATTTGGTAATACACATGCATGAGCACTTTTTATTTGATTCTAATATGTTCAGACGAACCTAAATGCAGATGTTCCCAATGCGTCTTCATAATCTAGAATATAATTTCCATGTTATTAGGATGCACTTTATTCATTATCACATGCTTAAGGTATAAATAAAATTATGTGCATGTCATTGTGTTTAACATGTTGGACAAGTGAGCTCATTTGTTTTAATGCAGACCGCCAATATGAGTAATCTCATCACATTTTAATATGTTACTGTCATGCTGACAAATTCTCCAAGTGGATGAATTCAATTACCATAACTTGTGTAAACAAGGAGGTCATTGAATTTCAGTTAATATAATCTGCTTTAAGGAACATTGATATGCATTTTGTTATAATAATAATAATATTAATATGAACAATGCAGCGGTGAATGTGAGGTTTTGGACGGCATGCTGTGTAAATACAAGTAAATGTTTGTGTATTCTCTCTTGGGCTTTCAATGACACAAAGCACTATTTATTTTCTCTCCACGTTCTATTTTCATTAAATCTATTTGTCCCATTTGGCCAAAGCTTTGCGGCCTCAAAGTCGAGTCTTAGAAGAGGATCTGCAATACATGAGCAAAATAAATGATATTTCTACAGAGGCATATCTGTAGACCGGGGAATATGATTGGAATTGACCTGATGAATCCTAATCAGGTGTTTTAGGTTTAACCCCGCTGAGGTCAGATTACTGAACTCACACCAGTGCTTTATTTGAGCAACGGGATCAAAACACTAAACTGCACAAAGCAAATACATTGCCAACTCTCCCAACCTTTGGTTTAGATACGTTTGTGGTGGAAACTGAAACACTTGTGTATGTATGAGTATGAGTAAGACATACACACATGAAAAGAACTGTGTTGTTCAGATGGCTGTAATGTTGAGTAATATTCAGATATAGATTTAACCTGAGCTTTCAGCTGTGTGTACTTTAATGACACTTGGGAAATCTATTCCAGTAAAATTTATGCGAGATTCTGGCCAAATAAATACTAAATACAATAAATAAATAATAAATACAAAAGGAATAAAGAGAAGAAAGATAATAAAATTGTTATATAACTAACTCAAATCAAACGTCAGGGCAATTCTATATACAATTTAAAGTATATATCAGGGCAATTATGGTTAACTAAAACTGAAACTAATTTAAAACTCTTTTTTTAAATCATAAATTAATGTTTAAGATATATAAAATATAAAATAAACAGTTAGTTGCCCATTTGATGAACTAAAATAACAAAAAAACTGAAATAAAGTGAATAAAAACTATACAGACATATATAAAAAATAAAAACTTCTAAAAATGACAAAAACGCACAACAAAATTACTAAAACTTTAACTTTTGAAAATTTTACAACAGTATGTCAATACTTAAATAACAGTTTCTTATATAGCCTATATAATGTATGTAAATTAGTCATTATAGTAAATATAGCAACAGTGAAAATGATTTAGAGAATTTAGAGAATCAAACAAAACAAGCTGTCATCTTTACGAGATAATAGTAATAAAAAAGCAAACTGATCATCAAAATCAAATATATTTTTTTAATAAATAAGAGACACAATCGATTTAACTGTTCAGAAAAAAAACGTTTTGAAAAATTTTGGGAAGCAGAGTAAAAGCACCTATTCTCAGCTGAATAGGTCTTTTCACCACCATCATGAAGCTTATTACGGTGAACACAGAGGATTTGCAGCTGTGAGAGAGGTGAGACCGCACAGATCCTCTCCTCCCGAGAAGCCTTTACCCCTTTCAGGCCTCTCCTGGCCCGTCAGACCCAAGACCGTGATCTGAGCTCTCACCCCAACAGCCTCCAGCGGTCCTCTACCTGCTGTGAGGGGAACCGCTTCAAATTAAACTAATTATTCCAACACCCAACAGTGTGCTGCTCTCCCAAAACCAGGGCAGTGCCCAAAGAGCAGTCTTTTCAAAGACTTAATAAAACAGAGAGCAGGGTTTAATTTGTCTCTCTCCTAATTTGAAATGCAATACATCCTATCTCCAACCAAGAGGTCGCCAGTTTATTCTTCTCCAACACAAAAAATCTTGTTAAAGCTAGTCGTATTTTGACAACCATAGATCAAAAAGAATTACAGCAAAGTGCAACAGATGTTTGTGTTAGCAAAAGCACAGCGGTGAAGGATATTACCTGTTTTCATTTCAGAACAAGAGATATCTGACCATTTGTTTCGATTTGTGCTGGACTTTTGCTGTAAAATATTGTATAAATTACTTATAATGAATTTTCTTTTTAATGTCAGATGCCTGTTCTCAAAGTCTTATTCCTATTTTTGAGAAAGGGTTCCATTCATTCTCAGTCATCTGAGAATTCCCAAAAAGCAAATTAAAAATTTAGAAATTTTCCAGAACATTTTGTAAATAAACTACACTACATTGTACACTGTAAAGAAATGTCGTTGAAACTTATACAGTATATATATATATTATATATATATGTGTGTGTGAATGCATGTGCGTGCCCGTGCGGCTTGTGTGTGTGAGAAATAAGGTAGGCGGGACCTGTTACAGGGGCGTAGATTAGAGGGGACGTGTCCCCCACTTGAATATCACGTAAATTCGTACCCGCACTTTTTAGGGCCAAGTGTGTCGCATGAGGGTTTTCAAGAGACGGTGTGAATAAATCTCAACAAATTTTAATACTTCATAAGACCAATAAAAACACATTTTTAGTTGTTGGCCTTCTGGAAAGTATGTACATGTACTTAATACTTGGTAGGGGCTCCTTTTGCTTTAATCACTGCCTCAATTCGGAGTGGCATGGAGGTGATCAGTTTGTGGCACTGCTGATGTGGTATGGAAGCCCAGGTTTCTTTGACAGGCGGCCTTCAGCTCATCTGCATTTCTTGGTCTCTTCTCACTTTCCTCTTGACAATACCCAATAGATTATCTATGGGGTTCAGGTCTGATGAGTTTACTGGCCAGTCAAGCACACCAACACCAACACCATGGTCATTTAACCAACTTGTGGTGCTTTTGGCAGTGAGGGCAGGTACCAAATCCTGCTGGAAAAATGAAATCAGTGTGCGGACAAGTGCTCTCAAAATGTTCTTGGTAACGGGTGCAGTGACTTGGTTTTCAACAAAAACACAATGGACCAACACGCAGATGACATTGCACCCCAAATCCATACAACTGTGGAAACTAACACGGGACTTCAGCAAGTGGGCTATGACCGCTTCTCCACTCCTTCTTCAGACTCTAGGACTGGTTTCAAAATAGAAAATACACAAACTGCTCTCATTGAAAAAGAGGACTTTGGAACAATGCGGCACTTGTGTATCTTTTTCTGCCACACTTTTTCCTTCCACTCAATTTTCTATGAATATGCTTGGATACAGCACTTTGTGAACAGCTAGCTTCTTTGGCAATTAATGTTTGTGGATTACCCTCCTTGTGAAGGTTGTCAATAATTGTCTTCTGGACAACTGTCAGATCAGCAGTACTTCACCATGATTGTGTGCCTAGTGAAACCAAAATTTGCAGGTGTTTTGAGTTGATTAGCACGTCACCATATTCTAATTTGTTGAAATAGTGAATTGGTGGGTTTTTGTTAAAAGTGAGCCAAAATCATCACAATTAAAAGAACCAGACTTAAACTACTTCAGTCTGTGCAATGAATTTATTTAATACACGAGTTACACAATTTGAGTTGAATTAACTGAAATAAATGAACTTTTCCACGACATTCTTAATTTATTGAGATGCACCTGTAGACTTTAAACATACGATTGCGACAATATTTATTTGTGTTTGTCAAGTCATCTCCAGGTAATAAATAAAGTATATGAACAATGCAGTGCTAACTGACATAGCATTTATTACAGTATTGAAACTATTCTGCCTTATGTGATAAAAAAGTGTTTGTAGTATATAAACAAATCATTATTATTGGTTATTGCCCAGCAGTTATCTGATTTATAAGTCAATTAAAAGCTAGAAATTAGAGAAAAAATAAAGTTGCCTATACACTACCAGTCAAAAGTTATTGAACAGTAAGATTTTTAACGTTTTAAAGAAGTCTCTTCTGTTCAACAAGCCTGCATTTATTTGATCAAAGTACAGTAAAAACAGTAAAATTTTGAAATATTTTTTACTAGGCTATTTCAAATAACTGTTTTCTATTTGAATATATTTTAAAATGTAATTTATACTGATTTCAAAGCTACATTTTTTGCATCATTACTCCAGTCACACGATCCTTCAGAAATCATTCTGATTTTCGGATTGCTGCTCAAAATATTGATAATAATATTAATAATTAAAAAGGTTTCTTGAGCAGCAAATCCAGCATATTAGAATGATTTCTGAAGGACTATGTTACACTGAAGACTGGAGTAATGATGTAGGAAAATTCAGCTTGATCACAAGCAATCATTTTAAAATGATTCAAATAGCAGTTATTTTAAATAAGTAACAATATTTCACAAACATACTGTCTTTTGCTGAATTTGGATCAAAATAATGTGGCTGGTGAGCAGAAGAGAGTCTTAAAACATTACAAATCCGTACTGTTCAAAAACTGTGGATGGTAGGTTATAGAGATTACAGAAATATTATATGTAAGTTTTTTTTGAATGTATATATATATATATCTATATATATTATATATATATATATATATCTATAACATTTTTCCCCTCATCTGAATGATGGCTAGCCCATTGCCGTTGTTGTATCGTGAATTAAGCCACGACTGAAGGGCGTTGTTAGGACGACGCAAAGAGGAATATAGATCTATAATATGAATACAGTATATGTGGGTTTTGTTGTGTTGTGTGTGTGTATCTACTGTACAGAATATATATTTATAATATATATATATATATATATATATATCTCCTATATATATAATGGCAGTGGTGGTGCAGTTATATAAAAAAAAAACAGTACAGTTAAAAAAACGTCTGCATATGGCATATGGCATGTTAATGCCTGTATATTTTATAACTTCTGGTATAATTTAAGCTTGAAGTACCGAAATATGCTTTTACCTTAAAATACTGATAACCACCATAATAATAAAGATTGTTAGAATTGTGAATCAGAATAAAACATGACTAATACTCAGACATTACCAATGACAGTAAGAAAAATAAAACTATTTAAATAAATAGAAACAAATGTGATGGGTCATGAAGGGAATGGGACATTTCTGGAATTGTTTCTTAAAAAGAGCACTTTCACCATAAATCCACCAGGAATTCAGCTAGTTTTTATTTGCAAAACCATAAATTTGAATGTTACTGTAAAATAGAGATTTTAAAGAGATTACAATTTCACTGTATATGTAACTTACACTTAACCAACAGGTGTTTACTGCCGCATTTTTATTTTATTTTATTTTATTTTATTTTATTTAGTAAAAATGACAAATTTTTTTTTATTTTTTACATGGCACCATGACAGTACCATGTTTTTATAAACATGAACCAGTGTGCTACTGCACTATGTATTGATTTTCCTTGAAATACCTTGTAGCCATTTTAGATTTTTTATTAAATTATAGTGGCAACACTCGGTAACATTTTGATGGATAAGTTAAATACAAAAAATGTAATCTATTTTTTATTTATATCCTATACTAGATTATTATATTATTTATTTTGATGACAGCAGCACTCAACATGACGATCATTTCATTTCATTATAATGTTTATTATTTATTTTAGGGGGTTAGTTTTTTTCTAAACGTTCCAGGTTTAAATTGGATCCCAGATTTGCCATCTAGTTTCATACTATAGTTTCCAGACCCTACAGTATACAAACACAGCAATCGTTCAGTACTATGCTATCATCGTCAGTGTACCATGCCACAACCTCAGTACTTCTTACAAAGGTAGAAAACAACTATTGAAACTGGAGCACCACAAGCTCCTTGACTCTTCCGCAAACACGAGTCACAAGACTAGAGCGTGTTACACGTCTAACACACAATGCTTCACGAGAAGCTCGGTGTGCAGATAAACAAGGTTTCTGTAGCGCTTCTGAACCACTTGATTGCAAGTAATTATTCAGAAGCCCGTGCCCCTACTCCACAACCAACCACCTGACACTCCACATCATGGCAAAATGGAGAAGAAGAAAAACTACACACACACATATAAACACAACATGTAATTTTGCTTGGTGCAGCTGAAAAGGATTGTTTACCGTAACCTTGTAATCAACCTGCCTAGCAGCTCCACCATTAGCCACTATAAGAAGCCCAGCACAATCGGGGGCTGTAAGAGAGGGGCCCGCCTCTGACGAGCCTCCTCACGGTCTCAGTGATGGAGCACAGCGCTGGCCCCTCTATCGTCCTCTCATC
This sequence comes from Sinocyclocheilus anophthalmus, assembly GCA_018155175.1. Classification (NCBI taxonomy): domain Eukaryota; kingdom Metazoa; phylum Chordata; class Actinopteri; order Cypriniformes; family Cyprinidae; genus Sinocyclocheilus; species Sinocyclocheilus anophthalmus. The sequence goes on along the minus strand of JADLZN010009472.1, from coordinate 86,311 downwards.
ATTTGTTTTCAAGAAGCGTAATTTCCATTTCAGTTGGATTACACCTTTTAATGTATCGCAAGCTTTAAGAAGAGGGAAGGGGGAGGAGAGGAGAGGAGGGGGCATTCAAAAAAAGAAGAAAAAAGAAAACGGCATCTCTCATGCACTAGATTTCAAACGGGGCATTTGAGCCTTTGAGTGAAGAGGAGCAGATGAGTGCAACCGCAATTAAAATCAAAAGCCCAGCGCGGCGGAGCAACAGTCCTCAATAACCCTTTGTGTGCCATGGAGCCAATGGGATGATATGGGCAGCTGGAACTGGGTTATGAGATGAGACATTACCTGCCCTTTTATTGTCACTTCACATGTGTAATATTCAAATAGGCCTGAGTGCCACTTTACTAAGCAGAGGTGTTTCCCTAACCGCAGATATACTAGGTACAGAAATGATGGAACAACACTTCATCGTCATTTACTCATTTTCCACATATTGTTTCAAATCTGTATGTCGGGGGGGGGTTCGCTGTAGAACATAAACTGAGAAATTCTGATGTGTGTGCTGGTCGCTCTTTACCATATAATTAAGTGAATGGGAATTCTGGCTGTCAGGCTTCAAAATGATTTAAAAAACACTATAAAAGCACCATATTTCAAACCTTCTAAAGCCATAATATACATAATTATGATGATTAGTCATCGATGTCATAAACATCAAATCTGTAATGACATCAAAAATGCCTTAAAGAGAGCTATCGTATGGTTTTAGAAGACGTAATGCTACTATTCAAAAGTTTGGTCACAAAATTTTTATTTTTTTTAATTTACACTTTTTATTTGGCAGGGAAGCATTAAATTGATCAAAAGTGGCAGTTAAGACATTTATAATGTTACAACAGATTTTTATTTCAAATAAATGCTTTTCTTCTGAACTTTCTATTCATCAAAGAACCCGGAAAAAAATATTACAATGATTTCTAAAAGATCATGTGACACTGAAGTTTGAAGTAATGGCAGCTGAAAATTCAGCTTTTCCATCACAGAAAGTTATATGGTTTAGGAATGACATGATGTGAGTAAATGATAAGAGAACTGTCATTTTTGCATAAACTATACATTTAAGACAACGAAAAAAAATGACATATATTATATATAATATTTTTTACTTGAGATTATGATATCTTATTTGTAGGACTAATGCTCACTATTAACTAGTTGCTTATTAGCATGCATTTATTTTTATAAGCATACTGGCTGTTTGTTAGCACTTATAAAGCACATTAATGCCTTATTCTGCATGACCATATTGTAGATCCCTTAATTATACCCCATACCAAAACTTAACAACTATCTCATGGTGTGAGGGTTCAAAAATAATTTAAGACTAACAGTGAGAAACGCTGAACAGTGAGAGGCCTAAGACATGGGAGATCATATGGTATACGGCACTAGGTTATGCTCTTCCAGTTTATGAATGTTATTGACCCCACAGGTCAAGCAAACTTGAGTCTTTTATTTTTGTTTCTCCAGTAATTCTTTGTGGCTTCCTACCCACACCAGCGCAGTTGATTTTGAACCATGGCTCTTAATTATATGCTCGTGCCCTGCATTAATACGTGCATTAACATAACCCTTTGTTTATTCATTATTTCCAAGCCGTTTCTGAAATTATGTAAAACCATTTCTAAACAAAGAGCAGGCTTTAATAAGACTTGCCATTTTGTTTCATGCAATTCAAATACTAGCAAGATTCTGGGGGGCAAAATGAACAAAATCTAACTAAAACGTCAAAAGGGATTACAAAACTACATATAAATAGGGCTTTAGGAAAACTTGGAGAAAAAGGCGTATATGAGTCACAACACAAGATGCAGAGGATTTTTGTTGTAGCTTGTATAATCTTAGCCTTTCTGCAGTGGAATATGTGAAAGAGTTCAATTAGAGGTACGGTGCTCAGGAGGGACAAAAACTGCACTTAAACTTTCAAGCATTTCACCTTCAAGAGTGGATTACAACAGATTAACACACAGCCAACATCTGTATCCAAATATGAAGAACCAGGACGATTATCAGATTCACAGGACAAAAATCAATTATGAGGCAAGAAAATAAAATGTCACGTCTGGTTTATAATTTGATTTGTGATCAATATCAATGATATTAAATAACAGGTATCATCTGAATCAGCAGGTTCTCTACTTTAATTTGATATAAAACATTCACATAAGCGTTCAATCTGCATTACTGGTTATCAGACTTTTTGGCCCCCATTGTCCAACACAGTATTTTGAAGGCCCACCCGTATTGGCTAAGATACAGATTTTTTTTTTCAATCAAAAAAAATTATTTAAAGGAGAAAGAAATATGATTCCGGTTTACATTCAGATTTCAAGTTTTTAGCATTTAAAATAAATTACTTGTGTGTGCATCCAAGTCATTTTGTGGTGTCCTTGGAAATTTGCTGAGGCCCCCAGTTGAGAACCATTGGTCTACATATTAAAAATATGACTGTCAGTAAATAAATTAATACACTAACATTTAAAAGTTTAATTTCTTCAAATGGTGGCAATGTTACAAAGTGCAGTGATGAGATCATTGCACTTTTTGAGACCACTTTATTTAATTACTAAAAAGGCATTAAATGAGTAGAATAATTGTCACAAATTTAAACCAAAAAAAAGTGATGGAAATGCTGTGCCGTGAAAATTTTAAAAAGAAGTTATGTCCCCTGTGAATTTTAGAAATGTGGTTAGTTAGAGCACTGTATATTTTATTGAACATTGTTGCCAGATTGTTTGTTTTGATGCTGTAAATTTTATATTTTGATGCTGTTTTGAATTTTTCAAATGTATTTGTCATTTATTTAGTCAACTTTTAAACTGGTATCTATTTTTAAAAAATTATAATTCTAAACACTGAAATAAAATACGTAACTACACTCCCAGGTTTGTCCTGTTATTGTATTGTCCTATTTAAGTACATGCCCAATTGGGTCTTTTTTGGTTCATGAATGCATTGATTCTTGCCGTGTACTAAAAAGGTGTTGATGCACTGAAGCTGTAGGTCACTGTCTCTCAGTCTAACCTCTGGTCATGCACCATACATATTCTACAGCCCCCGACTGACCTGGCAGCCCACATGAGAGTCTTGTTGTGGAACATGGCGTTTTGTGCAGTGCTGTGAACATGCTTATTATCAACACACAATTATCTGGTCTAATCATGTGGAACCGCACAACAATCACCAGGGACCAAGGAACTAACGACATTCGCAACAGAGCGCAAACATGCATTTTTTGACACTGCATCACAAGAAAGCCAGTGTCCCTGTCAATATTCTCTTCTCATATTTCATGTTGATTTGATTTTCAGTTCATATTTCCATGGCTTTTTATGTATTCTCTGACTGATTGATTTTCACCCCCGTCACATATTCACTCACAGGATGTGTGGCTAGAAAAACCTATTGAAATCTTTCGAAAAGCTGCTCTGAAACACCAAAGTGGCATGCACATTACTGTACAGTATATTGCAGTCTGGGCGATATACTGAGTAGCGGAGTCCGCAGAGCACAAAACATCTATGAGTTATTTTCTCTTTCAACACATTCGGAATTAATTCACACATCTGTGTCACATCCCACAGAGAGTATGCTGAAAACTTGTGAGCTACCTGGAGCATCAATCCCATATCTCACAATTACAGACAAGTCTGATATGTTTCAATTAGAAGCTACAATCAAAGTACACGAGTAAGATGATTTTTTGTGGAGGTGAATATTTCATAGTAGACAGTTTTCAGGTATAAAAATCCTGAAGCATATAAGTAAATGAATTCATTAGCTCCAAACGCATATCAGAAATGACCTGGTACCAAGGGAAAAAAATGTAAGTAGATATGCTTTCAATTGTTGTATTATGATAAAGCTGAGTCTTTGTAATAAATAAAATAAAATAAAATAATTGCTGCCTCAATTTTTTTAAAGTTCCGTTAAATCACAGTAGTGTCAAAGTCACAACCTGCAGTAATGAGTTTGTTTCACTTTAAATTTTAATTACCAAAAACAAATAAAAACGATGAACAGAAATGACTGTCACAAGTTAAATAGAAACAGAAGTTGTTATAACAATAATAAAAGACTGTGCCATGAAAACATTAAAGCTTAGAAGCCTAATTTTATGAATTTACAAGCCCTACGAATTTTAGCATCAGCCCTGAAAGAGATTTTGGTAACACTTTACAATAAGGTTACGTTTGTTGACATTACACTCTAAAAAATGCTGGGTTGTTTCAACCCAACTTTGGGTCAAATATGGACTAACCCACCTGTTGGGTTAAATTTTTTAATTTAATCTTTAACCCAAAAATTCATATTTTGCCCAAAGTTGGGTTGAAACAATCCAGCATTTTTTAGAGTGTAGGTAAAAGTTAACATGAAATAACAGTATGTATATATATTTTTAAAAACTTGTATTAAGCATTTTTTATTAATAATAAAGCATTTATTAATCTTAGTTAATGCTAATTTCAACATTTACCAATACATAATTAAAATCAAAAGTTTTATCTGTTAATATTATTTAATGAACCTGAGCTGACATGCTAACTAACAATAAACAGTTGGATTTTTAACAAATGTTAACAAAGACTTATTAAATACTTGTACGCTGATAGTTACACTGTAGTAAATGCATGGCCCAACTTATAGGACCTGCTAGTAAAGTATGACCAACATAATACCCTACCAATAAAAAGGAAAAAAAAAAATATGTAGTTCTAATGTTGTTTTATCTATATATCTCATGTGCCAACATACATTAAGTTCTAATTTATACTGCATATTATTGTCTAAGTTCTAACTTATAATCCTTATTGTTTAGTGTGCTGATTATGCATTGATTTCTCATGTACCAGTGACCTCTAGTGGCTGAAATGTAGGACCACAAATATTCAATATATATTTATAAACACTTAAAAAAAAAAAGGATAAACGTATTTAGTTGTAAAGTGATTTTCACAAATGCCTACAGTGTCAAATACAAGAATTGCATGTTTTAAAGGGCTATTAATGGTCAATCTCACAGGTCATGAAGTGAAAATTGGCTTATCACAGCATAACTGCAGCCTTTTTCAGGAAACAATGGTAAAACTGGTTTATCCGAGTAACACTAAATCCTTTTCATCTGTACACACTACCTCAGTTCAGATCTACTGTGTCCATAGAACAGCATGAGCACGCACAGTTCGGTTCTCATGTGCAATATGATCCAAGACCTTTAAATAACAAACTGTCCAGCATTGCAGGAGGCCTACAGCTGGCCCGAGAGAAACCTAATACAGACACAGACATACTAAAGACTGGCAGTAATACATATACAAACATGCAGAAATAGACACTTAAACTCTCAGTGTGTTCTGCTGCAAACAGTTTGGAAGTCTCATATAGCAAGAAAGCATGCAGTACTATAGACATACACTGACTGATATGCATGCTTAAGTTTAATGTTTGCAACATTGCCTCAAACAGTCCTACGTATAGTGAGAGCGCATACGCACAGCTGTCACCTGCCATATAGATGAGTCATAGCTCCCAGCGATTCTGCTGTTATATAGACACACCTGTCAATGTCTCATCTCCAGGCTGTCTCTGATGGGAAAATGTAATATTGCCTCATATTCAGTCTTAAAACTGCATTCACATTTGGCCTATTTTTATTTTTTTATCTTAGGAAAAAATCTTTAAAAATGTATATATATAAATGTTAACAGATAACTCTGTTTTTATTCATTTTCATAAATCATGTTTTTATTGTGTTATATTTTTTATGTTTTAATGTGTTAGTTAGCTGTATTTTTTAGTTATTATTATTTAATCAAAACAACCCAACTGCAGTTTGATTGATATTAATTGGAATGCAGGATGAAAAAAAACATGATCTTTGAACATTTAATTCAAAGAGTTATCTGTTTTTGCAAATTAACTCTTCATATATATCCATGCAACATTTTGGGAAGGTTAGCTTTTAGCTGGAAAAAAAAACAGAGAACTTTCTTACAACATTCTTATTTGTTTCTCCAAAAATGTGGTTTCCCAAACTGAAATGTTTGCTGGGACTAAATAAGGGCTGACATTATTTATTCATTTTAAGATATTAAAGTTGGTATGAAACACATCCATTTTTTTAAATGCATGTTATTGATCTTATCGTGAACAACATTTATTATGCGTTTCATTTTTTTTATCAAAACTCGATCTTGCCTTCCACAATTGACAGCATGCTTGCATTCATTTTTGGGTTCAACACCCACATCTCAAAAATCCAATCAATAGCCAACATCCCAATATAAAATATACAGAATTTTTTTTTTAATTAAAGGTTTAATGAATCTTTTGAAATATCACAGTACATATCAGTTGTACTTGATAGCAATATATAATATTATTTACAAAGCAAATATATATGTGCTGTGGTGTGTGAACAAGCTGTGCAAGTAAAAGATAAAGCTTTAAAGTCAGCTGGGTATTTTTACAATGCTACAAAGTCTGTCTAGATTATTTCAAAGCCTGAGGGGGAAAAACACTCTAGAAATCACCAATAAATTATTAATCGAAACGTAAGGTGGAACAAACTCAAAAAATGTGTACATTTATACTTGAGAAGGTTTAAGCAGTCAAAAAGAGTCTACCAATATGTTTTGTTAATTTATCCGAGTAATATAAAAATGCAAAGGTTCCTAATAGACATATTAAACATTATTTAATGCTTTGTGCAATACTATACTCACAGAAACACTCACACATACATGAAGTGTTCCCAAACCATCCATGATCAATGTTTAAAGTACTGCTCACAGCACACATGATGGCCAAATACTGAAGTCATATTTGCAAAATTAAAAATTAAAAATAACACCCCACCTTGTCATAAAGTCAGCGCATCCTCAGACTTTAGTTGCAGATAATTAAAAGGATAGTTCACCCAAAAAAAATAACACCCACCTGTCTAAAGTCAGAGCCTGCCTCGACTTAGTTGCAGTAAGTAAAGGATAGTTAACCCAACAAATGAAAACAATTGGGACTATTTGGTAAAAACCAAAAGGAAGCAGACATTGACATTTTCATAGTATGGAAAATACTGTGGCTACTGGCAAAAAACTGTTTGGTTACAAACATTTTTCAAAATATCTTATTTTGTGTTCAATGGCATGAGAGTGAGTAATCAATGACAAAAGTTTCATTTTGGAGTGAACAATCCCTTTAATGCATTTTGAGCACTGTTTTGAAACCATTCATGAGGTTCAGTTATAATGATGTTTGACTGTACGGCCAATCACTAGGAAGAGAAGACCAGACAGAAGACAGAAGAACACGCCCACAGGAGCAAACATGAAAGAGAGGCCGTAACTCATGCTGAGCTCAAAATCAGGGCACTTATTCGTCTTCTGATATTCCTTATACGAGCTTATTACATCCAAAATATCTAGCCAGAAAACATACATAACAGTGACAACGAGAAGGAAGAAACCTGGAGAAAAGAGACAGCATTGAGAGTTGGAGAAATGAAAAGCAACATGAAAGAGAGAGATAAAGGGTAAAAAATAAATTAGATGCTTGTGATATGTTACACATGAGATAAACCATACCTGTTCATGTAATCCTTAACTTACCAGAAATGAGGTAGAGTCCACCTCCTGCTTTATAAAGGTGATGACTGGCGAATGGAGCTGCGCAAATAATAATGAAACCGCCGGCCACCACAGCAGCCACACCCAGCAACATGGAGACGCTCCAGAAGCCTCTGTAGACTAAATAATCATGTTTTTCATTAACACAAACCAAAGGGAAAACGGTTCAGTACAGTAGCCAATTCAGTTACACTATACACTATGCAGTGGCACTGCAACCCATTTTACTTTTCCGTAACTTAATATTTGTGGGGGGGAAAAAAGGTTTGAATTGAACTGCATCTTGATTTTCGGTGGGGGAGTTGAGAAAGTGGGATCACTTCATTAAAAATATTTCCATATGAATAAACAGAAAAAGAGAGCAGTCAAGAGAAGTTGAAAGATATTGGCATTGGAATTTGGCATTAGGGGCATAAACAACCTTGACCTGTTAAATAAATAAATAAACTTACTTATGGCAGTCTGATAGCTGGTAGTGTTGAAGATCTGGTCAGGGAACGGAAAGGGGAGAAGATATGCAGGTTTGCATTCCCTCGCATGTGGCTGATTTTCTAAGGGAAGAACAAGGAGAATTGCCATTTATTAGTGTGTGAGCTAAATCATTGTTTCAATTAAGATTACAAAGAAGTGTTGCATATTCAAGTTGTTTGCTACACCGAGGTTATCTGAACACTTATTCCTTCTCTTTGAACCTTCTGTAGGGCAACAGGTCAGACCCCTTTGATATTTGTGGCACAGTCTCACCCGGAGCCTCACAAGTGGGCCAAATGCCACATTCAGTGAGCACGACTGAGCACTTCACACTTTGTAATATGAAAAAATGGAATGTTTAAAATTAGTTCATGATTAGGTATCAACGAACAACCATTTTTACAGCGTTCATTGTCCATTATTAACTCACACTTATACAAATGTTAAAATATATTTAATATATGTATAAATTAACACTAACCTTGTAATGCTGTGAAATTGTTTTGGTCTGTGGAAAACCACATAATCTCTGAATGATTGTTGCACCAAAGCAAATGTAACAGTCTCTTACCAAACCAGAACTTCCACAGATCGTCATCATTCGTGATTTCATTAAAGCTACAGCGCCAAAAGAAGCCCTCGTGATGAAAGGTAATGTTCTGGTCTTCGCTAACTTGGTTGACCATGACATCACCTTGCTGTGAAGGAGCAGAGAGCAGAGGTCAGAGAGCAACAAACGTCTGCTGTGAAGCCAGTGATTTTACAAATTTGAAAACAACTAGAGAACATGGATGGACACATGCTCTTTATGTGTTTAGATGCAGTTTACAAAAAGCAAGTCAAGAACATTATATTATGGAATGCAGAAGTGCTTTGAGTCACTTGACTCAGCCCTGCTCGAAAATCCAACTTAAACTGGTAAGCCTGTTGTTAGCCTGTTGACCAGTGGCAATGCTTCAAAAATAGCTTGAATGATCTTAGACCAGCTAATGACCAACTAATGACGAGCCCTGCCATCTAGAAACCAGCTATCATGTTCCAAAACACAGCTAATAGCAGGAATCTTCAAGAGAAGCATGCACTAGACGAATAACAAGTGAGCATTGAAAAGAAAAATGCAAATTTATATTTACATTTAAGCACCACAATCAAAAGATACAGGATTACTGTGATACATGAAAAAAGTTCAACATCAAGCTTTCCTGTAAACATCCGTCTTTCAGCCTCCAAGCTCATGAGTACAACACACGCTCATGGCAATTTGTCAAAACTATTTTACATTTTGACGAATTGTTAGCCACAGTTCATGCCAGTACAATCTCATTTATACTGCTAATGCCCCTATGACACACAGATTTAGGGGTAAACCTTTGATCCATATATTTTTCTAAAAATCATACATTTCGGCCTTGTAAAACAGAGCTCAGGTTGTGCACATGTCAGTAAGAACTCACTTTTCCCTCCCAAACCTTTATGAGGGAAACCTAATTCATGTATGACTCCTATGAATAGAAACTGCACTGAGATTCCAGTTTGGTTATTTAGTATTAAGCGTGGTATCACACTACAGCATGTGATAGTCTACACTCAAGCAACTGAGAGACTGTAAATAGTGACGTTTGAGGATGTCACATGACAGTCACTGCTTATAAACCAAATATGCCCATGACTGCTTACTTCAGTAAGGATCATAGAGCAGAAATCTAGTTCAGTTTAGTTTCAATAAAAAACATATACACTAAAATCCAAAGCATACAAGTCTGAAGAGACTTGTTTCATATTTATAAACAGACCATCCATAATCTTCTGACAATTCACCTGAACTAGTACAGTATATATCTATAAAACACTTGTCCACTTTTCTCTTTGCCCTAAAGGAACTGAAACAAACAACACTTCCACCCACCTGCAAAGTAACCGGACCATTTGAATGTGAATTGCAGGTCTCTGATGCCAAGAGCCAATAGTCCGTGCCAAAAGACAAGAGAATGAACAGAGTTGCCAAGGCACCAAAGAGCCCAGCAAAAAATAGTGCCACATGTAACTTCATGATGACAATCTTAAGAGTGCAACTTTCTCAGCTGTTTACTTCTTGTTAAACAGTGTCTCCTCCTTCCCACATGAAGTAGGCACTGAAATTACGTAACTCCTTTCTCACAGTCTGTGTGAAATATAGTCTCTTCGTCCAGTTATGCTCAGCAAGGTGTATAGTGTGTGAACACAAGTGGCTGTTCTACTCTTCTGAGTTCTGGTGTCTATGTGTGTGTGTGTCAGTGTCCTCGTCCCTTAGCCAGCGCAGGACCTGGCATTGGGTGGGGAGTGGGCTTCATGACAGCACACTAGCGAAGAGCAGCCCATTGGGCTATTTTGGTCAGTTGAGTGAAGGTGCCTGCTGCCTGTCAGAGGAGTGGTTTAAGAATGAGATTTCAGGAGGGAGACGAGTGGACCAAAATATCCCCCCACAGGACAATCGGCTGAGAGAGGAATGAAAATGAAGACACTAGAGCCCAGCATTCCCAGTATCTGTCACAAATCCCACCACCAACTGAGAAGTGAACACTGAAGATGAACCAAGGTTAATACATTTACATCCATTTAGACATAACATATGGATATACATTTATATGCACAACTCAAAAATTTGGAGTTAGTAAGGTATTAATAGTTTTATATTAATTCAGCCAGGACTGCCATTCAATGTGTTCCCCTTGGGACCCACAACCCTCATATTTTTTTTAATTTATTGATTTCATCCATCATCTCAAGCCATTGAGTAATGGTTTTGTTATGATAGACCCATATTTTGGCCAAGATCCACTATTGAAAATCGATGGCATCTGATGGTGCAACAAAAATTAAAATTAGTGAGAAAATCGCCTTTAACTTTTTCCCAAATGAAGTTCTTCTTAGCAAGCCCAAATTACTAATCAAAACTAGTTTGTGATATATTTACCGAGGAAATTTTCTTAAATATCTTTCATGGAACAGGGTCTTTACGTAATATCCTAATGTTTTTATGGCATAAAAGAGAAAATTTTAATAATAAAAATTAATTTTTGATCTTTTTGACCCATACAATGTATTGTTGGCTATTGCAGCCTTAAGACTGGTTTTTGTGTCCAGGTCACATTTGTTCTTTTCCAAAGTAAAAGACATTTATGGGTTTCAAAAGATTTATATTTCTATAAATGTTCTCCTTTGGAAAGAATCGAAAAAGTATCAGTTATTCCCACAAAAAAATATTAAGAGCCCTGTTTGCAACATGATAATACGTTAATAATGATTGGTTTTCTTAAGCAGAAGTCAACATTATTTGAAAGATCAGCGTTTCTGCCTGAAAAAATCATGAATAAATTCCAGGAATAATACATTTTTATATACTAAACAGTAAACAATTTTATTGCAATAAATTGTTCACACCATATTACTGTTTTAAACTGTTATTTTGATTAAATAAATGCGCCTCAGAAAGCTTTAGAGCCTTCTTTTAAAACATACCCCAATACCTACCATAATACCAACCAACATCCTCACTGACCCCAAACTCTTGTAAACAGTATGCAAACTGCTTCCACTAAACTGTTTCATATGATCCCACTTGACTCTACTTGGATTGAACTGTCCAATACCTGGCAAACAGAAAATCCCCACTCATTATATGCAAGTGGTGGCCATTTTGGCACAGAGCAATAAACCGTGGACAATTATCTCTGTGCTGTGAATGAAGCAGAGCCCTGAAGTGGCAATAAGGCGTATGAACTGGCTTTTTCCTGAGAGGCCACCCCTTGCATTGACTGGGTTTTGAAAGTGTTGCGGGATTATTTTAGGATTAGAGATCCCGAAAAATTACACAAGCTCAACATTCAAAAATCATTACAACAGATTTCCATTGATTCTGCAAGTGCTGGAAGGTCGTCTGTGGGTAGTAATGACTGTCCTGTGGGGTTTCTGCACAGCAAGAGCAGAGGTGTTTTTTTAGGTTCGCCCTTTGTGCTGCGAAATTTATCTCTGCACTTTATCCTTTTATTTTGAGAAACAACAGTCCCCCTTTGTCATCTGCAAGAAAGACAAATTTTTAATGCTAACTTTACTGTTGAATTTTTAGATTTATTTCTTAAATTAAGCTGTATAATCATGTTCCCTGGTCTCAAAACAAGCATTCCTTTTAAACACTCGATGTGATGAATGGGTCCCAGGTGAGTGTTTTAGTACACTATCTTGAACATCACTGTGTCAGCGCACTGGGGATTGAATCGCGTTCTTGGCTTCCCCCGTTTCCATATTGTCCAAAAGAGATGTAAAAAATTCCTAAAGAGAAGTTTAGCCCTAAAATGACCATGACATAAGCTCACCTGACAATATAACATGTGGATTCACACACACACACACACACACACACACACACAGACACAGACACAGACAAAAAAGGTGAGGTCGTAGATCAAGCCAGTTTAAGGTTATGTGAGAAATTTAAGTAGGAGGTCATGCAAGTTCTCAAAGGCATGGCATCCACCCTCTCACCCACTCAAGTGACCCTACAAATGGGTACAGTCTGACAAATAAGAAAGATTGCCAGTAGATGGGGCTGACGTATGCAAAGTAAATGATTCCCTATAAAGCTGTATGGTACAAAATACAATAAACTAGAAATACAATATAAAATGTGATTAAACTATAGCCTAGAATAGTATAATATTATATATCACATTGGACAGACACAATATTCACCATCCTCAAAAGGGAAGAAAGAGAGATTAGGTTTTTATATTTAAACAAAGTTCATGTGTAAAATAAATAAATAAAAAAGCAAAACAGTAAAACCATTGAATAAATTGCTTAATTACTTCATTGATTTCTTACTTGAGGCACTGGAAATTCAATTAATACATAATCACTACAGCAGGGGAACACAAAATTGAAAACCAAATAAATGATTAAATGAAAATAAATGTTGCATTATATCCTATTATATAGGCTACATACTGTATTATATATTATATAGCTATATTATGTTAAAATATATTAATTTGTTTAGTTTATTTTGTTAAATCAATTTCAATTATTTTTTGTTTATATTTCAATTCAAACATAAAACAAAAATGTTCAAAAAATATATATAAATAAGACATTCCTGTAGACATGCTTCTTGTGCTATGGAATGGTGGGCTAAATAAAGTCATTACAGGCCTATCTATAGTCTTTGTTCCTGGCCACCTTAGGCCTGCAGACCCTGGTTTAAGCATTTCTGCACTACAGCAACATTTCTTTTTCTAGCAAACCATATCATTGTGTATGCCGATGTAATCCTGTTTTCTCCTACAAACCATTCAATAGCAGCAGTTGCAAAATAAAAGGAAACAAAAGAAAGAAAACAATACATGAGGTATGCCTGCATAAGATCAACAGATGTGAGTTGCATTTTATATTGTTTTGAAGTACTGGTGTTATCATATGCCCACCCAGTTATATAATTGAATTTAATTTAACATATTTATGCAGATGTAATGTTTTGGAGTGAAACCAAAGAACCATCTAAGAACACGAAACAAACACCACACAACTCACCCACTGCTACTCACTGATGTTTGCACCTAAATGACTAGTTTCTAGAGGAACTTGCTACAGGAGACAAAACTAACGTTACCAGTTATTCCCAAGAAAAGGTGTTTTGTTTAAAAGATGTTCACATCATTTCAGAAAGGGGGAAATTTTAACACATTAAATATTTCATCATAAATGCTTAATTTGAGAAAACCACCAGGTAATGCCAGCTACATGTCACTCGCAGATCAAACAGAGCGCGTATGTCTGCTACTAGACGCTTTCACTGGACTGTACCATAAACAGGAGATCCTCTACATTATGTAAACCCCCACTCATCATTTTACCACGTGGAAAGCCTCCCATTCGTGCGCACGAAATTAATTGCATCTTTTTTTGAAGTAACTAAACACAAGCAGCCAGGGATATTCGTGATTTCCAGGAGAATCTTACTCTCACAACACACGGCGCGCCGCTTTTAAAGGGACAGATGGTCTAAACCGCGTGATGTTTCCTGAAGAACAACATAGCAACGCTGTCCATCGCTTCCGCATTGACTGTCACTGCAGTAGTCTCTGTCAATGCGGGAGCATGAATAACTCTAAATGTGCCATTGCCCACACACGACTGAGACCAAGGCGGATCATACGATGTATATACATGGTGGGATTCATGGTGAGTATGCTATTTTGTATTTAGAAAGGGTCTTTTGTATGGCATTGATCGCAATGACACATCAATTCAAGCTGCTGTCAGTACGTTTACATACATCTGTTCTGCACGTTTGATTCTTATATTCCCAATGGCACATGAAATCGATTTGTAATTTGTAACACTTAGATAAGAAGAATTTGCTAAAACTGTTTTAGGACAGGAGTCTAGTTTTCAAGGGCTCATTGATAATGATATTTTATCTATCACGTGTCATCTTAGGCCAGATGTTCTTCATTTAGTGGTCTTTATGTTCATAAAATGATCACATTTGCTTTTTTAGCTTCCCGTATTTAAATCAGGATGTAGTTGATGCCTTGGCAATTTATATTTTTGCATCAGTAGAAATCTATTGTCCTGTCTGTGGATTTTGCCAACAGCCATGAGAAAGAACACACTTGTCTCTCCTCTTCTTTCCCTCTCTGGCACATTGAATTCTTCCTGGCTTTAATTCACTGGTAGTTTTTGTTAGATTAAAAGTTTTAGTTTGATAGAAAGTGCCTGTGACACTGGATTGAGGTATGGTCATGGTGTGACTTCAATCGAGTCCTTGCCCTGGCAGGACTGCATATAAAAATCCAGACAAACAAGCTCAGTGGTGCATGGCTTTTGTTTAAGTTGCCCTCAGACAATTTATGCCAACTGACATAACTGTAATGACAGCTGACATCTTCATTCATTCATTCATTCATAGTTTTTTTAGCATGTTGTTGAACTACTTCCACAAAGCACTGTAATGTTACTAGTTTAAAAAAAAAAAGTGTGTTTTCAGCTGTCAAGGAATCTGCTATATCTTACCTGATTAGGATGTTTTCTCTTTGGAAAACTTCACATCTTAATTGTAACTATGAGTTTTAATTGATTTAATTAATTGATTATTTATTTGAATCAAGTGGCGAATTGCATTTTAGAATAATATTAAAATTATATTTAATGTCATACAGGTAAATTTAATGTCATATAAGCGTTAAAAATGCTCATATAGGTCTGTTCTGCAGTTCAGGATTCATGTAATCAGTAAATTTAATTCTATATTCTTACCATCTCATAGTAAATCCACTGTAATTGGACTCTAATCATAGCCTTATACAGTATGTTATAAAGGGAAAAGCTAGAAATCTTTTTATTGAGCTGTGTTTGCTTTGCTGATGTGTAAATCCATTTTATGTGATTTTATGTGATTGTGTGTGTGTGTGTGTTTTCAGGACCTCTTTGGGGTCAGTATGATTATCCCTTTGCTGAGTCATCATGTGAAATCACTAGGAGCAAGTCCTACAGTGGCTGGGATTGTAGGTAAGTCAGTCTCTGTTGTTGTTCAATTCCATGGTGGCTCTGAGATCGAGTATTAATAACATATTTCACTATTAACAACATCGTTTAGAAAATGTTTGGCTCTTTATTAAAACTATCGCCTATTATAAACTATTATGAAAAGTATCTTCTTTTGGTGTGATCCAGAGAAAAAGCTCATATTTATGGATCTATATTATAAAGACTATATTTATTAATGGGTGAAGAACCACCACCATGCCATCTCTGTTAGACTCCTATGAATATTAGACACATTTTACTGGTGTTGGATTACAAATTTAAGAATCTGTTTAAAATATGCTGATCCTATGTTCTGACATAGCATCACATGAAAAACTAAGGTGAAGTACATTGTATTTAGCATTTAAGGTAAACGACATCAGACAAATGATTCTCTTAAGCAAAGTTTGTAGCAAGAGGTTCCTGTCTGTTCCTGTTCTCTTATTGTTAGTCAAATGAACCAGATTACTGAGACTATCACCTTTTGTTTGTAATGGCTCTTGTTGCCTCTGCCCCAGTCTTTGAGTAGTTATGCTGATTGAATTAGGACTTGTGAAATGGGGCAGGTTGCTATACCTGAATACTTCATTTGCATGTTTAAGGTCGTCACCCAGGTGCTGTGTCTCCATTTCTAAGCACTGCCCCTTAAATGTATATAAACTACAATGTATCACTGCCTTAGTTAGACTTGGATGACTGCAGCGACGCACAGCGAGTCCTCAATAAAGAGTAACTTCTGTATGAAAGATATCCCAACATCTCCTGGTCTCTGCTTCGATGAGGAAAAGTTTCCTACACTGGAAAGCACTGTTTTTAATGCAAATGGACAACATTTTTACTCAGAAATATGTTTCACTGATGTATTTTAAAATGTATGACCTCAGTGTTCAATAAATAGTCTGATTAATAATCAGAGTTAAGAATTCTTCTGGCAAGTAAAGTCAATTTGATCACATTATAAGTGTGCATTTAACAACATTTTACAATGGTTTCAAATGCACCTAGAATCAGTGTTTAGAGTCTGAAGCATCCATTTGATAAAATTCATTAAATCAGATTGCCACATCAATATTTGGTATGTTTCAGGTCTTGCTGGATGGAGAATGCTCATTCTCTCACAAGAATGTTGCAGCTGTAGATCCGAATAGTGCTTTTTGAGGGTGCACAAAATGTATTCAATGCAAAATAATTTTAATGGAACAATTGGCATTTGTTTTTCTAAATTTAAACGTCCAATTTTGTTTAATTCTGCATATCCTATTCTCAAAAGGACCAACGCCAATGTACTTCTCCTAATTTTTTTAGTCAACAGATGACTTCATTGCTGGCGGATTGTAATTTTTAGACAAGCAGGTCTTTGAAATCACCAGAACATTGCCTGCACCTCGCCTCTGATTAAAAGGGCTGCTTACATATGGCCCATAATGTTAATTGAAATCACCAGCTCTATTGATATTTTCACTGATTTCATGAGGCAGGCAGCTTTGATTGTGATCACAAGGTCTTGTTACCTCAACCGTTTGATTGTGAAACTAAAATTCTTTAGTTTAGTGATTAATTTATTTAGTGATTTTAATTAAAAAGGTTGTTTTCCATTGTTGCAGGATCTACATATGGAGTATTACAACTCTTCTCTAGCACTGTGGTGGTAAGTAGTGATTTTTTTTTTTAGTGAGCAGCATTTGCCGCTGTAATATGATTATAAATTTGCTGCTCTTAATTTAATAATCCATGTTTACCTCATCTGATCTGTCTCCATGGAGAATAAAGCACGTATCACAGTAATTGTTTATTACAATTACCATTACAGGAGCCTCAAACTCCAGATTGCTCTCATATCTACAGTGTGTTACTGTAAAATTAGTCTTCATGTTTCCACTGACGAACACACTGGCACACACGTATTTAAACTGGTTAAAGACTGAAGGGTCACGGGGCTAGTTAGGAAGTGAAGGAGATGTTTGTCTTCTCTTGTATGTTAAGTTTGGAGACAGCAGACAGGAACAGTGAACCTCTATGACATGCCTGCAGGCCAGAAACTGAGAGAACATAGTAAATCCAATTTAAGTTTATATTGCATTACACCAGTGTGCAGTGTCTGCAGATCTGTGTGTGTGAGTGTGTGTGTGGTGTGTGTGTGTGTGTGTGTGTGTGTGTGTGTGTGTGTGTGTGTGTGTGTGTGTGTGTGTGTGTGTGTGAGACGTGTGTGTGTAGATATTGTGAGTGTGTGAGTGTGTGTGTGAGTATTATAGTGTGTGTGTGTGTGTGTGTGGTGTGTTGTGTGTGTGTGTGTGTGTGTGTGTGGTGTGTTGTGAGATATGTGTGAGGGTGAGTGTGTGTGAGAGAGAGAGTGTTGTGTGTGTGTGTGTGTGTGTGTGTGTGTGTGTGTGTGTGTGTGTGTGTGTGTGTGTGAGTGTGTGTGTGAGTGTAAGTGTGTGAGTGTGTGTGTGTGTGTCAATCTTCAGTCTAATGAGTGCTGGTATGGAGATGCCTGCAGTGCTTGCCTCAGGGCCTGCGCTGTTTCATTTGCCAGGTCTGATCTGTCTGCCTTAAGGCTATAAACTAGCTTTCTTTGCCGAGACATTCTTTACTTTAATAAACAACTAAGATTCTTGTTTAAAGGTCCTGCTATAAATATCACACAGAACATTTTCTACTACCTGACAGATATCACTAAAATTGGTTTCCTGTCACATCTGTGTCTGTGAAAGCACTTGATTCTGTATACAACAAAAATAATGGGTTGACCATGGGTTGATACATGTCAGTCATTTTAAAGCTTTTGGTTTGCTGACATGGAAGGCAGGGTTTTGTAGTGAGCTGTTTTGCTAACATTAAGCAAGGTTAGCTCTTTAGCAAAACAGCTAGCATTGCTTACAGCATCTTTACATGGTTATGTTGTACAAAACTCTCACAAGATTGTGTATTTGCTGCTATTCCCCTTGTGATAAATAAGTACACTTTAGCCTACTTTGATACAAGGTATTTATTATATAAAATAATTAAAAAATATATTCAATGCAAACTTGTAATGTGTAATGGTTTGCACTTTTAAATGTTTATATTTATATTAAATGCAATTAGCTGAAATTCAGAGTGTAGTTTGACACACTTATGTAGGAATTAAGTGCATATTATATGTAATTTCATACCACAATACTTCTATTGACTCTGAAATATTCCTTTTCTTTTGAAACTTGTATTGTATATTTTTTAGAAATATACTTGTAATTACACATTTGGAATAATGAAGTTGCAAATTAGTATGTTAAAAATATTTTAACTTCAAATGTAATATCAAATAACACACTACAGTAAAAATTTTAATTAAGTACTTTACATGTGCTTCAGTATGTTAGTCAACACATTAAAGGGTCAATGATGCGATTTCAAGTTTTCCTTTCTCGTGGCGTGTTACACGGTTTGTGAATAGATAAGATCACTAAAGTTGCAAAGAATAACGTCTCAAATTCAAAGATATTCTTTATAAAAGTTAAGACTGGTCCACGCCCTCCTAAAACGGCTCGTTTAAACACGCCCCCACATGTCTATGTCACGATGTAGGAAGATTTGCATAACACCGCCCAAAAGTTCACGCAAAGAAAGAAGGCGTAACTTTATTGCTGCTGCCACCGCCACCGCTATGTTGTGAAGATGCTGTGTGTTTCGTCGTGAAAGCGAAAATATTTAGTTTGGCCTTCCAAAAGAGGAAACGGCTAGAAATCAGTGGTTAAGTTGTATTTACAACACTGTTCCAGAACACTTCAAACCAAAAATTCAGATGTGTGCAGCACATTTTATGGAGGACTGTTTCCTGATCCTGAGAGAGTCCAGACTATAATGCCGGCTGTTCTGACTCACAGTCTGTAAGTACGTTTTTTATATTTAAAGAATTGGCCACTGATGATTCAAATGCGAGTTTTGAGCAGTGTAGAGTAGCGCTTGTTTGTCATTTCTCCGATCACAAATGCAGACATGGCTTTATGATTACGTGGCGTGATACGCAACGCATAAAAAGACAGTATAAGTCATTATTATCAGTAATTATGTCCCCACTGGATGCACAATTACCTAGTTTGTAATGGTTTTTATTGGTTTTGTCTCGTCGCGCCGGGATACGGCATAACAGTATGGTAAGGGGCGTAAGATTTCCGTCACACGCTTGAGGTATTCGGCCAATCACAATGCACTGAATAGCTGGCCAATCACAGCACACCTCGCTTTTCAGACCGATGAGCTTTGTAAAAATCGACACGTTTCAGAAAGGCGGGGCATAGAGGAGAAACAATAATGTACAGTATGTGGAAAAGAATGTGTTTTTTTAACCTTAAACCGCATAAACACATTTCATTACACCAAATAATGTTATTTTTAGCAACATCATATGACCCCTTTAAAATAAATGTACCTCTTTAAAAGACAAGAAAATTACATTTAAAAATGTAATTTAAACTAAAACTTTTAATCGCCTATTGCTTTTTTTTTTAAGCAAAACATTATTATTTTTGGAATAAGCAACCTTAGTATTGATAATGATGGCCTCTTTTATATATTTAATTGTCTCTTATGTGTTGTATTCTCTGATTGGCAGGGAAGTTGGAGTGATGTGGTAGGGAGACGCTATTCACTACTAACATGCCTTTTGCTCAGTGGCTTTGGATATGGCCTGCTGGGTCTGTCCACGAGTATTGCGCTCTTTGTGCTGGCCAGGATACCAGTGGGTAAGTAGTGGTGTACTTTGGTTCATATTGCAAATAAGTGCAGCATTACTGAAAATTTTCCCTTCCTCTATTAAAGGGCTCTTTAAACACTCCCTGTCTATATGCCGAGCGCTCCTGTCAGATCTTGTGTCGGAGAAAGAGCGGCCTCTAGTGATGGGCCACTTTAATGCAGCCTCAAGCGTGGGATTCATCCTGGGACCAGTGGTGGGTGGATATCTCACTGAACATGAGGGTGGTTTTTACTTATCCTCATTCGTCTGTGCAGCCATTTTCCTTCTAAATGCAGGTGAGCAAGATTGACAATAGTCACGTGCATAAAGAAAGTAACTTATTCCTTACAAGTACAAACAAGTATAGATAGATTGCAGTTATCTTGTAATGCATTAAAGGGATAGTTCATTGTTTACTTACCCTTAAGTCATTCCAAAATCACATGCCTTTCTTTCCCTGGACACAAAAGAAAAGATGTTGAAGACTGTTTGCCATGCAGTTGTAATGAATGTGTGCAAAAGTTTTCAAACTTCAAAAAGGACACTGTTTCATATGTACAGCATTTTAACCATTTAACTATATACACTCCAAGTTTAAAGCCAAATCATGAAAGAAGCCATGTCTGAAGTCCAAATAATTTTTCATGAATCAGACCGTTTTAATGAATTAGTTGATCTGGTTAGAAGATTTGGAAAGTGTTTGGCTGCTTTTGTATACTTTTTTTAACTTGAAAACTTCAGTCACTCTTCATTGTACAGTAATTGCATGGAAAAGAGAGCAGCATCAGCATTTTGCTAAACTTCGCATTTTTGTTCCACTGAAGAAAGAAAGACAGACACATGAGTTTGGATTTACATGAGGATGAGTAAATGGTGACAGAATTTTTATTTCTGGGTGAACTATTCCTTGTGAAAAATATCATTTTAACATACTTAAAAAGTATTTTTTTACAGAAATAATATAGTTTAAAACGGTATACTTGAGACTGGATGTAATGTTTTCAGACACGTAATTGCAAGTTAATTTAAATTAAATTATATTATAGTTTGAAATTTTTGACCTATATATTGCAACTTGTAGGTCATGTATTTAATTATATTTGTAAATGACACATTTATAATGATGAAGTTACATATTTAGTACATTTAATATATTAACTTTAAATGTAATGTCAAATAACACAATACAGTGTAGTCAGCACATCAAAATAAGTACTTCTTTAAAGCATGACAAAAGATGAGTAAAACAGTGATTTAATATGTGAAATAATGTAGTCATATAAGACATTTATAAGATTTCAGTCATGAAAGTGCACTTAAGTGGCCTTTTAGTTTCCTTAATATTATATATTCTGCGAGTACAGTTTTTTTTTAAATACACATTTAAGTACACTGCAAGTGCACATTCAGTACAGTTAAGTGCACTCCTTTTACACAAGTGATCCCTTGTCTGCTACTGTACAAAGCAACCATAGTCTACTTATCCAAATGTTGTCTTCTCAGGTTTGGTCTGGATGTTACCTTGGAGTGAGACGCTAAATCACCGTATTGATGCAAACGCTAACAGTAAAACCAAACCCAGCAAATCCTACGATGAGTTAAAGAACTCAGTCCAGCAAAACTGCTCAGACAAAAACTACGTTCGCCATACTAATGCATCAGCGGTCCGCAGTCAAACAAATGGAGGCTGGGGCTGGAGAGACATGTCTGTCGTCCAGCCTGCCTGGAGACAGCTGACCTCAGTGTGGATACGGATCCGCATGGTGGCTTCCTCCGATATGTGGGACGTGTTCCTGGTGCGTCTTCTAATGGCTGTATCCATAATGCTGTACTACAGTAACTTCTCCTTAGCCATGGAGGAGCGTTTTCAGCTCAAACCAAAGGTGACGGGCTATTTGATCAGCTACAGCAGTATGTTGGGGGCCCTTGCTGGCTGTTTGGTGGGACCCGTCACACACCTTTATGGCAACAACATGTCTGCTTTATTGTTACACTCTACTGCACTCACCTGCACGTTGATCTTCCTGTATGCCACGGCACCAAACGTCTGGCAGGTCCTGCTCACTTCCACGTTCTTTGCCATCTCTACCACTATCGGACGCACTTGCATCACTGACTTGGAGCTGCAGCGTGGGGGAGCCCAAGCTAGTGGGACGTTAATCGGAGCGGGACAGTCGGTCACAGCTGTGGGACGGGTCCTAGCACCACTGCTGTCTGGTCTGGCTCAAGAAGTCAGCCCCTGTGGACCTCCTAGTTTGGGGGTTGTGCTGGGACTGGTAGCTGTGGGTTTGCTATTCGTGAGGACTCCTAAGTGGGACAGCAAGACAAAGGTTAAAGACAAGAGTCCCAAACAATGAGGTGAAAACCACTCAAAGTGACAAAGACGAAAGATTGTGACGGCAGCTGTCTTTTTTCCTCTCAGGTGATGTGATGAATTTTTTGGAGAATGTGGGAGTTTGGATCCTTTTACCAGCTAATAAATGTCTCAACGTCAATGTGAGATGCCCATTGGTAAGCCTGATTCCTGTGCCGTCATGCTGAAAGAGAGCAAGTGCCTGTGCATATGCAGATTTGACAGAGTCTGAAGTTTATATCAGAACATTTAGCTGTTTAGTGGTTCAACACCAGTGGCAAAACTAGCACCAGAAGTGGGACATTCATTGTTGAAAGATTTTATTTGTTATATAAAAGTGTTTTATGTGTTGATTTTATGTTTCCTGGCCAAATTTCTGACTATAAGTCATATAGACCAGAAAGGTAAGGCTGATATGCTTCCAAGAAAACTGTTTTAACATTTTGGGCAGGAGAAATGTAACTTTGTGATTGAGTTTTACCTCACTGTGGCATTGATACTCATTTAACCACTATTTATCATTGGTGCACTTCATAATACTCACTTCCTTCGGTGTTTTAAAATTAAAAGTCATATAGTTGTTGCCCCAAAGGCTAGCAATAATGTTTTTAATAAAACTGTACAAAAAACTTGAGTATAGGACACATACACTACTGTTCAAAATTAGCTGTGGGGTCAGCAAAATTTTGTTATTAATTATTTTGAAATCATATATTTCTATTTAGCAAGGATGCATTAAATTGATCAGAAGTGACCGTAAAGACATTTAAAAAGTTACAAAAGATTTGTTTTAAATAAATGCTATTTTTTCCACAAAAATATTAAGCAGCACAACAACATTGATAATGATAAATGTTTATTGAACAGCAAATTTTAATTATTCCTGGAGGATCATGTGACACTGAAGACTGGAGTACACAGGAATTACAGGAATAATCACATTTTAAAATATATTCAAATAAAAAACAATTATTTTAAAGGGGTCATCCGATGCTACATGCACTTTTACAAGTTGTTTGAACTGAAATGTGTGTTGGCAATGTGTGTATAATGATAATTATATAATATAATGATAAAAACCCACCCAGTGTTTTTTTTATATCTACTAAAATCATTTCCCCTTTCTCAAATCGAGCCGATCTCACGTCACACAGACTCCCACGATTATTTGATTGACAGAAGCGTTTCAGCAGACTGGACTGGTGTCTGACCTTAGACCAGGGTTCCTCAAATCTTGCCCTGGAGGGCCAATGCGCTGATCAAACTCACCTACCTGTGATTTTCTAATGATCCTGAAGTCATTGATTAGCATGCTCAGGTGTGTTGATTAGGGTTAGAGCTAAACTCTGCAGGAAAGTGGATCTCGTGGGCCAGATTTGAGGATCCCTGCTTTAGACCCGCCCTGAGTGAGCTGTCATCATCAGTCCGCCATTGTTTCACCAGCGGAGCAGATGTAGACAAGAATGACTCCTAAGCGCTAGAGGTGTTTTGTTGTTGGATGTAATAATGAACATAGCAGTCGTCATTTACTCCCGACATCTGAGCCGCTGAACTCGCAGGGGCGATACTTTTGTTCTGAAGGGAAGGGTTTTTTACACTACCATTGAGAAATTTTAACCAAACTATGTTAAAGACTTTTCATCAAGACCCTAAAGAATCATATCAACTTGTGGAAAATGGGCATCGGATAACCCCTTTAAATTGTAATAATATTTTATTCAATAATACTGTTTTTAAAGGGGTCCTATTATGCTCTTTTACAAAGTCTTGATTTTGTTTTGGGGGTGTACTAGAACAGGCTCTCATACTAGGTTGTTCGAAAAACACATTATGTTTCACATATTTTACATCATTACAACACCTCTCTCCCCAGTCTGGCATGAACGGCTCGAATAGTTCCTGTATCAAATGAAGGCCCGCCTTCTGAAATACGAAGTGTGTTGTGATTGGTTAGCTGGGCCAGTGTGTGCTGTGATTGGTTAGCTGGGCCAGTGTGTGTTGTGATTGGCAGCACTCGGCGCCTGGTCGGGAAATGTCATGCCCCATACCATAGCCGCCTGCGAGCTTCAGTGTAAATATTGCGTCTAAATCAAATCAATTTGAGCGCGATTTAAACCCGGATGATTGTTACCACTCAAAGTTAATCTGCCTTGGGAAAGCTAGATAACAGTGATAACACTCGTTGCCTTCTCTAATACAGCTCAACCAGGTCTCGTCCCATTCGTCGATATTTGTGATATCACAAATCCCGGAAAATATGCGTTGTAGTCCAAACGAGTCGTTCGTTGTAGTTTTTGAAAAAGTGATTTCTGTTAAATAAAATATCTCCTTTTGAATTGGACTTTGAGCTTTGTAGCTTTGCAGATCTTTTATATGCTCTAACAGCAACATTACAAACTAACTAACATTGAAAAAGTGAAAAAGCATAATAGCCCACCCTGAATGTATTTATGTGCAAGAATGCAGCCTTGGTGTGTATAAGAGAACTATTAAAAAAAAAAACAACATTACAAACTCTTACTGACACCAAACATTTGTTGTGTATGTGTGGGAAATGTTATCTTATTTTTATTTTGTTTTGATTTTTATCATCATCTGAATTTATCTATGTATTTACAATTATTAAATGTAGGCTTTTTGTTATTGTCAGGAATACCAAGTTCATGCCTAAGTATTACACAAATACTTTATTTTAATAAAAGAAGCCTGAGCCTACACACAATCCTGCTATTTTAGTTTATTTTATAGTTCATTTATAAAGTATGTGCTGCATGCCAGGGTAAAATGATCTCACACATTAGAGGACTGTTTATGCTGATACTATATTATACTTTAATATTTGTACCCATGTATATTTTACAGCGAGATTAATACATACAAAAGTAATGTTATGTCCTATATATTAATTTAATTTACTAAAATCCAGTTAAATCTGAAAAATAGCAATATATCCCAAAGTTTCCAAAGCTAAAGTTCAATTTCTTGAATTAAAAATAAAAAATAAAAACTTGAAAATGACAATGCACCCAATTCATCAGTTTTACCAATATCAGCAAAATGCATGTGAAGCAGACCAATATATACTAATTAGGGCCCAAGCCAGAAAGGCGCAGGGCCCTATTGACCATAGGATATTTTTTTTTTTTTTTTTTTTTTTTTTTTTTTAACCTTCCGGGGGTTTTTGGGGGCCTTAACATATTCAAAAACTCTTGAAAATTTGCACACGCGTTGGAACCTGCGGCCATTAGGACGCCGCAGAGGCTGGGACCTGGGCGTGGTAGAGGGGCTCTACGGCGCCCCCTGGAACACAGCCGGGAGAAGGAGGGGAAGGGGGAGGAAAACTTGATGTACTTGCACGTATTCATATGAAACTCAGTACACATATAGAACTCATTTAGCCGAACAACTTTTGCACTGCATGTCATAGGCCCCGCCCAACAGGAAGTTGGCTATTCAGGACTGTGTAAAAAGCGCATGCTCTGGAATTTGATATACTCCTATGAGGATTTCCAACCGATTGCCACCAAACTCAGTGAACATGATCTCAAGACATGGGGGACGCTAAATTGCGAAGGGATTTTTGATATCTCGAACGGTTTGCTCGTGGCGAGGCGATGAAGTTATGGCGAGAAATGAGAAACAGGAAGTGTCTTATAACATACACATACATTGTCTGATTTTGATCAAACTTCAGGGTTTTTTTTCGGTGTATGATGCCGATCGCATACATGTGACTATTAGGAGTCAAAGTCATAGCGCCACCAACTGACGGAAGGAAGTGTGTCATTTTCAAAATGCTTTTAATTCATCATCTTCTTTTTACCCGATTTGCTTCAAACTTCTTCAGAATAATGTCAAAACACGGCCGATGTAAAACTGGTGAGGGGATATTGTTATCTGAAATATTGTTGCCTTGGCAACGTGTCAAACTTGAATATTCTTTTCCGGTGACTTTCGTGCAGATAACATGCTTAGAATTTCTTGAAACGCAACACACATGTCAGTAATAATTATAGATAGACACTGCGAAAAGCTCATAAAAGGGCGTGGAAGAGGCACTCTATAGCGCCACCTTTTGACAAAACTTGGGTGGTTAGTTTTAGCTACAGTCACCAAAGTTGGTACATATATTGTTCTCATCAAGCCGGACAACTTTCTAATTTACAGTCATTAGCTACGACCAACAGGAAGTCAGCTATATTGATTTGAATATGGATTTTTGGGAAAATATAGCTGTGAATTAATGAATACTCCTCAGAGGAAAATTACGCTATACACACCAAACTTTTTCTACATGATGCCAAAACATTGAGGAACTTATATTGCGGATGGATTTTGGATTGCATGAACGGTTTTGCCGTGGTGATTTGTTAAAATAACAGGAAAAAATGACAGAGTAATTGTGATGTATTATTAAAATGCAGCTTCCAAACAGTTCAAAACTTTTTACATACATAGAACAAGTCATTCTGAGGAAATAGTCACAGTTTCAAGACTTTACAACACTCTATGGATAAAAGAAAATTAAAAAACTATAAGACATCTGCTCTCACTCTGCCACTGCCTGTGTGAGGAAGGGAGGAGGTGGGGGCTGGGTGTGTGTGTGTGTGTGTGTGTGTTGAGAGTGGGAGTGAGAGAAGGGGAGGGTGAGAGAGAGAGAGAGAGAGAGAGAGAAACTTGAACTGTTAACAAGCACAACTGTTGATTTTAATAATGCATTAGTAAATGTTGAAATTAACATTAACTAAGATTAATAAATGCTGAAGAACTATTGTTCATTCTTTGTTCGTTAACTAAAGTAGTTAGTTAACTAACGTTAACTAATGAGCCTTATTGTAAAGGGTACCAATAATAATATAAATTCTGTCCAGTTTTATTGTGTTACTTTCAGTAAAGTGTGGTTATTTTATTGGCTTGTGTTTTTTTTAATTCAGTATCATTAAAATTGAGTTAAATTTAAAAAGTCTTACAAAATAACTTTATATTATTTAATAAAATAATAAATAATAATTACAAAGCATTTTCAATTTCGGTTTTCAGCCAAGTTCCAGAATTTTCGGTCTCTGCCCAGAATTTTCATTTTGGTGCATCGCTAATATATATATATATCCACATGCAAAACCTAACAAAACACTTATATTTTATTCATTTTGTTATCATAATGAATTACATGTTCTTATCTTCATCATCAGAATATAAGGAAAATTTGGTTCAGAGTTGGCATTATCTGAAGTCCTTGCAGGGGTAAGTGTTATATCTTCAAATGTATTTGGGTCATCAGAAATCTTCATAAGAGGCTGGATCCAAACTGGAGCTCGAGTAATCTCAAGTTAGCTCAGAATTGGTATCCTGAGGTAGAAATAGAAAAGCAAATGGAGAATAATTAGCGTAGCTGCTGTTCATAACATTTCAGGCAATCTTATGCATTTGATCAGATGTAACTAAATTGTAAGGTTATGAGATGCATTATATGAATGTTTGGCTTAGATAAAGCAGTCCTGCATAAAATACTGCAATTTATTTATTTTATTTTATCTTATGTAGTAATGAAAGGTGCATGATTTAAATATTTTTCATCATCCTAAAATGCCCTTAAAACACAAAATTTTAAAGAAAAATAATATTGAATTAAAATATAGTAGTCATTTAACAGAAAGAAACAAGACATGCTCAAAGTGTGGGGGACTATACATAACAGCTATATGTCATGTTGTTTTAGTAGCATTTAGTAGTGTGTAAAATTAGATATTGTAGCAGTATAGCTAATAATAACAAGCAAGTACACTGCAGGGACTTGAACCCTATCCAGGTGGGTAACCTGGAGTACCATTACCAGTGTATTTTTGCTTTTTGTTATTATTTAGATTATAGGGAAAGCAAAAACTTGTATTAGCAACAGCATGATCATTTATAAACTTACATTATTTTGTATTGCTATTTGATATAATTTTATATAATTTAGGAGACTCAAACAGTAACATGCATGTAATCCATTACAAACAAAAGATAAAACAATTGCCCCTTCTTTCATAAATACATAAATAAATTATTAAATAGACAAGCAAGCATTTATTGTGAACCAAACCAACCTCAGACATGGCTGGCAAGCTATAAATAAATTTGCATTAATATATATTAAATTACAGCCTTTTGATTTAAGAATCACAATAACCACATTGCCTTCTCACAATTATGCATTAACTTTATTAAAATGCATTTAAGCCTAATTATAAAAGTCAATTTCATACAATATATTCACCAATATTTACCTGTAATTGCTGTTTACCGAGTGTTAATTTATTTATATTTTACATATGTGTATTTATTTTTAACACATGCTGTTGCAATGCAAGAAAAACAAAACCTTTTTTATTGTTGTTTTTTGTCATGTGTTTTAAAAAGAAAATATGATATTTATTAAGAAGTTGTTTATTTTACATGATTACAAATCTGTGTTTTTTTTTGTGTATGTATAAATTATGGACATTCATATTACAATGAAAAGAACAATGTTTTTCTTTTTCAAATTGTGACCCTGGCTTATCAAGGATCCAGAAGATAAGAGAAGAGCTCTTTCAGCATGGTCCTTGTTTCTTTCACCAAATAACAAGAACTACATTTAACCAATAAAAAGGAGCACATAAGAATTAAATAGCAAGCAAGTAATGTTCTCGTGCAGTAATATGGACATGTATAATACAATGAACAAAACAGTGTGTTTTTTATATTTTATTTTTAAAAATTCTGATACTGGCTTAACAAGGATCCAGAAGATAAGAGATAATCTCTTTCAGCATGGTCCTTGTTTCTTTCACCAAGTAATCAGAACTACATTTAACCGATAAAGAGGAGCACATACAAATTAAATAGCAACCCAGTAATGTTCTCGAGCAGTAATATGAACATTTATGTGTTGTTTTTGTTATATTTTATTTTTGGACAACAGTGTGTTTTTATTATATTTTATTTTTTTAATTCTGATACTGGCTTAACAAGGATCCAGAAGATAAGAGATAAGCTCTTTCAGCATGGTCCTTGTTTCTTTCACCAAGTAATCAGAACTACATTTAACCGATAAAGAGGAGCACATAAGAATTA
The DNA here is from genome assembly GCA_018155175.1 of Sinocyclocheilus anophthalmus. Lineage (NCBI taxonomy): Eukaryota > Metazoa > Chordata > Actinopteri > Cypriniformes > Cyprinidae > Sinocyclocheilus > Sinocyclocheilus anophthalmus. The sequence continues at coordinate 56,454 of JADLZN010009472.1, read as the reverse complement.
AATAGCAACCCAGTAATGTTCTCGTGCAGTAATATGGACATTTATGTGTTGTTTTTGTTATATTTTATTTTTGGACAACAGTGTGTTTTTATTATATTTTATTCTTTTAATTCTGATACTGGCTTAACAAGGATCCAGAAGATAAGAGATAAGCTCTTTCAGCATGGTCCTTGTTTCTTTCACCAAGTAATCAGAACTACATTTAACTGATAAAGAGGAGCACATACGAATTAAATTCAACCAGTAATGTACTCATGCAGTAATATGGACCTTTATAATACAATAAACAAAACAAAACACTGTGATCAACAAGTAATTCGATTAAAAGAACAGGTCTAAATTGTCATTTAACCCGTAAGCCATTATCATTTAACAAAATTTCCAACTAATTTAAATGTCCATGTCTTCAAACGAACAAAAAACACCCTCGTGTGTGCTAAAGTAAACTGGCACAACATTTGTGTGCACTGAAAAGTTTTCAATGTTTTTTACATACACATGGTCAATTAAGGTTCCTTTCTCAGTTGTTGGTTCTTTAACATGTTGAATGTATCCCTTGTCTGCCATGAAAGAGCAGAGGGATTGGGACTTTAATGCATCATTATTAAAATCACCTACAAGCACAACTTTTTTGCAAATTGTTGATACCAAATGAATCAACTTGTCCAAGTTTTGTTTAAAAACAGACAATGGGTATGTTGGAGGCCTGTAAATAACACCAAGCAATATGTCCTTTTCAGTGAAGAGTGTTAACATGCATTCCAAATTAAGATTTGGAAATGTTATAGTAGTATTTGCTACACCACATGCTGTATATAACCCAACTCCACCATGTTGTTGTGCTTTCAAATCCTTGAAACGGGGACAATTGCTTGTGTATGCTGCACAACGTGAAAGACCCACAAATGTGTAGTTTTCTAAGTGCACATTTTCAGACCGATAGGATTCAGGCAGCCATGTTTCAGTTAAAGCAATACATGCAGGTTTGATCTGTTGAACACAATCATTCAAATCTTGTTTATGACAACGCAAACCCTGTACATTCAGCAAAAACAGTGAAAAAGAATTGTGTTGTGATGTCAAAAATAACTCATTATGTACCATAAAACATGGCATTTCTTGTACAGCCTCAAAAACCTTCTCATTACAATAGATACTTTTTTCATTAAAATCATTAATAGTCAAACCAGACAAACTTCTTACTCGACTCAGTGCAACATATGCCTGGCCAGCAGCAAAAACTTTTTTTAAACTAACGACAGCACAATCAACAGTTAAACCCTGCACTTTATGGACTGTGCATGCCCAAGCCAATTTCAAAGGAAACTGACGGCGAAAACCACCGTTCCTGCATGCATTTTCCTCTTCTATGTGTATAGGAGTTGAGTCAAACAATTTTGCTGGCTCAGCCAAACATTGTTTACGTCTTTTAAACCCCACATGACTATCATCAAAATGGACGTATACAGTTTCAGGTAACTTATTTTTATCGGCACGCACAATGTGAGTCACTGTGCCACAAACGCCATTAACTAAGCCATCATTTACATCAATATTTTTAATCAACATGACACGTGCATTTATGCTTAAAAGCAACTTTGATGGCAAGCACGTATTGTAAACCTTTACATGATGACCAGCAATTAACTCTACTTTGCCAGTCTTCTTACTATGGGCAAAATCTTCTGCCTCTATGGTTTCAACCTCTGAGCAGATATTAATTAACTGCTTTAGGTTGTGCTCATGTACTTCATCGTTTGTAGCAAAAATGTGTAAAGCATCATTATCATCCTCACCTGTGTCACATTTTGCTAACATATCCAAATCGTCTTTGCTCAGAGGAGATTTTTTACTTCGTTTCCTTAAACGGTTTAATAATTCAGCAAATTTGCTGTCTTTTTGCCTTACTACCTGTGTTAACTCCACGACAGTAAAACAATTAGTCCACAGTCCGAGTCCTGGTACTTCCGTGTATAATGGTTTACCCTTCACAGGTGGCAATTGGAAAAAATCCCCAACTGCTATAACTGAAACATTACCGAAAGGAGAAAAGTCTCCAGTTTGTTTAATTTGACGTAATCTTCCATGAATGTATGCCAACAGTTTATGATCTACCATTGAGATCTCATCTATAATTAAAATCTGAAGGCCATGGAATTTCGCCCGCAAAGAATTTAACTTATCTTCTCCCAAAGGTGTGTATGGCAACTTCACATCTATGCCGATCGAAAAGGTATGATGTATGGTTGAAGCCTGTAATTGGAAAGCTGCAATGCCAGTTGGAGCAGTTAATACAACACACACGTCATCTGGGTGTAAAGCAATTTGAGACAATAGTCTTGTTGCTTCATATTTTATTGCTTTAATTAAATGGCTTTTGCCAGTTCCTGCTCCTCCAGTAAGAAAAACATGAAAAGGTTTAGGGTTTTCACTTCTAATTTTACTTAAACACCATTGTCTAATTTTATAGAAAACAGAAATCTGAATTTTGTTTAAAGAGCGAATTAAACTCAGCCCATCTGAGCGACTCAGACAATTGTCCTTTTTCTCCATTTGAGACACCGCCCCATCATCAGTTGCTAAATCCGGTATAGAACTTTCATATTCTTCGCTTTGCTGGCAAGTCTCACGTCTACTCTGTTTACATTCCATACGGTCTAATTGCTGTTCAGGACAAAGTCCACACCATGCATCTTCTAATATGCCCTCATTATCAACAGCAGTTTGTGCAGTATCTAAGACATCTGCATTCTTTTCAAAAAGTGCTCTATTTGTGTCCACTATATTTTTAACCAAGTGAACAGATCCATCACTAAAACAAACATTACCTTCTTTATAAAATTGTTCATAATTACTATACTGGTCTGGTTTTAACTGATTATCTACACGATAAGGAAGAAACAATTGTAATACACTGAGATAAAATTTTTCAGGATTCTTTGTTACTGAAAATCGAGCAAACGCACAACAAGGCCCAGGGGGGCGGGCGCTTGGAGTTTTTTTTTTTTTTTTTTTTTTTTTTTCTTTTTTTACGAGTTCGTTTTACAATAAAACCAAAATGTTTCCAACCTAATTATTAGCGCAAGACTGACCTTGTTAGGACACGCGATATTCAGGCGCAATGTGGCAAACAAAGATCATCAAAAATGCTCTGATTTGGCCTGTTCTTATAGCGATCAACAAAACTTGTCATCCACATCTCTTCACTTTTCAGATTATGAGACTCCAACTTGTTTTGTATAACACTCAGAGGCAAACTCATCCGTACAGTATCTTCACCTGTAGGAATAAATTGAACATGTCTTGAACACTCTTTTAAATGCATGTTTGTTAACCTATAAACTGCTTCTTGTGCGCTAACCTCACGATTATGTAAGTACACACTGCCTAATTTCCTCAAAGCCTGTCTTGCATCTACATTACCCTGAGTTGCTGATTCTCGCTGCGCATTAGCTAACAATAAACCCATTTCCCGTTCTGACTTTGAAATATATGAAATTATATAAACAATGCAGGCATAAGCATCTGTTACGTACTGAATGTCCATATTAGCATTCCAGCACTTAAGGCTAAACTTGTTATATTGATTAACCCATACTTCGTGCAATTGTCGTTTCAAGACAATGTGTGTGCTATTATTAATGCATCTATACGCCATTTCAAATAATTCCTGATTTATTCCAACACTATTAAACAAACTTTCTAGAGAACTGAACTGCTCTTCTGAAACAGCTTTCTTAACTGCCGTCATTATGCTTTGAGCATATTCTACCAGTGTGTTATCATTTACATTTGTACTTTTACTTTCAGTTTGCAAATCACCTTTGTTGGACAGGTTTTCCTCATCTTCTACTTTTCTGCGACATATGAATGTTCGCATAGATGGTGGTTTAGGAAAATTAAAACGACAAACTGTGTTTTTCTTTTTACACGTTTTGGAATGACGTTTACTGTGACACTGCACGGATGTAACAACACTCTGCAGTTCATCATCTTCACTGGACACCTCGCACGTAACATATTTATCTATAAATTTGACAACTTCTTCATCAGAATTCTTATCTATTTGTGGAGCATTTTTTATCCAGAACAAACAATGGACATGGGGAGAACCACGTTGTTGAAATTCCACCCTATAAAAGTAGTCCACAATTTCCCCTATGGGCTGAACAGGAGACATAAGCACCTCTTTCAAAAAACAATGCCACCTAAAATCAAACATGCGAGCTGCAGTAACAGGATTACGACGCAAAAGCTCACATTTTTCAGCCCATTCTAATTGTTCTAATGTTTCTTTTCTGCCTTCGCGTTTTAAAATACTTGTCATTAGATTTGTCCATCTCATATCAGCAGATGAGAATGAGCAAAACCAGGTGGGAATGCCCATCTGTCTGACCATGGCAAACAAATCTTTTTGCACACCTTGCCAAAATGCTGGAGTGCCGCGGATGGGCTTCAAAAATCTATAGCCTTCATCAAAATTAAGCACTTGCCTCAAGGACTCAGTGTCTTTAAACATTTCACTGGGTATAGACTTTGTACATCCTTGCCCTTTTCTTAAAGCGATAGATACATTAGACAGTACCTGTTCAATTTCTGACAGATACTGTGCATAAAAAATGTATTCAATATTTTGTGCAAATCTACCATCTGCATGCAAAATTCGATTATTAAAATATCGTGACAATGTTAATCTCTGTGCCCTTTTGTCACGATAAGTTGAAGAACCATTAGGAAATAAAACAGGAAAACATTTAGCTTCATTTGTCTCATCAGCAAGCATTTTCACTGGATTATTCCCTTCAGCAGGGGCAAGGCTCAAAATACTATCAAAATACTGATCGAGTACTTCTTGCCCAATGTCTACAGGTTGCAGACATGTATCCATAAACACACAGTGCTGTTGCCTATCATGTAACCCCTCATCAACATTTATGTTTTCCAATTCAGTCTCCGCAATGTGATTTGTATCGTCATCATCATCTTGTCTAATAAACTCATTTAACCAATTATTATTAAAAACAATATCTGTATAGTATTTGTTCGATTTTTTTAAGTAACACAGTGCCTGTTTAATATTTGTTGTATCCACATACTGATACTTATAATGACCTTTATATGTCAACTTCCGCTTTAACTTTACACATATTAAAGACCCTTCAGTTTCTGTTCTAGGCAAAATATTTGTTGTGTCTTTAACATTAGCTGGCACACAAGTAATAGGGCCATGAACTCCATTTTGTCCACCTTTTGGTAAAGCTAACATTTTCATGAACGGGATATGCAATGATATCAAATGTTGCTCTAAACTATTGAGACAACGCAGTTCTTCAGGTATGGGTTGCAGTTCCAGATTGTTAACAGCACTTTCAGCTGGCACTTCACCTTTTTTCAATTTAGAATGACAAGTAAAGCAAATCCAACGCTGTGCTTTACATAAATCTGCCAGTTCACAGGGAATAACACAATTATCACCACACATATGCAAAAAAGTATCTGTAATACATCTATTGGCTGCAAATACCATTGTTGAATCTTTATTATAATTTTCTGTTCTACAGCATAATACTTGCTTTTTAAATAACAATCGGTGGCAAACACAACAAACAAATTCTGGGCCAAGACTAACTTTGTCTACAAATTGCTTTTTAACAAAATCACAAACCTGTTGATTTTCTTTTAGTTGTTGTCTTCTCCTCTTGTTAATTCGTTTCACATTTTCTTTATGTAACTCACTATTAATATATTTTAACTTACTGCTTTGTTTTACAGCATTTCTATGCTTTTCATTGAAATGGTATTTCATTGTACTATATTTCTTCATTCTATACTTATATTGCTCGTTGTCACGGTATTTCACCCTATTATACTCATTCATTCTATGTTTATATTGCTCATTGTCACGGTATTTCACCTTGTTGTATTCATTTACTCTACGTTTATATTGCTTATTGTCACGGTATTTCACCCTGTTGTACTCATTTACTCTATATTTATATTGGTTATTGTCACGATATTTCACTCTGTTGTACTCATTCAGTTTACGCCTGTATCGCTCATTTTTTTTATATTTCAACCGATTGTACTCATTAACTTTACACTTATGTTGCTGGTTTTCAACATATTTGATCTTACTTGCTTGTTTTAATGACTTTTTATATAAAGCATTGCTATGATATCGTTTCCTATTGACATTTTTCATATGTTTCTGAAACTCTGCATTGCAATGATACTTCTCCAAAATACATTGCTTGATGCATTGCAAATTAATTTTGCTTTTTACTCTTTTTAATGAATAATATCTTTTCAAATAATTTCTCTTATTACCCGATACATCCATATTTGTATCTCCAGCAACAGAATCTTGCTCCTCATAATTCACATATATTTCACTTTGTACCTTTACTTGCTGTCTTGTACACATACGTTCTCTATCATTGCATTCTTCATTCTGGCACAGCTTATAACACATCTGGCTATTAGGTTGTTTCACACAAATAACAACTTCATAATGATTCTCATTACAATGCTGTAGATATATACCTTGGTTGCACGTTCTTTCAAACATACAACTGTATTTTAACCATTTCTCATTATGATATGTATAAATGTCCACTCCTAAATAATTAGCCATCGCTTGAATCTCCACTTCTGTGGCCCATGACCCTACAAACCTCATTTTGGATCTAGATAAATAATCTCCCATAGATGCATACTGACATCTTAAGAGATTCTTGTATTGCACACTGTGCAATTCCATATGTTTCACAATTGCGAGTCTAACTGCCCGATGAGGTTTTTGTGTGCCACATATTACTTGTGCCACTGCCCTGAAAAAACAATTACCATCACCTTTAATACTAACTGTTTTACAAGGATGGCCCATTGTTGTGCTATTTGTTGGAAAAAGTAAATTTTCACTATTAAACTCTATATGGAGTTTACTACTTAATTTTTGCTTTACTTCAGTACACAGTGGGCTGAAATTAAAAATTCTATTACTCTCATTACCCAAACAAAGTACATCTGAATTTGCATCAATTTTGGACATTGTTTCAGGTATTTCAGTGCTCTCCTCCAAAGATTGTTTCTCTTTTTTAATAACCACACTTTCTTTTTCTTCTTCCACACTCAGATTTGTACATTGACGTCTCCTCTTTTTACCCACACAGCTCTGTTTTTGAGTTTCATCGTTTATGTATTTTGAGTGACTACCAGATGTTTTTCTGCATTTAATTAGGATACGAACACCATTTATTTCAAAGATCTTCAAGTTTCCTCCAAAACATGCAGCCAAATTTTCAATGTGCCTCAAAACACAGCTTAGTGAATTATAATATACAACCACACTGAAGCCATTACCATCAACCATCCCAGCACTGCTACGTGCATGAGAATCAACCACAGCAAACTGACCATTTTGCTTGATAATAGCACATGTACTACCATTCAAGGTAAAAAAGCATGTGTCATATTTTGCAAACATTATTTGCAAACCATCGACTAATGTCACACATGCACCAGATCTAATAAATTCTCCATCAACTACATCTACATATCCAGAAACAAAATCGGCATAATCAAATTTGAATTCATTTGTACTCAACACATATTCTTTAGGAAGATCTGGAATACACAGCAAGTTTTTCCCTGTTGGATCAGTGATTAAACCACTTTGACGCAAACTAGAATACAAGCTATCCCCAGTATTTACGACATTGTCTAGATCTTTACTTTCCCATGAGAACACACTATGTACACTGTGCATTGCCATAGCTGCCAAACTAATTGCAACACACTGTTTCCCTGGCCACTTGAATTTATGGTCACCCTGATGAAATGATCCACGAATGCAACTGGTACTTTCTCTTTGATTTGATGTAGATGCTGAAATTTCTTCACTACGATTTGCTGTACACACACTCATTTTTCCAAGAGTGTCACTGTTAATAAATGTTGGCATATCTGATGAGGTTATGTTTACATTGATGCCACAGATACTAAAGTTTTCTGCGCTCAGACTTGTCATTAAATTATTAATGTGCAAAAATAGGTCTTGCCAATTTGTGTTGAAAACAACAACTGCTGTTCCAATGTCTGATCCCAAACCATATGCATTTCGGACATTACAGTCAACAACAACATAGAAATCTTTATGTCTCACAATAGCACACGTGTCTCCTTTTATGTTGACCAGACAAGATTCATGACTAAACAAAATCTCCTGTAATTTCTCATACAAGTCATTCTTTCCTCCATTCAGTGATTGTCCTATAGTTACTTTGCATGTTTTATTGAAAACATCATATTGGCCACCAAACCAATGGGAAAATCGACTGTCTCCATAACTCTCAGTCATTTTTTTAAACCTAGGCATGTCATTAACCAGTTTACTTCCCTCACTACGAATGTCCTGAAGGTCAAATTTTTGCCAAGTACACACATTATGTATCTTGTGCTTAACAACTGAAACTACACTGCAGGCTACTCCCACAAACTCCTCAGTCACCTCTGCAGACTTCAGTCTGACCTCATTGGCTGCTACAATGCCCACCACGTCTGGACAAACACAAGCATCAGAATTAGAAACATCGGTCTTACTTTTGTTGTTCAATGGCTTACGTCGCATTCGGAATTTCTTCAGCTTAGGCATCTAAAAACAAAAAATTAAATCGCATTACTATCATACAACTTAGAATAATAATAAACATTACACATACATTAGCATCTGTATACATAAAAAAAAATTATAATAAAAAATTAATGTGTGCATAGAAATAGCACTAATAGTGACCCATACTTGGAATTAGTGCTCTGCATTTGACCCATCCTAAGTGCACACACACAGCAGTGAACACACACACACTGTGAACACACACCTGGAGCAGTGGGCAGCCATTTATGCTGCAGCGCCCGGGGAGCAGTTGGGGGTTCGGTGCCTTGCTAAAGGGCACCTCAGTCGTGGTATTGAATGTGGGAGAGAGCACTGTACATTCACTCCCCCCCTACAATCCCTGCCGGTACAAGACTCTAACCCGCAACCTTTGGGTTGCGAGTCCGACTCCCTAACCATTATGCCACGACTTCCCCAAGTATGCATCATTGTCTTAAAACAATTACATTTAAAATATTCTCAAACTGACATTTTTTTTTTTTGCTGTAAATATGACCTGCTTGAAAACTCTGTAAACCTATTTTATCACACAATATTAGTCATTCAACAACACTTTCAACAACTACACCCCTTCATCACACCTGTTTAATCCATCCACTGAACAAGTACTTCACCTACACAGCTACAATTCTTAACCTAATAACAGATGTATTATTCAAAACACATTTTTGCATAAAACATAAAATATACTGCAAATCAAATAAAAAACATCAGTAGAACAAACATCTAAATTGCTCAAAATACCAATAAAAACATCTGTCATGTTACAAAATATTTTATTGTACAAAAATGCTTCTAACACTATTGAAGTATTTTCAGTGCAACACGTTTTCTTAAGCTATCGATCACATTCCTATGCTTAAGAGTGTTCGTTTTAAATATTCCCTTATATTATATACGACCATTCAAAAGTTTGGACCTTTTCCAAGCTATTTAAAATACATTAGTACATCTCTTCTACAAAGACACATACAAATTATTAAAGTACCATTACAAACATTTATATGGTTACAAAATACTGTAAAAACTCCTGAAAATTCACCTTTGACATCACATGAATAACTTAAATTACAAAATATTTTCAAATAAACAACCTATTACAAAAGCCAATTTACATTCTAATATTTTTTTGTTATATTACAGCTTCAATTTGGATCAAATACATGTTTCATTGCTGAGGAAAAATCCCCTCTTACAAAATAATTTTACAAATCTAACCAACCCCAAACTTTTAAAATGGGATTGTACTTGACAGATTTGCAGTTGGCATAACAAACTCTCACAGATACACACTATTGCTTAGTCAGTCAGTCACCTTTATTTATATAGCGCTTTTAACAATACAGATTGTGACAAAGCAACTGAACAGCATTAATTAGGAAAATAGTGTCAATAATGCAAAATGACAATAGTAAACACTCATTTTTCAGTTAAAGACAGTTCCTCATTGAATTCAGTGATGTCAACATCCAGCTCAGTTTAAATAATATCTTTGCAATCATGTCAACGATAACGCTGGAAATGAAGTGTCCCCAACTAAGCAAGCCAGAGGCTTAGTGCCTGATATATTTACACTATTTTCCTATAATCACTCACTACATGAACACTTTACCGAGCACCATAAAATAATTAAATAAATAAACACCCACACACACACACACACACACACAAGTGATTATCTTTCTAGAATGTCACAAAACTTACTATTAAACACTCACAATTATTTATATGTTCTCAAATCACATAAAATAATACGAATCAATGCCATACAACAAATAAACTTAACACATTCTAACATTATGCAATGGCTTTTCAGTCTGAATAAGCTCTCAGTCTGAATAAGCTCTTTTGCACTACAAATAATTTTTTTGCACTACAATCACTATATCTGCACTGTTGTTTACTTTTACTGGTTTGCACTCTATCTGCCATATGCCCTGTGCTTTATATATATATTTTTACATTTTTACCTTATTTGTATAGTTGTATTTTGTATTTTGTAAAGTTGTATTTTGTATTTTGTATTTAATATGTATTTATGTTATCTGTATGCACCCAAGGGTCTGAGAGTAACGCAATTTCAATTCTCTGCGTGTATGTGCTGTACATGTGGAAGAATTGACAATAAAGCAGACTTGACTTGACTTGACTTATTGCAGTATTTTCAGTGCAACACATTTTCTTAAACTATCACATTCCTATCCCTAAAAGTGTTTGCTTTAAATATTTCATTATCTTATAAACAACCATTCAAACGTTTGAACTGTTTTCAAGCTATTTAAAATACATGAATATTTTTCTTCTACAAAGACTAAAAATACTTTAAAAATCCATTGAAACTTTTATATTGTTACAAAACACTGTAATGACTCAGTTATGTCATCACATGAATAACATACATTTTAAAATATATTTAAATACATTACCTATAAAAACAGCAAATTTACATTCTCATAATATTTTGTAATATTACTGCTTCTATTTGGATCAAATACATGCATGCTTGATAAAGCATAACTTCTTACAAAAACAAAACAAAAAAACATTGAAATCTAATCAACCCCAAACTTGTAAATGGTAGTGTACATGAAACAGACATTCAGTTGCTTGGATTGCAAACATTGACAATAGCACAAATATTTCTTAGTGACTGGCACAGTTACACTGTTCTTCCTATAACCACTCACTGCATGAAAACTCTACTCTGCACCACAAAAAATTAAAAAATAAATATTTAAATTCAACACCCACAAGTCTTTACTTAAAATACATAAAATAACACTTAAACTTAAAACTTACTGCCCACAGCGCATACTACCCACAAAAAAATTAACAACCTACTTTAGGTTCAAAAACAATAATACAAAAATAAGTCATGTACTCCCAACACAAATAAATTCAAGAGTAATTCAATTGTGTTGGGACTACATGACATTAAAACATTTTTGAAAACTAATCAGACTTAATTAATGTTTTTTTTTACAATAATATTACCGAAGTATCATCATTTTTAAAACTATAAATCACTATCAGCCAACACATATATTTTACCTTATTTTATAACACAGCTCAGGTATTCTAATGGCCCCATTTTGAACCTATCACCATTTAACCTATCAGCTTTACCATCTCCTTTCCACAGCACAACTTTAATCTATACAATATCTATTTCACAAAAATACAGATGTCATTTCATTAATAACATTCACAATCTTACTTCCATCAAAATCAGTCTTTCTAAATTAAATATCTACACAACTGTGACAAACAGTGCAAATACAAGTCTACCACTGTAAAACATAACCAAATTTTCTATACCATATATCCTACATTCAATGATAATATATAGCCTCATAATGTATAGCCTACATTTAATGGCATAAACAGATAGAAAACACCTTGGATCTTACCTCTGCGTTTGCTGCAAGTAACAAGGTTTTGCAAAATCTTCACTTTTTACATACACCCCTCAATATCCAGACCAATAGACTGCAGTTTCAATAACCACACCTCCACCACTTTACCTCACTGAATACAATCATGCACTACATCCTGCCCACAGTCTCTTACAGCAAATCAAATAAAGCCATTCAAAAAATGCCTACACATTGGGAAACACCCTTAATTCCTTAGCCAACACCCCCTACCTTTCTGCAGAAACCACATTTCTCAAACCAACAAAAATATACCTATACAAATTGTGATATAATATTCTATAAAAACGTTGCACTAAAACATTATTGCAAGTTTTCTAAATAAGTACAGCTTTAAAAAAAATATTTCAAACATTTCAAACACACTGATTGCACAACCTAAGTTTACAAAATAATTTAACATATAAAAAAAACCCTCTGCTAATTAGACAAATAATCACCCGACACCTTTGTTTCAAAACAACACATTAAACCATGATATAATCCTATTCAAAACTTACTCTAAAACAAAATGTTATTCACTGTCTTGAAACAACATTGAATCATTCTATACAAATCAGTATAGAACACATCAACCATAAAGATCATTTCAAACCTACTGTTACATTGCACTGCAGAAAATACCACTAACAACATTGTTAACTTTAAACTTATATGTAATCCATAGTATGACCACTAGAGGTATACCACTCTATTTACACAAGACTATACAAACCCTTGTGGCTAAGAACAGTGTTTTCAGATATATTTTTTTTCTTCCCGCATTTTGTTGCCTCTTCTGCCTCTACTAACTAGTAAACTTTAACACCAATACAATTCTATGCACCGCAACTATATCCACCCTCCCCCTATATTTCTGTACACTAAAAATCTAAGTAATTAGTTTAACCATATTTTAAACACTAAACCTACACACCCCCACTACCCCAGCTTCCCTCTCCTCTCAAAGACAGAATGTCTCTCACCCCAATCAACATTCTTTTGTTTACTTCTGTGTGTGTCAGACCTTTGATGTGGCATGACTCCACACCATGCTTTGAATATATAATTAAACTCCTTTTCCCTTTTTTTCTCCATTTTATTTTATATCTTTAAAACAACTATATTGAATAGAATACCATTTTCTCAAAAATCATCTTTGACAACACATGTATTTCTTTATATCTTACAGTATATTAACATCTCAACCATTCACATACCTCGTGTCAAATCAATTAATAAAGCTTACTGCAATTACTTTATTATATTATTATATCTCAGTTCACAGTATGTTTAAGTTGACCCTATAAACTTACCTCTATATTATACACAATTTATTTGTACATAAACATAATACATAGCAAACCCACTACATGAATAACCCTATGTTGATACACAACTGTACAATTCCTTAATTCTGAGAACAGTGTTTAACATACCTGTTCCCACCTTATCCTTGCAACCTTCTAAAACTCTATTCGTATATATATAATAATATAGATAATATATATACACACACATGAAGAGTTTTATTTGCAAAAAGCAGGTAACTCTTATTGCTTTTTGCCTCTTTATAGCCATACACCATAAACCACTTACACATTTTTTTCCTGTATGTTTTCATTACAAACTACACACACACATAAAACGTATTAATTGCTAAAGCTCTGATAACATAACTTTATAAAATTACTTTACACTCTGTGAAATTTCTAATCAAATATATACTGTACAAAGATGTGTATGTGTGTATATACCCAACTATATAATATATTTATTATCTTTGTATAAAACTAGATAACCGCTTTTTGGTTAGTACAAAATGCATTTGTTACCAAATACAGCCAAATAACTTTCAACAATATACCTACTATGTATTTTTGAACAAAACACTGAAAAAAATCTAAATAACATTACCTTTGCATCATATATAACCTATTAAACCTTTTTTATGAAATTAGACATAATCTTATTTTTCCTTCTTCCCTTTCTATAATCACATTTCCCCCCTCCTTTCCATTTCTACACTTATACATCATTATTACATGCATTACCATATTTGGCATATTATTAAAAACCACAAAACACATACACATCTCAAAACTTACAAAGATATTTTTATTTTCTTCTTTGTTTACTTTCCACAATACTATTTACATTCCAACAACAACTTCTGCATTAAACAACAAACTATACGCAGAAATGGCATTAATGCTGATGTCGCATTCATTCGTCTAGATTATCTTCTTCCACAATATCCATGCCCCCACTTTCACTTCCATCTTGTCTGCCATTCTCCAACTCATCTTCCAAAATATCTGTGGAATTAAAACAAAATGTTACAAACTTTAATACATATTACAAACACTCTATACTTTGCACCATCACACATTCCAACAACAAAAACTCTTAACATAATGCAAAGCATCATGAAAACAAATTGAAATAAAATCACTGTACACACCATCTCTTTCAAAATCCAAGGCAGCCCTTGCCACTTCCAGCTCCTTTTCTGTATTCTCCAACCTGCAGACTGTATCTGCCAACTGCTTGCGCAGATATTTTCTTTCTGCATCCAGTGCAGCTACTTTCCTCATGACCTTCACTCCTAGTGCTGTCAAATCCTTCTGCAGTTCCCTTCTGCAGATGGTCTCATCCAACACTGAATACTACACAAAACACAAAAACAGTAAATACACTTCCACCAAACCTATCACACAACATTACAAACATACCTAATACTTACTGCTAATAAACATAACTGCTCTCTGATTCTTGAAAATTCTTCTCCCTCCACATGTGGTATTTTAGTAGGGCTACTGAAAGCCATTCTTCCTGCAACAACACAACACATTTAAGTCAATTAAAACTGACTCGCTACAAAATAACCACAACAATATATGAACTACAACTACACATAAGACATGAAGTTAACTTACCTTACAAACTAGTGTGGTACAAAACTAAGAACAAAACACTGCTTGATTCAGACCAACTTCCATACACCTTTGAATACAACTATAAGCCCATGACCTTAAACCACCCATACATACCTTTGACACACCCCTACTCACAAAGACACACCCCTTTTATTTCACACACATCATATAATCTTAAAACACATCACTTAAAACAAATTCTACTGTTTCAAACACATTATTTCAGTGACTTTAAACTTGCACCATGAAAACAACTATTCTCATAAAATGTAACATATTTTATATAACTTAGAATACAACACCTTAAAACCTGCTCTCCACCCCTTCACCTCTTCCTTCATCACAAAATAACCTTACACCTCTTTCTGTTCAAAATTCCTTAGAATAACTTTGCCCTGTCAAAAATCTTACCTTTACACAAAATCTCTTCACAACAAAATAGGCTAATACCTTGTTACTTATTTTACGTTTCTTTTATTCAAATAGAATTATACATAATACAGATGATCAATTTTTTCCTGTTTCCCTCTTCAAACTTAATACATACCAATGTTAACGCATGCAACTTTACATCTTCAGAATATATTAGAAAGTTTTGCACTTACTATTAATTAACCTTAATAAATCCTATATATTCTTCATGCTAATTGATATAAATAAAAACAACCATATCAGATATACAACAACAATATCAGTATTGACAGTTTCACTGCTTCCACTAACAACAATTTTCTTTTAAATTCTTTCTGCAAAAAACATAGACAATTTCTTACAAATGGTCATTTTCTTTACTACAATCTCACTAATTTAAAGTATAATACAACAGCATGTTAGATTCAAACTATATTTATTTGTCATTATTTTATTTGTATAATGATGAGCATTAATGTAATGTCACAAAATACCATTTGCTATCAAATTGCTTGTCATTTAGCTTAACAGTAACATCATAACTATAAAGATTATGACATAAATCCATTGTATGAAGTCATGAGCTTATTTGTGAATACATTTTTTTCACATTTTCTTTACATTTTTCTCTCAATTCTGAAATACATTCTGCCTGCAACAACATAAAACATATAATTGCATTAAAAATGACAAACCTACTAAAAAACAATTACATTATTAAATACATTACACCAATTTACACCAAACATTTCTATTCAACTCGCATGATAACACTAGCATTTCTGAAATACACATCCTTTTAATACAGTATTTGTTTTACCTGATTTTAAACATTAAAAACTACACTCTAAAAAATGCTGGGTTGTTTCAATCCAACTTTGGGTCAAATATGGACTAACCCAACCATTGGGTTAAATTTTTACATTCAAATTTTAACCCAAAAGTTGGGTTAGTCTAAATTTGACCCAAAGTTGGGTTGAAATAACCCAGCATTTTTTAGTGTATACCCTTACCCCCTTTCAAAACTCACACTTTCTATACCCCCACCCTCCAAGTCAGGATGTCTCTGGCCACCAATCAACACTCTATTGTTTAGTTCCATGTGTCAGACCTTTGATGAGTCATAAGTCCACATCAAAGTTGTTGATCTGACTTTTAAGCTTACATTCCCATTTCACTAATTTTACCCATTTATTTCTAACCACTTCAAAAAATATAAACCTATTTATGTGCTTGCATTTTCCCATAAATCTTAAAATTTGTATACACTAATACCATAGTATACCCACTAGATTCCTGTATACCCCCCTATATTAAAGACTGTGCTATCCCACAATAAAGGCATAGAACGTCTTAATTTATACTGCTCTTACAACATAGTATTATATAACAACTCCTAGTCTGTTACATACTTATAGATTATTCATTTTCAATTTTAGTTTTCTTTTTACAATATAACTTTTATATAAAATAATACTAAACACATATTTGTCACATTGATAGCCATTACTAATTTTCCATTTGCCATTATCAGCATCAGTTCAGTATAATGTAAGTCTCAAATCAGCCAAATAACTTTGAACAATAAACATGTATTTTCATATATATTATCAATAATAAAACACCGACATAACGCACATTATGTTGCCTGTGAGTTACTTCACATGACACATGATCTTTCATTCTTTATGAAATTACATATGCTCAAATTAATAATTTTTCAACCTATTTACTCATAACTTCATTCATTAACAAAACACCAATAAGTTACCTATATCAAAAACCACAAATATATACACAACATCACTACATTTACAAATGCTAATTTTTATAGATATTTCCTAACACATTCAATATATATATATATATATAGACTTCTCACATTACAATTTAAACTTCACCAACTTACACTATCATCCACAAACTTTATACAACAATTACACTGCAATCTCCTTTATTCTCCTCCATCCTTTTCTCCCACATTAAGCATGTCTGCACAATCTTTTCCTTGTCCAGAACTCTCCACAGACTTAAGTACCACAATATCTGATTAAAAAAATAAATACATAAATAAATAAAAACATTTACCAATATTAACACATATTATAACCATCCTGCACAGTGCATCACATATTCAAACAACAAAACCAACAATACAACAACCTGTACCCTGTTCATCATCATCTTGCTCACTTGAGACTTCAAAATTGTTTCATTACCACCCCCTCCCCACTCCCACAACTCCTCCCATGTCGTTTGACTCTTACTCTACCCTTTAAAAGCCACACTACATATACATGTAGAAAGCTACATTCCTCACCACTGAACTACCAGCTAAAAACCTTCTGCCCATTCTTCAGTTCCAACCAGATTGCATCTATGGATCTACAAGGTAAATGCACATATCAATTCCACATTTAATAACCTCTGTAACATTACATACTGTTTCTAAAATATTTAACAATCTATTCTTTGTCTCTATAGGTCACACATCCAACAAAAATCTAACAACTGCTATCTCCAAAAGATCCTTTACCATACCCCAAGGTAAGCACCATATATGCTTTAAAGTTTAATGGCATACCATAAATCCATCCTTCCTATGAATTACACTCAAATTATAATTCAACTTTTTTATCCTTTTGTCTTACAGGGCTGCATGTCTGCTTCCTCACAGACTCAATGTGTCGGGATATTAAAGACTACCTCCCAGCTGCACAATGCTGGGTGCACCCAGGCACTACCCTTGTAAGATCTACTATGCAACACATAAACCACTTTAAGACAGTACACAGCAACAGCATTGTGATCCTCCACATCGGAACAAATGACATTGCAAGTGGAGCGCCTGCATCAGTCGTCATCCAACGCATGAAAACTCTCATAACAAAAATCTCCCTCACAAATCCTCACATTCTTTACTTTGGAATCAGTGCTATCTTACCACGTCCAACAGATAACTCTACAACTAAGAACACGGTCAAAGAGTTCAACAGATTGCTCCGCTACTGGACTGAACAAACAACAAACATAATTTTTCTGAACACAACAAAACCATTCCTCAAAAATGGAAAAATACTCCATCACCTATACAAACAAGATGGCCTGCACCTCACTCCACAAGGAAAACAAAGACTTTTTGCCTACTTCCAGCGTTTCCTCTGGCATTTTTGCCACTTTCCATCACCCTCAAAACATGTTTAACTATGTAACATGGAAAATTTTAAACCTGACTTGTTCCCTTTAATTACCCTTAACTTGTTTCCTCTTCCTGAAAAATAAACTCATTTTCTATTTATAACACATCTGCATTTTCCTTGAATTTCATTTAGCCTCCTATCTAATCACCAAATCTCTACAACGATCAAATACGAGCTTAAAAATACACAACTTCACTATCTTTAATATATTGTATAATTCCTTTCATCCACTACAACACATCAGTTGCATATCAAGCCATGTCAAAACACAAAACACACACTAAAGTAGTAATAAAAAAAAATAAATACAAAACAATTCACCAAAATAATACTATATATATTGCCTATCTAACTTCGACATTGATTTCTTTAGTTTACTTCTTCCTTGTTGAGTTTAATATGACAATACATAACAGCGCTATGACTATTTTTCACTTATTTCAGTTAAAAATATGCTACTACCAACAGGCTGTTTTGGTTTACATGTGGATTTTTTGTGAATTCAAGCTGTGCATTAATGCATTCTTCTACTAAAAAATTAAGCAGTTCACACCAAACTTTGTCAACATGATGCCAACATACTGAATATGCTAAATTGCAAACATATTTTGGATATCTTCAACAGTGTTGCCAGTGCAATTTATTTAAACAGGATAAACGTACCTATTAAATTTACCAAAATTAACATTAAGACATTTTCAGTCCACAGGATATTAGTTCCAATACAAAAAGTTAAGTTAAAATAAAATATTAATCTCTCACACAATAATATTTTATTTTTCTTTATATGACAAAATCATTTCAATTAAGATATGCATAATTAAATGCAAAAAGTAATTTTTGGACCCTTTACACAAACCCATGTTCCCATAACCTCAAAAAATGTTTTATTAAAATTCTTGTTTATTTTAAACAACATTTAAAGAAAATAATTGAACAATGTTTTATTTGAAAGTATAGAGTCGATCACAAAAACCAGAATACAAAAATCAAGCAACAATACATTTGATCAGTTACAGTATATATTCACAGTGAAGTGTCATTCAAACTCATTGCAATATCTACACTCGTCCGTTCAGCTAACTAACACATATTCAAACATCAAAAATCAAAACAAAACAAAACAACTGTACTACATAATTTTAGCCAATTCACTGTCTGGAGAAGTCAACGCTACTTACCGAAGGTCAAGCACATTAGCCTTGACAGATTTAATAGAAAGTCACGTACTGTATGATGGCCACAGCCTCCGATTGTTTTAGTTTCAGTCTATGAAACATCAAACATGTTTGATATATTCAGACGATTTCACAGCATATTGTTTTCATTTGTCATGCATCTTCTCACACCTTCCGTTTGTTGTGATTGGAGCAACTTGAACACCTGGTAGTGTATGATCCTCAGTTGTGTAGAGTATGATGGCCAGTATTCCTTTGTGACTATTACAAAGTCAGATGTCAGATGTACGTGTATGATGTCAGATGTTTTAAAAATCTGTTCTAATTTTACAAGTCATGTAGTGTATTCCAGACTTTATTTTATTTTATTTTATTTATTTTTTCTGATGGCTTTTTTTTATTTTTCTGATCTTATATAATGTTAAACTAAACCTTATTGAAAAGTGTTACAAAAGTTTTATATATTGCTGTCTTTGTCTGGTGGTGTGTGTGTGTGTGTGTGTGTGTGTGAGAGAGAGAGAGAGAGAGAGAGAGAGAGACTCACCTTCCTAATGCCATAATTATTGTTCATGTTAATTAACATAGTTTTATGTTAATAACTGCAACCTTACTGAAGTGTTACCAAAGTTTTAAAAATGGTTGTGTGTGTGTGTCTTTGTGGTCGGATTAACTCTTTAATTGCCGTATCCCTTAAAACCAGACTGGCAGAGGGTTACTGTAAATGCATGTGCCCACTGTGCACCATTCTCCTGATGCTACCGGGGTGGCGTTTGTACTAACGGCTTGGGCCCGCCATCGCTGCTTGCAGCTATATTTACAGTTTATGATAGCTTTAGTGTCATAGAAGATTTCTTACATAGGAATATTTTGTGACTGTGTTTCACATGGAATAAGTTCTTTCTATGTTCTCTAGTATAATTATTTTGTTTGTTATGTGAGGGCCGATGTCGGACGTGGTGGGGGGAGATGGGTGAGATCAATTCCACAAGTAATAGCAATCCAGCACTATTAACAGTGAAGTCATTTGTCATGTGGTTTCTGTGGCAGCCAGTGTGGTCTCCTCATCAAAGAGTGCTGCACATCACTGTTGTTCTGCGGTTCCTGTACCCATGCATGTGGAGACGGCCGTGATTGCTGCTCCTCACCCGCACAGTCTTCATCACTATAGTTTCTAGACGAGCCATGAGGCAGATGTGAGGTCAGATGTCCTGAATGGCTGACACTTGACCCCAGATGTGACCTCCTGTAGCCTCTCTGCTCCTCATTCTGTTCGTCCACCGTGTTGACAGAGGAAGCCACTTCCTTCAGAGTGTTTAACGGCCTGAGAGGCATCACTGCTTTAGATGACACTCTCTGTGGATGCCTGATTGACGGGTAGTCGATCTCCGATTCAGTATCACCATCTCCTACAAAGACAACAGCATAGAGTACTATCTATATTACTGTCAGTACAGCTGCTTAAAATGAATAGTTATGAAAACGTCTCAGGTTACTTATGTAACCATGGTTCCCTGAGTAGGGAACGAGACACTGCGTCCTCTAGGGGTCGCTATGGGGAACGCCTCGTCGTGACCCGTGTCTGAAGCATACATTGAAAAAACACCAACTCGTTGGCCGGCGACAGCCATGACGTCACTACCGGTGCGACTCCAGTATAAATCGGCGCCGGGAGCTACCCATCATTCACTTCTTCGTCTGAAGCTTGCGTCCGCAGCATGGCAAGAAACCTAGAGGACGCAGTGTCTCGTTCCCTACTCAGGGAACCATGGTTACATAAGTAACCTGAGACGTTCCCTTTCATGGGAACTTCGAACTGCGTCCTCTAGGGGTCGCTATGGGAAACAGTATACCCACGCCGCCATGTTGAGGGGAGTGCATGCCAGAACCTTGGCGAGCACTAAGTACCAACTCTACCTTATTGCTATGGGAGTTGCCCCTGGGACGTTTAGACGGCTGTCAGTGACGTTATTCCCTACGGCCAAAGGCCTAGGCTACATACCCCAAAAATACTTACCTGTTAGGGCCAGACTCCTGGGCCCGGGGTAGAGCTCAAGGCTTGGAATCAGGATAGATTCCTTTTAAGGGAATACAGCTAAGAGCCTAGAATCATACTAGTCTTGTCACACAGGGGCTACCGCACGTTTGTTTTTCTTGTGGTGAAGGAACTGTCTCAACAGATCATTAGTAGCACCCTGTTAAGTAGGTATCCAGAGGTTACATAGGGGGAGTGTTGCCCAAGGCAGAACCGGGGTTTTAAACCACTCAAAAAGAGCACGAAGTCTTGCGCGTAGCTCTTACCATACAGGATTTTTAGAAAAGTGGGCAAAGCATAACGTGCGCACTTACCACTTATGTGGATTTTAGAAAAGTGGGCAAAGCATAACGTGCGCACTTACCAGCTATGTGGATTTTAGAAAAGTGGGCAAAGCATAACGTGCACTACACTTGCATACCGTTCTAGGGGTTCTCGTGGCACCCTGAAAAGGCAGCCTATAGATAAAAATAGCGTATCCCCTGACGCTATATCTACGGCTATAATGCTGGAGTGGCTATCAGTAAATCTGTAGCTGAGGGAGCAACATCCATCTCTCAATGGAGAGGGAGCTCAACCTTCAGCATGTTCCAATGGTGGAACATCTAGCAGTTATTCAGCTGAGGGAGCAAAACACTCAGTTCTCAATCCGAGACGGGACTCGACCTGCAGCATGTTCCAAAGCTGGAACAGCTAGCAATATTTTACTTAGCTGTGGGAGCAACGCACCTAGTTCTCAATCTGAGAAGGGGGCTCAACTTACAGCATTTTCCAATGCTGGAACGGCTAGCAGTATTTTACCTTGGCTGAGGGAGCACAAACCCAACTCTCAAAGAGAGGGGGCTCAACCTGCAGCATGATAGTAAAATCAGAAGGGTAAGCATACTGCAATCTAGCCAAACACTCTCATTCCAGGTAACCCTTTGATAAAAAAGGGGAGCACTGCTCAATACTACCACGATGACAGCCCTGGATCGAGGATTACTCCTCAGAGAGGATTAAAAAGAAAAAAAAAAAACAAAAGGAAAAAAAAAAAAAAAAAAAAAAAAAAAAAAAAAAAAAAAAAAAAAAAAAAAAAAAAAAAAAAAAAAAAAAAAAAAAAAAAAAAAAAAAAAAAAAAAAGAAAAAAAAAAAAAACCTACGCTCGAAAGAGACTCATACTCAATAACCCTCAATGGTGGATGGGGGTGAAGCCTCAAGGGGATATCCTGGTGATCGGAAAAACCCCTCAGGGCGACCCAGATACGATAGACCAGTCAGGGTAGCATGAACGCGTAAACCCCAGCCCGGACGTCCAGGAAATGTTCTGCAGTGACACCGGGGGCCTGATAATCCCAAAACTCCCGCAGAAGCCTGTGTTATAGCCGCATGATCCAGGAAGTATGAAACTGAAACCTTACTTACCTTCTGGACATATATCGACGAGTGAAATAAGCTCTGCAAGTCGAGCACCCGGTTTCTGACCCCAGCACGGGAAACACTGCAAAGAAACTAGCAGAAGGGTTACACACAACCACCAGTTCCTAGCCCTACCTCTATTTATATACATATATGTATACATCTCGTACTTCACACCCGACCACGGCTCCCGCGGTGAGCTCGTCCGGAAACCTCTAGACCGGACCATCAGTAAGGTGGTTACTATGATACCATAGAACCAACCAAAAACATCATGGGTCCAGAAGGAGACTGTTATGCAGGGAGCTTCCACCTAACCTCGGTCAGGTGGGTATATGGTGGTTACTGGGGAATTAGGAAGGGGAAGAAAAGGGCAGACCTCCAAAGGAAATGAGTAGATACTTAAGTATCACTTTGATCTGGACGAAAGCGATGACGCCTTGTCTGGATCACATACCTCAGGTCCTGCCTACCTCCCTTCGCCCCACGATACTTCCTACCCCTACCCGCAGGCGGAGGAGGAGCGCGAGTCGTGACACTAGCCTTCTGTGCCCATCTCTGATTTTCAGACCGAGATGGGCCAGGACCCCTTTGTTGTTCGGGCTCAGACCTGGACCTTGGTGGAATGAAGGTTTTGAAGGCTGCTGAGCGCGCCTTCGCCTCCCTGAACTTTGACGACCGTCTCAACGGATGTACCAAAATGTTCAGAGGGCGAAACCGGGGCATCGGGAAGAAAACCCCTTTCTTTCTTCCCGATGTCGGCCAGGTTTACCCACAGCTGCCTCTCAGTTACTACCATCGCCGCCATAGATTTGCCCATGGCAGAGGCAGCCTGCTTAATAGCACGGAGACCAAGATCCGTGGTGCGGCGCAACTCAACCATCTCGTCAGATGAAAGGCCCTCGCCTTTATCCAGGTCTATCAGTAGATCAGCCTGATATGCCTGAAGCACCGCCATCGTGTGCAATGAAGCAACAGCCGAACTGCTGCTGCTGCGTATGCCCTGCCATTCAAGTGAGATGTAATCTGAAGGGGCTTGGATGGTAAGGAGGGAGTTTTGAGAGACGATGTTTCTCCCATAGAGAGATAGCTAGCTAGCATCTCTTCTATGGGGGAATTCTGTCATAGCCGTTTTCGTGCATCGCCTCGATATTCGCATTACTGGTATGCTGAAACCGATGGATGCTTGAGGAAAACGGCTTCTTCCATTCCTTCTCGATCTCAGTATGGAGATCAGGAAGAAAAGTAAGGCTCACCTGAGCTGGAGGGTTATGGGCAGAAAGATAACGTTCGTCGTGACGACCTCGCGACGCCACTTCCTTAGTGCGCTTCCATGGCAAGTCAAGTCTTGCTGTGGCGCGATCCATAACCTCTAAGAGCTGATCATACGCAGGGCAGGAGGATTGAGTAGGCTCAGCCTCAGCTTCTTCGCTCTATTCATCCATTTCCTGCTCTTCCTGGGCTGAACCCAGCATAGCACTGGCCCCTGGATCAGATGATGTTCAAGAGAGAACATCATCCTCCAGTGGCTGTCTCTTGCCCCCCGCCGATGAGCGCGAGAAGGAAAGCTCCTCTCTAAACTCATCGGCCAGGTCCTCCTGAGATCCCCACGAGCTCATTCTCTTCCGTGCTTCAGCAGCGGCGGGTCCTGGATCGCGTGAAGCAGATGGCTGCCCCTCTTTACTTGAAAAGAGAGACAAACGAGAACGTAGTTTTTTCATTGGAAAAAACTCCACAATGCACGCGGATTGCCCCCTCGAGGACATCGCGTGCGTGCTCCTCGACCAAACAAACAACACATAGATCGTGTGTGCCATCTGGTGTCAAATAGCGCTGACACGGAAGCACACACCTTCTAAATGCTCTACTAATGCTCGCCATAATAAATAGATAGCTCTTACTTTTTCCTTGAAAATGACTGCTTCAAACAAACAGTCAATGAAGACGAAGAAGAGGATTATGTGTTCTCCCGGCGCCTATTTATATTTTAGTCGCACCGGTAGTGACGTCATGCTGTCGCCGGCCAACGAGTTGGTGTTTTTTTTCAATGTATGCTTCAGACACGGGTCACGACGAGGCGTTCCCCATAGCGACCCCTAGAGGACGCAGTTCGAAGTTCCCATGAAAGGGAACCATTTGACTCACATCAGTGTATTATTTAAAACTACCACTAGATGGCATGACAAATGCAGTAGCCATATACATAACCACATCTAAAAAAAACCTGCTTCAAATAATAGCAGTTATTGAACTTTCTAATAAGCAAAGAATCCTGAAAAAAAAATCACTTAATATTTCACAAAAAATATTAAGCAGCAGTACATTCTCTCACCAGTGTGACCGAGTCTCCCTGGAGGAAATCCAGAGTTCAGACTCCGGCCCATGGGCAGAGAGAAATACTTCTGGGACATTTTTGCAGCATTCTGGTAGAAAAAGAGCAAGGAAAGGGTCAACGACTCTCATTTCCATATTTAGAAGTGCATATATTCTATAGATCATTATGTATGACTTTGTGTTCTGATTTTAGACAGCATTCTTTAGGTTTTTTGTCTTATATCATATAATTCTGTACCCAGTATAAATAAGTGCTCTCATTTATATAGTGTTACATACAGTGCCATGGAAGCTTCCAGCTCTGAGGCTGCGTCGTAAGCTTGTGTGGCGTCTCATCAGGATCTCCCTGGCTGTGATATCATTGGGTAATGTATGCTTATTAGTGTAAGACACTGTCTGTGAAGCATAATAGATAAAAATATAGATAACAAATTGTGAAATATCACAAGGGACATTAGAAGCAACAAAATAAACATGAATAATTTCAACGCACCACTACTTCACATACTAAATAATAAAAAATCATTTGAGAAGACATTCAACTTTCCCATAAAACACATGGTAGTCTTTGTTCAGTGCAACATTACTGGTTTCTGGGCCCCACACTGGAGAAAAAAATTATACTTTGGACCATTTGTGACCCTGGACCACAAAACCAGTCATAAGGGTAATTTTTTCGAAATTGATATTTATACATGCTGAATAAATAAGCTTTCCATTGATGTATGGTTTGTTAGGATAGGACAATATTTGGCTGAGATACAACTATTTGAAAATCTGGAATCTGAGGGTGCAAAAAAATCAAAATATTGAGAAAATCGCCTTTAAAGTTGTCCAAATGAAGTTCTTAGCAATGCATATTACTAATCAAATATTAAGTTTTAATATATTTACAGTAGGAAATTTACAAAATATTTTCAGGGAACATGATCTTTACTTAATGTCCTAATTATTTTTGGCATAAAAGAAAAATCGATAATTTTCACCCATACAATGTATTTTTGGGTATTGTTACAAATATACCCTACAAATAGTGACTTAAGATTGGTTTTGTGGTCCAGGGTCACATTTTAATAAAACCCACAATAATGAATGCAGTCAGTAAAGCTAGTCAGTATGTGTCATCGATATGAAAATACTATTTAATCATGGACAATTTTTTTTTTTTTTAATTGAGATTTGTTTTTGGCAAACGGAACAAAATCAAAACTATCTAGATTAGACTGATATCAAAACACACAGTTATTTTTTCAGTGTAGGTCATACAAATCTGTAAACCTGGCACAAAACTGTTTGTTATTTCTGATGTAGGTCAGTGTCCTCAAAATAATTCATTTCTTAACTAATTCCTTTGTATTGAGCATTTGACTGTCTTTCTTTTTTCCTTTTTTTTTACGGTGGTGTTTCTGTTGTTGTCTGTTTGTTTAGTTTCTTCCAGCAATTCCTATATTGTAAGTTCAGGACATTCTGTCATAACTCACCCTCTGTCTGATCTTGTACATGTTCTTTGATAAGAGTTCATGCATATTTGTCACATCAGATGACAAGAACTTCTTCCTGGACTTGGAGGCATTCTTTCTTTCTTCGCTATAGTAAAAGACCAACAGAAATCAACAGGAAGCAAATCATTGTGATGCTTCTCCGATCACAGACCTTTACTGAAATGACTGTTTTATAAAATGTTCAGCTAAAAAAGTTTCAGACAGTTTCAATTTCTGAAAAGAGGAGGACAGGACAAGAAGTGACAGTGCAAAAAGGAGACGTACTGCAATGAAATTAAAGAGGGGGCTGCACTGATGTCACCGGACATTTGGTCCAGTATCTCCATGGCGTTCTGAAGCTCCAGTTTCTTATACAGAGCCACAATGCTCGACTCGGGATGATTATCACGGATTAAAATCTTGCGAATTATCCGGTTATTAAACTTCATGAACCTGGCAACCAATGGAATGAATGAATCTCAAAATCAATATCACAGTATAACAGAGTGTACAGGATTTTGTACGTTGATATTTAACTCCCACATTTACACTGAGTCAAATTAAATGTCCTTTATCCATTCATATATTTTTCCAAAATGAAACAAAACAAAAGAAACCTAGGGTAACAGCTGTGGTAGTATCTAACAGGAAACAGTCTTTATGACAGATACATTTACAGAAGCCTAAGGCTGATTGAGAAACGCATGTCCACACGACAAAGCTGTAAGACCAGTCTAACCGGTGGTATGTTTTTGGGACACTAATGAAATGATAATAGAGAAAAATGGAAACATGACACTAAAATACTTCTAAGCTGCTGTCAGCAGATAACTGTAATTTTCCAATGAAAAAAGCTGTGTAGTGAAAAAAAAGAACTCCTACTTGTCTTTCCAGTAGTAGTGACTCCACTGTCCACACAGATCTTCTATGCCAGCAACAGTGTGCTCCATCAACTGAAACAGAGTAACTGAATCAAAATTAAACTGATCTCGATTACTGATTAAGCATGTTTAAATTAAATAAATGAAACCACTGAAGACATACCCTTTTGTGAATCTCATCATTGATGGTCTCCAGGTTTCGATTTGTCTTACGAACATTCATTAATTTTAGAAGGGGTCTTATAGTAATTCCCTGCAAAGAGAGATAGTATTTTAGATACGGGCACTACTACTTTAAAAAAAAAAAAAAAAAAAACATTAATACTTTTATTCAGGAGGAAGCATTAAATTAATCAAAAGTGACAGAAGACATTTATAATGTTACAAATGATTTCTATTTCAAATGAATGCTGTTTTTGAGCATGCTGTCTCTTCACCTAAGAATCCTGGAAAATGTATCACAGTTTCCACAACAAATATTAATAAATGTTTTCATCAAGGAATTAAATTACACTTTAAAATATATAAACATACTAAAATATAACACTTATTTAAAAAATAATATCGCAATATCACTGTTTTTACTGTATTCATCAAATGAATGCAGCCTTGGTGAACATTTTTAATCTGCTGCTAAAAATTTTAATTATTCCAAGACTTTTGACCAGTAGTGTATAAATACACATTTTAATTAATAATTTATTAATTAATTGGTGTAATATATGAAGAGCAAAGCTTCATTTGAGCTCAATGGAGCAGAACAGAGATTAGAAATGGAAAGCACAAACTAGTGGTGAGTTAGTCAGCTACTAATGAGTTGTTGCATCAACAGTCTAGCTCTAGTTATGGGAAATTGCATCTTGTAAAGATGATTCATAAAAAGGAATTCTTGGCTAGTTTGCACACAAGCACTCCTAAAGCAAGATTCATTCGCTCTTGTGGGAAGGTACAGTACCTGAATGAACACTGTGAAGATGATGACGACAATCGTGCCTGTGATAAACAGTTTCTTGCAACCAATGCTGTCTGGGAGAGTGAAGGCCAAGGCAAAAGACACAGCTCCTCTCAACCCACCATAGGCCAAGCCAAACTGATCTTTCAAGTTGAAAGGAATTGTGCGGAAGGGGTTAATGATCTGCGTTAGGACCAGGATCCCTGAAGGAAAAATAAAATACGTTAAATTTTTGCCAATAACACAAATAAATATGTCCTTTAACAATGGCTAAAGAAATTAAATTGTATTAACTTTATATCCTATCATAGTTCTATTCTATTATAGTTTATATTAGCGATGTGGATTTTACAGGTTTCATCTTTAGGCCAGTAGGTGGCAACAAGTCGGCTAACTGTCTTTCCTTCTCAAAGGAGTTGAATCCTTCTCAACATTTGTGCATTCACAATGCTGATTCATACTTGTAACAAAACATTAATAGCTGCATCCAAAATACTGCATGCTTCCCTTCTATATAGTAGGTGAAAAACAGTATGTGACAAAAGAAGTATGTCCGAATTCACAGTACTCATAAAAGAGTAGGCCAAAAATTCCCGGATGACCTACGACTTCCGAGATCCATAATAATTCCATTTATACTACACACATTCCTATTATATTGACAATATTTTTGAAGTAATTACTTATTCAAAGTAAGTACTCAAGAGAGTATGTGATTCAGATGCAGCCTGTGTATTTATAATTTCGAATCATTCACTATACCCCTCAAAACTGATTCGTTCCATAAGGAACCACAACTGTGTGTTGCCTGAAGCTGCGACGATTGATTGTGCTTCGATTGGAACTATTCCTGTTGGTGGAGCAAAAATGGGCAAACTAACTGGCAATATTGTGTCCATCTATGTTACTATTAATTATACCATTCTTGTGTGCTAAATTGTTGTGTAACTGCATTATTGCACTTGAAATCATGCAATATTGTTTAATTGTAAACAATGACAATAAGAAAACATCCTGCTACTATTAAAAACTTCCTTTTAGTAATTTGGGAATTCTTTCTAATCTCCCCTACCCAGGCCTCTCCAAAGAAAAGCAAACAGCAGAGTAAAGAGGATGTAGCCCCAGTTCCACTCGTGCTCTGTCGTTATGGTAACAACACCCAGAAAGAAGAATATCAGAGTCTCCGACACACTTCCAACCATCTTAATGACATGCCGAATAGTGGTGCAGGAGCGCTGGGATACATTCTCCTCAACGTAATACTTCATAGTCAAGGCGCAGATTACAATACTGTAGAAACAGGAACACAACATGCAGGAAAAGCCAAAAGAGTGCTAATTAATTTTTATTTTTTTTTTCAAAAATGCAGTTAGGAGCCCTTACGTACGCCATGATGCTGGAAATGGCAAGGAGCTCAGCTATGAGGTAGGCCAGGTAGCTGTACAGGAAGATGATTAGAGGCTCGATCTCTCTCACTTTTCCTGTAAAGCGTGTGGTGAAGGCTGCCACAAAGCCAAACAGTACGCCGAAAATCGTACCGCCCAAACCAACTACAAAAAATCGACCTATGTCCAGAAAAACGTCTCCGGCTTCAACCACCTCCATCGCTGCTACATGATTGAATAGATTATAGAGCACCTGGAACAGACAGTGAGAACTACTTATACATAAATAATACACAATCTGATTCACAAAACACAAAATTATGACACATATATGCTAAATTACTAATATTACAAGTACAAATGTGATGATTAACACATGCAGAACATCACAAAGAGTAAAACATTCACAAAGACTACTTGCCATGTACAACAAAATGATCAAACCATTTGAATTAAACAAAGAAAGCCATAATTACAGTACTCAGCATAAATGAGTAACCCCCTTTTAAAACTTCACAAATTCAGCAATTACTCTTTTCTTAGGAGACATATTAGGGCTCTTTGGAGATATAATATTTTAGCAAGTCTGCTTGATTAATGAACAAAAAAGCATGTCAGAATTATTCATGAAAATAAGATTTGAGGACTTATTTAATTTAATCAAGCGTGTACTTAGGGTTGGGTATCGCTTGAATTTGATCAATTCCAATTCCAATTCTGCTTATCGATTCCAACAAAAAAATGAAAATCAAACATTTAGATATCAAACATATTTATTCTCTGTCTTTTTTTGCAAAACATTTCATTGCTGCTGAATACCATGAACAAAAATCAGCCGGCTACATAAAAACTGGACTGGGATTAAGAACTGATTCTATGATCAATTGGAGACTTCTTTTAATGGAGTGTGGTAGTTCTCTCACAATTCTAAGAAAATATTAGACACTAAACAAATCTCATGGAATTTATGATGAACTAATTCAATGACTCACTCAAGATTTACTTGTTTGTTACTGGATGAATCAGTGGTTTTTAAAATACTCTCTTGAATGAATGATTCAAAGACAAATACATTTTTAACAGCCCCTTTTCGCCACCTAAAAATAAAAGATGCGCACACAGGAATTGATAGGTGGAATTAAAATTTTACAATAAGTATCTGATTCTGGAATTGGAATTGTTTTTTGATTCCCAACCTTACATGTACTCATTTTTGCAAGCATTTATTTGAACAAAATTGGCTAATTTACTTTTACAGATATTTATTACATATTTTCTCTGTTTTTATTAAAGTACTGAATTGAATCTCTGTTTTATTTAGTATTGAATTTGACCATCTTTCCATCTTCATGAATTGTATTAGTGATCATTAAGAGAAAAAAATGTAGTATTTGTTTAGAGGTGGTGTACTTATTTATGCTGAGTACTGTGTGTGTTTTTGCAGCTAACAAATATTTCAATCACTGAGTGGGGAAAGAATAATAATGTTAATATACGTGTATTGTAGCAAGTACTTGTATATTAACTGTATCAACTTGTACTGTATTTTACTGTAGAAAGAAGCAAAAATACAAAGACTTCTGTCTTACTGTTCTATTACTATTCCTTTTCTCTTTACTCCAGTTCAAATGTAATAAAATAAGAAATGTAATTGTGCTTAAGTATTTATGTTTGACACAATAAAGAAAGCAACAATGTTTATACACATTGTGTTTACCATGGTGTTTCAGCCTGTATCAAATGACTGAGTAATTACACTGGCTTGTGTTGAGTTTTGGATTTCAAGTAATCTGTTACTAGGGCAAGATTTGAAAGGAGATTCTATACAAGCATATTTCTTTTGAAACTAATTGTGATACTTTTTGATTAACGACATAACTATGTCAGCCCGCTTTTATTCAGGCATAATCTTTAAAACAGTTCTTGATAAAAGAATATTTGTAAGTAATGCACCAAGTAAAAGCAAGTTTCAAGCACAGGTTTTCCCATGGAGAGTATGACAATGTATGGCTCACAAGTCTCATTCTTTGTCCTCATTGCCAAATGTACTGTATCTATTTTTAATTTGTATCTATTTTTTATTTACTAATAGCCTGCTTTTTATGTACTAGTAACATTTTTTACCATTTTCAGTTTCAAGCATTTATTTTCCCTATGGCAATGTATGGCTGATCAGTCTCAATCTTTGTTCCCAATCCCTTTCTCTAACTCACTCACTCTTAAAAATAAAGGTTCTTTATTGGCATTGATGTTTCCATAAAGAACCTTTAACATCCATAGAACCCTTCCATTGCACACAAGGTTCTTTTTAGTTCTATTTATGTTTCACATTAAGAAAAATTAAGAAATGTTAACTGAAGGTTCTTTGGGGAACCCAAAATGGTTCTTCTATTGCATCACTACGAAACCCCCCTTTTGAAACCTTTATCACTTGGTTTTGTACATCTACGCACCTTGTGCACACATCACTTACCACAGTGACAGCATCATTGAACAGGCACTCTCCAAATACCACAATATAGAGCTGCTCATGGACGCTGATGTCCTCAAACACAGTGAGGACAGCCACTGGTTCTACGGCTGAGATGATGGAGGCGAAGAGAAGGTTCTCCTGCAGGGTAATGTCCTGCACACCAAACACCTCGATCTGGCAGATGGCAAATAGAGAGATGCCAATGCCAATAGAATTCCACAAGGTGCCAACAACAGCAAACCACAGCACTGTGCCGAAATTCTCAAAGAAAGGCCGAGTGGGCATGAAGTAGCCCGAGTCTAGAACAATGGGTGGCAACATATAGAGTAAAAAGGCGTTGGAGGTGAGCACTGACGGCGGCTTCTCGTGCAACGAGTGCATGATGCCCCCGACTATGAGACCAATGGAGATCAGCAAACATGACTCTGGCACCCAGACCGTGATCTTATGGTAAACATGGAAACCTATTCAGAAAAAAACAATACTTGTTACTTAATATTTGTGTGTGTGTGTGTGTGTGTGTGCAAGTGGTTAAAAAGGGAAAAATGTTTTATTAGTACCCTATGTCACAGTCATGTTCTCTTTTGGATCTGTTTCTGTCTCCACATTTCCCTGAGTCCCTTTCTCTATTAGTCTCCATGGTTTTTGATTCAGCTCCACACCTGTTTCAGTTCTCCCTAATTACCTTTTCTTCTCCTGCCTGTGGATTTATTATTAAAAGGACTTTGTTTATTTCTACTCCTGTGTTGTGTGCTTTCCATAGCTACAATTTACAGAATACCAGAACTCCAAGTTATTATTGCGGTGTTTTTTTTTTCTTTTGTTTTTGTTTTTCTCCTCTCCCGGATGGATTTACCAGTCGTCCAACTCCTTTGCCTGGAGCAGAAGGACCGATTGCTGGAGGACCACACCAGGGACTTTTTAGATCTGGTGTGCCTTACTCACTTCCTTGACCACTCGCTTTGCGTCTTTTACTACACAAGCCTAAGCGGTGTAAGGCACGCCTGCCAGCGACCGGTCCAAAAGAGGGTCTCCACTCCTCTGGCTTCGCCGGGTGCGGTTCATTCGCGGGGTGGGCGGGGCGCCCTCTGGCTCTGTCAGGCTCCTCCTTCCCTTTGGCTCCACCTTTGTCCTCAGTTGCTCCGGTTCTGCTGCGGTCTTCCGGATCCCTGCATCGGTCGCCTGAGCCTTTGGCTCCACCTTGGCCCTCCGGATCCTCTGTGTTGCCCTGGCTCTCCGTCTGCTCTGCTTCATCCTGGACTCCTCTTTCATCTGCTCCCTCTCCATCAGTCGTCCCCAGGGTATCGTCAAGGCCTTTTCCACCATGGCTCCTCCTGCTCCTGGCTCCTC
Source organism: Sinocyclocheilus anophthalmus (assembly GCA_018155175.1). NCBI lineage: Eukaryota > Metazoa > Chordata > Actinopteri > Cypriniformes > Cyprinidae > Sinocyclocheilus > Sinocyclocheilus anophthalmus. The sequence goes on along the minus strand of JADLZN010009472.1, from coordinate 22,353 downwards.
CCTAGCTCCTCCATCTACTCTGCCCTGGCCCTATGAACTATGCCCCTTTCCAATTGCTTGCCCCCACGCCCGCCTCGCGACCCCCGCCATCCTCCCTCCCTCCTCTGTTGACTGTTTCTCAGGCGGAGGACCAGACCTTCGGGAGGGGTGGCGAACTTTCCCAGTTCTGTTCTGTTCTTTGGGTGTGTCTCAATCAGCTCCCTAGCTCCCGAGCTTGTAGATCGTGTACATGAATTCGGGCACTGGTAAGTTCCCTGACTCGCTGCACGTTGGGACAGTGATCACTTGAATTCCAGTGACATGATTACGTACAACATCAACGGACAACATGGTAGAACGTCATCACTGGAATGAATAAACAACAGACAGAACCGATCTCTTTTTGAGATTTATTTTTTATTATCTTTAAACACGTGGTTCTGGTACAAGTTCTTACAACATTTCAGCCGAATATCAGTTATAAATGTTAACTAGATGTGTTCACTACCTGTCTAGCTATGTGTGTTTATGTTGAAATACACTAAAAAGCAGTTCGTCTTTTCAAATCTTCTATCACGAGTCATTATATTTATCGAGTTGGCTCGTGTGGTTTGTTTTGTGCTTCAGAAATGTGACATTATTTCCGGTAAGGGAGCATAGTGAGCGCCTATGCTCCCTAGTTTTTGCAGTGCATTGTGGGATTTTTTTCAGGGAGCAAATGTTCCAGTGCACTGGAAGGATTTCGCTATTGAGACAGCCCTTAAAATGGCCGACTCCCTGATCAGTGCCCTTACTACTGAACAAGAGAGCTGATTGAGACTCCCTGGTCTATTAGTTTCCATGGTCTTTGATTTATTAGCGCCACACCTGTTTCAGTTCTCCCTAATTACCTCTTCTAGTATTTAAGCCCTGTGTTTTGCCCCATCTCCTTAGTTCCGGTATTGATGTTGATATTGTGTTTGTCTCCTGTGTTTCTCCTGCCAGTGGATTTATTATTAAAAGGACTTTGTTTATTTCTACTCCTGCGTTGTGTGCTTTCCATAGCTACACGTGACACCCTATTCATTCATCCTTAAATCTAATTTACTGAATCTGTTTCTTACTTTTTTATATTCTAGTAACTTTTCGTTATACCTTTTTACCATTTTTTAAAATCTCATTAAGATTCTAAATTAACTATAGAGTAAAGTTGCCTTTCTGACTAGCCATGTCATATAGCTAAGTAAAAAAAGTCTATTGAAAATTAATATAAGAAATGTTGCATAGTGCATAGTGTTTCCTAAACAAATAGGCTAGTATCTGATAAATACGTAGGCTGCTAGTAAAACTGGAATAGAGTCAGTACTGTACTTAGTAATTAAAATAAATAAGTATACTAGTAACATCAAAGTCACTAGTAGGTGGTCTAAAGAATATATGTTAAAACAGCTTGCCATAGAATGTGTAATCGCTCACCTATTTTGGCAAAGGACGCAAGTAGCACCCATAAAGTAATCTCAAACGGGAGCTGAATGCGGGGGTAGTTCAGTGTAAACACCGCTTGGGTGGTTTCACCTGGGTCGGGGTCAGGATCAGTCTCCTCCATCGGGCTCCAAGGAAGAAGTTTAGATGGAGAAGTAGTAGTAGGTTCAAAAGGAACATCGACGTTTGCTCCGTATCCAAGAGATGCAATGCAAATTACGCACATCAAAAAGTTGAAAGGCGACCTCTCTTTAAAATTAAGCACCATATTTTCTCAAAATATATGCATATGCCAGAAGCTGAGATATAAAAAATACTGAAAATATGTGAAGAATTAAAAGTACATTTGAAAAGTGTTCCCTTCATCTACGTCCCTAAAGCATACTGATCGTCGCACACTCGTGACTGAGTTTGGGCTCTCTGTCTCAGTGAGCAGGTGTGTGTGGTCAGATGAGGGCCGGTTGACGACCAATGCCACACCTGATTTGTCTGTCCTTGCATTTGAAATAGTTTCGCTTCCTCTAGTTCTCAGAAAAGATTTTTTTATTTTTTTGTAAATGCGTACCTGTTCCTCTCTGCCATAACAAACACTTCTGAAGTAAAACTCCTACGGTGTAGTTTCACAGCATACATATGTGTGGTGTGTGTGTGTGTGTATATATATATTATATATATATATATTATATATATATAAATATATAATTATATAGACGATTCTATAGTCCTCATTTGTACGTCGCTTTGGATAAAAGCTTCTGCTAAATGAATAAATGTAAAATGTTAATGCAAATGAAAGCCCCTTTTTCTATGATCCCGTGCTAATTTAAGGGTTTAGAGGTTTTAAAGTAGTAAGAATAATAATACAATTATTTTATCATTTTATTTTTGTAACGTTATCCATATACTGGAAAAAATACCATTTTCTTTTCCAGTATATGGATTTATTACTAATTACAAAAATCTAAATATAGCTCATTTCACCTTTATTCAAACTCGTGCATGTTATAGTTGCTATGTTATTACGGCAGGTGCTACAGAATGGAATAAGATACAGTAGTACGGGTTTACAGAATATATATTTCACTTCATCCACCTGCATTTTATTATGTAGTAGGCTGCAACCACTCGATGGCAGTCAAGGTCTTCCGTTATGTCTGTAAATCATGCATCGAAAACATTTTCATGAGACGTTCTTTAATACAGGCAGACGAATAAACAAATTCAAATTCACTTCTTTTTTTCCAGTCTTCGGAGGACAACGCATGCTCTCTGGCTCGCGCGGTCTGTGAACGAGGCGGTGCTTCACAGCAGCAATGCTGCGCGCTGACGTAACGTCAGGGCGAGTCCAGCATGCAGAGCAAGAGGAAGGACCGCCGTGTATCACAACACTGTCTGATCTGCATACTGCCTTAAAATCATGGAGCATATCGGTGACTGAAACGTAAGTGATCCCCGCTGCATTTTTAAAAGCTGGTGATGTTTGCTGTCCGGTCGTGTGGTAGTAACGTTACATAGTTAAACGCTTGGAAGGAAGCATTGAGGAAAAGGGACTCGGTTTTCTTTTGATAAGCACACAGAAGGTGATATGGTGTGAGAGATGATTGGCAGCTCGGACGGTGTTTTCAAATGTTTTCTTGCGCTATTATAAGACATAACGGAGGACGCAACCGTCCATTCAGTCGCTTGATATTCCTTCATGAGTTATTAAAATGGTCATTAAACCTGTGTCGAGATGCTCTGCCTTCAGCTTTTGCTGCTTCAGTCGCAGGATGCAGCAGTCGTGTTCCTGGGTCATACTTTGGCTGCTGACATTATAAACAAGGCGTCTTGAACACATTAGAGATGGAAACCTAGACTTTAGAAAACAACGGATTTTGCTTTCTTCTGTCCATGCAGACGGAACAACTGTAATAAAATACACTCAACACCACCATCTCTGTAGCTACATCCCAAAACACAGCGAGCAATCCCATTCCTGCACTAACCCTTGTCAGAGTGTCTTCTTAAGTGAATCAAAGCACACGTCTTTTTAATTAGTTTATCTGTAATTCTTTTTTGAATCGAAACCAGTTTTGAATCAGTCTGAACTGTTAGTACTAAATACATCTTGCTTGCTCACTGAAGCATAACTTGCCAGAGTCCTGTAAACAGTGGTACTGTTGAAATGAATGAATGCAATTCTGTTGCTTCAGTATTTGAATATGATACATAGTTAGGAAAGGCTTGCATTTATGCCACCTTTTACATATCTATGAAACTATTTTAAACATTCTGGGTGGGTTGCACCAACAAGGATTAATTTAAGTAAAGTTTAGAGCTAATCAAGGATTTGTTGATCTGGGTTTTATTGTAAATCGAGTTGTGTTGCACCACTTAATTTTAAACACAGATGAACAAATCAGGGATTAGAACTGTAACCTGCGATTAACACCTCCATCTACGATTAATGTTCTCCTCCATGATGGGTTCGCCATTGCAATTAAACAGGAACAATGCTAATATTCCTTTTTGTTTTCTTTGCTACCAAACTCTCTTTCTGACATAAGTTGCTCGTGTCAAAAAAGGAAATAAACTAAATAAAAAAGATCTGCCGTTTTAATAAACTGCTACCGTTATTCAAACGGCTGATCAAGCAAGCAATGAATACATTTCTGGCAGTGCATACGGATTTCATAATCCTGGAAATATATTATTATATATTAATGAGTATAGTTGCATGGTCTCACACTGCGTTACATGCTATACGTATATTTTCGGTTTTCTTTGTCGTACGCCGAGATGCACCGAGATGAGTGACGGATTCACATCCCGGACTCAGCAGACGCAAGTTTACTACGGGCTAGGGATGGGCGGATCGATCCTTGAGTATCGAAAGGATCGATCCTCACATAAAAATATCGATTCTGAAGTGCATTTTTTGAAACATTAATTTTATTTACTTATCAAGAAATTCGGTGCATAGAATAAGCTTCTAAATGGAAAAATAGACTATATTAGCGAATAATTGTGTTGGATAGAACCATTTCTCCTGCTCATCGGAACACGTGCTGACGCATGGCTCAGAGTGCTTGTTCAAATAGGGCTGCGTTTCCCAAAAGCATCAGAAGCATAAGTAGATCTATAGAAACCATTGCCACATTATTACATTACATTACATTGTTACTATATATAAAATTAATTCTGAAAAATGCATCACGGTTTCCACACAAATATGAAGCAGCAATAATAATAAATGTTTCTTGAGCAGCAAATAATATTAGAATGATTTCTGAAGGATCATGTGACACTGAAGACTGGAGTAATGATGCTGAAAATTCAGCTTTGATTACAGGTATAAATTACATTTTAAAATATATTAAAATAGAAAATAGTTATTTTTAATTGTTATATTTCACAATATTGCTGCTTTTACTGTTTTTTTTCTCTCAAATAAGTGTATCCGTGGTGAGCATGAGACTTTAAAAAAAAAAGACAAAATCTTACTGACCCCAAACTTTACATGTCATATTTATTTTAAATTGGCTAGTTTGTGCAAGTAAATGTATTTAAACTGGTTGTTAAAAGTTCAAATGGATTGTGTTATGTTCTGTAATTGCTGTTAATAAATCTGTCAGAAAAAAATATGCTAAAGTTTCACCTTTAGGGGTACAACAGCCTGGCAGCCTTTTACAAAAATTAAGCATGGTTTTATTACAGTAACCACAGTTTACCACAGTATTTGTAGTAAAACTGCAGTAACCACAAATTTAAAATGGGAATAATAATACATTTAGTACTTATGTAACACCATGTTTATTTTTCATGAGGTACCCTCAAAGGTGCACCTTTGTAACTTATCTACCCTTAAAGCATGCATACTTGTATGGTACTAATATGCTCACTTTTAGGGGTATAGTTGCACCTTTGAGGTTACTGCCCCATTAAAGGGCTAAAATATACAATTATAGTATATTTTATTTCTAAAAGTGTAAACAAAAAAGGCATATGAAATGTAAAAAAAACATGGCTTTAAAAGCTAATATTAAGTGAGTATAATTACTGATTATATATTCTTTCAATAATTTAAAAGATCAGTTTAGTTTATAAGTATCGGTATCGATTCGCCGATACTAGCTTGAATATCGGTATCGGATCAAAAAAAAAACAAAAAAAAAAAAAAAAGAAAATAAAATAATATGTATCGCCATCCTACTACGGCTGCAAGACCCCACAATCTGCTGGCTCAATGCGCTTTAATCTTTCTTTTCATTTGTAATAAACACCTGAGACCTCACAACACACCCTCTATTGTTTTCTTTGTTTAATCAGCCACATACAGTAATTGTAACTGTAGGTGCACTTTATTTCATTTAAACCTCCTCACCTGTAAATGTAAAATTAATCCCTAATTGAGATGTAAATTGAGTTTAAAGTTATGGAGCAACATGATTAAAGTTAATCTATTTTAAATATAAATTAAATCCAGGATCAAGATGATGGTTTAAATGTAATCCTGCTTATTTTTAAACCAGGTTTAAAGTTTAGTGCAACAGAGTTATTAGATAAAACTTGATTTAATCTAGATTTTAGATTAAACTTTATTGGTGTAAGCTAAACAATTTGCAATAATTGTATTACATTTATTTCTGATTTGTTATATCACTTGGCCTTTGATCCCTCGTATGCGTCCAGAATCACATACTCTGAAGACATACTTCTTGTGAATAAGTAGGCTATTTACTTCACAACCATTATGTTTTATATAGTATGAATGTAATCCGGACGTACTACTCTGTCCGTTGCCTTCCACCGTTGTGTTGCTTACTCATTCATGCAATTTATGATGCAGCCAAGGTTTACATTGAGAGCCAGGCCACGTTTATTTGTCACATAACTGGGCATCAACCCAAGTCTGACGTAGTGCGTCGTAATCAGCATAATAAAAAGATGCGAGCGTTGTCCCCATTCAGTATGTTTTCAATGTAAATACAAGGGCGTAATTGTTTCAGTATTTTCTCTAGAAGTTGTTCTTTATCTTTATAGGAGTGCCTTTCCTAATGTAACCAGCTCTTGTTGTTATATGTATGAAATGTTCACTGTTCTTTAATATTCTAATCAGTACCTGCCACTATCGAGTGGTGAAAGATTTACCAATTATACAACAGTTCACCAAAGCCTTCCAGTAATATATCTTGGTTACTAATGCAAAGATTAATTTATTAGGCCTAGTTAGAACTAACGCGTGGGTCTGAAAACTAATAATAAAGAAAACAAGAAGTGAAGTAAAAGAGAATAATGTTATTTTTCAATGTCTTGTAAAAAATGAAAACTATAATGAAAAGCCTGGAGCTTTGTTTCCCTCAGAGCATTTGTCATGATATAGCTTAAACCAATCAGACATTTAGGCTAATAGTTTATTCCACTGTCTATTCAACAACCTCTCACCGGCCTTTACAAAGACAACTGATGCTGCGTAGGTTTAAAACAAATAATTATTTTTTTCATTGTATGAACAGTGTCACAATGGTCCATGGACCTAAAGTTCATGGATTTTTTATTGCGAGACAGATGCTGCCAATGACGAGTGCTTTACAACAGTTCTGCCAATTCATGCATGAAACGCAAATACAGCACATATGTTACTCTCATCCCTGTTACTGTATGTCTTCTGTGCAAGTCAATCTCTGTCTGCCCTTCTTGACTTATGACATCTTCACACGATTCAGCTGTCTGTCACGGACAGCGACGACATATTTTTAAGAGAGATTGCCTGCTCGTTCATAGGAGAAGCAGAGTTTCGCTCAGCCAGAAGAAATGATATAAGGTCTAGAGATGAAAGGAGAGCATGGATAATCCTGTTCTCACCCATGCAGGCAGTGACTCATCATTAAAAGGAAATGGCTGTTCGTTATGATTATTATTGCTTTAATTACAGTTGATATGAATCCAATCAAAACAGAGATTAAATAGCAAAAACTCTTTTTATTTTATTTGGGTTTAAAAAAAAAAAATGTATGCAGAATTAAGGTTCTGTTTATATTTTTAGACTCCGCTTCAGTGAATTTATTGGAGACGTAAAACCAAAAATGAATATGGCTTCAGAAGACTTATGGCTTCTTTTTTATGACAAAGAGCTGTGTAAAGATTCTTCAAAATATTTATTTTCTTGTCTCTTGGAAATAATACAGCATATAGGTTTCGATTGACAAGAAGGTGAGTCGATATTGACATCATTTTCATTTTTGAATGAACTATTTGTATTAAAGATGGCCTTTTTATCATATAAAAACTTTGTTCTTATAGCATTATGTATATGAAAGTTGAGAGATGTACAATTTCAGTAAGAAATGCATCCAATCTTTTTCTCTGCAAAACAAAAATGATAAAAAGGGAAAACTGCAAGTCTACACTACTGTTTGAAAATGTTGTTTTTAAATGAATTTTATTATTCTCGCCCAGGCTTCATTTATTATGACAAAAATAATACAGAAAAAATAGTAAATAATGTTTTTTATTTTTAAAATGTAGTGTATTCTGGACGGCGAAGCTGAATTTTGCATTTATTTGAAATAGAAATCTTTTGTAACATTATAAATCTCTTTGCTGTAACTTTAGATCAATTTAAAGCATCCTTGCTAAAAAAAAAGTATTAATTTCTTCCTTTTCAGAAAAAAAAACCATACCACGGCGACCTTTTGTAATGAAATGGTATCATGGATTAGTTGATTTGGTTACACTTTACTTGAAGGGGTGTTCATAAGACTGACATGACACCTTCATAATCATGACATGACACATACATAATCATGACATGACACATGTCATGAATATGAAGGTTTTTTATGCATGTTTATGACAACTGTCATTAAGTGTCATTCACTCAGTTATGTAATTTTTAATGCAAAGATGACATTGTTTGAGATGTCTTTGTTATGGGCTATGGTTAGGGGTAAGGGTAGGGGTAAGGTTAGGTTAGGTTTAGGTCAAATAATGTCATATTTGCATTAAAAATGACATATCTGAGCGAATGACACTTAATGACAGTTGTCATAAACATGCATAAAAAAAAACCTTCATATTCATGACATGTGTCATATCATGATTATGAAGGTGTCATGTCAGTCTTATGCACACCCCTTCAAGTAAAGTGTTACCGTTGATTTATACACAGGCCCACAAGCACATAAAGAGCTGTTCATGCAGAAACACACTCACGCATGGATTCATTTCCTCTGTATGATTGTCATGCACATAAGATCTCACATAAATAGAAACTTGACTCAGTTCTTGGCTCATTATTGTAATTTCTGCTTTCTTTTACAAATACACAACCTCAAGGTGTAAATGACTGCTGATTTCTGACCAAATGTTAGTAGGCCTCAAGATTCATCTGTGTTTAGACATGAAAGCATTATATAAAATTCCCTTTTTGATCGTACCACCTCCTCCGTAATATTGCCCGCCTCTGTTCCTCTTTTAGTTTCAGAGATGCTCAAAGTGTTGTCCATGCCATAATTACTTTAGATCTCTTCTACTTGATTTCCCTGCCAAATTGTTTCAAAGGATACAATACTTCCAGAACTCTTTTGATATTCTATTTGTTCCATTTCCAGTGTCCTGTCATGTGTTTTGAATACAAACAACATGAGAGATAGATAGGCCCTCTCCCGAATACTGCTCTTTGTAGACTTGCATTTTACATCAATAAAGTCCATGAGACTGTAAGCTGTCCCATTTGATAATTTGGGTTTAAAAATGTGCTTATGAGCACCCCCTTTTCACCCTTGATGGATGTTGTGTCAAGCCTGCACTGTATGAAACATCTGCATTGCATTGGATGAATGAAACATCTGCTTTAGGACCCAAGAAACAGCACCTCAACAGAGCTATTGATTAGTAGGCCTGAATATGCAGGACTGTAGCATGTATACACAGCTGAGGTAACAGTTAAACAGAACGTCTCAGTCCCAGAAAGCTCAGCTGAAGAGAAAATCAGTCACACTTCCTGATTAAGCAAAAGGTCAGGATGTGGTTGTGGGAGATTGAGAACTGACAGTTTAGAGTGACACTGCATTAGCGTGCATGTCAGGGTCTGTATGTGGACGGATTGTTGTGTTTTGTCCATAACCCATTATTCACAAAATAAAAGAACTGTTTTCAAACAGGTCTTTATGTGTGTAAATGGTTTGAGCTGAATTAATTAATTGAAAATTGTGCAGAAGACAAAGAATATGCTCTTCAAACAATGATAATGTCATCATAATACAGTAGTTGAATACGGAAACAGGAGTTGTCCTTTGTCCCAGTGTGCTGTGATGAGCCAGAAATAAATTACTCTCCCTTTATTATCAACTGTGCTGTCTAGATTTAAAGTGTGACATTAAAGGTGGCGTAAGTGATTTCTGGTAGCCAATGTTGATATTTCAAATCACCAGAACAAACACGCCCCTACCCCAAAAGGGTCTCGCCCCTATTTGATAGCTCCGCCCCCCCAGGCAACGATTAGTTCTGTGAAAACAAAGCAAAACCAATGTTACACCATATCTACACTGGACACGAGTGGCACGGCGTCGTTGAAAAAATCTATTATAATAAGTGATCTGTCTACACCTAGATATTATATATACTTATATAATATATATATACAGTGGGTACGAAAGTATTCAGACCCCCTTAAATTTTCACTCTTTGTTATTATTGCAGCCATTTGCTAAAATCATTAAAAAGTTAATTTTTTTTCCTCATTAATCTACACACAGCACCCCATATTGACAGAAAACACAGAATTGTTGACATTTTTGACAGCCATTTAGTAAAAAAGAAAAACTGAAATATCAGATGGTCCTAAGTATTCAGACCCTTTGATCAGTATTTAGTAGAAGCACCCTTTTGATCTAATACAGCCATGAGTCTTTTTGGGAAAGATGCAACAAGTTTTTCACATCTGGATTTGGGGATCCTCTGCCATTCCTCCTTGCAGATCCTATCCAGTTCTGTCAGGTTGGATGGTAAACGTTGGTGAACAGCCATTTTTTAGGTCTCTCCAGAGATGCTCAATTGGGTTAAGTCAGGGCTCTGGCTGGGCCATAAAAGAACAGTCACAGAGTTGTTGTGAACCACTCCTTCGTTATTTTAGCTGTGTGCTTGGGGTCATTGTCTTGTTGGAAGGTAAACCTTCAGCGCAGTATGAGGTCCTGAGCACTCTGGAGAAGGTTTTCGTCCAGGATATCCCTGTACTTGGCCGCATTCATCTTTCCCTCGATGCAACCAGTCGTCCTGTCCCTGCAGATGAAAAACACCCCCACAGCATGATGCTGCCACAACCATGTTTCACTGTTGGGACTGTATTAGACAGATGATGAGCAGTGCCTGGTTTTCTCCACACATACCGCTAGAATCAAGGCCAAAAAGTTTGGTCTCATCAGACCAGAGAATCTTTTTTTCTCACCATCTTGGAGTCCTTCAGGGGTTTTTTCATGTGTCTTGCACTAAGGATAGGCTTCCGTCGGGCCACTCTGCCATAAAACCCAGACTGGTGGAGGGCTGCAGTGATGGCTGACTTTCTACAACTGTTTCCCATCTCCCGACTGCATCTCTGGAGCACAGCCGCAGTGATCTTTGTGTTCTTCTTTACCTCTCTCAACAAGGCTCTTCTCCCCCGATAGCTCAGGTTGGCCAGACGGCCAGCTCTAGGAAGACGTTCCCAAACGTCTTCCATTTAAGGATTAATGAGGCCACTGTGCTCTTAGGAACCTTAAGTTCAGCAGGAAATTTTTTTGTAACCTTGGCCAGATCTGTCCCTTGCCACAATTCTGTCTCTGAGCTCTTAAGGCAGTTCCTTGACACTCATGATTCTCATTTGCGCTGACAGGCACTGTGAGCTGTAAGGTCTTATATAGCCAGGTGTGTAGCTTTCCTAATCAAGTCCAATCAGTAAAATCAAACACAACTGGACTCAAATGAAGGAGTAGAACCATCTCAAGGATGATCAGAAGAAAGGGACAGCACCTGAGTTAAATATATGAGTGCACAGCAAAGGGTCTGAATACGAGGCCATGTGATATTTCAGTTTTTCTTTTAATAAATCTGCAAAAATGTCAACAATTTCTGTGTTTTTCTGTCAATATGGGGTTTTGTGTGTACATTAATGAGGAAAAAAACAATTACTTAAATGATTTTAGCAAATGACTGAAATATAACAAAGAGTGAAAAATTTAAAATTTAAGGGGGTCTGAATACTTTCCGTACACACTATATATATATATAGCTATGGTCACAACTGCGATGCGGGGCGGTGCGGCGCGCACGAAAATCCCAGACAGAAAATGCTGGTGGTTCTATTTATGACGATTGACACAAATTTCAAGATTTCAACGGTAGCTTTATCACGTACCAGTTGTAGACGACTTTAGCTGTTGCGGCACGACAAGTGACGCGTCCGGTGTAGACACGGTGTTACTCGCCTATCGAGAAGAAACAAAGCAACCTCGGTGTCCGATTGCAGGCCTTCCCGCTCTTTGAGTTCTCTCCATTGCTGGAAAGCTGATTCGATATTTACATGGGTCCTACTTCTTATCGTAAGCCTTCTTTTGTTCCGTAGACGTTTTCCTCTTTTGTTTTTTATCTGCCATCTCTATCTTTCTGTCGCTTGGCTCGGCTAATTTCCTTCATGTTCACTGAGCGCCTCTCCTCCACATCATGAGTAGACACGCCCCGTACTGCTGATTGGCTACAAATTTGTTTTGGTACTCGGCCCGTCTCAGTTTTCTAAAGCGTTTTCCAAAAAATACATACCCCACCTTTAAGCTTTCACCTAATGCACACCCGTCTCTATTTCTGACACTGCACAGCTACTCCAGTTAGTTTATTTTCACAGACTGTCTGAAATGAACGTTTACTTTTTGTTTATTATACATATTTTGTTTATTATGCACTATCATTCAAAGGTTTGGGGTCAATAATTTTTTTTTTTACTCTCAGCAGCATTTATTAACGGAACACAGTAAAAGCAGTAATCTTATGCAAAATGTGATTGACATTTGAAATGGTTTTCATTTTAAAATCGTAAATTTTATGTGATGCGAAAGGTGAATTTTAAGCTTTGAAGTTTCGCACCATTAATCCCGTCTTCAGAGTCACATGATCCTTCAGAAATAGTTTTTGCTGATTTTCTGCTCAAGAAACATTTATTTTTATCAATGTTGAAAATAATTGTGCAGCGTAATATTTTTGAGGAAACCTATATATTTTTTTCAGGATTATTTGATGAATATAAAGTTCAATAGAACTGCATTTATTATGATAGAAATATTTTGTAAAATTATAAATGTCTTTACTGTCACTTTTCATTAATTTGGAATGCGTCCTTTCTGGATTTGTTTCCCGGACCTAAACTTTTAAACAGTAGTGTACATTTAAATACTTTCTGAGAGTTATGTTAAAGTCAGCTCCTGTCCTACTAATTTAAGGAGGCCTTTACACAACACCGGTTTCTAAACTCTGAATTTTTTTTATGTGTTTTGGTGGTTCATTTGCATGACAACAGCATTTTGTGTGCCTGAAAGTGCAAACTTTTGTAAACTGGTTTCAAAGTGGAAGTGTTCAAAAATTATACTATGATATTGTCTTGGTGTAAACTACAAAAACACTACGGGTGGTCTATACGTATTACGTTTACAGTCTAAAGATATTCGCCCGGGCACATAGTGTTTCGTTATAAAATGATATTGCCATCTACTGGCCTGGCATGCACAATACAATGTTTTTTTTAGTCATTTTCACAGATCCGTGTTATTGACAACATTGCCATCTGTACGCAAAACATTTCAAAAACTCAAAGGAAAAATACCCTGAATCATTTCTTTCTAGCAATATTTATATGCGCTTGTCACAATACTAACATTATAGTAACAATCACATAAGTCTATTCATCTTATAACAATGGATTCTGTTGAATGAAAGTATAGGATGCATAATTATTCATTTTCTTGTTTCTGAAATCTACAACAGCAAGAAACTGATTGCTTAGCTGATTGGTCTGTGAACATGGGATAATGTGCAGCTTCAGGCTGGTGCAACACATCACTGGTCCTGTCCAGTGGTGCTTAAAGCTCAAGATATGGCTGACCTGTGCACCATTTGCATTTACTCTACAGTAGTTCCCTTTAAAGCGGTCCTGTTTATGACTACTCTTGTAAGTCATCTCCATTTTTTCACAAAGAGCTTTCAGGCATGACTTCTTTGAAGCAGTGTTGGTTGTAACTTCCACTTCCTGATAATTGAACCAGCAGTGATCACTAGGGCATCCAAACACTTTTTAGTCTTGGATCTGATGCAATTTTTTTTAATCCAAAACCTTAAGTCTTAAGTAGCACAGGTATATTTGTAGCAATAGCCAAAAATACACTGTATGGGTCAAAATGATCGATTTTTCTTTTATGCCAAAATCATTAGGGCATTAAGTAAAGATCATGTTCCATGAAGATATTTTGTAATTTTCCTATCGCAAATATATAAAAGCTTAATTTTGATTAGTAATATGCATTGCTAAGAACTTCATTTGGACAACTTTAAAGGCGATTTTCTGAATATTTTGATTTTTTTTGCACCCTCAGATTCCAGATTTTCAAATAGTTGTATCTCAGCCAAATATCGTCCCATCCTAACAAAACCATACATCAATGGAAAGCTTAGTTATTCCGTTTATTTAAATCTCAGTTCATTTATTTAAATCTCAACTGACCCTTATGACTGGTTTTGTAGTCCAGGGTCACATATGTGTTGTAGTGCGGAGTAATAAATACAAAGCAAAGAACTAAATTTGTGATTTGTAATGTAGGATTATGTGAATCCTTCCTAATAAATAAATAAAAATAAAAAACATTCAAAAGTGTTTAAAACAGGTTTTTGTTTTTTTTTTTACAATTTTTAAAATGTTTTATGCTCATAAAAACTGCATTTAGTTTGATTTAGATTTTTTAAAATGCAATAAAAAAAAATTTGGAAATAATTATTAAAATAGCTGTTTTTGTTTTGACTATATTTTAAAATGTAATTTATTATTACATTGGATGGAAAAGCTAAATTTTTACCAGTCTTCAGTTTCACATGATCCTTCAGGAAAATTTATTTATGTATATAATGTGCAAATCAGTTGGACCTTAATATTTTTTTGAACTGTGAGTTTTTTTTTTTTTCTGGATACTTTGATGAATAGAAAGTTCAAAAAACAGCATTTATTTGAAATTGAAATCTTTTGTAACATTATAAATGTCTTTCGTTAAGAAGAAGTCTTACTAAAACTGTTGTGTATAATTTAAATATAAATATAATATCCCCATAATTTAATTAACATGTCATAGCCTTAAACCTCATTTATTTTTCTATAAAACCATCCCCTATTTTCATTCCTCACTCCATAAATCTGTAGCGTCTGGACCAATCAAACACACAATTTTTCATTTGATTTAACAAATCAATTATTCATTAGATTAATAAATTGTCACAGTCCCCTCACCCAATAAACTAGATGCCAGGATGTCTGCAACGACACCAGGCCCACCCTGGTCCCCATGGCAACCACGACACCTCTGCTAGACCAGATCCATATACGACCTAACGGCATGTTGAGAGGCCTTCCCCCTCTCACTGCATGTCCATAGGAAGGACACAGTAAAAATTGACTTTTTCTATGGAATCCATAGGAAAACCTGCTGTGAGAAACACACATATCCTTCAGGTTATCGTGTATGTTGTTCTGAGATTTTATACTGTTTAATGCAGGCTTATGATGGAAACCATCAGTCATGTAATCTTACATATATGTAACCATACAAGTTTAGATATAGGATTAGTCTCTGATGATTAAACGAAGAGTGTAATTATTGTGTTGGTACATAGGCAATATATAGTGTCTGAGAATCTTTAGTAATTTCGATTCAAGTTCCATATGCAAATTACCATGCTTCCACACAAAGAGTCATAAAACTCCCCAGTATCTCAAAACTCCCACTTGGGATTCCGGCATTTCTCATTGGACAATCCCATCTTGATAGGCGGGAATCTTCTCCGACCTTAAAGGCCCCACACCAGGGACCCACCCAGAGTCGGTGGTTTGTTTGAATTCTGAGAAGATGTGAGCTACAATGCTCCTAAAGACACCCTAAGTTTGCGCCAGACTTCGGCCTTGACTTTCCATTCACCAAAAACTCTCTGACTCAAACTGATTCTTTTCATCAACCAACTTCAGCAAAAATAAACTTGAACCTTTGGACTGCATCAAGCCTTTCTTTCAGATAGACGAGACGTGCAAGTATTCAAACTTAGTCTTATTAATTGATACATTAGGTATCATTTGCACCTTTTTACAAAGGTGTGTTTGAACTAAGAATCTGATGTCTCCTTCAGGCTGTAGATCTACTGAATATGCAAATGGTTCCATAACTTCATATTCTTATTTTTTCTTCTCTCTACTGCGTTAAGCTTTAAACCTTTCCTATACCACTGTATGTGTGTGTGTGTGTGTGTGTGGGTGTGGGTAGGTTGGACTAGTTTAAGTGTTTAGGTTGTTAATAAAGTCTTACTTGTATCACACTTGACGTTGTTCATTGTTTGCTCATAACTGGAGTCACTTAATCATGCAGATTTATGCTACAAGCTCTGTGTAGAGTTGTACAGTAAGAAAGTTATTTCCCTTAACCAGGAAATTAACGTTCTTAGAATTGACAGACAGTTGACCCTGAGAGGTCAGCTAAATATCTACAGCAGATCTAAATATTTATAATTAATTATAATTAATTATTCATATTTCCCCAATGAGCTGATTTGCTACAAATCTGGTCTGATGTCACAGTATGATGTGGAAGAAGCAAGCCTTGTATCTGTTAAATGTGTTTGTGTTTTGCTGTGAGTGATTCAGTTTAGTGACTACAGCAAGATGAGATGATTTAATTAACATCAACAAACATCTCACCATAGTCGCTTTCATCTGTGTTTCCATATATTTCCAAATTCTCCTGATGGAATCCGTATCAAATTGGTGCATTTGGCATGAAGACGGTTTCTTTTAAATCATAATTGAATGAAAGTCTGAATGAGGTCTGTGAGAAATCATTTTAGAGCTTGGTGGTTAATAAGCGTGAAATCTCAAGGCTAATATGAGTGTGGTAATCATCAAACCTTCTGCTACAGTTTATGGAGGTCTTTAACTGCAGGCGGGAGATGAGTATTCTGATGATGGTCATTTCTATTCTTGATTGCTGTGAACACATTATGATAAATGTGTTGTTCGTTGTGATGTTTCTAGGCTGTGTGGTGGACTGTATCAGGCAGATGGATGGCTGGTGGGTTGTTGGTTGTGTTTGCTGGAGCCTGAGTCAGTATCAGTCGTCCACCCCTTCAGACCCAGACTGCAGCCTACTACCTGCTGCTTTTCCTTCCACAGCCAAAAACCTTCCATCCGCCACGGATTTAGCGTATTTGAATTATAAATTCACCCTGTCTCCTCTCTCTGTGTCAGGATTCAATCCGAGCATACTGTAGTTTGCTGCATCCTTCAACAGCCAAACACTCAGAATGGGAAGTTGCACCACGGAAATTGCAGAAATTCAGCTAATTTTATTGTACTAATTTTGTGCGTATAATTCCTTTAGGGAACTATACTAAAACAACAGAGAGAGCAAATAAATGACGCTATCACTGGTCCTGGTTCGTAGTGAATTATCGCACATGCTTAAAGACTTTTAACCTTATTTTCAGGCTTACTTTTTCTGCTTTGATAAAGGTTTTGGTTATAGATCCTTCACCGTGTCTCCAATTCTTTATGTTTGGCAAAGTGACCACCACCAATGTATTTTATAAAAGGATGAATGATATACTGACAGCCGTATCATGATCAGCTAAAAACAGCATATATCGTGTATATTTATATAAGTGTATACTTCTAGCCTATTATTAAATGCTAATAAAATAAAATGTTTGCTCAGAGCAATTCAGTTGATTTTAGTTGATTTAGATTTTATATCAGTGGCACACAGGAATTAAATTTTTTCATTCTTATAATTTGGGATAGTTATATTATCCATTTTACTTTTATAAAAAATATGATTTGCCTTAAAACTACAGTAAAAAACAGTAATATTGTGAAATACTTCTACAATGTAAAATAAATATTTTCTATTGCAATATATTTTAAAACTACACTCTTAAAAAGTGTGTTAGAAACAACACAACCTGTTGTTTCTTAACACACCTCTGTGTATAGTTCTAAAGACAATACATTTTGTGTTACTTTTAACTCAACCATGTGTTATTCCTACTAATGTTCTACACACTAATGTGTTATAGTTACACAATTTGTGTCACTTATGTACTCAAAATGTTACAAAACATGTTCAAATATGTCCTCAACACAAAAAAAGTGTTAGAAATGAACACATCCTTTTTGAGAGTGTATAATTAATTCCTGTGATTTTGAAAGTGTGATACACTACCATTCCAACATTTGAAGTAAAGATTAAATAAATAAATAAATAAATATTTTTTATTCAGCAAGAATGCATTAAATTAATCAAAAGTGAAAGTAAAGACATTTTTAATGTTACAAAAGGTTTCTTTTTCAAATAAATTCTGTTTTTTGAACTTTCTCTTAATGTGATTATATGTATTATGATTTCCAGAAAAATAATAAGCAGTAAAAACTGTTTTCAACATTGATAATAAGATGAACCATTATTAAAAATTGAGTACCATTTAATTATTGATAATAGTTGAGCAGCGAATCAGTATATTCGAATGGTTTCTGAAGGATCACTTGACACTGAAGACTAGAGTAATGATGCTGAAAAACGATTCTTATGCATATCACAGGAATAAATTACATTTTATATTATATGACAATAGAAAACAGTTATTTTAAATTGTTTTTAAAAATTGTTTTTACTGTAAAAATCTAAATAATGCAGACTTGATAATATATGTGACCTTTCTCAAAAACATAAAAAATCTTAATCCAAACTTTTGACCCTAAGTGTATCATTTCTTTACTCAAGTGGTTCATAAGTTCATTGTCAAATGGTTGTGGAATAAGAATGATTGTATTCTGTCATATATGATGTTTGGTGTCATCATATTAGCTATGTCTATATAAAGTGTTGGCCTGAGGTTGCGTGTTATTGGGAATCCTTTGTTAGCATCCTGTTTGTGAAACATTTCCTCTAAGTCATGAATTATCCAGCCATAAACATAAGACAGTTCTCTGGCACTGACTCTGTCTGATTGCAGTTCTGTTGTTGGGTTCAATTATAAATGTCCTCATATGAAACCGCATAAATAATGCAGAGACATACACAGTGGTTTGAGATCAAGCACAAGTCTCGTTCATTGGTTGCCTCAGGTTAACAGCCTCGGGGTCCGCTGGTTCTTCAGTCTCCAGACAGATGGTGACGCAAATGTTGACTCATCCTTTTTGTCCCCTTTTCTCTCCTGCTTTTAGATTACAATCTTTAAGACTGAAACAGAGCCTGGATTACTGGAAAACCTTTACCGGCAACATAAAGTGGGAGCGTAAGAGTTAGTTACACTGGTCACTGAAGTAACTGGAGCCAAGATGGCGGGAAGAGAGCGCAGTCCACGCCACAGGCCATGGTCTGTGTACCGAGCCAACACATTTGATTTGTCCTCAGAGATGATGGGGTTGGCACTAACAGGTATTATTATTATTATTATTATATTCTTATTAGCTTGATTAAGTGGGGTTTGCCTATAATTAACTTTTGCCGGGAGGCCTACAAGAGTTTATACCATAGTGATCATTATGTCAGTGGCACATAATCATGCACACATGGTGGCGTAATACATTTCTGCTTTTAAAAACTTTGCTTTGTTTTTAAACAAAGATATGAGAGATGATTTTCTGTGGTAACAATTTGAATGCCAAAAATAGACCTTTAAGGGATAATTCACTCAAAAATTAAATAGAATTTAAAAGGAATTGTTAGTTGAAAGGTTTTAATTCTGTAATTTTATTTACCCTCAATTGTTCAAACATGTATGACTTTTTTTCTTCTTAGGAACACAAAAGAAGATACTGATAAACTAAACCTTTAAGTTGTATTTTAGTCAAGGTTATTCACTGTTCAGATTTTAATTGAGAATTTATTTTAAATTCTATTTACATTTGTGATTTCAAGTTTAAAGGAATGCCTATTTTAAATTTAAAGAAATGTACATTTGCATTAAAATCATATAACTGCTTAGATATTTAATAATACATTTTATTTTTTCTTAATGAGTTAGATTTAAACATGTTATCATACAGACAAAAATATAAATACCATAATTATTAATAGATTCACATTTTTCCAATGTCAATTTTTATTTTTATATTTGTCTGAAAACAGTGTGGGGAATATTTTTCGATAATGTTTAATGGCTGTGATGATCAAAATGGAACTTATTTCTAATCAGTAGTGGAAAAAGTTAGGAAATAAGATACACAATTTGTCTAAATCAATAATGTGATTATCATTTATGTTTTAATTTGTGTTATGACTATTAAAATTCCTCTGTGACTTTGTTGATTTTTTACAGTTCAGTAAGTTCCTCTTTCTGTCATTCAAATTCAACATCCTGTGAGACGTGGAGGCAATTCTTAAAGCAGCACTATGTAACTTTTTATGTGTTCAAAATGTGCAAAATGTATATAATGAGCGAGCACATCATGAATTCATCTTCCAAACCACGTTTTGGTCTTATCCGAATCACTACGTCACTTTAATAAGTACTATATTTGGACTATTGTGGCCTGGTCGGGTCGTCACCGCTGCGGAGTAACAAATACATATAAAAAATTACATTAAAAAATGTATTTATATACATTTTAATTATAAATCAAAATGGAATGTTTTAAAAAATAATATTAATATACATACATACATATGTCTATTTTCTATTAACCTTTGTGTTCTCTCAAGCCTATGTATTGTTTGTGTGGATTCTCGAGAGTTCTCTTCAAACTAATGTTACAAAAAAAATCCCAGTGAGAGTTGATGCTGACTGTGCAAGAGATTCCACCATAGGACACTCAGAGCCCTGAGGGAGGTTAACACTGCGGGCGTTTGCCAGACAACTGCAGAAAGCGACTGGAATATAATCATTTCAATAGTGATCAATGGGGCAGCGCACACGGCAGGCGATCCACACGAAACAATTGCAGTCGCTGTGCTAAACATCACTTGTGTGCTATTTCTGTGAGCTGATGGAAATGATGTCACGGCCTCTGATGTTGATGAATGTCCATCATTAAAGCGCCGCATTTAACGGGTCACATTTAGTGTTTAACTCATCTTATCGACTCTACTTTCTGCAATGATTTAATATTGTTCTAGAGCAGAAATTAAAATGTTAATAGGACTAAAAATGACTGACCAGCTCAAATGAAAAATAAAAATTATCAGTTGGTAACATCTGCATGTTCTACAACATTTTCCTCCTCTTATTTGTTGCTAGGTTTCCTCGTGTGTGTGTGTGTGTGTGTGTGTGTGTGGTGGTGTGTGTTTAAAATATAAAAGCACAAATGTTTTTGGTTATGGAAAATTAGTAGATTGTAAATAATGTTCCATAATCATGAAAATATCTAAATTATCTAAATAAAAATCAGACCCTATTTTATATCCTGTTCATGCCAAATCCACAGACATTAAACACTGAAAATATATCACAATTTTATCTTTGAATTTAAAGCTACACTGTACGTTCAGTCATAAAACTGAACAGGAAACTCCATATTTATTTTTATAGCCATTTCCTCATTGTCTCCTGCAGTTGAAATCTGCATTATGAAGCCTTTCTATATCACATATACATATCCAATGTCATATTTCTCAATAATGAATTACAATTAAGGAGGAAATGTCATATGTGTGTGTTTATCTTTGCGTGAAAGTGTGTGTGTTTGCCTAAGGCCAATGCTGCATTAGAGTCTGTAGTAAATGGAATAATGGGACACGATGAGAAATCCCAGTGTTGAGCAATAAGGTGCTGATGGGATTGTTTAATATCCCAAAGCCGGTAACCAGGTTTACACACACACACACACACACACACACACACACAAACACACAGCAGAGTGTGTGTGATTTTAATATCTCCTGTAACCAGGTTTGGGCATTTTGGACATCACCAGTGGGCGGCGGTTTGGGGCTCTGCAGTTGCCTTGGGTCCCGTCTTTGGGATGGCCTCGTAAGTCGTTGTAAGTGTATGGTGTGTCTTCTGGCCATGTGTAATAATCTCCGTAACAGGTGGGGAGATCACAAATGGGGCTGCCGTATCCTCTGCGCGAACGGGACCGGCGAGGAGGAATCTAATATGGCAGCCGTGCCCTCCATCCCTCTCTCTTTATTTCTCTCTTCCCCTCCGTCTTTCACACAGAAGCCCAACGCCAATCAATTATCATCTCGCCAATTCCACTACACCGTGATCTATCGCTACGGCAACCGGCTGAGGCACCTGCACAACATTCCATAATTCACCAGCAATGATCTCCTGTCCCATGCCAGCGTTTGATTGGTTGAGCCAATGAAGAGAGATGAAACAGCACATAGACAGGTTTTTGACAGGAGCCACACTTCATGAGCCAAACTCTCTAACTAGAACCAGATTACATGTCGGGACGGTCACCAGTAAATACAATAGATAGGAAATAAGCATGTTTCTGTAGGACTATTAAGATTTATTTTATTTTTTTTTGCCATTGTGACATTATTTTTGTTACAATTGAGCATGCTTCTTCCAAATTCTCATGTATTGTGTCATGAAGCATTTGTGTGTAAAATGTGCAGAGAGGAGTTTTCATGAAGAACTTGTCACCAATTAAATCTGTTGCATTAATTCTTTGAAAGGTTGCTAGATGCTTTTTAAAAAAATTTTTTTATACTT